>OY992877.1:197738872-198338872 GCA_963921405.1 Cepaea hortensis
GTTAGCCTACGGGACACCCTTGGGCAAGGTGGAGTACCCGTTTAGCCCCCCCCCCCCCCCTTCCATCAGAGTAACGTGAAGCCATGGGAGCAGGTGGTGGATTGGACTTGGGAGCAGCCGACAGATTGTTGTTGGTTATGGTTTCAAATCAGTGACGGTGGGCAGAGGATCTCTCAGTAGAGACAATGGCTACGGTCATCCGATCAGTATGATCACTGCCAGGAAGGAAGAATGGTAGACTTCCCTCCTTATTGATTCCCGGGCAGAGGAGGCTCGTCAGCCTTGGTTGGTATCTCTTCTAAGAGAGGGAACTCTAAATCTCAAATCTCCGCTGCCTTGCGGGTATACCCATATGGGAAAGGCTTCGGGAGTAAACCCTGAGGACAAATCCGGAGTCCCTAAGGCAGTTCCATGTTGTAAACAACATAGTTCTGGCAACTTCCATCATACCAAATTCTGGCAAATTCCATCATACCACCAAGTGATGGCACTGAAAGAATACTGAAGCTCCAACCGCAGACAGAGGCAGGCCCAGTTAGTATTATAAGCGTTTACGCCCCAACACTAACTGCAGCATCAGAATCTAAAGATAAGTTCTATGACGACCTTAGCAAAGAAGTCAGTGAAACACCAGAGAAACATCATCTTTTTATCCTGGGGGATTTCAATGCCAGGGTTGGCTCCGACCACAAATCTTGGCCTTCATGTCTAGGACAGTTTGGCGTTGGGAAGATCAATGACAATGGACAACGTCTCTTGGAATTCTGCAGCCACCATAATCTGTGCGTGACCAACACCTTCTTTGACACGAAACCTCAACACAAGGTGTCATGGAGGCACCCCAGATCATAGAACTGGCACCGACTCGACCTGGTGCTCACTAAACGCAGCAACCTCCGCAATTTACGGCTGACTCGCAGCTACCATAGTGCTGACTGCGACACCGACCATTCACTCGTCTCCAGCAAGTTGAAGGTAAATCCCAAGAGAATCTACAGAAGCAGAACAGAAGGAAGACCACGCATTGACACCAGCGGCACCCAAAATAAAGAAAAGGTCAACAAATTCATGCAGGCTCTAGCGGATACTCTGCCTGTCCCCACAAAAGGAAATTCTACCGAGAGATGGAGTCATTTTCGCGACACCATCTACAATACAGCACTATCAACATTTGGCAAGAAGCAAACTAAGTCAACCGACTGGTTTGAAGCACACTCTGAAGAGATGCTCTGAGTCCTGGGGATAAAGAGACATGCATTCTCAATGTATAAAACATCACCTTCAGAGAAAACACTGCAGGCATTGCGAACGGCCAGAAATATAGTACAACAGATGGCAAGAAGATGTGCAAACAGGTACTGGCTACAGCTCTCTGCTCAAATTCAAACTGGAAATATAAGAGGAATGTACGAGAGCATCAAGCAAGCTGTCGGTCCATCAAAAAATAAGATGGTTCCTTTACGATCAACTGAGGGGGTAATCATAGAAGATCGAGCGAAACAAATGGATCGCTGGGTAGAATACTACTCAGAGCTATACTCAGTGGATAACACTGTCAGTGAAGAAGCTCTGGAAGCCATCGATCAACAGTCCGCCATGCATGCCCTGGATAACGAACCATGCCTCACAGAAATCAGCGAAGCACTAGACTCTCTCAAATCCGACAAGGCACCTGGAAAAGATAGTATTCCACCTGAAATTTTAAAATGTAGGAAAGAAACAATCATCCCAGAACTGTATGCAATATTTCAGCTCTGCTGGCAAGAAAAATCAGTACCAGAAGATATGAAAGACGCAAACATCGTTACCCCTTATAAAAACAAAGGCGACAGAAGCGACTGCAACAACTATCGCGGCATTTCCCTACTCAGAACTACAGACAAGATTTTTGCCAGAGTAATCCTTAAAAGATTACACATTCTTGCTGAAAGAATATACCCCGAATCGCAGTGCGGATTTAGACCCAACAGGTCCACCATCGATATGATTTTCTCACTCCGGCAGCTCCAAGAGAAGTGCAGAGAACAGAGGAAGCCATTATATATGGCCTTCATCGACCTCACAAAGGCATTTGACCTCGTGAGAAGAAGCGGCCTTTTTAAGGTCCTTGAAAAGGTTGGATGTCCACCCACCCTTCTTAGTTTCGTGAAATCATTCCACGAAAACATGCAGGGGACCATTTTATTTGACGGCTCAACATCCCAGTCATTCATCATCAGCAGCGGAGTAAAGCAGGGCTGCGTGCTTGCTCCTACACTCTTTGGTATCTTCTTTGCCGTTCTCTTAAGGCAGGCAGTTGGGACTGCCACTGAAGGCATATACCTCCACACAAGATCTGATGGCAAACTTTTTAACCCATCAAGACTCAAGGCAAAGACCAAAATAAGATCAAGATGCGTAAGAGAACTACTTTTTGCAGATGATGCAGCACTGACTACTTATGCAGCAGAAGATCTCCAACAGCTCATAGATCGTTTTGCAGCCGCCTCAAAGACTTTGGGCTCACCATCAGCCTAAATAAAACACAGGTGATGGAACAAGATGCTGGTGCGCCTCCGTCAATCAAAATTTCTATTTACGAATTGAAGGTCGTCCACGAGTTTGTGTATTTGGGGTCGACAATATCAGATAATCTTTCATTAGAGACAGAAATCTCGGTGTGTTAACCACGCATAGAAAGAACAGATGGTTCAATCAAAAATGTGAAGAAGCAGTCACTAGGAAGAAGAATGCCAGACATGTATGGTTAAATGACATCAATAACATCCAAAAGGAAGAGCATTATAGAAATGAATGTAAAGAGGCTACAAAAATAGTCAGACAGCAGAAGCGAGAATATATGAGTAATATAATCAAAGATATGGAAACTAATCACCAGAAAAATGAATCCAGAAAATTTTTTAAAGTACTGAAGTCAATGAAACGAGGGCACCAACAAAACACATATGGTTTAAAAGACAAAAATGGGAATATGATAAATACCAATGAGGAAATGTGCAACACATGGAAAGAATATTTTATTGAATTACTAAATTGTGAAGCTCCAAGTAACATTTTCCCACAGGAAGAGGTTCTAACATGCGAACCACAAATTGAAGAACCTACATTTGAAGAAATCCTATATGTAATCACACGACTTAAAAACAATAAGGCAACTGGGACTGATGGAATTGCTGCTGAATTTATAAAGGCAGGTGGCCATGCATTACTTCTAAAGCTATACGAACTAATAATAAAAATCTGGAGGACAGAAGAATTACCCCATGACTGGAAAGAGTCATTATTGATACCTATCTTTAAGAAAGGAGACAAGTTCCAATGTGGAAATTATAGAGGAATATCACTACTGTCCACAAGCTATAAGATACTATCCGCAGTATTACTAAATAGACTAAAACCATATTCAGAAGACATATTAGGTGACTACCAGGCGGGTTTTAGACAAAACAGATCAACAATAGATCAGATATTTATCTTACGACAAATAGCCGAGAAACATTGGGAATATAAAAGAGATCTCCATAACATTTTTGTGGATTTTAAAAAGGCTTATGATAGTGTCCATAGGAATAGTCTATGGAATGTTATGCAGGAATTTGGAATACCAAGGAAGTTAATTAACATGACCAAACTATGCATGGAAGATACTTATAATATAGTAACATATAAAGGCAGGAAATCAGACCCCTTCCAAATAACATCTGGCTTGAAACAGGGTGATGCACTATCGCCGCTACTCTTCAATCTGGCTCTAGAGAAAGTTGTAAGGAAGGTAAAGGAGGAATGTGATATTGGAGGAACATCCAAGCTGCTTGGTTATGCAGATGATATAGATATTATAGGGCAAAGTGAACAAAAGACATTAGAAATATTGACTCACTTAAAGGAAAAAGCCCAACAGATGGGGCTGGTTATCAACCAAGATAAGACAGAATATATGGTAATTTCAAGAGACGGAATGGCTAAAAACTCTGGCCACATACAAATAGATAATATGACCATTAAAAGAACGGAAACATACAAATACCTGGGTACAATCTTCAACTGCTCCAACATCATAAGGGAAGAAATACAAACTAGAATCAACTCTGGAAATAAGATATACTATGCACTACAACATCTACTAAAATCAAAGGCTCTATCTCGTAACACCAAAATCACAATATACAAAACACTGATCAGACCAGTTGTGCTGTATGGCTCTGAAACCTGGAGTACAACGAAAGGAGACGAAGCCTTGTTACAAACCTTTGAGAACAAAATTTTAAGACGCATCTTTGGACCCATTAGGGATACACAAAGTGGAGAGTGGAAAAGAAGAAGTAACAAAGACATTTATGATTTGTTTAAGTCCCCGCTAATCACTGGTATCATGAAGGCTAATAGACTACAATGGCTGGGGCATATAGAAAGAATGGAAGATAATAGGGAAACAAAACTCGCTTACACTCAGGAAATAAATGACTGTAGACCCCGAGGTAGACCAAGAAGGCGGTGGAGAGATAATATACATACAGACCTACAAGCACTTGGAATCAACGACTGGCAGGAGAAGGTCCACCAGAGAGACGAATGGAGACAGATTGTATTTGCAGCAAAGAACCTCAATGGCTCGGAACGCTGAAGAAGAAGAAGAAGAGACAGAAATCGACATTCGCATTGGAAAGGCAGCCACAACATGTTCCAGGCTAGCTAAAAGAGTTTGGGAGAATAATAGACTAACAGAGCGTACAAAAGCTCAAGTATATAAAGCTTGTGTTGTTAGCACACTACTCTATGGGTCTGAATCATGAACTCTGTACTCAAGACAGGAAAGAAAGTTGAACTCCTTCCATATGAGATGTCTGAGACGTATCCTGGGCATAACATGAAAAGATCACATAACAAACAAACAGGTGCTTGAACGAGCAGATATTACCACAGTGCACACCCTCCTCAAGCAGAGACGCCTCCGGTGGCTGGGCCACGTATCTCAAATGGAGGATGAACGTATTCCCAAAGATCTCCTATACGGAGAACTAGCCACAGGAAAGAGGCCAACCGGAAGACCCCAAATGCGATGTAGGGATGTGTGTAAACAAGATATGAAAACCCTTGGAATAGATCCAGACACGTGGGAAAGAGACAGATGCTCCTGGAGAAGAGATGTACGAAACGGACTGGTACTCTTTGAGCGCAATTTGATCCAACAAATTGAGGATAGGTGGCACAGGCTTAAAACGCAGTCACTTACTGCGGGACTTGCCTCGTCTTACAGATGCGGAAACTGTGACAGGGATTGTCACTCTCGCATTGGACTGTACAGTCACCAGCGGTGCTGCCAGGTGGTACCTCCCAAGCGGCACAACCCCATAGTCCTTCGGGGCTGAAAGAGGCCTACTACTAGTGGTAGCAGTAGTGGTAGCGCAGCAGCAGCAACAGCAGCAGCAGAAGTAGTAGTAGTAGTAGTAGTAGTAGTAGTAGTAGTAGTAGTAGTAGTAGTAGTAGTAGTAGTAGTAGTAGTAGTAGTAGTAGTAGTAGTAGTAGTAGTAGTAGTAGTAGTAGTAGTAGTAGTAGTAGTAGTAGTAGTAGTAGTAGTAGTAGTAGTAGTAGTAGTAGTAGTAGTAGTAGTAGTAGTAGTAGTAGTAGTAGTAGTAGTAGTAGTAGTAGTAGTAGTAGTAGTAGTAGTAGTAGTAGTAGTAGTAGTAGTAGTAGTAGTAGTAGTAGTAGTAGTAGTAGTAGTAGTAGTAGTAGTAGTAGTAGTAGTAGTAGTAGTAGTAGTAGTAGTAGTAGTAGTAGTAGTAGTAGTAGTAGTAGTAGTAGTAGTAGTAGTAGTAGTAGTAGTAGTAGTAGTAGTAGTAGTAGTAGTAGTAGTAGTAGTAGTAGTAGTAGTAGTAGTAGTAGTAGTAGTAGTAGTAGTAGTAGTAGTAGTAGTAGTAGTAGTAGTAGTAGTAGTAGTAGTAGTAGTAGTAGTAGTAGTAGTAGTAGTAGTAGTAGTAGTAGTAGTAGTAGTAGTAGTAGTAGTAGTAGTAGTAGTAGTAGTAGTAGTAGTAGTAGTAGTAGTAGTAGTAGTAGTAGTAGTAGTAGTAGTAGTAGTAGTAGTAGTAGTAGTAGTAGTAGTAGTAGTAGTAGTAGTAGTAGTAGTAGTAGTAGTAGTAGTAGTAGTAGTAGTAGTAGTAGTAGTAGTAGTAGTAGTAGTAGTAGTAGTAGTAGTAGTAGTAGTAGTAGTAGTAGTAGTAGTAGTAGTAGTAGTAGTAGTAGTAGTAGTAGTAGTAGTAGTAGTAGTAGTAGTAGTAGTAGTAGTAGTAGTAGTAGTAGTAGTAGTAGTAGTAGTAGTAGTAGTAGTAGTAGTAGTAGTAGTAGTAGTAGTAGTAGTAGTAGTAGTAGTAGTAGTAGTAGTAGTAGTAGTAGTAGTAGTAGTAGTAGTAGTAGTAGTAGTAGTAGTAGTAGTAGTAGTAGTAGTAGTAGTAGTAGTAGTAGTAGTAGTAGTAGTAGTAGTAGTAGTAGTAGTAGTAGTAGTAGTAGTAGTAGTAGTAGTAGTAGTAGTAGTAGTAGTAGTAGTAGTAGTAGTAGTAGTAGTAGTAGTAGTAGTAGTAGTAGTAGTAGTAGTAGTAGTAGTAGTAGTAGTAGTAGTAGTAGTAGTAGTAGTAGTAGTAGTAGTAGTAGTAGTAGTAGTAGTAGTAGTAGTAGTAGTAGTAGTAGTAGTAGTAGTAGTAGTAGTAGTAGTAGTAGTAGTAGTAGTAGTAGTAGTAGTAGTAGTAGTAGTAGTAGTAGTAGTAGTAGTAGTAGTAGTAGTAGTAGTAGTAGTAGTAGTAGTAGTAGTAGTAGTAGTAGTAGTAGTAGTAGTAGTAGTAGTAGTAGTAGTAGTAGTAGTAGTAGTAGTAGTAGTAGTAGTAGTAGTAGTAGTAGTAGTAGTAGTAGTAGTAGTAGTAGTAGTAGTAGTAGTAGTAGTAGTAGTAGTAGTAGTAGTAGTAGTAGTAGTATAGATTACACGTTAAGTTCAAAGCGATCAAACGAAAATAAATGAAGATATATTGAACATGTATTTCTGGTGTTATTTCAGTAGCCACTGGGGTCCACTGAAAGTATTCAGTATGCATTGCAAACGCTACACTGATGAATATGACCTCATTCGTGAAATGTATTTTCACTTGTCCATTAGTCATGTGAAGTGCGGACAATGGACAAACAAGCTGAAAAACATCTGATGGCTGAGGAAATGTGTTTTCTGAGGAGAATACAAAGAATACTATGGACAGACAGAAAAAAACAAAGACCAAGTTATACAATAAACAAATGAAAATCGTAAACTGATCAGAGACATTAGAGCTAGACAGTCAACGTCTTTTGGTCACGTTATGAGAAGAAATAAATTGGATAACTTGGTAATAAATGGCTAGATTGAGGGGATGTGAACAGGTAAATATCTGGATGGTTTAGCCACATGGTATGGTCAAGACAAGAACACCGAGCTGATCCACGACTCTGGTGATCGAGTGATATCGCGAAACATGACCGCTCACGCTTATCGGTATGGCACAAGATGATGATGATGATGATTAGTAATTACTCACTCACAGCGTCTTGATGATCTTGATGATTGAAATCTTCGTCGACTAACGCCGTTAGGATTGATGCCCTGTCTTTCTTCTTGTGAGCTTTCAATGCCATTGGCGACACAGATCCCCTGGATGAATCCGTGGATCTTCGTCGCTGCAACTTCTCACTTCTCTGGGGAATGTTAGTTTTGAATGCGTTCATCTTGCTCGTTTCTATGACAACAATCCCCCATGGTGTTGAATATTACCATGACAACAGCGCTTTCATTACTCCAACGTTGAAGAATCATCACCATTAAGTGTCTAATCGACTGGCTATTTCCAGTTGTCATATGTTTAAGTTTTTTGTCTTCTTATAATGTGCACAATGAAGAACGTTTTGTGCAGGAAGTCATTGTCCTTGAAAGTTAGAAAAAGAGTTCTTGCATGTTACATAGAACCAATGTTAACAAATGGCTGCAAATTCCGGTCAATTGGTAAAGAGGCGAAGAATGTTGAAAATTAATTGGACAGCGAAAATGAGCAATCTGGACGTTTTAAGGGAATCTAGAAACTTATCACAAACATCAGAATGAAACAGTCATCGTTTTTACCCACGTTTTGAGAAGACAAAAACTGGAACATGTGGTGACAGCCGGAAAGATTTGCGGAAAGAGAGATAGGGGAAGACAGCGTGAGAAGCTTCTTGACAATCTTGTATAATGGCACGGAAGAGAGTCCACACATAATTGATCTATGACATCGGAGATCGTAATTTGTGGAGAGGCATGATCATTCTCGCCGGCTGGCAAGGCACTAGATTATGATGATAATGTGTCTAATAACTGACGACTGCCCCGTGTAAGTTATAGGTTGCCTTTTTGTCTCAGCCTCTTTCAAAACATTTATATTATATATTCTGGCTGTGCCAGGAATGTCATCGTCCTTCTGTAAAACCATATCTCCGTGGCTACAACAATTGTCCTGCTTTTTTACTCATCATCATCATGCAGCTGGTCTTTCGCAGAAAGTCGCTCTCATCACAGCAGGCCGACAAGCCTCTCGATCTCTGACCACTTCTCTCGCCTCATACACCCTCATTCCCAAGTCTTTGCAATATTCCGTGCCCATCTTCGTACTAGTCAACCCCTCCTCTTATTCCAGGAATAATGGCGCTCGTTATTAAACATCCTTCGTGCCGATGCCGAGCTAGAGGGTTCAACCTCTATACTGGTCAGTTGGGCAAAATTCTTCACTTCTCTTCCTTGACTCGATGACGCAAATTACAAGTACCTCTGGAGTCGGAGTGGGTTCGTCTGAATGCAAGGTACATTATTAATAGGGAAAGCTAATCCACACGCAAAAATCAGTCCAGTGCACTAGAAGTAGAAGGAGATGTCGTGATAGTATCACAAGGTAGGAGATGTCGTGATAGTATCACAAGGTAGGAGATGTCGTGATAGTATCACAAGGTAGGCAAAAACCAGAATCTTCATAATCAGAACAGGACACTAGAAGTAGAAGGAAATGTCGTGATAGTATCACAAGGTAGGCAAAAACCAGAATCTTCATAATAAGTCCAGTGCACTAGAAGTAGAAGGAGATGTCGTGATAGTATCACAAGGTAGGCAAAAACCAGAATCTTCATAATCAGAACAGGACACTAGAAGTAGAAGGAAATGTCGTGATAGTATCACAAGGTAGGCAAAAACCAGAATCTTCATAATAAGAACAGTGCACTAGAAGTAGAAGGAGATGTCGTGATAGTATCACAAGGTAGGCAAAAACCAGAATCTTCATAATAAGAACAGTGCACTAGAAGTAGAAGGAGATGTCGTGATAGTATCACAAGGTAGGCAAAAACCAGATTCTTCATAATGAGAACAGTGCACTAGAAGTAGAAGGCGATGTCGTGATAGTATCACAAGGTAGGCAAAAACCAGAATCTTCATAATAAGAACAGTGCACTAGAAGTAGAAGGCGATGTCGTGATAGTATCACAAGGTAGGCAAAAACCAGAATCTTCATAATAAGAACAGTGCACTAGAAGTAGAAGGCGATGTCGTGATAGTATCACAAGGTAGGCAAAAACCAGAATCTTCATAATAAGAACAGTGCACTAGAAGTAGAAGGAGATGTCGTGATAGTATCACAAGGTAGGCAAAAACCAGATTCTTCATAATGAGAACAGTGCACTAGAAGTAGAAGGCGATGTCGTGATAGTATCACAAGGTAGGCAAAAACCAGAATCTTCATAATAAGAACAGTGCACTAGAAGTAGAAGGAGATGTCGTGATAGTATCACAAGGTAGGCAAAAACCAGAATCTTCATAATAAGAACAGTGCACTAGAAGTAGAAGGCGATGTCGTGATAGTATCACAAGGTAGGCAAAAACCAGATTCTTCATAATGAGAACAGTGCACTAGAAGTAGAAGGAGATGTCGTGATAGTATCACAAGGTAGGCAAAAACCAGAATCTTCATAATAAGAACAGTGCACTAGAAGTAGAAGGCGATGTCGTGATAGTATCACAAGGTAGGCAAAAACCAGAATCTTCATAATCAGAACAGGACACTGAGGACTCGGAGTACACTTTCACAGAATAGGTCTTAGAGACTACCACTTGCAACAGCGGAGCACTAAAGCAAACGACAGATCATATCTCACAAGAATGTCCTCATTTACCAGTCAGAGAATGGACATGGATCCCACTGTAGCGGCGCTGCAAGACAAGCTGTGGATGACTGAGGAAGCTCTCCTTGTTTATGAAACATGCCAGTATAAGCGCAGCGCAAACGTTAAATGTTGAGCTCCTCCCCAACCCCTACCCCCGCCCTCTTTTTTTCTGTCATGTTTTCCCCTCCTCTTCAAATACCAGGATGCTAATACCCCACTTCCTTCAAACACAAATCTGCATCATCATCATTAGCCAGACCTTTCCCGACTGGCGTGAGAGATCATGCTTCTCCGTATCTTCTAATCCCTAACAGCATGTATCAGTTCATGCGTTGACACCTTTCCGAGTCATGACAAAAGACTGGTAAGAGTCTTTTCTCGCTGTCTTTTTTTGTCAACAAACATGTCCAGTTGTCACAACATGCTCCAGATTTTCTCTTCTCATGAAGTGGCCAATGATTACTACTCTCTCTTTCAGATGTTTGTGATAATCTGTTGTTTTTGCTTCTTAGCATCTTTCGAAACATTTAGATTACTGATTTTGGCTGTCCAAGACATTTTCACCCCTCTTCTCTTAAACCACATCTTTGAGGCTTTAAGGGACCCAAATCTTCTAAGGGTCATGATTTCAGTTCCAGATAAATACACCGAGTCTACCCATACTTGCTTCCCTTAATTTATTGCCGTCGCCAGTACAAAGCCGAGTTGCATTTTGTAGCAGACAGTGATCACTTCGCAGGTTTCGCAAGCTCAAACTGCTACAATAACCAGATAATAGCTTACAGAAGCAAACGAGGGACATTACCACACTGTTAAATCATTGTCACTGACACAAGAATAGGTTTTTATATTTAAATTTAATAAACATATAACGACGCCAGTGCAATTATCATCACGTTCTTCATCCACAATTCAAACGAATAGTATAAAATATCAATTAGAAAGTGTTTGATCGACTGACTATTGGACACTGCACAGCTTGTATGTCTCTGCCAAAGTTCTGACAAGTGACACCAGGTCATTTGTGCGAAGCTGGAAATTATAAACACTAACATGTGTGACTTTTACACATAGCAGCAAGAAAGCAAACGGGAAGCAATCAATAGCATTTCACTTTTGTGTCACAACACAGAGAGTGGGGACAAAATGTGAGGACCTCGCATAAACTAGGTCATGGCAGCTATTGTTATTAGAGTGTTAAATGTGAGGACCTGGCATAAATAAGGTCATGGCAGGTATTGTTGTTAAGGTGTTAAATGTGAGGACCTGGCATAAACTAGGTCATGGCAGCTACTGCTGTTGGAGTGTTAAATGTGAGAACCTCGCATAAACTAGGTCATGGCACATGAAGTGGGTTGGTCAGTATCTTCCTAATGGCCTTTCCTTCCCCAAGAACTCCCAGAAAAATCTGAAAATAGTCCGGTACCTGTGTTTATGAGGCTGAGTTGACCCCAGAGACGTAATGGTTTGAGCAAGTCATCCCCCCCTTCCCCCCCCCCCCCCCACCCCCTCTGCTGGAGACTGAACCCAGACCAGGGTCTTGGCAGGCTAGTGCACTATGCTGCCACAGCTTCCTTCTCAGATAAGGGTGAATAAAAGGATATATTGCACACGATACACATCCCTGAGTCGTTGGACAGGTCAGATATCCACTGCCTAGGTTACATTTCTAAATAAGACAACCTACCCACAACAAATCTAGCATGCATGGCTCTGATTCACAAACTTTTGGATCCTAACTAGTGCTGCAGAGTTTGTGTACTGTGTTGAGATTCCCCTTGTATGATTGTTTGAAGAGGTGGTTCTCTAGCTTTAATGATCTGGCTGAATCCTTCAACAATTTGCCACTTCTGCTCTAGTCTTTTAAATATCTGTTCCTAATGCAATCTATACCAACCAACTCATTATATATAGTTCAACTCCCCAAACAGAACGTGACATTTTCTTCTCTGTAATGTATTCTGCACTAGTCAATGGATTCAGTGCCAAGCAAAAACTGGACTGGAACCTGACAAACATGTATGGCTGAAAATGGGAAGTAGGGGTGTGTCATAGTTATGACTTAAGAGTTGTTAATATGGTAGCAGACATGTTGTATTATATATCAAATTACAAGGGATGCATAAGAAAAAGTACTGTATATCATCATGGCAGATACGGTAAGTCCCTCAACTGATTCAGCGCCAAAGGATAATATATCGTCAAATGTGGCTACCTATTTCAACAGAAGGACGATATATCGCCATACTCAGGTCATCATATTATTTATTTTGTTTCATTATCTTCACCGGTTTCAGTGCTCAGTGAAGGGAAATTCACATTATAATACTTGTTCATGTGACTCTGTGCTGTAATGGTCCAAATCTAATTTTTGTTCGACACTGAATCAGTTAAGACAATTAATCATCTTATGAAACTTAATCAGTTAATCAATACAGTCAGAGGTGGTCATTCAATTATATAGGGTGTATTTTTAATGACTGTGGGGTGTTTGAAAATATTGCTGTTCCAAGTTTTGTATTCACCTTCTGCGGAGTTCATGCAACATGAAAGGTAAATACAAAACTTGGAACGACAATATGTTCAACAACTCCTTAGTCATTAAAAATACACCCTGTAGGTCTCCAGGCATCATCCTGCAGTCTGCTGACAGTGAAATTCATCCTCCCCATGGAGGCCTAATCTCCACCAGCCCGAATGTGCTGGGCTCAATCACGCCTTGGTTACATCCTAATGTCTTTTTGCTGATGTTAAGTCCCAGAATCAGTCTAACACACCCCCCTGGTTGATGAGCTTGGATGGGAGGGGAGTGGGGGGGGGGGGGTGAGAGCTCTTCAACCAGCCCTAGCAGTGATGGTACTCTGGGTTGGGTTGGCAGGGAAGTCTCTACATGAACCTCACTATGATAGATGCAAGCTCCTTTCAGCGACCTCAAGGCCAATGTATCAAATTAAAGGACACGACCTTTCAGGGTTCAAGCAACTTGAAGTTCAAAGGCATAAAACTAAAGAACTCAACCTTTCAGAGTTCAAGCGACCTGAAGGCCAATGTATCAAACTAAAGAACTCAACCTTTCAGAGTTCAAGTGACCTGAAGGCCGACACATCAAACTATAGGACTGGTTTCAGAGTTCAAGCAACTTGAAGGTCCATGCATCAAACTAAAGAACTCAACCTTTCAGAGTTCAAGCGACCTGAAGGCCGACACATCAAACTATAGGATTGGTTTAAGAGTTCAAGCAACTTGAAGGTCAACGCATCAAACTAAAGGACTCAACCTTTCAGAGGATTCACCAACCAACCTACACCATAAGTAAGTAAACAGTCATCGTCTGGATCTTTTCTCCGGGGCATGTCGGTGTGCTGGGGAATGAACAGGCGGACAGATTGGCTGGCTCGGCAAAACTTGGTGGAGTATTGATGCATGACAAGGCAGACGTGGTTGCGGCCTTGTGGGAGCACGTGTACACCTCGGAGGAGCAGATGGATCACCATAGTCTGGTAAGAATGAGACAGCGAGGTGTGACGAGGGGATCTGGCCGACGCTCGGCGCTCGGAGGAAAGGCGAGACGGACATATAATCAGATTGCTACTGGAACTATTAGTGTTGGAACTCTTCGCTGGCTGCTGAGGATGGGGACGGAGCGCTTATGGGAATGTCCTGAATGCTGTGATGTCGGTTCCTAAATCAATCAATCAATCAATCATCATCATCTTCTTCCACTTTCATCGCCAAGTGTCATGGGGAGAAATTGTTGACATTCCAGCACCAATAGGTGGCATTGTATAGTGTCATTCCTTGTGATTGTACAATGTATTTGATGTCATCATTCCATTTTCTTCTCGGGCATCTTCATCTCTCATATCAGACCCTCTTTGGTAGAGTGCCAGTGCTGATAGTTGATAGTGTTGCATTCTAATGAGATGACTGAAACATTTGATCCTCTGTCTTTCAATACTGTCAACCTTCTAACTTTCAATATGGTTTCACAAGGTGTTGATCCCACTGTCTGTCTGGTAACATCATTTCTTACTCGGTCTCAGATAGTTAAGTTGAGAGCTCTTCTCAAACACCTCATCTTGCAGGTGTTAATTTTGTGTAAGTGTAATTTGGATCTTGCCCAAGTGTTTGACTTAACATCAGAAGGTGACCAAATAACACCCTTTGATAAGGTACCCCTTAGATAAGGAAATTGAATGAACACAATAAAATATCAAAGTAAAAATAAAGAACTCGATCCACGTCTGGAGTTGTACTGGGTATATCGTACAGTGAAGTGGAGGACCCCTGTACACACCTTGAGACATTCCACATCTGGAGGTGTATTGGGTATATAATACAGTAAAGTGGAGGACCCTCGTACACACCTTGAGACATTCCACATCTGGAGGTGTACAGTGAAGTGGAGGACCCCTGTACACACCTTGAGACATTGCACATCTGGAGGTGTACAGTGAAGTGGAGGACCTCTGTACACACCTTGAGACATTCCACATCTGGAGGTGTACTGGGTATATCGTACAGTGAAGTGGAGGACCCCTGTACACACCTTGAGACATTCCACATCTGGAGGTGTATTGGGTATATAATACAGTAAAGTGGAGGACCCTCGTACACACCTTGAGACATTCCACATCTGGAGGTGTACAGTGAAGTGGAGGACCCCTGTACACACCTTGAGACATTGCACATCTGGAGGTGTACAGTGAAGTGGAGGACCCTTGTACACACCTTGAGACATTGCACATCAGGAGGTGTACAGTGAAGTGGAGGACCCCTGTACACACCTTGAGACATTGCACATCTGGAGGTGTACAGTGAAGTGGAGGACCCTTGTACACACCTTGAGACATTCCACATCAGGAGGTGTACAGTGAAGTGAAGGACCCTTGTACACACCTTGAGACATTCCACATCTGGAGGTGTACAGTGAAGTGAAGGACCCTTGTACACACCTTGAGACATTCCACATCTGGAGGTGTACAGTGAAGTGAAGGACCCTTGTACACACCTTGAGACATTCCACATCTGGAGGTGTACAGTGAAGTGGAGGACCCTTGTACACACCTTGAGACAATCTGGGCATATGATGCTAACCCCATGATTCTATAGACCCACTGACACTTACCAGGTGAAACCTGAAGGGGAATTTGAACACATGGGGACAGTGCCAGAAGGAAAGTCTGCTGCAGCCACTGTGCCACCTTAGTTCCCTACTCTGTGACAGAAACTTTCAGTTCTGTGAAGAAAGCTGAAAAACATTTTTCTGGTTACCCAGACAGTATGTTTCAGTACATTTGTGAACTGTTTAGGGTCTGCAGGTGTACCTCAGTATATAATGTGTTGTGGTGGATTCATAAGTGTGCCATGGTATGTTAGTATATCATGAAAGGTTCACAGACGTGCTATGTACATTACTATATCATGAATAGTTCACAGATGCATCGTGGTAAATTAGTATATAATAATTCACATGCATATAGTGGTAAACTAGTGTATCATTAATGGATGGTAGGATGTTTATTTTTGTTTGCTGATGAAGGCTTTCCCACTGCAACACCCATTCACAATTGTTATGTTCTTTTAAAGCTGTTTCCATTTTCTCTGTGTTCCTAAACTGATCACATATTCACAACTTTATCATAGTTAATCCTACTTAATTATTTGATGTATGGAATAACCAATCAATGCATTATGACTTGCTTGGTACATGAGTTAACTGGAAGTTAAGGACTTATATTTATCAAGTAAATGCTTTTTGTTTTGTCCAAATATCCATCCACTGAACATGATATATCCATCTCAGCAATGTGATTCCACAATGTTCCTAATGTATTGTTTATACACTGAACATATATTCATCTAGGCTGAGAAGTATGATACAGCTCCTAATGCATTGTTTGTACACAAGTAAAGTTACATGGCTGGTATGTTATAGAGGCATAAGGAGATATAAAGTTAGTCCCACATCTTCAGTGACTGAACTGGCATGTTATAGAGGCATACAGGAGACATAAAGTTAGTCCCACATCTTCAGTGACTGAACTGGCATGTTATAGAGGCATACAGGAGACATAAAGTTAGTCCCACATTTTCAGTGACTGAACTGGCATGTTATAGAGGCATACAGGAGACATAAAGTTAGTCCCACATCTTCAGTGACTGAACTGGCATGTTATAGAGGCATACAGGAGACATAAAGTTAGTCCCACATCTTCAGTGACTGAACTGGCATGTTATAGAGGCATACAGGAGACATAAAGTTAGTCCCACATCTTCAGTGACTGAACTGGCATGTTATAGAGGCATACAGGAGACATAAAGTTAGTCCCACATCTTCAGTGACTGAACTGGCATGTTATAGAGGCATACAGGAGATATGAAGTTAGTCCCACATCTTCAGTGACTGAACTGGCATGTTATAGAGGCATACAGGAGACATAAAGTTAGTCCCACATCTTCAGTGACTGAACTGGCATGTTATAGAGGCATACAGGAGACATAAAGTTAGTCCCACATCTTCAGTGACTGAACTGGCATGTTATAGAGGCATACAGGAGACATAAAGTTAGTCCCACATCTTCAGTGACTGAACTGGCATGTTATAGAGGCATACAGGAGACATAAAGTTAGTCCCACATCTTCAGTGACTGAACTGGCATGTTATAGAGGCATACAGGAGATATGAAGTTAGTCCCACATCTTCAGTGACTGAATTGAACGTAAAGGGATATGTGGCCAGTGTTACACAGACCGCCTTTATATCCCAACAGAAATCTCAGGTACCATTTTGATCAGGAATATAAATTAACACAAAACATAACTAAGATGCTCAACTAAAGGAAAGAAACACGCAGACACAAACAACCATTTTGATTAAAGTCTTTATCAACAAACTGAAAAACAAGAATACTTAGCTGAAATAACTTGAGTGTTATCACAATCACAGAAAAGTAATCTAATGAATACAAGAACAGAAGAACTGAATCTGTGTCTTTCCTTTTTTCCAGCTTCCTAGTTATAATTTGTGTTCATTCCAATTCCAGCACCAGCTCAGCAGTGGTCAACCCCCTGTTTTCAACATCCATTTTTAAGGCTGGTTACATCCAAGCCTGTATTGATCATTATAAACATACCTGCTACTTGGGACTGAACTAGGACCATCAGTGGACTAACCTCTGAGATGCCATGGACATAAAGGTTGTGTAGTAGCAGTACCAATAAAAAGATATCAATTGAAATGAGAAAAAGAGTATTGAAGTGCTACATAGAACCTGTACTTTTGTATGGATGTGAAGCGTGGACAATGGGCAGTCAAGCTGAAAAACAGCTGATGGTTGTGATAATGTGATTTCTGAGGAAAATGCAAAGAATACCATGGACAGACAAAACAGCCAATGAACAAGTCCTTCAAGAAAAAAATAAAGATCGTAAACTGATTAGAGACATTAGACGTAGGCAATCAAAATTTTTGTGGTATGTTATGAGAAGAAATGACTTGGAGAACTTGGTGATAAATGGCAGAAGGGAAGAGACCAAGGGGAAGACCAAGAAGTAAATACTTGATCATGTGTCATGGTCGAGACAGAAAAACGGAGCTGATCCACGACTCTGGTGATCAAGTGAGATGGCAGAACATGACCGCCCACGTTTATCAGCACAGCACACGATGGATGGATAGAGCAGCAGTGACTCCTCATTCACCCTGAATGCCAAACAGACCTGGTTCAGATATTCAATACCACAGAGAAGAGCCAGGCATGTATTCCTTTATGGCACTAAGCCTAAGTGACATTCGAACAAGAAGCTGTATATTAAATCCCTGCACTTACAGAAAATATACCACAGAATTCAACTTCCATGTGATTCACAAAAACCTGGTACATGTCGAAGAGCACTAAAAGAACAGAGAATGAAATGTCATTTGGTCACCTACTGATGTTAAGTCTTTCAAACAAGAACATACAGAAACAGAGATACTGTAACAAACACAAAATATAAGTTGAAAACAAGACACCGAGGGTGCAGGAGTGAGTAACCAAGCATAGAAACTTTAAACAGTCTAGCAGTGTATTCTCTATTGAAAGCTTCAAAATCAAATGTACTAGAGAAAAATACACAAGTAAATGAACTACCCAGTTACAGTCATTAATCAAAACAGACATGTCAATTACCCCTCACAGGAACTATGGTACTGGCAAACTCTATGTGAAACAAACCTAACATGTCAATTACCCCTCACAGAAACTGTGGTACAGGCAAATTCTATGTGAAACAAATCTAACATGTCTATTACCCCTCACAGAAACTGTGGTACAGGCAAATTCTATGTGAAACAAATCTAACATGTCTATTACCCCTCACAGAAACTGTGGTACAGGCAAATTCTATGTGAAACAAATCTAACATGTCTATTACCCCTCACAGAAACTGTGATACTGAAAAACATTTACGTGAAACAAACACGTTTATTACCCTCACAGGAACTATGATATTAGAAACAGTTACGCGAAACAAACCAAACATTTTTATTAACCCATACAGAAACATTGATACTAAAATAATTGTATGTGAAACAAAACAAATTAATGAGTTAATATCAACAATAATGCAAACTGTAAAGCACATTATACAGCAAAGTGTGTGCACATAGTCATCATCCAACAATGGGCAGAAAAATTCACTAGCAGATACAACAACGGCCCAGTGAATGCGCTCACATTTTCTGCTATGACAAGTCTAGCATGATCACACACAGGTTCAAACACGGAAGTTAAAATAGATGTTCCACCAGCACAAAGAATGTTATATTCTAGCGTTAGTCTAACCTCAGCATTTTTA
Organism: Cepaea hortensis; assembly: GCA_963921405.1. NCBI lineage: Eukaryota > Metazoa > Mollusca > Gastropoda > Stylommatophora > Helicidae > Cepaea > Cepaea hortensis. The sequence goes on from OY992877.1 coordinate 197,757,908, forward strand.
TTGAAATGCAGACCTCAAGTAAGAGTGAATGAGTGAGTGAGTGAGTGAGTGGGTGGGTGAGTGAATGAGTGAGTGAGTGGGTGGGTGAGTGAGTGAGTGAGTGAGTGGAGTATGTGTGTGTATACATGTGTGTGTAGGTGGGTGGGTGTGTTTGGAATGGGGGAAAGGGGGGGGGGGGGACAGAAATACGCCAACAGAAACATGTATACATACATTTTCTGTACATACATTTTCTGAAAGCTGTAAGCAAGTGTCCTAGAACCTATATACGCAAGTGTCTTGAAACCAACAGAAACTTGGAATCAGATGTCCTGAAGTCCAGAGAGTCCAGTATACACATGTCCTGGAACTTGCATGCAGGTGTTACAAAACCAGTAGAAACATATGATGTTACGACCTATTGCTAAATCTGATACACAGAGATTCTTCTGGCATCTCAATCCAGCATCGTTGATGAATTTATAAAGTAAAAAAAAGAGAGAGAGACAAGTAAAATTCAGACTAGAATATATATTTTTTTCATATTAATAACATATTGCAGCAAATACCAGTTTCAAACATGTTCTACTATTTTAAACTGTCAACATTGTTAACATCATCCACATTTTTCAACTAAACATGCAAATTTCTGCACAAACATAAAAAATGAGACATTTTCTTAATTTAGAGGCAATGTTAACATTAATTATCAATCAACTAATCTTCAGATGTAATATCCATCCATCATGTGCCATGCTGATAAGCGTGGGCGGTCATGTTCTGCCATCTCACTCAATCAATATGTAATATAGCAAGTATTTTATTGCAGGCATCACTGGTTAGAATTCATCTATCACACATTCTTTCAACTGATATATCTATTTTTTAAAGCCAGTTGTGGTAGGTGGAAAAGCTGTGTGGTAGATTGAGAAAGTGGGAGACAGAGAAACTGTGTAGGAGATGGGGAAACTGTGTGTTAGATGGGGAAACTGTGTGGGGAGATGGAGAAACTGTGTGGTAGAAGAAAACAAACTGTGTGGGAGATGATGCAATTGTGTGGGAGATGGAGAAATTGTGGGAGATGGAGAAATTGTCTGGGAGGTGGAGAAACTGTGTGGGAGATGGAGAAAATGTGTGGGAGATGGAGAAACTATGTGGGAGATGGAGAAACACTGTGGGAGATGGAGAAAATATGTGGGAGATGGAGAAACTGTGGGAGATAGAGAAAATGTGTGGGAGATGGAGAAACACTGTGAGAGATGGAGAAACTATGTGCTTGATAGAGAAACTGTGTTGGAGATGGAGAAACTGTGTGGGAGATGGAGAAACTGTGTGGGAGATGGAGAAACTGTGTGGGAGATGGAGAAACACTGTGGGAGATGGAGAAAATATGTGGGAGATGGAGAAACTATGTGCTTGATAGAGAAACTGTTTGGGAGATGGAGAAACTGTGTGGGAGATGGAGAAACTATGTGCTTGATAGAGAAACTGTGTTGGAGATGGAGAAACTTTGTGGGAGATGGAGAAACTATGTGCTTGACAGAGAAACTGTGTGGGAGATGGAGAAACTGTGTGGGAGATGGAGAGACTGTGTGGGAGATGGAGAAAATGTGTGGGAGATGGAGAAACTGTGTGGGAGATGGAGAGACTGTGTGGGAGATGGAGAAGCTATGAGCTTTATAGAGACACCGTGTGGGAGATGGAGAAACTAAGGGTGGTTCCCTGAGTACACTCATGTTTAAACAGCGGTTGGCATGCCCAGAAAAATCAGCCCACAGCACTCATTAATAGTAGAAAGTGTGTTGATTACACTAGAGTTCAAAAGCGTGCGAACAAAAAAAAGTGCTTAGTTTTTCTTTCACCAATGTTGAAGAGCTGGTCTGCGATAGCCTACAAAAGGTATGCAAGGTTATGGCATTTGTTGAGTCAATGGGTGTTTAGGAAGAATGGTTTATGAAGTTACAACTGTAGTTAAAATAGCATATTCACATTTCTGTGCTTCTACTGTTAACAAAACAGTTCACGGTACAGTGAGGATATGACAGGGGCTTAATCTCCCTCAGTAAATGAGAAGAAGAGTTAATTTTTATTGTTTCTGCAGAACTTTGAATTTTCAACTAAGTAGTGCAACATTTTGATAAATATTATGAAGAGACTAATAGTTCTCAACATGTGTCAGAATAAGATAGTCAATGAATGCTTTCAGTCAAACATTTACAACGTTGAATAACTTTTCTAAAATTGTTTATGAAAAACTGCAGCTGTTACAGATAAATATCTATTTTGACACCTTCCATGGATTTTCTTTACATGTAAGTACTTGAAAAATAATCTTCAAGGGACATAAATGCCAGCTTCTACTCTTCTCTTGCTGCCTTTAACAGGAAGAAATTATAGATAAATTAATAATATAACAGAGTAATGTACTATGATTTATAGCCAAGGCAACTCTTTTAAAGATACTATGTACGACAGAGCAGAAGTATACTTTAGAGAAACAGAGGGAGGAAGAGAGAGTGAGAGACAGAGAGAGATTGTGTGTGTTTATTTATATATATATGTATGAGGGGACTTCAAATGAAAAATTTTAATGTGATTTTTTGTTTCTGTGGTGAATTAGTACAGAATATATAATTTTTTTTAATGTAGTCACCACTGCAGTCAATGCAAGTCTCCATCGCCGATAAAGTGCTTGTATTCTTGTAGCAAAAATATTCTCTTGGTCATGTATATAACCATTTTAAGGTCACTACTCAGTGTGCCTGACCCAGTCATGAACAGTCAGACAGAAGTCAAGCCGTTTTGAAACTTCCTACTCCACTTATACCCTTGTTGGACTGACAGGCATGCATCAACATACTGGACCTTCATTCGGCGATGAATTTCTATAGGTTTCACCCCTTCACTGATCAAAAAATGGTGCGCGGGTCCACTGTGATTCATGTCGAAAGTGGGGCAGCCGTCTTTAAACTGTCCTGTCACGTCACTGTGTTCATCTGCACTGTGATGTCACATGCTTAACACTCTTGGCACCCTTAACAACAATATTGACAGATTACAAGACAATGGCATGGTCGTTGTAATTTCTATCACACTTGTAAGATTTTCATTTGAAGCCACCTCTTATATCCAACTCATATCCACAATTTCTTGAGGAGATAGTGAAAATAAAACCAGACCATGCAGATGGTAACAACTATGAACATACCACAATCTGAATTCTAGTGTTTACACTTCATTTGTTTGGCGGTCATCAAATACTAGCCCAGAAACATAGGGTTATAGAAATATGCTATCCACAATGCATTCATGTAGATAACCTGTACTGCTGTATGAATGTGAAACATGAACAATAAGCAGACAGCTGAGAGACATTTAATGGCGGTGGAAATATAGTTTCTGAGAAACATGCAAAGAATATCAGGGATGGATAGAACAACTAATGAGACAGTTCTTCAAGAAACAACTGAAACCCATAAACTTAGCACAGAAATGCAACGAAGATAGTGAAGATTTTTCAGATACATTAGGAGAAAAAATACACTTCAAAACTTAGTGACAACAGGCAAGCTTTAAAGGAAAGAGCAAGGGGAAGACAAATAGATAAATGCCTGGTTGGCTTGGCCTCATGGCAAACCTGGGATAATAAAACGGACATGATCCAAGACTCTGATAATTGCACCAGATTGCGAACCATAACCACTCACTTATCGCATGGCACATGATGATGATGATGATGAATGTATTCATACTCTTCTAACCTATAATCTTCAGCAGTACAAGCATTCCAATTCTACCCACTGTACAAGTATTATAATTGTAGCCACAGTACAAATATTCACATTATACCTACAGTACAAGAATTCCAACTGTACCCAGAGTGTAAATATTTAATGATACAGTAAACACAACATGTTTTCTTTCTGAAGTTTTCTTCTTTATTTTGGGAAGGGAAAGAGAGGAATAAACATTGACGTCACACTGTATTTAACCTGTTAAAGGCATCATTATTTATGACATTCACACATTAAAATGATCTGTGATTTGTGCTGCCTACAGCTGGATAAATATTCCCTTATCTTTTTATAATTAGATTATTTATTTATGTTTGAAAAGATACAGTATTTGCAAACATCATTATTGATTGGAGAAACTACATCTAAAATTGAAGACAACTGACAGAAAAACTTTTTTATTTTTGCATATCCATCAGCATTTTTCAGCTGCTGTTGATGTACTAGGCAAGATTACACTCAGTAGGAAACATTTTAATGTGAATTAATTCTACTACAGTATGTATTTTTTCATCTGGCAATTAAAGAGTTAAGTTTAGTATGCTCAAAGGAATCAATGCACCCCTTCTAATATGCAACACATTAACCTTGTGGTCAGATGGGGAAACCACTCTATTGATCTCTTACCACAGTCAGAGAGCTAGATTTCTGGAGGACATAGTTGTTCAAGAACCCTCACACCAGTCATGTGACTAAAGTGACATTTTTGTGTTGTTATTTGTGTTGCTGTAAGTAGTTTTATGGATTATTATATCATGCAGAAACAACTCTGCTGCATTTCTTTGGGCAAGTTTTTGCCAAAGTTATGACTAAATATTTGTAAATATAAAACAAAACTAATTTTCACAACACTGAACATGTGACAATTGAAACCTAGAAAAAGCACACTTCATGTATCATGCAGTGGTTCATGTGAAGTCTACCACTCTAAAGCAGTGAAGGCAAATTAACACAATCCCATCAGTTGCTACCAGGAGCATTGACAATATTTTGATGCCAATATATAACAGTTCAAACTTCATCTTCCTGGACCATGTGTCAAGTTTAAATCAGCTGTGCTGGATTGCCAAATAGTGTATTTCCCACTGCAGAGTCCACCTGGCTCACAAGTTACGGGGTCTGGATCCCAGCATAAAAAGGACCTTTTCCCATGCCTTGAGGTATATTAGGTATATGGTGTTGACCCCATATTGTGTAAACCAACCTGCACTCAATGGGTGGTGTAGTCAATACCACACTGGCCTTTGCTTCCCAAGGTAATTTCTGGTACTCATTTTAGGTTCGATCGATGTGGGAGCCACGGGTAATTTAACACACACACAGGTGAACTCTGGGTAGGCAGACAAATGCTCTAACTACTGTGCAACTATCGATAACAGAATCCAGACATAGGGCTGAGAATGTTTACAAGAATCATTGTTATCTTATCATTATCACATGTCCCACTGTCTCTTGGGTAGTGAGGCTGGATACCTAGCCATCTCAAATACAAGTTTAAAAGAAGGGTGAGTTTTGTTTGCATGTTGTGAAGGATAAACATCCTATGGCTGTTGGAATCATAAACAGGTAAAGCATAAGTAGACTGAGAATCTTTACAAGAACCATTTTTATCTTATCATTATTGCATGTCCCACAATCTCTTGGCAGTAAGGCTGGATACCTAGCCATCTCAAATAAGGTTTTGTTTGCAAAGTTGTGAAGGATGAAAGAAACCCATGGCAGTTGTATTCACAAACAGTAAAGAAAAAGGGTAGGAAGTCAACCTGACATTAGTGCATGCTGAATTCTTGCACACTGACCTCAGATTGGCAGAGGTGAATAACTGGATATGGCATGCCCCTATTGACGGAGACATGAAGAAGATGAGGAAGATGTGCTTAGCAGGAGAAGCTGTCTCATTTTCTAATAGCCACAGCACAGCAGTAGTTGATGCCAAAATGTCTCATTTTCTAACGACAACAAAGCAGCCAGGTGATGCCACACCGTTTCATTTTCTAAAGGCAACATAGCAACAGGTGATGCTAAACTGTCTCAAAAGTATGAAGACAGTGACAACCTCCTGCCAGGTTTTGTAAGTATATGAATCACGCTAAACTAAGCCACTTGTGAAGATAATATAAATTACAATATAACAATGCCAAATATATATGACATCAAGATTATTCCATATTGTTATTTAGTAAGCAGTAATAAGTGCACACACTTATGTGAATTTAGTGTTTTGATGTCACTTTGGAAAAGTAAATAAAAAATAACATCCGCAAGTACAAATTACTGGCATACAAAAGGGTACCGTGTTTGAATAATGTAGAGATAATATTGACTGATATTAACTAGTGACTTATACACAACAAGATGGCTGAATAGTTCCTACAGACTGTAAGGCTAAGCTATTGCTTTGGCTTCTGGCAGGAACGCTTCCCAATACTTGATGAGCTGTTGATTAAAAACAAGGAAGTTAACATGAAACAAACCTTATGTTAAATACTAAACTCAAAATTATCGATAAACCCAGCCATTTCAAAAGTAGCCATTCATTTCAAAGTGATTTATACATAATTAAGGGATTTTTTTCCCACTGGGCTGGGTTCCCTAAGTTAATCAAGCCTCTGATGTTTAATTAGTACTATGCTAAAGGTAAAAACATGAACAACTAATACGGGGTGTATATTTAATGACTGTGCAGAGTTTGAAAATATTGCCAGTCCAAGTTTTGTATTTACCTATTATGTTGCATGAACTTTACACAGGATGAATTAAAAAAAACTTGGACCAGCAATATTTTCAAAAACTGCACTGTCATTAAAAGTACACTCTATAGTTACTTGTAAACAACAAACATTCATCAATTGGTGCCTTCACAGAACATAAGGACATCGTAAGATAGAATCACCAATGTGGAGTTCACAGAGAGAACAAAACAAATCCCAGTCAATCAACGAGTTGAGGAAAATATGCTAAAAAGGGACATAACCTGAAAATATGCTGGTGCTGGAAGGTACATAACCTGAAAATATGCTGGTGCTGGAAGGGACATAACCTGAAAATATGCTGGTGCTGGAAGGGACATAACCTGAAAATATGCTAGTGCTGGAAGGGACATAACCTGAAAATATGCTGGTGCTGGAAGGGACATAACCTGAAAATATGCTGGTGCTGGAAGGGACATAACCTGAAAATATGCTGATGCTGGAAGGGACATAACCTGAAAATATGCTGGTGCTGGAAGGGACATAACCTGAAAATATGCTGGTGCTGGAAGGGACATAACCTGAAAATATGCTGGTGTTGGAAGGGACATAACCTGAAAATATGCTGGTGCTGGAAGGGACATAACCTGAAAATATGCCAGAGCTGGAAGGGACATAACCTTAAAACACGTGCTAACAATAAAAAGTCGCTTAAAAATTGTCAGGGTCGACTTCATTGCACCGGGGTTTTATCCCATATGACTTATTCTCTTTCTGCAGCGCGGAAAGCGGCGCACAAAGCACGAACTCCGTAGCTCTAGCGACGACCCACAGGAGTCTCTGAAAAATTTAACTTGCGAACCGAAGGACACGGCCCGGAATCGAACCCACCACCTTCGGAGCCCGAGTCAAATGGCTTGACCACTTCGCCATGGAGACACTCGATGTCTGCTAACATTATAACTAGAAAGTCCTTTTTCTGGAACTCACAGAGCAAAAGAAATAAGGAGAAACCTAAAACACACAGATAAGAGAATTAGAGACAGAGGTGAGTGATTTGAGGAGGACTTGTAGCGAGCTGTAGAAGATAGCAAATAATATGCCCTCCCCCAATCTGTCATAATTGATTTCATTCTGCTTGCTGGTTTTTATTTCACATGGTAGCATAATATTATTATGCCTTGGTGTAGTTACTTTACTGTAATTCTGTGTATTTGTTCTTCATTGTTGCATGCTGGTGAAGACTTGTCATTGCCACGTCCTCTGTTGTTCTGTGATTATATTCTTGTAAAGCTAACATACACTTGGTGTTTCCCAACTGTTGACATCTGTTCAGCTGTAGCACATTTCACTTATATACAAACAGGAAGCCAGGTTGGAAGCTGCAGTAGCATTGTGGTTAGTGCACTTGCCTGCCAAGAGTATGGTCTAAGTTCAATCCCCAGAGGATGCAGGATTATTTTCTCCAGCCAGTACAGCTCTGAGGTCGACATTTCTCATAAACATGGGCACCAAACAATTTTCTGGGAATTCTCTAGGAAGATAAGGTTATCGTGAAGGAAACTGGTCACTGTGTAGAAAATGTGAAAGCTTGACACTTCCTGCCCCAATGGCAATATCTGCTTTGGGCCTACCTTTGACTTTTAAAAAGGGATTGATAGTGTAGCAGTTAGCACACTTGCCTGCCAACATAGCTGCTATGGGTTCAACAGTGATTTTGTTTTTCTGATCAATAAGATGGTTCTTGGGTCATTGCAGTCTCATTTGATGGGCATCAGAAATTTATCTGGACAATTCCATACTACTACCATAATACTGACCACACAGCCTATGTGGGTTTTCGGAGCCATAGTAGTTCAGGGGTTAGCATAGTTGCCTACTGACCTAGAAGTCCTGTGTTTAAATCTCCATTGAGGCAGACTTTTAAACTGACCTAAGCTGACAGGTCAACCCTTGTTACTAAAATGCTACCAGAAAATGTTTTTGGAAGTAAAGGCGGCCAATGTGACACTGACTATATCACCCATAAAGTGCCAATTGGTCTATAAAAGTATGGGGCTAACATCATCATCAAGTGCCCTGCCAGTAGGCGTGGGCAGTCATGGTTCGTCATCTCACACAGTCACCAGTCTCGAATCAGGTTTGTGTTCTTGTCCCGACCATGCCAAGCTGCCAAACCAACAAGGTATTTATCCCTTTGTCTTCCTCTTGCTCTCTTCCCATCAAGGTTGCCAGTTGTCACCAAATTTTCAAGTTGATTTCTCCTCATAACATGTCCAAATAATCTTTACTGTTTACATCTAATTTCGCCAATTAATTTCTGTGTTCATTTATCTCTTGAAGGACTGTCTCATTTGAATTTCTGTCTTGCCATGGTATTCTTGCTTTCTTCTTAAATGCCACATTTTCACAGCCATTAGATGTTTCTCAGCTTGTCCATAAATTTTCCATTTTTCACACACACACAATAATATGTGTTCTATATGGCACTTCAACACTCTTTTCCTCACTGAAATTGACCAACTTTTTGTTTGTAAGTATGTTTTTCATTTTGCAGAAGGCCACTTTTGCCATGGCAATTCTTGATCTAATCTCTGAAAGGCATATTTCATCAGATGGTACGACTGTTCCGAGATAGTTACACCAATTCACCTGTTTAAGAATATATCCATTCACTTGGATGTTACAATGTGGTATTTCTTTCTTCTTGGATACGACCATGATCTCTGTTTTATTATTAACATCATAAACCCAATATGTCTCAAGGTAGGTAAAAGGGTTCTTTAGTTTTTATTTTAAACTTACGAAACATGCCTTAACGGTACCTAACAGGGCTTTACAACTTTCCTGTTGAATGTAACCAACAAAGGTTAAAAGCCTCACCTTTTCTTGGTTATCCATGAGCACCTGAAGGTATTTTATTACGCTGTCCTTGAAGTCACTGACCCGCAACTTCTCAAATCGTGCCACTTCCTTTTTAATGTTCCTAGAAATGCTCTCAAAATCCTCTTGCCCTTTCTCAACTTTTTGCTCCCACTGCAAAATAAAAATGACATCAAGGTATTTTCCAGGAGTGAAACAATATTTACGTGATTTAGTAAAACAATTGAGAATCTCACAAACAAACATGATGTTAAATGTGGTTGGGTGTATTGTGCTTGTGTGGTGTGCAGTGTACCTGATTGGTGCATCGCAATATTGTGATGTGCACTGTACTTGTTTGGTGTGCATTGTACCTTCTTCTTCTTCCGTCCATTATTTCCCAATGCAACAAAGGCCTTCAACCTACTCCCACCAAGCCTCCATCTTTTGCTATCCTCTTCAGCTCTCTCCACATGTTATTCCTCTTTGTCTCTAATTCTCTTCTCCATGTATTTGTTAGGTTCTCTTCTTTTTCACTGGCCATGTGGATCATAGACAAGGGCTTTCTACAGATATCAGTCATAGACAGGGCTTTCTACATATACCAGTCATAGACAGAGATGTCTACATATACCAGTCATAGACAGGGCTTTCTACATATACCAGTCATAGACAGAGATGTCTACATATACCACCTCACAGACAGGGCTTTCTACATATACCAGTCATAGACAAGGGCTTTCTACAGATATCAGTCATAGACAGGGATGTCTACATATACCACCTCACAGACAGGGCTTTCTACATATACCAGTCATAGACAGGGCTGTCTACATATACCACCTCACAGACAGGGCTTTCTACATATACCACCTCACAGACAGGGCTTTCTACATATACCAGTCATAGACAGGGCTGTCTACATATACCACCTCACAGACAGGGCTTTCTACATATACCACCTCACAGACAGGGCTTTCTACATATACCAGTCATAGACAGGGCTGTCTACATATACCACCTCACAGACAGGACTTTCTACATATACCACCTCACAGACAGGGCTTTCTACATATACCAGTCATAGACAGGGCTGTCTACATATACCACCTCACAGACAGGACTTTCTACATATACCAGTCATAGACAGGGCTTTCTACATATACCAGTCATAGACAGAGGTGTCTACATATACCAGTCATAAACAGGGCTGTCTACATATACCACCTCACAGACAGGACTTTCTACATATACCACCTCACAGACAGGGCTTTCTACATATACCACCTCACAGACAGGGCTTTCTACATATACCAGTCATAGACAGGGCTGTCTACATATACCACCTCACAGACAGGACTTTCTACATATACCACCTCACAGACAGGGCTTTCTACATATACCACTCATAGACAGGGCTGTCTACATATACCACCTCACAGACAGGACTTTCTACATATACCAGTCATAGACAGGGCTTTCTACATATACCAGTCATAGACAGAGGTGTCTACATATACCAGTCATAAACAGGGCTTTCTACATATACCACCTCACAGACAGGAATTTCTACATATACCAGTCACAGACAGGGCTGTCTACATATACCAGTCACAGACAGGGCTGTCTACATGTACCAGTCACAGACAGGGCTTTCTACATATACCACCTCACAGACAGGGCTGTCTACATATACCAGTCATAGACAGGGCTGTCTACATATACCACCTCACAGACAGGACTTTCTACATATACCAGTCATAGACAGGGCTTTCTACATATACCAGTCATAGACAGAGGTGTCTACATATACCAGTCATAAACAGGGCTTTCTACATATACCACCTCACAGACAGGAATTTCTACATATACCAGTCACAGACAGGGCTGTCTACATATACCAGTCACAGACAGGGCTGTCTACATGTACCAGTCACAGACAGGGCTTTCTACATATACCACCTCACAGACAGGGCTGTCTACATATACCAGTCATAGACAGGGCTGTCTACATATACCACCTCACAGACAGGACTTTCTACATATACCAGTCATAGACAGGGCTTTCTACATATACCAGTCATAGACAGAGGTGTCTACATATACCAGTCATAAACAGGGCTTTCTACATATACCACCTCACAGACAGGAATTTCTACATATACCAGTCACAGACAGGGCTGTCTACATATACCAGTCACAGACAGGGCTGTCTACATGTACCAGTCACAGACAGGGCTTTCTACATATACCACCTCACAGACAGGGCTGTCTACATATACCAGTCATAGACAGGGCTGTCTACATATACCAGTCACAGACAGGGCTGTCTACATGTACCGTGATCAGATTGTCTCAATCGTGTGCTACACAGCGCCAGTGTCTTTTCCTCACCTCTTGATTCGCTGGTAGTTATTTAGTTCTCACGCTGGTGATGCTGTCATAACATGTTTTTTAACTTCTATTTTGCACAGGCATCAACTAATGAATGTTTGTAATTTATTAGTCATGTTTTTAGACATTCTCCAATTTTATGATCCATATAGAATGATGATGTAACACTGGAGTTTACAATTTTAAGTTTTGTGTTAAGCTTAATTTTCTGAAGACTTCCACAAATTTTATAGTGCCATGAAATCTTGCCTTTTGTGTTCATTTGTTAATATCTAAATGTTTTCCTACCTTTGTGTACATTATACCTAAATAGGTGCATGATTCTACCTCTGCACTGTAGTTATTAATAGCACATCATGGATTTGTAGTGGTTGGCAACAAACTATGTCGTGTGCACCGTGTCTCTGTGGTGTGCACCGCACCACAGTAGTGTACTGCACCAATTTGAAACTACTGTACTAATGCATCTGAAATTAAATGTATTTCAACCAGACCATGTAATAAAGGAGAAAAATGTCTCAGAAACTATTGTTACTTAGCACTGTCACATTCCTCATCATCATCATCATGTGCCCTGGTGACTGGCATTGGTAATCATGTATCTGCACAGACATCGGTCTCCGGTGTTATGAATCAATTCTTTTGCTGATATTCCTCCCAACCCAGTATCAAAGTACCATCTCCATGGGGCTGATGTGGAGCCCTCCTTCTCCTCTTCAATTTCAGAAACCTGTTGGGCGTGCAAGACCGTTAGTGGAATGCCAGGTCTCCAGAAAGGCATCTTAGGATGTAGCCAGGTTATCATTCTGGTTGGTTGGCAGCTGAAATTTTTCTATGGAATGGGGAAGCCAACCCCACGTCCAACCCTCCTCCATCACCTATTACGATACATATGGTAAGTTACAGTGTGTTACTATTCTTTGCTTTTCTTAAGGATCACGGTCTATGGAGCATCTTTTCTCTATGTCTACCCCTGCCTCATCTATCCCTGATCCTTCCAGTTGTCACAATTTTTTTCAATGCATTCTTCTTAGCACACGACCAAAGAACACTGTCTATCTCCTTATATGTTTAAATATATTGTGCCAACAGCTTCGGGTGGAGCAGCGCAATTAGTAGGGCACACACCTTATCCTAGAGCGAGGAAATGCATCCTAAAGACTAAATGTTGTGGCAGGGTAGATCAGGCCTTAAGCCTTGGCCGGCAACTGATCTAGGATCAAAGCTCTGATAAGCGGACAGAAAGAGCATTGCTTTGCTTATCCGGCAGCTTCTACAGCTTATCTTGTTCCAGGCGCATTGGTGTTATCTTTCCTCTGAAGTAAACTAGGCAGTCCGATAGAGGGATCATGGGCAACACATGGTGTCTAGTTAGTTTAGTTTAGTCGTTGGATCAACATCACGGCACACGGTTTAACCCATAAGTGCTCCGTTTTCTTCCTAACTCAAACCTGAGTCTGGAGAAACTCAGCTCAATGCACAAACTCCGTTGCATCGGCGAGGATCCTGAAATACTTTGGGTAGATTTTTAACTCAAAATTTTGCCCGGGCAGCACCGTTAGGCTACTCTTTTTCGATTTCCACCTGCCAAGGGATGTTTTACGTGCGCAACAATACACACGGGCGACCGATCTCACTACCCAGAGACCAGGGCAAATTTTGTTACTAGAAGTCCAGGTGGATTTTTTAAATAAATTCCGGTCCTCACTGGGGCCTGAACCCGGGACCTCCAGCACTCGAGGCGGACACCATTCCTCGAGACCACTCAGCCCCCGACACACACATACATGGTGTCTATAATTCAGCACATGCTTTGTGCTATGGAGAGGTAAAACTCCATCCCTACTCCCCGCCATGGATGGTAGTTATTATCCTTCTTTTAAAGCACAGTGTAACAAACTATCATCTGTCAAGACAGCAAGGTGTTAGTAAAATAAAAAAACAAATAAAAATTTAAAAATCACACATACAAGTATGATGTTATATGTTATATTCTTCTACAAACAAGCAAAATAATAATAATATTTCTGCCAGTATATAAAAACACAACAAATGAAGAAGTTTATTACAAATTAGCAACATTCAACATTCATAATTGTCCCAACCTCCGTTATTTCTGCTTGAGCTTGTGAAATTTTATCCATCTTGTTTTGCATCTCCAATTTTGTTTTGTTCTCACGCTTCTTTCCCAATGTGGTCTCCGCATCCTTCCACATTTTATAAGTCTTAATTCTCTCATGAAAAACATCCTGGGTAAATAAACAGATGGCAAATTTCAGGATGGTCAAATAATAACAGAAATTTCAGGATGGTCAAATAATAATAGCAATTTCAGTATAGTGAAATAAGAATAGAACAATTTTTAGCTGACTTATTTTAATATTATCATTTCAGTAAAAACTTTATTCCAGTGAAATACTATTTACATTTTTTTTCTTCTTTCGATCGCTTGAAATATGTCTATAACTGCAATGTTGTCTCTTGTATGAATTTAACTGTCTTTTTTAGTTCACTCAGCAGTCCAGAGTTTATCTTCCACTGGTGTCTCTAGGCCAGAAGGTTTGCCTAGATATGTTGTATTTTGGGCAGTCTTGGAGTATGTGCTCTGCTGTCTGTGACGCCAATCCACATGTGCACATGGCTGATTCACCAATCTTGAATTTTGTATACATGTGGTTGCGTAATCTACTGTGTCTTGTTCTGAGGCGCAGAATAATGACTTGTTCTGGTTTGTCCATAATGTGGTAGTCGTCTTGAGTAGGTTTTGGTGGCTTTCTGACTGATCTGATCATTCTTTTCTTTTGGTGGTATGTACCAGGCACATCAGGCTGTTCTTCTTTGGCTCCTTCCTTAGCCAATTGATCAGCTCTGTCGTTTCCAGGCACTCCACAGTGGGATGGTATCCACTGTATGGTGACCTTATGCTGACTGCTAAGCTCAGAAAGTAGTGTCCTTAGTACTGGTAATTTCCCAGACAGGAGTGCCTCGAGTACTGATTTTGCATCTGTCAATAGCACCACAGGTTGTGTACCATTAATGGTATTTAGTAATTTCTCTGTTGCTATCTTGATTGCCTCAATTTCAGCATCGTAGTTATGGCAGTACTTTCCTGTCGGTACTCTGGCTGTGTCCCTAGTATTATTTGGGTATTCTATGTACACTCCCGCTCCTCCATTTCGAACAGCATTTTGTGCTGACCCATCTGTGTAGACTGGGATCCAGAGGTCCTGTGGGTATTCTTCATCAAGGAAGCTGAGAGTGGCTGTTCTGCGTTGCACACTGTTCTGTTCTTCCCCATCAAATATTCCTCTCACTTTTGTCTGGATTTGTAGTGATAGTCTTTGTTCATCTTTCCACGGGGTTCGCTTTGGAAGTTTTCAGGGGGATACCAACTGTGGGCAGATCTACAGTCGTTTGGCCTGGTGGATAAAACTGCTTCTTTTCAACCGCCCCATAGCTAAGTTTTCAAATCTGTTCTTCATAGGGTGGCCTGGCAAGCTGAGGAATTTTTTTGCTTGTATTAGGGTTTTCATATCTCTGTGCGTACACACTTAAACTCGAGTAAGACCACGGTTTGCTTTAGCAAAGGAAAGGTGCTGAAGACGGAGGCAACCAGCCAGGAGGCGCACCACAGAAATCAGGATTCCACGCAATCATGCCATGAAATATGTCGACTACTGTTAAATGTTATGTTGCTCGCCCTGCTTTGGACCCCGAGGCAGGTGCAGTGCCGGGTGCTATGTCTCAAAAGGGTCCAACCACAACTATTGGAGGTCCTTTTCAAATGTCCTGTGGAGACAGAGGACCTGAGAAGAGAGCGTCTGGCCATACCAGACTGTACGTGCATACACATCTAGAGTGTTCTGGTTATTTCTCGGCGCCAGTGACTCGCCACCGCCCCTTCTCCTGTTAGTTAAAACAGGTCCACTACGAGAGGCCAGTAGTTGCACTTTTGCTGCATAGGTGATGAATGCATGAGCCATTGGGGTATTTATGCAAGGTTGGGCGCTCACCCCAACCCCGCCCCCGGCTACATAACAGCAACATTTGGAACCCACTATTTACATGAAATAATATTATTTAGAAGTGCAATTAAGAAATAAGTCTGCTGAATAGAGCTACAATGCCTCCCCCCCCCCCACCCCAAAAAAAAAGTTGTTGAAAAGGTATTGTATCAAGATAACAATTTTTTTTCAGGAAACATACACACACAAATAAATATTTACACACTGTATTAATGTAAAGGTACAAATATTCCCACAGCAGATACTGCCACAGAGGGTGTGAAGTATTCCCACAGCAGATACTGTCACAGGGGGTGTGAAGTATTCCCACAGCAGATACTGCCACAGAGGGTGTGAAGTATTCCCACAGCAGATACTGCCACAGAGGGTGTGAAGTATTCCCACAGCAGATACTGCCACAGAGGGTGTGAAGTATTCCCACAGCAGATACTACCACAGAGGATGTGAAGTATTCCCACAGCAGATACTGTCACAGGGGGTGTGAAGTATTCCCACAGCAGATACTGCCACAGAGGGTGTGAAGTATTCCCACAGCAGATACTGCCACAGCGGGTGTGAAGTATTCCCACAGCAGATACTGTCACAGGGGGTGTGAAGTATTCCCACAGCAGATACTGCCACAGAGGGTGTGAAGTATTCCCACAGCAGATACTGCCACAGGGGGTGTGAAGTATTCCCACAGCAGATACTGCCACAGGGGGTGTGAAGTATTCCCACAGCAGATACTGCCACAGGGGGTGTGAAGTATTCCCACAGCAGATACTGCCACAGAGGGTGTGAAGTATTCCCACAGCAGATACTGCCACAGAGGGTGTGAAGTATTCCCACAGCAGATACTGCCACAGCGGGTGTGAAGTATTCCCACAGCAGATACTGCCACAGCGGGTGTGAAGTATTCCCACAGCAGATACTGTCACAGGGGGTGTGAAGTATTCCCACAGCAGATACTGCCACAGAGGGTGTGAAGTATTCCCACAGCAGATACTGCCACAGGGGGTGTGAAGTATTCCCACAGCAGATACTGCCACAGGGGGTGTGAAGTATTCCCACAGCAGATACTGCCACAGAGGGTGTGAAGTATTCCCACAGCAGATACTGCCACAGAGGGTGTGAAATATTCCCACAGCAGATACTGCCACAGCGGGTGTGAAGTATTCCCACAGCAGATACTGCCACAGTGGGTGTGAAGTATTCCCACAGCAGAAACTACCACAGTGGGTGTGAAGTATTCCCACAGCAGATACTGCCACAGCGGGTGTGAAGTATTCCCACAGCAGATACTGCCACAGTGGATGTGAAGTATTCCCACAGCAGAAACTACCACAGCGGGTGTGAAGTATTCCCACAGCAGATACTGCCACAGCGGGTGTGAAGTATTCCCACAGCAGATTCTGCCATAGCGGGTGTGAAGTATTCCCACAGCAGATACTGCCACAGCGGGTGTGAAGTATTCCCACAGCAGAAACTACCACAGCGGGTGTGAAGTATTCCCACAGCAGATACTGCCACAGTGGGTGTGAAGTATTCCCACAGCAGATACTGCCACAGTGGGTGTGAAGTATTCCCACAGCAGAAACTACCACAGTGGGTGTGAAGTATTCCCACAGCAGATACTGCCACAGTGGGTGTGAAGTATTCCCACAGCAGATACTGCCATAGTGGGTGTGAAGTATTCCCACAGCAGAAACTACCACAGCAGGTGTGAAGTATTCCCACAGCAGATACTGCCACAGCGGGTGTGAAGTATTCCCACAGCAGATACTGCCACAGCGGGTGTGAAGTATTCCCACAGCAGATAATACCACAGCGGGTGTGAAGTATTCCCACAGCAGAAACTACCACAGAGGGTGTGAAGTGTTAGACTTCACATATTCCAAGCCATGACATACAATATGGGGTGGCCAGTTTCCGTCATTATCATCTGTCCTCCCCATACAATTCCCAGGAAATTCTGAACATTGCCAGGTACCCATTTTTAGAAGATGGGGTGACCCAAGACCCAAACTGGATTGAACCCAGACCACTGTCTTGGCAGGCCAGAGCATTAACAACTGTGTCACTTCTGCTCCACTCACGTGATAGTTAAATCTCTATTCACTCTCACACAATGGTGGACCCAGCATTGATATTACCACTGAGTTATTCCTACATCTGCTTGTCTCAGTTGCTTTCAATTTTCAAAGCCTTTACAACAAGAACCAGCACACATACCTTGACAGCTCCCATCAATGCCACATAGTCTTTCATCAACTCCGCCATAATATAGAAGTCAGCCTCAGACTGCTCCTTATGCAACACTTCGATTTTTTCCTCCGTCTCTGCCAGCTGCGACAAAGCTCGGGATAACGCTGTGTGCTCTTCAACATTTCCCAACATGGCTGCACTTTTGGCGAAAGATGCTGTGTTCAAACTCAGTTCTGAAAGACAGATGTTCAGCTTTTCAACTCACAATTTTTTTTACAGTTAGCTTGCAATATGTCTGCCATTACTTCATCTCTCTAGCTCATTGCTAGAAAACTCACATACTGTCACTGATGTTTGAAGTTTGACTTGCTTGTAATGAATGCAGATTTGATCCATAAATTAAAACTAGTGAAATTGCGGTAAAGCTGTGGACATGTAAAGAATATAAAGTATTCTCAGAATCTCAGGCAGCCATCTTTCCATTCTTCTCATTCAGTCATTAGGCCTTAACATAGTCACTGTAGGCTCCTCCCAGTGTTTCAGTGTTTATATATTTTGTTTTGTGTATTTGTTTGCTGATTTTTTCAAAAACCCCAAGCGTGCATTTATGCTATATATAACAGAGAACCAGATTCTACACTTGAAAGTAAAAGAGAATCTTCTCCTTCTCTGTTTGTCCAATATGTTTTGTTGTGGACATAAATGCACTGTGCCTGTTTACAGCAGATCTGCAATATTTGTGTCTTAAGGCCGACAAATTGACACATCCCATTTCTTCCCAGCATTTGCTTACAGGGTTAGCCTACCCAGGAGAATCGAATAAGCAAAGAAGGAAAGTTATTCTGCTTCTGCTGCCCTCTTCTTCTTTTTTCTCTACTTTTTTTTTTCTTTTTCTCTTGCTCCTCCCCTTTCTTCCTCCCACTCTTTCTTTTTTCTTCTGCTTCTTCTCTTGCTCCTCCCTCTTCTGCCCCCCCCCACTCCTTCTTCTCTTGCTCCTCCTCCTCTTCCTTCCTCATACTCCTTCTTTTTCTTCTTTTGCTCCTCCTCCTTCTTCCTCAAACTCCTATTTATTTTTCTTCTTCTTCTCTTGCTCCTCCTCCTTCCTCTCCCTCCTTCTCTTCTTCATACAATGACAATATGACAAGTTAAACAACAAAAGGGACGCATATAAAACTGATGTCATTGCTGAGACCGACCTTTACGATGCTGTGAAAGCGTCTCAATACTGGAATGTAACTTCCTCAACTGAAGATCCAAGGCTTCAACTTGCTGTTGCTTCTCTTCAAACCACTGGAAGTATACATAAATAACATGCATATCAACACAACAGTATTGTTAAAAGTCCATATTAGGCCCAATTCAACATGTTATTTCCCTACAATCATTCATTTAGTCTTTCTGTGCCTACCCTCAGCTGTAAAGGTTACTATATAACAATATTTTGATACAATTACATGCTCACTTTCTTGATTTATCAACCCCAAGGCTTTTCAGACACCTCAACTCTTTCCATTCCAAATGACTGTCATTTTTAAACAGCACTGCAAGTCAGAAGAAAAAGTTGCAACAATACCTGCTCTAGGTCAGCAGAATAAGTTGCATCAATATCTACTCCAGGTCAGCAGATGAAGTTGCAACAATACCTACTCCAGGACACAAGAAGAAGTTGCAACAATACCTACTCCAGATCAGCAGAAGTTGCAACAATACCTACCCCAGATCAGCAGAAGTTGCAACAATACCTACTCCAGATCAGCAGAAGTTGCAACAATACCTACCCCAGATCAGCAGAAGTTGCAACAATACCTACTCCAGGATATAAGAAAAAGTTGCAACAATACCTACCCCAGATCAGCAGAAGTTGCAACAATACCTACTCCAGATCAGCAGAAGAAGTTGCAACAATACCTACTCCAGGTCAGTAGAAGAAGTTGCAACAATACCTATCTAGAAGTGAGAAGGTGCAGAAACAAAGATACAAATATTCACTGTAACTTCTAGAGCTTCTTCACAGGCCTGCCCTGGAGCAGACACTGGAGGTCATTCCCCTCACAATCCTCTCTGACATTTGATATTTCCATGAAGCTAGCGCTGCTTATATTATTATCTGATGCCCAGCTATTTAAGCTTGCCATTATCACCACTGTTTGTCTTCCTCTGCCTCTTTTGTCTGGTATTTCCCCACAAAGTTAATTTCTCTATTTCCCCACAAAGCTAATTTCTCTATTTTCCCTACAAAGCTAATTTCTCTATTCTCCACTGGGAGTCTCTGTGGTGAAGTGGTTAATCTGCCTGCCTCATGCTCCAAAGGTTGAGGGTTCTACTCCGGGCCACGTTGTTCGGTTCACAAGTGCAATTTTCTTGTACACTTCTGGGGGGTCATCACTAAAGCTGTGGAGTTTATGCTTTGTGCGACACTTTTGGCAGATCACCCTGCATTAAAAGACTAATTCATACTGGATAAAACTAGAGCAATGAAGTCAATTCACTTGCCTTTTAATCCCTTGTTTTAATGTATTCCTCCCTATGTTGATATGCCCCATACATTTTATTTTGTCTTATCCTTATAATCCCTTTGTTTAATGTATTCCTCCCTATGTTGATATGCCCCAAACATTTTATTTTGTCTTATCCTTGTAATCCCTTTGTTTAATGTATTCCTCCCTATGTTCATATGCCCCATACATTTTATTTTGTCTTATCCTTATGGTTTTGATGAGTGCCAATTGGGACAGAGTGAGGTCAGGTATAAATATTCTGGCACTGACCACCGAAGGGGTAAAAACAAAAGGAAAAATATTTTGTTTACGTACAGAATGCCTGATCAGCAAGTGGTGATTCACTTGGTAGATAATGAGTTAATGTGATAAATTATGACAACAAGAGGGTTAAAGAGGAAGGTTGACTGGGAAGACACAGAGATAAGATGCCAAATGGATCAACATCATGGCGTGGAGGAACATATAGTTCAGAAATTATTTTCATCACACAAGGTGGGAATCAGAGGCATGACACCAACACTATATAACATAGACTATATGATGTTTTGACACCACACAAGGTGGGAATCAGAGTCATGACACCAACACCATATAGCATAGGTGGGAATCAGAGGCATGACACCAACACCATATAACATAGACTATATGATGTTTTGACATCACACAAGGTGGGAATCAGAGGCATGACACCAACACTATATAACATAGACTATATGATGTTTTGACACCACACAAGGTGGGAATCAGAGTCATGACACCAACACCATATAGCATAGGTGGGAATCAGAGGCATGACACCAACACCATATAACATAGACTATATGATGTTTTGACACCACACAAGGTGGGAATCAGAGGCATGACACCAACACTATATAACATAGACTATATGATGTTTTGACACCACACAAGGTGGGAATCAGAGGCATGACACCAACACTATATAACATAGACTATATGATGTTTTGACACCACACAAGGTGGGAATCAGAGTCATGACACCAACACCATATAGCATAGACTATAAAAAGAAGGTGCGGGCGCACTAGCAACATTGATAGCCAACTCCGCTGGTAATCTCATGAGCACGGTTGGATGCAGGTTCGAAGCCTGGACTCGCCGTTTGCCAAAATGAAGAAAAGACTGGCTACCTATTCCTTATTGCTTTCAGCCTTCAAAATGTGATGGCAAAATCCCATCCCTGACCTACAGCAGAAAACTACTTTGGGACAATTTATTTATTGTGATATGAGAAGGTAGATACACTGGAACTCATACAATTTATTTATTATGATATGAGAAGAAGGTAGATACACTGGAACTCATACAATTTATTTATTGCGATATGAGAAGAATTCACATAGCCCATCCAACTGACCACAGTACCTGAGTAAAGAAACAAGTGTACTTTGAAGCTCAACCAGCTAGACAAGTACATTTGTGCCTTTGGTGAGTTGCTCTCATCATTTGGAGGTGATGAGTTCTAATTCTGGCATTTCTATTTTTCTATAGTATATAGTGTCCTCAGAGAACCTGTTCCCTTGCCTTAATGATTGATGTTAATACCTGCTTACGCTTTTCTCATCTCACTATATCGATGTAAACATTTGTACAGCATCACTGAAAGTTTCATGTTCTGATTTTAAAGAACTTTTCTGTCATTACACATTAAGCAAGAACTAATCTTGAAAATAAAACTAAAAAAATTAAACTCCACCACACTCTAGCTAAGCAATAAACCAAAAATATCAAATTAATGTGCTCAATAAACAGTGAAATATAAATCAAGTTTCGGACAGTTACAGAAAATAAACAGGCAATGTCATGTAGCTGGATTTAGTGGAGGGCGAGGGGGGGGGGGGGGGGGGGGGGGGATTAATGTGTAATTAAAAATTACTGTAAATGAGTTTGCCTACCTGACCCTTAAAATAAAATTGTAAAAAGAAACAAAGAAAGTTTTTCACACAATTACAACATAATAACCAGCAATCTGGCACAGGGGATGGTGTACTGTGTTTTGCAATTCTCTGTCACACCTGAGTCAAGGGTTCCAAATCAGTCTCTGGCAATTTGGAAGAAGGCCGCTTTGCATTGATAATTATCAGCCGTTCAGAAAGCAATGGCAAACTACTATACTAACATTGTCTAGTAAATCACAACCAGCAATAAATGCTGGGGTTGATTGCAGCGTTCTGTGACATGCAAGAAACCTTTTATGGCCTAATGGGAATATGTTTCTAGGCCCTTATGTTCGTGAGCAAACATTACTCAATGAGTGTGTGTTCAGTTTCTGATCTCCCAAAACACTTTTTTCTACTCATATTAGGAGACTGGTCAACGACCGACCCGTTTTTCCTTACAATAACAATCCAAAATATGCAAACATTAAGTAAGAATATATGTTCCTAATTAACTATAAATATGTGACAGGATGGCTCAAGTGACAGATTTATAGTATGACAACAAAACATCCAATTTATAAAACGAGGAAACCAACACAGTTGTACACAAATGTTTTCTCAGTGTTTCCATCTTCAGCCCCAAAATAACTGGCCTGTTATAGATGTTAGCATAAGGAGGGAACCTCACATCTGTCAGGGACCCAATACCCTGAATGGCAGGGAATAGACAGGAGACAGGTTACTGCAGGATAACAGGGCAGAGAGCCTGGCGTCCTGCATCACGGTCACAGAGTGCGAGTAGACCGATAAACAGGCTAAGCCCGTGGTCACCACACCACACCGCATGGGACTCATGGACTGTGAACAGCCGTAAACTGGCCAAACGTACCTGTGTTGGTCAGACGGGCTCAGGACATTGAGACGGACAGACATAGGGCAGTGGTTGTGTTTAGTGAGCGTTATGATATGATCGTAGAATTTATGGCACGACTGAGTTATGAAGCGAGCTGTGTTTGAACGGAGACAGTGTGAGAGCTAGGTTATGCCATTATATTGTATCATCTCTCATGAATGATTATAATCCTGTGATAATGTTGTTGTATAAGTTGCGTGTTGCGTGGAGTGAACGTGGGGGATCGTCCGGGATTTAAAACCGGGACCTCTTGCATCCCCAAGCGAGAATCATAACCCTAGATTCACTCCCTGTCATAGTCTTACTTAGACATAATTCTGGCTCGCATTTCAAGACAGAGGTGAAACAATTGCATGCGTTCAATAACAGCACTCTCACACATGGCAACGATAGTTTCAAACCGTTTATTCACAAAACTATTCACATGGGCAAACTCCCATGAGTTGCGCTCTTGGCAACACGCAACTTGTACAACAACATTACCACAGGATTATAATCATTCATGAGAGATTATACAATATAATGGCATAACATAGCTCTCACACTGTCTCCGTTCACACACAGCTCGCTTCATGACTCAGTCGCGCCATCAATTCTACACTCATATCATAACTCTCACTAAACACAACCACTGCCCTATGTCTGTCCGTCTTGATGTCCTGAACCCTTCTGACCAACACAGGTACGTTTGGCCAGTTCACAGCTGCTCACAGTCCGTGAGTCCCGAGCGGCGTGGTGTGGTGCGGTGACCATGGGCCTTAGCCTGTTTATCGGTCTACTCGCACTCTGTGACCGTGATGCAGGATGCCAGGCTCTCTGCCCTGTTATCCTGCAGTAACCTGTCTCCTGTCTATTTCCTGCCATTCAGGGTATTGGGTCCCTGACACTATCTACATCTCCAATCATCATCACACAAACATAAAAGAACAACAATAAGGATAATGAAAAACATGCATAATCCAGGCAGCAAACGACAATCAACATGCAAACTAAAGTGTGCACAATGGTATGAAAAATGAAAATCAATTCATTGTTAAAACATAACAAACTAGAAAATCCTGAAAATGGCCAACATAAGTCAAATACATGCTAGTTATGTGTAATGACATAAGTTGTACATAAGTAATGGCATAAGTGTAACAGTTAAAGAAAAGAAACATGTTTGTTTAAAGTACTTGCATTAGGTGAAACATTTTTATTTATAAGTTAAGCCTGCAAATGTGCACTCTCCTCTTCACATAACATATAACACCCCTTACCGGAAACCCGAAGTTTAGGTTTAGTGTGAGAGGCATGGAGATGTTCACTTTATACAGCAAATAAGGAATCAATGTTGATCATGTAATAAAGATATCAGTGTCAGGTATAAGTGAAACTGTTGAGTGTACAAAACAGCACACACAGATATCAGTGTCTGGCATACTTGAAGCTGTTGGGTGTACAAAACAGCACATGTGTACAAAACAGCACACAAAGATATCAGTGTCTGGCACACACGAGGCTGTTGCGTGTACAAAACAGCACACACAGATATCAGTGCCAGGCACAAATGAGGCTGTTGGGTGTACAAAACAGCACACAAAGACATCAGTGCCTGGCACACATGAGGCTGTTGAGTGTACAAAACAGCACACACAGATTTCAGTGCCTGGCATATACGAGGCTGTTGAGTGTACAAAACAGCACACACAGATAACAGTGTCTGGCATACATGAGGCTGTTGAGTGTACAAAACAACACATGAGTGTACAAAACAGCACACACAGATATCAGTGTCTGGCATACATAAAGCTGTTGGATGTGCAAAACAGCACACACAGATATCAGTGCCAGGCACAAATGAGGCTGTTGGGTGTACACAACAGCACACACAGATAGTGTCTGGCACACATAAGGCTGTTGGATGTGCAAAACAGCACACACAGATATCAGTGCCAGGCACAAATGAGGCTGTTGGGTGTACACAACAGCACACACAGATAGTGTCTGGCACACATAAGGCTGTTGGATGTACAAAACAGCACACACAGATATCAGTGCCAGTCACAAATGAGGCTGTTGGGTGTACACAACAGCACACACAGATAGTGTCTGGCACACATAAGGCTGTTGGATGTACAAAACAGCACACAGAGATATCAGTGCCAGGCACAAATGAGGCTGTTGGATGTACACAACAGCACACACAGATAGTCTGGCACACATAAGGCTGTTGGGTGTACAAAACAGCACACACAGATATCAGTGCCAGGCACAAATGAGGCTGTTGGATGTACACAACAGCACACACAGATATCAGTGCCAGGCACAAATGAGGCTGTTGGGTGTACAAAACAGCACACACAGATATCAGTGCTAGGCACAAATAAGGCTGTTGGGTGTACACAACAGCACACACAGATAGTGTCTGGCACACATAAGGCTGTTGAATGTACAAAACAGCACACACAGATATCAGTGCCAGGCACAAATGAGGCTGTTGGGTGTACACAACAGAACACACAGATAGTGTCTCTCACACATAAGGCTGTTGGATGTACAAAACAGCACACACAGATAGTGTCTGGCACACATAAGGCTGTGGATGTACACAACAGCACACACAGATAGTGTCTGGCACACATAAGGCTGTTGGATGTACAAAACAGCACACACAGATATCAGTGCCAGGCACAAATGAGGCTGTTGGATGTACACAACAGCACACACAGATATCAGTGCCAGGCACAAATGAGGCTGTTGGGTGTACAAAACAGCACACACAGATATCAGTGCCAGGCACAAATGAGGCTGTTGGGTGTACACAACAGCACACACAGATAGTGTCTGGCACACATAGGGCTGTTGGATGTACAAAACAGCACACAAAGATAGTGTCTGGCACACATAAAGCTGTTGGATGTACACAACATCACACACAGATAGTGTCTGGCACACATAAGGCTGTTGGATGTACAAAACAGCACACACATATATCAGTGCCAGGCACCAATGAGGCTGTTGGGTGTACACAACAGCACACACAGATAGTGTCTGGCACACATAAGGCTGTTGGATGTACAAAACAGCACACACAGATATCAGTGCCAGACATAAATGAGGCTGTTGGGTGTACACAACAGCACACACAGATAGTGTCGGGCACACATACGGCTGTTGGATGTACACAACAGCACACACAGATATCAGTGCCAGGCACAAATGAGGCTGTTGGATGTACACAACAGCACACACAGATAGTCTGGCACACATAAGGCTGCTGGGTGTACAAAACAGCACACACAGATATCAGTGCCAGGCACAAATGAGGCTGTTGGGTGTACAAAACAGCACACACAGATATCAGTGCTAGGCACAAATGAGGCTGTTGGGTGTACAAAACAGCACACAAAGATATCAGTGTCAGCCATGTAACAAGATATGTAAAGGTATCACAATGGCAGATATCACATGGTGTGAAGTGTCAGGTCTTCACATATTCTAAACCACAGCATTATGAGGTAAAGTGGCCAATTCCCTTCCTCTCCACCTTTTCTGAATTGTCTAGGAATTGTCTGATATGAAAGGATGTGAGGAATGTGATCATGTAAGAAAGTAATACAAACTTCCTGCACACTTTATATTGCTGATGGTACTTCTTCTATTCCAGGTTCTGGTTTTTCACTTTCTTGCATGCCACCTGGGTTATTTGTGATATTTTCATTCAATTCTCTGCAGTACTCCTTTCATATTTATAATATAATTTTCTTCTTCTTTTGCTCTGTACCACACCCCCCCCCCCCCCCACCTCCATTGGGACAGAGGCCCTAAATCAACTCACTACAAGCCTTGTGCTAGTTCATGCAGCTCTGTCCACATCCTCCTCATTTTATTAACTTTTGTTTCTAATTCACTTCTCCATACGTTTTTAGGTCTTCCTCTATTCCATTTGTGCCGGGGGTTCCAGACAAAGAACTTTGTAATGAATCTGTACTTGCTGTCAAAGTATTGCCATTTCTATAATTATTACATGTAAAGATGATTTCGATTTGCCTGTTAATTTTCTGATGTCTTTGAACAAGTCTCCATCAATTGTTTCAAATGGAGATGTCCTATTTTGTTGCAGGCATCCATTACAAACAGTTTCTTGTCAGCTCTGATCATACTTTTGACTTTCTCATGTAGGTTTTGTATGTAAAATTACTAGCTTCTTTGGTCTTTTGCTTTAATTTTCTTTTTTCTTCAATGAGCCTCAATGTTTCCTCTGTGAGTTGATCTAAGATAAAGCTTTAAACCCTAGACAAAATCAACAACAATGTCCTCAGTATGACTAGTTGATCTATATGAGAACAGTGGCAGCCGAGATAGCACAGTGGCTAGGCACTTGCCTGCCAATCCAGTGTGATGGGTCGACCCACAGTGAGCCGAACTCACAGTTTTACATATTGACCTGTGCTTCCAGGTTGACCAAGCCTAAGGAGGGTACCAAGAATGTTTTGAGAAGTAAAAGCCACCTGCGTGGTGCTGACCACATCACTCACTGAGTGCCGACTGGGAAATAAAAACTTGGGACTAATACCAGAAAACAGACGTGCCTTAAGGTCTTTTATGTTACTTAATCATGAGAACAGCAGCATGTGAAATACATGCAAATATGGAACATCTATACATTCAGACAGAGGCAACTGCATTAGAAATATATACACATGAAGTAAAAGAATTCACAAAGAACACCCAAAATGTTGACAGCTAGTAATTAAAGAAAAGACCAGAACAAAAAATATCCCTTCTCAATATAAGTGAAATTAAAGATAAATACCAACTGCCAGATCCTCTATCAGTATAAACATCTATATTGTTAACATGATCACAAAGAATAGTGTCAGTTTATGCATCTAAATTGTTAATATTGTCGGAAAGAGTAGTGAAATCAAATGTGGATCTATAGGTTAATTCTAAACAAAACAATTCTCAAGTTTTCCTAATGAGTTTTCCAAAGCAATGAAAATTAGCATCAAAGCTCTGTTTCTGCTGCTAAATCTGAGCAATTCATTTTCTGTCTACTACTTACACATGTTAATTCAAGAATGCACAGGCTGCATAACATATCAAGGGCAGGATACGTAATCTATGTGGTGTAATCATACTGGTTTATCCATACTGAGTTCGATACAATTTATCATCCCACACCTCCTCCTTTTCCACCTCTAATGTCAGAATGGGAGTCAAATCTAAGTTTATGCTCTGTAAGGATCACAGATGTGACAATATGACTGCAGCTGTGACAATATGATCCAAAATTGTGAAAATATGGGACTTTATGGTGGTTCAAAATATATAAAATCAAACCAGCAGTAGGGTGTGGTGAGCAACATTTACGTCATTAACTGAAGGTTATTACACAAAAAGTCTAGAATAGTTTCTGCTAATATTCATCCTTGAATAAACTCTGTGTATTTTTTTAGTTTTTGCTAATATTTTTTCTCGAATAAACTATGTTTATTTCTTCATCTTATTCTTCATCACTACTGGCGTGTGAAGGTATGTTGCAGTCTTTATTTGCATACTATCAGTTTAGTACAACATTACACTGAACAGAAGGACTAAAATGGTATGACAAGTGTGGAGCTTAGGGAGAGAACTAGATTCCAGCAAATCAAGAGTTGAGGAAACGATACTGGCCCTGGCTAGGACACAGGTTGAGAACACCTAAAAACAGTTGAATTGAGCTGAGCTAAGAACCAACAACACTGCACTCAGGACATTCCCATATGTGCCCTGCCCTCTTGTTCAACAGCCAGCAAAGAGTCATACTACTAATCGTTCCCTCTGCTATCTGATTAAAAGTTATCATTGGTCTTCCCTCTCAGTTTTGAGATTCTTCCAGAACCCTTGTACCTGAAAACAGTGTAACTAGAAAGTCCTTTATGTGGAACCCACAGGTAAAACATAACAGAGTGTCGATTGGTCTATAAAAATATGAGACTAGCAACACATGCCTTATACATCTTAAGGCATAGGATAAAGGGCCTTTTATGTTTTATCTCATCTCATCTTGTCCCTCTTGTACCTTGCGATGTCGAGGTGAAGCATAAACAGCGGCATAATGCCTATTTATAGGCTTCATATATTGAGATTCCCATGGACTCTATTATTCCCTCTGACCATAGTTTAATGGTCAGCCTCTTCTTCTGGTTCCATATCATCTGTACATCATAGCTTGTTGTGGTATACTGTCGGCTGGTAGCCTAATTATGTGGCCGAACCATTTCACTTGCTGTTTTCTAATTAAATCTATTGCTGCTATTACCCCCACTTTAGTCCTGAGTTTATCATTTCTGATTTTCTCTCTTCTTTTATATAGGTGATTTTTAAAGACCTATTTAAAGATTTTAAGCAAAATAAAATGTTTAAAAAAGTACAGACCACAAACAATGGCTCCCTGTCACAAATACTTGGACATATCAGCTCCTCATTACTCGTCTCTCATCCTATAAAACTGAAATTATATGCCCCAGCACCCCTCAAATTCTTATTTATCACCTATAAAATCCCATCACACCCATGCCTATGTGGGCAGTACAAAAATTACCATGACTTTTTCAATAAAGTATTTAACCATGCAACAACTGCATTCCGCAAACATGAAACTGCTGAGGTGACTTGCTGCAAAGCAAATGATGCAGAGAATATATAAGAAAGGAAAGAAGATATTCACCTGTACATGCAGCCTTGCAGGCTTGTGTCAAAGTGGTCGAGTGTGAAATAAAATAAACAGAGAAACTAAATACAGTAAACAATACGTACAAATAAAGGTTACAAAAATACCAACACAACACAAGAAAGCAAAATATTACAATATATGATAATAATATACAAGACAGGATACTTTGAATGCAAACAAAACTGTCAATAAGCAACAACAACAAAAAACTGTAATCTATATTTGCCAATGAGATAAACAAAATCAAAGACTGTATTAAACAACAATGTAATTCAACCAATAAGTCGACAACATAAATGGATTACCTCCACCTCCTGATTCCACTGGCCCGAAGGAGATCGTGGGATGATTGAGCAAAAATAGTTATGGAGGTATAAACCCCATGACTGTAGGCAGACGGTGAATGGAGGCAAAACAATGGTAGACAACATAGGGATCTATCATAGTTACACGTAGCACTATCTGTGTTTTATGCAGCCACAGATATAATGTGACAATTCTCATACTCAGTACTAACTTACACACATTTACTCAGTACTAACTTACACATTTGTCTGTGTTTATAATGGCTTGTATATTTTCACTGGAGCCAACAGAAAATTTTTTTCCATGTTGTATAAATATCATTAGTCCAAGCAGTCGCCATACAGTGTACAAACTAAACTTATTTTTTTTTTTTTTAACCCTGAGCCTTATCGACAATCAAATAAATACACACCCCTCAACATGTTTGGTGGGAAGTTTGATCTCTCTGATAACAAGTTGTAATATGATAATTGATATGTCTTCATTAATGTAATAGTTTATATGCATTATATGCATTCATTATGATGTAATGAAGCATTTACACATACCCATGATTAATTACTTTTACAATGCTGTAATGTATAATTACATGGCTTCCAAAATGGTGTTGCCAACATGTTGTAAAGCAATATTTACTGGCAACCATGCATGATTAATTACCTCTGTCAAACTGTAATTTGATCATATCTTCAACATGTCCCAGAACATTTTCAAATGCTCTGAATTAATTACAGCCCCCATGTAGTGATTTCACAATTAAATGTACACCATAACAAAGACTTTACTGCTTACAATGTGATAATTACACACATTATTTCAGTCATCATTTGTTTAGTTATTTTTTTTTCTCATTTAATCTGAGCTGTACAGGCACTGCACATGGTTGTTTTAACTATTCAGTGATGTTTTAACTGTACAATGGCAGTGATGTTTAACAGTGCAGTCATGTTTTAACTGTATGGTTATGTTACAACTTTATGGTGTTAGTTTAGCTGTACCATGTTACTTTATCTGTAAAGTAATGTTTTAACCATACAGTGGTGTTTTAACTGTACAGTTGAATTGGGTTGAGGTGAGTTGAGTTGAGTTAAGAACCAACATCACTGCACTTGGGACATTCCCATACGTGCTTCATCCCCTCGTTCAACAGCCAGCAAAGAGCCATGCTACTAATCGTTCCCACCGCTATCTGATTTAAAGTTCTCCTGGTCTTCCCTCTCAGTTTTGAGATTCTTCCTGAAGCCCTGTCGATCCCCCGCAATCTCATTCTTTCCACATATGGGTTCTCAATCTGTTCATCCGCCATCTCCACCTGGTTCCACAAGCGCACGACCACCTCCCCATTGTCCATAGGCAATCTACCACCAAAAGGTGCATTTACTGCTAGCCTATCAGCCTTTCATTCCCCCACACCCCCGCATGGCCAGGGCAAAATATCCATTCAATTC
The DNA here is from genome assembly GCA_963921405.1 of Cepaea hortensis. Taxonomy (NCBI): domain Eukaryota; kingdom Metazoa; phylum Mollusca; class Gastropoda; order Stylommatophora; family Helicidae; genus Cepaea; species Cepaea hortensis. The sequence continues at coordinate 197,789,608 of OY992877.1, forward strand.
TCACAATCTGTGACTTTTGAAGCGACGATAGCCATTCCAGACGAAAACATTCCTTTCTCCACCTTACTAAGCATACTCTTTGAATCCGTAATGAATACAATGTGTGTTGCAGTAGTCTCCTCCAGCCAATGGAATGCCGCTGTTACTGCCTCCACCTCCATTCTCATGCTGGAGGTCATAGTCTCATATTCCAAACTCTCCTTTTTCAAGACTCGTCCATTAGCCTTTGCATTAAAACCCCAACCACTACGTCTGTTTCTCACCACTGACCAATCGGTGTAGATGACTATGTCACCTTGATGTGTGTTGCTCTGGATCAGCTGTTGCACTTCAAACCCAGTGCAGCCCGCTGCCCATTCCCTGCACTCACGACCCAGTGTTGTTATTACATTGTACCAGTCCATCATGTCTTCCAGAACTTCAACCCACTCTTTTTCACGATTGATGGTCTCTAGATCAATCATGAAAATAAGTGGGTTGAAGTTCCAGAACTGTACAGTGATATTTTAACTGTGCACTGATGTTTGAACTGTACGCTGATGTTTTAAATGTATGGTAATGTTTTAACTGTGTACAGATTGAACTATGCACTGATATTTTAACTGTGCACTGTTTTAATTGCACTGATGTTGATGCACTGATTAATATTTAACCATGCAATGTTGTTTTAACTGTGCACTGATGTTTTTACCTTGGCAAAATTACATGCAGACTGTTCAGCCTGATTTATTCAAAGGTAGAAGATGATGTGCTATTACTCACTCTAACATGAAGACATGAAAATCAAAGGCGCTATCTCGTAACACCAAAATCACAATATACAAAACACTGATCAGACCAGTTGTGCTGTATGGCTCTGAAACCTGGAGTACAACGAAAGGAGACGAAGCCTTGTTACAAACCTTTGAGAACAAAATTTTAAGACGCATCTTTGGACCCATTAGGGATACACAAAGTGGAGAGTGGAAAAGAAGAAGTAACAAAGACATTTATGATCTGTTTAAGTCCCCGCTAATCACTGGTATCATGAAGGCTAATAGACTACAATGGCTGGGGCATATAGAAAGAATGGAAGATAATAGGGAAACAAAACTCGCTTACACTCAGGAAATAAATGACCATAGACCCCGAGGTAGACCAAGAAGGCGGTGGAGAGATAATACATGTACAGACCTACAAGCACTTGGAATCAACGACTGGCAAGAGAAGGTCCACCAGAGAGACGAATGGAGACGGATTGTATTTGCAGCAAAGAACCTCAATGGCTCGGAACGCTGAAGAAGAAGAAGAAGAACATGAAGACATCCAACTTAAAGAAATACCAAAGTAACATCTTCAACAAGAAATATTCTTAATATAACATCTAACTACTGTCCGTTGTTTGGTCCCCGACAAACACTGACCATCTTTGTAAATAACTATCCTAGTTTGACAATGTCATGAACTCATAAATTGTGAAAGGAGTATCCCATTTCTGCTGTAGGGCCGGGTTCTCTCTCTCTCTCTCTCTCTTTTGTTCTTCACTCTTTTCCCCGCTCCCTGTCAGACCCTCTCTCTCACTATCCCTGTCAGTTCCTCTCTCTCTCTCCCCCATATCTCTCTCTCTCTTGCCTCCTCTCTCTATCCCCTCCCCTCTCTGGGTTAAGAACTAGTTATTTGCCAATTATTTTTAAAACTTTGTTGAAACATATGGTATATCAAATTCAAACTAGGACAAAATGAAACAAGTTTGGGAAAGGTTAATTGTCACAAATACTGACTGACCTCTTATTACAAACACTTGGAAATATCAGTCCCTAAATACTGATCTCCCATCTGATATACTGACTTCTATAACAAATACTTGGAAATATTTGTCCTCAAATTATGACTGTCTGTCATAAATACTGACTTCCATCACAAACACTTGTCACAAATACTGATAGACTTAATTCTTAAAGTACAGGAAGCCATTAAGATCAATAATCCCAAACATTTGTGAGTGGTTGCCAGTTATTGTTTTGGTTGCTGACTGTTTGTTTTGCGTTGTTCCGGTTATAATTTTGTAACCTTCTCTTTAAAACTGCATACACCAAAATCCACAGAGAAAACAATATTGCAGCAAACATGGGGAAGCTCTCTTATCCTTTCAGTGCTTAACCAATTTCTGACAAATTTATAAAAGTTTTTCCTATAAACAAAAAATACTCAGAAGCCTTGAAGATGTGCTTTTATAGAAGAATCCTGAAAATTCAAAGTACAGAAAAAATGAGCAATCTGGACATTTTGAGGTAGGCTCAGTAGCAAAGAAAACATATTACAAACATCAGAAAGAGGCAGTTATCATTTTTCAGCCACATTATGAGAAGACAAAAATTGGAACTTGTGACAACCAGAAAGATTTGTGGAAAGAGAGATAAGGAAGACATCGAGAGACAGTCTTGTTTCATGGCATGAAAGGGAGTCAACACATGAATTGATCCGTGTGTGGAGAATTGAAATGTATGATCTCCCATGCCAGCTGGCAAGGTACTTTATGATGACGATGATGATATAAACAAAACCTACCTTCAGGGTCATTTTCAGGGTAATTTTGTGAAAAGATTCTCCAACTTTGTGAAACAGCTTCAACACACTAACTCCACTGAATGCAGATGTGCTAGTGGACTTGGGAAGGTCGCCATCTTTCTCTAGGAACTCTACAAAATCTGGATCAACAGCAAGAACCGGGTGTGCGGCTCTTTAAAACTGCATACACCAATATAGTTTTTAATCAACCTGGATATAATTGACCCTTGAACTTTCAATGTTCTATAAAACTCCAACAGAAAGAATAATCTGCCAGCAATCATGGGACAGCTCTCATATCTTTTCAGTGTTTAACCAATTTTGGACAAAATTACAATATTGTTTCCCATATAAACAAAACCTACCTCATCACTTTCTTCCACCTTCAGGGTAATTTTGTCGAAAGATTCTCCAACTTTGTGAAACAGCCTCATCACACCAGCTCCACTGAGTGCAGATGTGCTAGTGGACTTGGGAAGGTCGCCATCTTTCTCTAAGAATTCTACAAAATCTGGATCAACGGCAAGAGCTGGGTGTGCAGCTGTCCTTACAAGAAACCTGGTTTTAACAAATGAAGAGCTACCTTAAAATTACAGAGTTTGAAATGTGATATATTTTCATCTGGTCTGTAAAGTATAACCTTCAATTTAGAAATGTTTTGGTCTTCTTCCATAAATCTTGCTCGTGGATAGTCTCCGCGATGTGCACGAACTCTGCTGTATTGGCCAGGACTCAAATGTGTGTGTACCGGAATCACTCAGGCTATACATAATGGTGGTGGTGGGAGGGAGGGGGGGATGAAGTGTTCAAATTTCTAAATTTAGCCAGGGGAGTGGCATATTGCACCTACTCGTATTTTCTTGCTTCTAAAGGAAATTGTTAACACAAAGCTTTGCGAGTCATGGACCATTTCACAATAAAGAAGAATATCAGTGCTTTTGAACTGAAATGTTATAGAAACAATGTTAGACTACCATGGGCCAAGTTGAAGAAAAATACTGAATGCTACAAGATCAGAACATTGAAGTAAACCAGCTCATAAACATAATTATGTCTCAGAAAGTGAAATACTGTGAATAACGAAGGCACAAACAATAGACTGCATGATTTATTGCCAGGCATGATTTTGCTGCACCTTGATAGGTACATACTGTAGAAACCACACAACATAAAATAAAGTAACTAGATAAACCCTACAATGCTGAAATATACACATATTCGCATAGTAATTTCAATTGTCTTCCACAGTAATTTTAAGCGGACTATCATGTCTTTCTGTTTGCACAAAATTGGCCTACGAAAATTAATCATGATGGCTTCTGCGATCTTTAACAAGCGACTATTTTGCGTGTTAAACAACACGCGAAACGCATTGTCTCTATCAATCACATGACCGGTTTCCAAAATGTGCTGTCCATTGAAATAATCTGGCCAAATTTGGTCACAGTGATTTGGAAAGTACAGTGTTGAAGTATGGCTTCTGGAAGAAGAGGTAGTGCTGACCAGCACGAAGCTGGACACAGGACACATCTTAGGCAAGAACATTTTATGAGGCAGGGGAACTGAAACATGACAGAGAGTCTGTTCAGCAGGTCATGATGAGAGCCATGCACTGGATCTGCTACATGACGATGATAATTGTTGTGTCTATCTGAGGAGACTTGGTACCCAACTCACCACCCCGGGATCTGATGTACTACAGCATCTTCAGATTTGTTATATAGTAAACACCCGCACTGTGATATGCACATGGTCTTCTCAAGTTAGATACAGACACTGTACGCCAAAGTGACTTTTCCCCAATTATTTAATCTGTGTAGCATTTGTTGTTGGTGTCAGGTCTTAGTCAGATATAACTGAGCTATCGTATGACAGTAGACGGTACTACCTGTTTTCTGTTAGCGCTGAATGTTAGGCGGCGCTCACCAAACCTGATATCCCACATTGTGCCAAAGGGTTTGGGTGGAGGAGTGCAACTGGGAGGGTAAAAGCCTTACCTAGTGCAAGTAAATGCAATCTAAAGACTAAATGTCATGGCCAGACCAGGCCCTAAGCCTTGGTCTGCAACTGGTCTAGGATGGTCCAATAGTCAGACAGTTAGAGCAATGCTTCGCTGATCCGGCAGCATCTGCAGCTTGTCTTGTTCCAGACGTATTGGCGTTACCTTTCCTCTGGAGTAAATAGGAAGGCTGAGAGAGGGATCATGCTGCATGGGCAACACATGGTCTCTAAACTCAGCCCAGGCTTTGTGTTATGGAGAGATAAAACTCCACTTTACAAACTATCGTGTGTCAAGACAGCAAGGTGCCAGTCATAGCATATGTGGTGAAGTGGTTACGAACGCAATGTGCAATTCCGCTTACCATGGTCGAAACACAGGTGTAGGAGATTTCAAAGAACACTGCCTTGCGCTGGTTTTCATACAATGGTATGAGTGCCAGCCGTTCAGAAAGCAATGGCAAATTACTGAATGTAAACTTGCCAAGAAATCACAAACAACCAAAATATGCTGGGGTTGACTGTGACGTTGTGTACAGGACATGCAACTAACTAACATAGCATTAATTATCTTTACATTCACTAGATGGTGTTAGATAATTATTACTAGCTCTAACACAATCATGGTATTCATTTTTTCTTCTTTTTCTGCTTCTTCATTTTCTTCAGATGTCTGATCTGGATCAGACATCAGCAATCATGACAGTCTAATCTGGTCTCTCATCTGATATTTTGACGAAGTTCATGTTATTATATTATTATTTGTCGGCCAGCTTTTTATGCTTTCCCCATACACATTTCTCTGCCTCTCTTGTCTAGTATTTTCCCACATAAGACTAATTTCTGAACTTAATTTCTTCTATTGTTATATCCCAGACATTTTATTTGTCTTTTCATTTATGGTTTTGATGAGCAATCAGTGTTTTGTTTCTTCTCTCTCCATGATATGCTCGGCAGTCTTCTCAAAAGCCACATCTCACTGCCCCCCATTTCTTCACCATTACATTACTAATTCTACCATTGAATAAAAGAAAACAATAAAAGTACATCAATAATGCACAATAAACTACTGTAAAATAATTTTTGTTTGAAAGAAAAATATCTAATGTGTACCTCCTATGTCTCAGATTTGCTTGTTTACATACTACAATGGAATACAGAATATATCTCATCTCATCAGGTTCCTCTTGTACCTTGCGGTGTCGAGGTGAAACATAAACAGCGGGAGAGTGCCCGGATCAGTTCGTTTATGCTTATTGTGTTTTCTTCGAGCAGGAAAAGAATCCCCTGCTGGTTTGCTAGGCCAGTCGCAGGTTTAGGACGAACAAATCTAACCAATTTGGAGTCCGTCCCCTCTGGCGAGCTATAGCCCCATTAGCCCATGAAATCGCGGTCATGGTTTCTCAGTCTACACGACGTGCAGATATATATATATATATATATATATATATATATATATATATATATATATATATATATATATATATATATATATATATAGGTTTCAAACTATCTTCAAGAATCTCTGTTTGGTGAAAGTCATTTCTTTAATTTTTTTCTCTGCAATTTGTTCTCCTTTTTGATTTTCTTAAATTTATGATTTTAATGCAATCTTTTTACCTATTGTCCTGTTTCTTTCTAAGGCACTTTCCTTTCTACTGCACTCAACCTTTCTAATGTAATATATCATTTTAACATGCTCTCTCCTTCTATTGCACTGTACCTCACCCTTTCTAATGTACTGTAACTCTCTGATGTACTCTCTGTATGCACTGTACATTTCTAATGTGGCATATCATTGTAACACACTCTAGCTTTGTAATGAAATCTCTCTTTCTAATGCACTATAACTTTCTAATGAATTCTCTCTAAGGTACAGTACTTTTCTAATTAACGCTTTCTAATGCACTTTCTCTTTCTAATGCAATATACCTTTCTAAGCACTCTACCGTTCTAATGCATTATACTTTTCTAATGCACTATACCTTTCTAATGCACTATACCTTTCTAATGCAGCTCGTCGTCTCTCAATAAATTCTGATGACCCTGAATCCTCTTTTGACATCTTGACTTTAGTCATACCTATGATATCAAAATTAATTAACTATTTTCACAATGTGAATAATTATGTACGTAAACATTTTAAACAACATTCAGAGAAGTTTGATATAAATATAGTTTCAATGTTTACTGGAAATCATAAAACAAAAATTACATCAACACTATGGCCTCACAACAGAACCTAACCCTATTACAAGAACTGCTGCGTAATGCAAATCTTTGAATAACCCAGGTCTTTATCGATGGTCTGGGTACTGCCTTATAAATGGACAACATGGAACACAGTTCATCCAGTGTTACCCGACTGTCACCACAAATGATGTTATCAACTCGATGAATGTTGTGTGAAGTCAATGCGGTTGATGGACGGCCAGCCCACTTTTCGTCAGCCAGTGAGGATTGACCTACTTCAGCTTCGTCACAACGATGTACCCTACATCGGACAGTGCTAATATCAACTGCTGAATCTCTATAAACAATACTCAAACGTTCGTGGATGCTAATCAGGGTCTTGCCGCCAGCATTAAGGAATTCTATGGCATTATGTTGCTTTACCGAACTTCTTTGGTGGCTATTTTTAAACCATTACTGTTGCGTAACCTGTAACTGAAATAGGTTCGTAGTGATATACAGTGCAGGAAAGTGCTTGAGGAATCTCGCTAAATTAATAAATTGCACACCGATAAAATATTTACATAGATAAAAAATAGTAGGCATAACTTACTGACCGTCCCTCGTACAAGGATGCACAATACACAACAAATAACAATAAGGCTTAAAAGTCGCTTAAAAGTCGACAGGGTTGACTTCATTGCACCAGGTTTTATCCCGTATGGCTCGGTCTCCTTCCGCAGTGCAGAAAGCGTCGCACAAAGCACGAAGTCCGTAGCTCTAGCGACGACCCACGAGAGTCTCCGAAAAATGTAACCCGTGAACCGAAGGATGCGGCCCGGAATCAAACCAACAACCTTCGGAGCCCAAGTCAAACGGCTTGCCACTTCACCATGGAGACTCCCAAGTGACAATACACAACAGATAACAATAAGGTTTTCAAGGTTTAAAGATTAACACACAATACACAACAGATAACAATACACTAGTATAACTATCTCACATACAATAACACACAACTGATAACAGATAACAATACACTGGTGTAACTATCTCACTTACAATAACACACAACAGTATATATAACTATCTCACATAAAATAACACACAATACATAACATATAACACTAGTATAACTGTCTCACATACAATAACACACAATATATAACATATAACCCTAGTATAACTGTCTCACATACAATAACACACAATTCCTCAAATAAGTGTCAGGTCTTGTCAGATATGACTGAGCTACCGGATGACAGTAGACGGTACTACCTGCTTTCTGTCAGCGCCGAATGTTGGGCGGCGCTTACCAAACCCGACACCCCACATTGTGCCAACGGCTTCGGGCGGAAGAGTGCAATTGGGAGGGTACTAGCCTTATCCTGGTGCGAGGAAATGCAACCCAAAGACAAAATAAGTCATGGCAGGGCAGATCAGGCCCTAAGCCTTGGTTGGCAGCTGGTCTAGGATCGAAGCTCCGACAGGCGGACAGTTAGAGCATTGTTTTGCTGATCCGGCAGCTTCTGCAGCTTGTCTTGTTCCAGATTATAGGTGTCAACTTTCCTCTGGAGTGAACTAGGCAGGCCGAGAGAGGGATCATGCTGCATGGGAAACACATGGTTTCTTTATTTTAGCCCAGGCTTTGTGCTATGGAGAGGCAATAACTCCATCCCTGGTCTTAACCGGTCTCGGAATCAAAGCGAGAGGCAACTGTTACGGGTTATAAGTCCTTGTCAGTTGGCGTAGACATGGGGCGCCACGCGTTGCCTCTGACAGTGGGAGACACCTACAGGTGTCACTGATCAGCTACCGCCCGCCTCAAGCTGGGCATCCCCCAGCCAATTGGGTGCTGATCCGCCACAGCCTGCGTGCTTCAATGGGTGCTTGGGGCTAGGACAAAATCTAAATCGCAGGCTGTAAAACCAATGCACCAGGTTTTAATGCACATTGGGAGCACGTCGCCGCTGAACGTGTTGCATGGAGGGCAACTATCAGAAATGGAATAAAGACAAATGAGAAAATGATTGCACATAGAGCGTGAGAGACGTAAGATGGTGCAAAATGGTTGAAGTGACCATGCTTTCACATGCACCAACTGTGGGCAAACATTTGCAGCAAGAATTGGCATTACCAGCCACACTCGCCACCGCCATGGATCGTAGTTATTAAGCCTTTTTGAAGCACAATGTACCAAACTATCGTCTGTCAAGACGGAAAGGTGCCAATGACAATGATAACAGATAACACTAGTATAACTATCTCACATACAATAACACACAACAGTATAACTATCTCACATACAATAACACACATTACATAACATATAACACTAGTATAACTGTCTCACATACAATAACACACAATACATAATATATAACACTAGTATAACTGTCTCACATACAATAACACACAATACATAACAGATGACACTAGTATAACTATCTCACATACAATAATACACAACAGTATAACAATCTCACATACAATAACACACAATACATAACAGATGACACTAGTATAACTATCTCACATACAATAACACACAATACATAACATATAACACTAGTATAACTGTCTCACATACAATAACACACAATACATAACAGATAACACTAGTATACATATCTCACATACAATAACACACAACAGTATAACTATACCACATACAATAACACACAATACATAACAGATAACACTAGTATAACTACCTCACATATACAGTATAACTGTCTCACAATAATACACAACACATAACACTACCACAACAATCGCACATACAATAACAAACACATAACACTACCACAACAATCACACAAACAATAACAAACAACACATAACACAACCACAACAATTGCACATACAATAACAAACAACACATAACACTACCACAACAATCGCACATACAATAACAAACAACACATAACACTACCACAACAATCGCACATACAATAACAAACAACACATAACACTACCACAACAATTGCACATACAATAACAAACAACACATAACACTACCACAACAATCGCACACACAATAACAAACAACACATAACAGATAACATTCCAATTTAAGACATCTCATCTCAACAGTACTAACCTAGAACACTTTTCTCAGGGGCTGGTGGAACAATCACCCCTAATGGGACATGCTTTTCTGCCAACTTAGCATGCAGGCCCAGGAAATCACTGAACCGTCGCAGCACGGCATTCTCAGAATGTCTGTAGGCAGAGCTGTTTGTCTGATAGAGGATATAGCATGAGGTTACCGCTTTATTTGAGGGAAATGGTATTTCACCTTTTATACTGACATTGGAGGGACATTGATACTGGAGGAACGGCTGGCCGAGAGGCTAGAACGCTGGACTCTCATTCGGGAGACCTGGGTTCGATCCCTCGGTAAGGTGTGGGATTTTTTTCTGTTGGGGAAAAAAGGAAAATCCTAACCTGAGCAGTTCGCGGCGACTGCACTAGCCAGGCGGCCTTTATTCCGCAGGCTCAAAGACCCCTCTGCCATACACCGCAAGGTACTATATTGGCAGTAAATGACAGTTTGACAGTTATACTGACATTGTTGTTTTCTCTACACAGATCTGTAGTCTGAACAGGAAGATTTTACTTCTTTCTCCATTCCATGGTGCTACATTTTGCTCATACTTTACCACATTTCCAAAGTAGTTTTATACAGTTTCATAGAAAAAGGAAGCTTTAATCTATAATAGTTAATATATAAAATCAATCTTAATATAGGTGATGTACACTGATCTTAGCTACTTAACTGTCACCAGAGTTATACCACCAATGGTGCTACATTATGCATGTTACTTTATCACATTTCCAGAGTAGTTTTATACACTTTCATAGTTAGAAAAAGGAAGTTTTAATCATCAACAGTTAATATATAATATCAATCTTATTTTAGGCAATGTTCATTGACCTGTACACTTAACATTCACTATACTAGAGTCATACCATCCATGGTGCCACATTATACTCATTACCTTACCACATTGCCAGCGTGGTTTCAAATTAGACCAAGCAAATTTTAATCACATAATATATACAATTCTTAAATTAGGCAATGAACACTGATCTGTAATTTAAAACTTAATTTCACTAAACCAGAGTTATATCATCCATGGTGCTACTTTATGCTCATTACTTTTCCACATTTCCAGTGTGGTTTCATAGTTAAAACAATCAAGTTTTAATAATATATAAAATCAATCATAAATTAGGCATAGTACACTGATCTGTACACTTAACTGTCACTAGAGTCATGCCACCCATCGTGTCACATTATGCACGATACTATACAACATTTCTAGTCTGGTTTCATAGCTAATTTCTTTTTCTTGGCACCTTGCTGTCTTGACAGATGTTAGTTTGTTACATTGTGCTTCAAAAATGCATAATAACTACAACCCATGGCGGTTGCAAATGTGATTGATCAGACCTATTTGTGCTGTAAATGTTCACCCACAATGGATGCATGTGAAAATATGGTAATTTCCACCATAACGCACCATCTTATGTCTCTCACGCTCAGTGTGTGACCTATCTGCAATAATTTTCTCCTTTGTCTTTATTCTATTTCTGATTTTTGCCCTCCATGCAAAACATTCAGTGGTGACTTGCTCCCAATATGCAATATCAATGCCTGTATCTCCAGCTTACACATATCTTTGTATCGCAGTATAGGTTAACCACGAGATCTCTTACCCATCTGTAATTTACCAAAATAGATGTCCTTTGGTATTCTACCATCAACCATCCTCCTAATGTATCCTATCCACCTAAGTCTATGAAGAATGAGCATGGAACAAACCGTCACATGACCTGATCTTTCCAATACTTCAGTATTTGTGATTTTGTCTGGCCACTTACTACCAGACACCGCATATGAAAGCTGTTTCAATTTTTCTCTTGCTGTGAGTAAGTTGACCAGGCTTCACTGCCATAAAGAAGAGTACTAAGGACACAGACTTGATAGACAAGGACTTTTGTTTTGGCAGTAAGCTTCCTGTTCTCCCAGACTCTTTTTTGTCAACATGTTCATTGTTGTTGTTGCCTTACCAATCCTGATGTTGATTTCCTGATCTAGGGATAATTTGCTATTTACCTCTGATCCTAGATATGAAAAATGGTCTACTATCTCCAGTTCTGCATCGTCAATAAATATTGATGGTATCCCATGTGCACCCTGTGACATAGTCTGTGTCTTCTTTTTAACTACTTGTTAAACCAAATTCAGAACAAGCATTGGAGAATGCAGATAGTAGACATTGTAATTCTTCCTCAGAGTGAGTCATAATTGCAGCATCATCTACAAAAAGCAACTCTCTGATCAGTATCCTCCTAATTTTGGTCCTGGCTTTCAATCTCTGAGCATTGTAGAAGCTGCCAATAGAGAATGAGTGAATGTATATACCACCATCCTGATCACAAAATGCATATTTCAGAAGAAGTAAAAAATATACTCCAAAGAGGGTGGGAGCTAGTATAGAACCTTGTTTAACTCCACTAATGATTTCAAACTCTTCTGAAGTTGCAAAATTAAACTCGATTACACCCTCTATGCCTGTGTCAAACCTTTCCACAATGGACAGAAGAGTTGGTGGGACATAGCAAATACAATAGTTAATACAAGCTAGTTTTAATCATATAATATATAAAATCAATCTTAAATTAGGCAATGTACACTTATGTGTACACTTAATTGCCACTGTACCAGTTACTCCATCATCATCATCCTGTGCCAACCTGAGCAGCACAGGTAACTATATTCCTCCACAAAAATGCTTAGGCTTTCCACATAAATCTTCCTTTGTCTTCTTTTGATCTCGTTCATAGTATTTGTCCACTTAAGACTAATTTCTTTATTCCACCTCTTCTGTTAAGATTCATCTTATTTTGATCTTTATCCCCCTTTGAGGGTGCTATCCTATCTTTTACTATGTCATGCATTCATTTCTGTCTCTAATTCTAATCTCTGTGTGTTTTAGGTCTTCCTCTGTTTTGTTTGCCCTGCGGGTTCCAAACAAAGAATTTTCTAGTTATACCATCTTCAGGTTTTCTCACTGAGTGTCCTATCCAGCACCAGTATCTTTTCCAGGCTTCTTGATTCAACGTTATTTGTTTATTTTTCTTCGTGAACTTCTCAATGCTGATCCTTAAATACCACTGTAGTGCTATTCTGCTCATGCACCAATTAATAAATGTTTGGAGATGATTCGTTCTGTATAGATTCTTCTTCTGCCCTTTACCTCCCATTGAGACATATGCCCTGAACCAACCCACACCAACCCATCTCCTACAGCCCCCTCCATGTCCCCCCATTATTATTCATCTTTGTCTTAATTCTCTTCTCCAAGGTGTTTTAAGGTCTCCCACAATTCCATTCCCCTTGTGAGTTCCAGACAAGAGTGTCTAGTTATATTATCCTCAGGTTTTCTCAGTGTCTGTCCTATCTTGTGAGTTCCAGACAAGAGTGTCTAGTTATATTATCCTCAGGTTTTCTCAGTGTCTGTCCTATCTTGTGAGTTCCAGACAAGAGTGTCTAGTTATATTATCCTCAGGTTTTCTCAGTGTCTGTCCTATCTTGTGAGTTCCAGACAAGAGTGTCTAGTTATATTATCCTCAGGTTTTCTCAGTGTCTGTCCTATCTTGTGAGTTCCAGACAAGAGTGTCTAGTTATATTATCCTCAGGTTTTCTCAGTGTCTGTCCTATCTTGTGAGTTCCAGACAAGAGTGGTATATTATCCTCAGGTTTTCTCAGTGTCTGTCCTATCTTGTGAGTTCCAGACAAGAGTGTCTAGTTATATTATCCTCAGGTTTTCTCAGTGTCTGTCCTATCTTGTGAGTTCCAGACAAGAGTGTCTAGTTATATTATCCTCAGGTTTTCTCAGTGTCTGTCCTATCTTGTGAGTTCCAGACAAGAGTGTCTAGTTATATTATCCTCAGGTTTTCTCAGTGTCTGTCCTATCTTGTGAGTTCCAGACAAGAGTGTCTAGTTATATTATCCTCAGGTTTTCTCAGTGTCTGTCCTATCTTGTGAGTTCCAGACAAGAGTGTCTAGTTATATTATCCTCAGGTTTTCTCAGTGTCTGTCCTATCTTGTGAGTTCCAGACAAGAGTGTCTAGTTATATTATCCTCAGGTTTTCTCAGTGTCTGTCCTATCTTGTGAGTTCCAGACAAGAGTGTCTAGTTATATTATCCTCAGGTTTTCTCAGTGTCTGTCCTATCTTGTGAGTTCCAGACAAGAGTGTCTAGTTATATTATCCTCAGGTTTTCTCAGTGTCTGTCCTATCTTGTGAGTTCCAGACAAGAGTGTCTAGTTATATTATCCTCAGGTTTTCTCAGTGTTTGTCCTATCTTGTGAGTTCCAGACAAGAGTGTCTAGTTATATTATCCTCAGGTTTTCTCAGTGTCTGTCCTATCTTGTGAGTTCCAGACAAGAGTGTCTAGTTATATTATCCTCAGGTTTTCTCAGTGTCTGTCCTATCTTGTGAGTTCCAGACAAGAGTGTCTAGTTATATTATCCTCAGGTTTTCTCAGTGTTTGTCCTATCTTGTGAGTTCCAGACAAGAGTGTCTAGTTATATTATCCTCAGGTTTTCTCAGTGTTTGTCCTATCTTGTGAGTTCCAGACAAGAGTGTCTAGTTATATTATCCTCAGGTTTTCTCAGTGTCTGTCCTATCTTGTGAGTTCCAGACAAGAGTGTCTAGTTATATTATCCTCAGGTTTTCTCAGTGTTTGTCCTATCTTGTGAGTTCCAGACAAGAGTGTCTAGTTATATTATCCTCAGGTTTTCTCAGTGTTTGTCCTATCTTGTGAGTTCCAGACAAGAGTGTCTAGTTATATTATCCTCAGGTTTTCTCAGTGTCTGTCCTATCTTGTGAGTTCCAGACAAGAGTGTCTAGTTATATTATCCTCAGGTTTTCTCAGTGTTTGTCCTATCTTGTGAGTTCCAGACAAGAGTGTCTAGTTATATTATCCTCAGGTTTTCTCAGTGTTTGTCCTATCTTGTGAGTTCCAGACAAGAGTGTCTAGTTATATTATCCTCAGGTTTTCTCAGTGTCTGTCCTATCTTGTGAGTTCCAGACAAGAGTGTCTAGTTATATTATCCTCAGGTTTTCTCAGTGTTTGTCCTATCTTGTGAGTTCCAGACAAGAGTGTCTAGTTATATTATCCTCAGGTTTTCTCAGTGTCTGTCCTATCTTGTGAGTTCCAGACAAGAGTGTCTAGTTATATTATCCTCAGGTTTTCTCAGTGTGTGTCCTATCTTGTGAGTTCCAGACAAGAGTGTCTAGTTATATTATCCTCAGGTTTTCTCAGTGTCTGTCCTATCTTGTGAGTTCCAGACAAGAGTGTCTAGTTATATTATCCTCAGGTTTTCTCAGTGTCTGTCCTATCTTGTGAGTTCCAGACAAGAGTGTCTAGTTATATTATCCTCAGGTTTTCTCAGTGTCTGTCCTATCTTGTGAGTTCCAGACAAGAGTGTCTAGTTATATTATCCTCAGGTTTTCTCAGTGTCTGTCCTATCTTGTGAGTTCCAGACAAGAGTGTCTCGTTATATTATCCTCAGGTTTTCTCAGTGTCTGTCCTATCTTGTGAGTTCCAGACAAGAGTGTCTAGTTATATTATCCTCAGGTTTTCTCAGTGTCTGTCCTATCTTGTGAGTTCCAGACAAGAGTGTCTAGTTATATTATCCTCAGGTTTTCTCAGTGTCTGTCCTATCTTGTGAGTTCCAGACAAGAGTGTCTAGTTATATTATCCTCAGGTTTTCTCAGTGTCTGTCCTATCTTGTGAGTTCCAGACAAGAGTGTCTAGTTATATTATCCTCAGGTTTTCTCAGTGTCTGTCCTATCTTGTGAGTTCCAGACAAGAGTGTCTCGTTATATTATCCTCAGGTTTTCTCAGTGTCTGTCCTATCTTGTGAGTTCCAGACAAGAGTGTCTAGTTATATTATCCTCAGGTTTTCTCAGTGTCTGTCCTATCTTGTGAGTTCCAGACAAGAGTGTCTAGTTATATTATCCTCAGGTTTTCTCAGTGTTTGTCCTATCTTGTGAGTTCCAGACAAGAGTGTCTAGTTATATTATCCTCAGGTTTTCTCAGTGTTTGTCCTATCTTGTGAGTTCCAGACAAGAGTGTCTAGTTATATTATCCTCAGGTTTTCTCAGTGTCTGTCCTATCTTGTGAGTTCCAGACAAGAGTGTCTAGTTATATTATCCTCAGGTTTTCTCAGTGTTTGTCCTATCTTGTGAGTTCCAGACAAGAGTGTCTAGTTATATTATCCTCAGGTTTTCTCAGTGTCTGTCCTATCTTGTGAGTTCCAGACAAGAGTGTCTAGTTATATTATCCTCAGGTTTTCTCAGTGTCTGTCCTATCTTGTGAGTTCCAGACAAGAGTGGTATATTATCCTCAGGTTTTCTCAGTGTCTGTCCTATCTTGTGAGTTCCAGACAAGAGTGTCTAGTTATATTATCCTCAGGTTTTCTCAGTGTCTGTCCTATCTTGTGAGTTCCAGACAAGAGTGTCTAGTTATATTATCCTCAGGTTTTCTCAGTGTTTGTCCTATCTTGTGAGTTCCAGACAAGAGTGTCTAGTTATATTATCCTCAGGTTTCCTCAGTGTTTGTCCTATCTTGTGAGTTCCAGACAAGAGTGTCTAGTTATATTATCCTCAGGTTTCCTCAGTGTTTGTCCTATCTTGTGAGTTCCAGACAAGAGTGTCTAGTTATATTATCCTCAGGTTTCCTCAGTGTTTGTCCTATCTTGTGAGTTCCAGACAAGAGTGTCTAGTTATATTATCCTCAGGTTTCCTCAGTGTTTGTCCTATCTTGTGAGTTCCAGACAAGAGTGTCTAGTTATATTATCCTCAGGTTTCCTCAGTGTCTGTCCTATCTTGTGAGTTCCAGACAAGAGTGTCTAGTTATATTATCCTCAGTGTTTGTCCTATCTTGTGAGTTCCAGACAAGAGTGTCTAGTTATATTATCCTCAGGTTTCCTCAGTGTTTGTCCTATCTTGTGAGTTCCAGACAAGAGTGTCTAGTTATATTATCCTCAGGTTTCCTCAGTGTTTGTCCTATCTTGTGAGTTCCAGACAAGAGTGTCTAGTTATATTATCCTCAGGTTTTCTCAGTGTTTGTCCTATCTTGTGAGTTCCAGACAAGAGTGTCTAGTTATATTATCCTCAGGTTTCCTCAGTGTTTGTCCTATCTTGTGAGTTCCAGACAAGAGTGTCTAGTTATATTATCCTCAGGTTTTCTCAGTGTCTGTCCTATCTTGTGAGTTCCAGACAAGAGTGTCTAGTTATATTATCCTCAGGTTTTCTCAGTGTTTGTCCTATCTTGTGAGTTCCAGACAAGAGTGTCTAGTTATATTATCCTCAGGTTTTCTCAGTGTTTGTCCTATCTTGTGAGTTCCAGACAAGAGTGTCTAGTTATATTATCCTCAGGTTTTCTCAGTGTCTGTCCTATCTTGTGAGTTCCAGACAAGAGTGTCTAGTTATATTATCCTCAGGTTTTCTCAGTGTCTGTCCTATCTTGTGAGTTCCAGACAAGAGTGTCTAGTTATATTATCCTCAGGTTTTCTCAGTGTCTGTCCTATCTTGTGAGTTCCAGACATGAGTGTCTAGTTATATTATCCTCAAGTTTTCTCAATGTTTGTCCTATCTTGTGAGTTCCAGACAAGAGTGTCTAGTTATATTATCCTCAGGTTTTCTCAGTGTTTGTCCTATCTTGTGAGTTCCAGACAAGAGTGTCTAGTTATATTATCCTCAAGTTTTCTCAATGTTTGTCCTATCTTGTGAGTTCCAGACAAGAGTGTCTAGTTATATTATCCTCAGGTTTTCTCAGTGTTTGTCCTATCTTGTGAGTTCCAGACAAGAGTGTCTAGTTATATTATCCTCAAGTTTTCTCAGTGTCTGTCCTATCTTGTGAGTTCCAGACAAGAGTGTCTAGTTATATTATCCTCAGGTTTTCTCAGTGTTTGTCCTATCCAGCACCTTTTCCTCACCTCTTGATTCACTAGAATTTATTTAGTTCTCTCCATGCTTTTTCTCTCCATGAGCTCCACATCGATCATTTTGTCATACCATTTTAGTCTCACTATTCTCTGCAGAATTATCTGTTTAGATTATGTACTGATATTTTTACACATCTTACACACTTAGCAGGTCTCCCTGGCCTAGGAGTTTACGTCTTTCTCCGTAATCCCGTATACTCTCGTGAGTAACGTGATAAATGGTAGCGGTTCTCGCTGTGTCTGTAACTTATGGGGTATGTGAGCCGGTCGCTCAGAAAGCAATGGCAAACAAGTGAGCGTAATCTTGCCTATTACATCAACAGCAGTTGAAAAATGCTGGTGTTGACTGCAACGTCCTGTACGGGATATGCAAAAAAAAAAAAACGCATACACTTACCTTGCTAACGACTTTATAAACCATATATGCTGACATACCATCCCCCATCTTGAGGGTATCTGTAATTTTTATATCAATCTCATATGTCTCCTTCTCATCCCCACTGTCAGAAAGCTGCATTTCAAGAAGATAACATTGTTGCAAATTTAAATGCATGGCAAAATCTGGAACAGTAACATTAAAATATTAATAATGTGAGCAAGGAATGCTGAACACTTTGCTCACTGTTTGTTTCATCACTTGTTTAAGATTTTCACTGGCCAGATTTGAAAACATGCTATGGTAGAATTAGTATGAATGAAATTAGTGGAACTGCAGTAAAGCTGTGGAAATCTAAACCATATAAAATAACAAAGTGATGCAGCTTTACAGAACACAATTACAGAAAACACAGGATGTTGCAGCGACTAGCCTTCATCAGCAAATACACAAAACACAACATATAATCATTGGGAAGACACTACAGTGACAGCATTAAGGCATAAGAACAGGATTAGAAGAATGGAAATATGAACAAAAATTAGAACAATGAAAGTGAAAAAATGACAAAAATGTGCTGCTTATCTCAGAATCCCAGGTTGTGCATCACACCAGTAACAAAGCCTTGGATTCTGAGGTTAGCAGCACATTTCATACATTTATTTATTTACATCTATCAATGAGAAGCTATAATTTCAACTGCCATCATCAGGTAGAAAATACTTCGCAGAATGTGGCTCCCATCAAAACCTGCCAGAAAGATTCTTGCTCCTTGACTATTTCTGATGTCTCATACATTTTCATGCCCAGGCTGTCTTTAAAGTCCTGTGTCCACTGTTGTATTGGCTGACCTCAGCCGCTTCTTCCAGGTCCTATGCCCTCCATTACTGCTCTATCTAAACCACTGTGCCATTTAATTTCACTGGCAGTTTGCCAATATCCATCACATATTTCTAGCTATACTGGAAATGTTTGGATGTATTATGACTGACTTTTATTTATTTTTCCAACTGCATAAATTTAAGGCTAATAGTAGCCACTGGTACTTAATGAGTTAAGACAAAGACAATGAGAATAAATCAAGCAAGTGATAACCTGAGATTCTGTGGTAAAACCTCATTTCAAGAGATGGAATCAAAAACATATTTTGGTAGCAGTGTAGACAAAGATGGAGGAACTTACAGAGATATTTACAAAGAATATAATAGGCAAGAGAAACTTTCATAGAATTAGAAAATTTGTGAAAGTCAAAAGAAACCAAATCTAGTACTCGACTTATAATATCTGACTCTAACAATAAATCAGTACTTCTGTATGGATCAAATACAAGCAGAACGACAAGAAAATTACTAGTAAACTACACAATTCATTAACTGGTGCACAATAGAAGAACTAAAATGATATGACAAAATCATTTATATGCAGCTTATGGAAAGTACTAAACTAATTCCAACAAATTAAAAGGTGAGGAAAAGACACTGGTGCTGAATAGAATATATAAGGAAACCTGAGAATAGTGTAACTAGAAGGTCTTTTTCCTGGAACCCACAAGGCAAAATAAATAGAGAGAGACCTCAAAACAACATGGAGAAGAGAATCACAAAGATTAATAATATACAGATCTATGCTCCATTGGAGCGTGTTAGGAGGAGGAAGAAGAGGAGGAGGAGGAAGTAAAAGAAAAAGTAGAGAAGGTGGAGTCAGGAAGAAAAGACGAGAAAGAGGTTGATGAGGAGGAAGAGGAGAATGGAATCTTAAGTCTTACATCATCAGATTTCAGAGATGGTGCTGCTATTTTATTCTTTGATGTCATTGTCTCAGAAACAGGTATTTGAGGCTTTGATTCTTTGCCTGCTGCCCCCACTGTTGTAGTATGAGTGCTTGAGGACATTTTACGAGCATCTTCTTCTTTGACATCATCCTCTTCTGAATCTAGCTTAATCTCAGAGCTTCCACCTATATTGACAAAATAAAATAGAATAACATGCCTTACACAAATGTAAATAATAGAAAAACACAAATGTAGAGATCTTCACAAAATACAATTATCGAAAACAGAAGATGTAGCAACGGCCTTAACCAGCAAACAACAAACAGAAAACAATATAGAGACAACGGAGATGACAATACAGTGACTACGTTAAGAGATAACTAACAGAATGAAACAGATTTGTGGTACTTATCTTAGAGGCTCAGAATATGAAACAGGGTTAAAAACTGGTGCGAGATAATCAGATTTGATCGGTATAATGATGGCAACCTTTACTTCTCAAGAAATGTCCTCATACCCATTTTACACAATGTCAAACTGGCAGCTCAGGTCAATTTTAAACATTTTCACTGATGCAGATGTGATCCTAAGACCACTAAGCGGACAGGCAAGCTTTTAGCCAGTAGGCTGCGGGCTCCCAGCTGAACGTATTCACAGACACATTACTAATATAACCATGAACTAGAAGGAGATTTTATAAAAATACTGTGATATGTATTGATAGGATATGGGGGTTTCCAGCATTTTTATCCACTTAAATGAATCATGTCATGAGCAATAATCAGCTGTCAGAGTAGAGAGTGAAACATCAAAATGGTTTGATGTACAAAGGAGAGTATAACAGGGTTGCATTCTCTCCCCATACGTGTTCAACATCTATGCAGAAAATGTCACATGAAACGTCAAACATGAGACCAGAGACAATTTTGATCTATTCATTATTGGTGAAAATCTAATTCCAGAACTGAGATATGCAGATGACATGTTCCTTCTCTCAAATAGTGCTAAGGAATTAGAAGGGTTATTCCTATCTGTAAAAATTTACAGTGAAGATCAATATCTTTTTTTCTGAGCTGAAATAAAATAACATCCAGATAAAATTACATGTCATCCAAAAATCACACATGGGAAATTGAAAACGTCACAAACTTTGAATATCTTGACTACATCATCAACAACAGTGGAGCTGTTTAAAATATGTCATGCACAGGCTGACCACACAGGCTGGATACACATGAGCTAAGCAACATTTGTATATTTGTATGTGGTTGTATCAGTGTTTGTGTGCCGAAGAAGGCTCTAGTTGTAATGCCAATTCTGTATGTCCTTGTTGTCACTTTTGATTATGTTCTTGCAAAGCTTCTGATGTACTCACTGTATACTGACGTGTCCAAGGCAATGTGGTCAAGCTGCCTGCTTCATGCTCATCAATATCTCTCCATCCTGACTGAGAGAGCGATTTCAGGGGAGACTGATAAGCATGAAGTGTGACTTGGAGTGGGCATTGTATTCACCTGACTTGAACCCCCTAGACTTTTATCTATGAGGGTATCTCAAGGATAATGTGTACCAGAACAACCCTCAAACGATTGGTGAACTGAAGGCAGTAATCACAGCAAAGATCAGGGAAATCCCCAGAGGAATGTGGTCGAGTGATTGACATCTTAGCGCAACGTATGCATATTTTGGAAAGAGGATAACTTTTGTGCAAAGCAACTGAGGTAACTGAAACTTTTAGAAATGATTGTACACAGACTGAAGTTTACATTCACTAAATTTTAAGAAATTTGCTTGACCTTTGTAGGATTTAATAAACTTTTTATGGGTTCCGTTTTTGTGTGTGTCACCTTGCCGTTCTGCATCTAATCCCTCGCTTGTGTAGTATGACTAATTAAAACCCAATTCACAATGACAAATTCTTTGGCCTGCAGAGCAAATATAGCAGTATATAGCCAATATTCAAAGTTTACTGTACCACAATTATAAGAAATATTTAGGCATACTATACAGTACCTTTGAACAGATCGTCATCATCATCATCATCATCATCAATATCATCAAAAATAACTTCTTTATTTACATCTTTATGAGCATTCTGTAGCGACAACCCATTCACCTGTGCTTCTGGAGACTTTTCTGATTCAGGAGATGATGGCTTCTGTGAAAGAATAAGATATATAATAAACCACTTAGTTTAATAAACATCTGAATTACCAGAAGTCCTAACGAAAGCACAAAATATGACCAAGAAAATCAATGGAAACAGTTCAGAAGCAGTAAAACCCCATTTCTGATACCATCTGAATTACCAATTTGGTTTCAAATGCTTATGTTGTTTGTCCATCAAGAATGATGATGACCATTCATTTCATCCAGTGGGGTTGAAGGTATGGAGCCGTGGGTTCTAAGATGGCTGATAAGGCCTATTTTGGCTCGAAATGTTCTTTGACAATTCAAATGCTTATAAAGAAGATACAGAGGTTATATTTGAAACACTGAGACAAAAGTGTTAAAGTGGCAGGCAATAAATCATGCAACACGTTTGTGCCTTCCGAGTTTAAATTCACTAGGGGAGAATTCTACATATCGGTAAGGTTTCATTAAATACAATACTGCCAACCCAATGAACATTACCACCCCTAAATAATTAGTTCTTTATATTATCTTTCTCTGTGTAGGAGGACTCTGGTGCTTTTGTTGAGACCACAAGTAGTCTGACTATGGAAGTCATGGCAGTAAGTAAATCAATAATATGGCTCGAGACACAGACATTCACTAGGGCATGTATCCTTAGCGACTCAGTGAGCATGCTCAAGATGGTAGAGATGGAGTGGATCCGAAGAGAGTGGTTGCTTTCTCTGGAGCGGTCTCGGCTGGTAAATATTAGTTGACAAGCTCGCAGGTAAGGCTACTGTGGAGGGCGGACTCCATGGACCAGGCTGACATTCTGAATGCTCTACGAGAAGTAAGACTTTTGTGAGAACCAAGTGATGACTGTGAATCTACAACCATGGTCACACTGTGATAACAGCAAATTAAAAGAGGTGTGGCTAAACATGAACATTACGCAGGAAGCCAAAGAAAATTCATAAACCAACACAGAACTGGTGTTGTTAGCCGCTACACGCTGCGGGATTTGCTGAGGAGGGGATCTGAGCACTTATGGACTGAATGGTTCGATGTGCAATGAGGATGATCTGTCGACTAACTAACTATTCTTTCTCTGTTACAAACAATGTACCATGTTTGATACACTGATCTTCAAGTGTAATAATCAAATGTGTCCGGCCAGACTAACACTAACAGCAACACAGAGTAGAGCAGTTTGCCCAGGCCATCATTACAGGGGACACAGAATGTAGACAGTGCTGTAATATGAGGTCAACACGGCTGAATGGAATAAAGCACTCGCTCTTAAACTTCTGGTGTGCTGATGCTGAGGTAGCGGGTTCAACCCCTACACCAGTCAGTTGAACTAAAATGTTGACTTCTCGTCCTTGACTTGGGGATGTAAATTACAAGTACCTCAAAAGTCGGAGTGGGTTTGCTTGATGGCAAGGAATACTGGTAATAATAGGGAAAGCTGCTAATAGCCTATTCGATCGTGCTTCGACCCGAACTGAATACAGACGTGATATACCGCGCCACCTCAGCCTGACTCATTGTGTCACCAAAATGGCTGCTGTAAAGACCATTCATGCTTACGATGTCAATCATTCATTCAAATATCACGTGAAAATAACAGGCGCCATCTTAAGTTATGTTCAAAAGGTTAGTCTAATATTCCGTGCACAGCAATTGGTTGAAATTACCTTTGTCATTTATATAATTAATATATATAATATGGTACTTAATTGTATTTTCTATGCTATCCTCAGATATTTTGAGATGCATATTCGAATTCTGCACTCATTTTTACATTTATGTGGAAAGTTTCATTGATGATCGTCAATGATTGGTGGTAGAAAAAAAAATATTTCTGCCGACGTGAGTCGTTTTTGTGAATGGACAGCCAAGATAGCGGCCGATGCAAATTATCGATCAAGCTGACACAAGACAGGCAATTTGAACTACTAAAGTTATAGAAAATACAAGTTTAAAGATTATAAATAATTTATTTCTATACTTGTACTATTTTTTTATAATTTAACATGACGGAACATATTTTTGAAGTTAGTTTTCATATCTGTCTATGACCAGCTTGAGACAATCAAGCATGGACTGGAAGTGGGGATGAATGGACACACTTTGTTTCCTGAAATTAGGGAAATCATATCAAATTTTTATAAGATTTTTACCGATACTCATTTTTTAATATCTAGAAATGACATACAGCCATTGAGGTACCATTAGATTTGGTTTTTCAAGGCCAATCTATCTGGGTGGTCTCATTAGTAAATAATCTGAAAATATGATCGCAAATGCTACGCTAATCCATATGCAAAAATCAGTTCAGTGCACTAGTATAATAGTATATTCATATTATTGACTATGCTTGAGGTCAAAGCGAGCAAGCGGGACCAAAATTAGGTTGAAGAATTTTAATAACTATACATTTATACAACAAATGCTATTTGAAACGGTCTGGGAAGTCAGGAAGATTGAGAAGAACTTCAAGAAGGCAATTATCAAAGATGCAAGCAATTGTCTGCAGACGATCATTAAGAAATGCTTGGAGGCAATGAATATGGGGTTTCTGAGGCAAATATTGTGAATACTTGGACTGCCAGAGTAAATACCAATATGTGCCCTGAAAAGGCTACAGACGTAGTAAACTCGCCATGAAAGCCAGCTTGTCATGTAAACATTTCTACAAAAGTTTTCACTCATTTATCTTTAAATGTATAAGCTACTGCTACTTCATGTGTATATAATGTTTAGTTTTACAGTAAACTTTACTTTTTTTAAACTTGTAATTATAATTTATTTAATTATAATATAATTTATAAATATTAAATAATTAACTAAAGAAAACAACTGAACACAGAATTGCTTCTTGGCGTCGGAAAGTTTATTTTAGTGAAGGCAAGATGAAATAATTCTATCCATCACTAATTAACACTGATTATTCACGATTATTGCATGCTTTCGTTATTTACTTCTTTTGCATCAGAGAAAAGGTCGTCATCGTCCTTAACTTCGTCGTCGTTGTCGAACGGGGGAGGTTCCACTCCATCAGCCATTTTGAGGGTCACGTGATACGCTGGTTTGTTCCCCTGAGCTGCATACCGTCCCCTTCCCTGCAGGTTTAATTGTTCCGCTTTACAAGCACACTTTACCTACATTTTTACTTCCTATGGACAACATAACTTTTGAAATTAATTTCCGAAATGTGGCTGATTTGGTCACGAGATTATTATTAATCTGAGGATGGGATAGGCCCTAATTATAACTTCGCTTATGAGGTTAATTGTAGGGGTAATGACAATGACCATATAATTATAAATATATTTCGACAAATTATCTTCCTCATCAGCAAACCAATTTTTTTTTTTTTAAATTCGCATATCCTTTTACAGGACATCGCTGTCAACATCAGCATCTTTCAGCTGTCTGTTGATTTCTTGGCAAGATTACGCTCAGTAGTTTGCCATTGCTTTCTGAGCGGCCGGCTCAGTTATCCCGCAAGTCACCAGCGGGAGACGAACCGCTCCCAGTTCTCGCCCGCTACGAGACTCTGCGTGATAAACGGGGTTACGGAGAAAGTGGTGTAACCCCTCAGCCAGAGAGACCGGCCAGCAAACCAATACACCACTAAAATTCACTATATAGGTATATATAGGGAGTATTTTTAATGACTGTGCAGTGTTTGAAAATATCGCTAGTCCAAGTTTTGTAAAGTTCATGCAACATAACAGGTGGATACAAAACTTGGACCGACATATTTTCAAATAATGCAGTCATTAAAAATACACCCTGTATTATTATATATTGCATGTCGTCCCTTCCCCGTAGATCCTATTGAACACAGCTTTACGAGTACGCAATAACCACACAAACACAAATACATTTATTTCGGCAAATGATCTTTCTCATCACCACAACAATACATTTTTTAAATTAATTAAGTTGCATGTTCTTCACAGGGCGTAGCAGTCAACCCCAGCATTTTCGCTGTTCGTGATTCCTGTGCAAATTTTACGTTCAGTAGTTTGCCATTGCTTTCTGAAAAGACTGGCTCCTATACCTTTTTTTTCGAAAAACCAGCACCCCTGTGTTTCGAACCCGGGTATACGGGCTCACAAACCGCGTTCGCAAATCTTAGCCACAGAGACCGGCAACAATACATTAAAATAAATGTTTTGCGTATCCTTTTACAGGACTTAGCTGTCAACAGCAGCATCTTTCAGCTGTCTGTTGATCTCTTGGCAAGATTACGCTCAGTAGTTTGCCATTGCTTTCTGAGCGGCCGGCTCAGTATCCGCAAGTCACGAGCGGGGGTCGAACCACCTCAGTTCTCGCTCCGCTGCGAGACTCTGCGTGATAAACGGGATTACAGAGAGAAAGTGTTGTAACCCCACAGCCAGAGAGACCGGCCAACAATACATTACTCAAATTAATTACGTTAGTAGGCGAATATTAATGGCAAACTACTGAGCGTAATCTTGCCAAGAGATCAACAATCAGCTGAAAGATTACGCAACCACATGTATACAAAATTCAAGATTGGTGACTCAGCCATGTGCACATGTGGTTTGGCGTCGCAGACAGCAGAGCACATACTCCAGGATTGCCCAAACTACAACATATCCAGGCGAACCTTCTGGCCTAGAGAGACAACAGTGGAAGATAAACTCTATGGAGTGAACTAAAAAAGACTGTTAGATTCATACAAGAGACAACATTGCAGTTATAAACATATTTCAGGCGAACGAAAGAAGAAGAAGAAGAAGCTGAAAGATGCTGATGTTGACAGCGATGTCCTGTAAAGGATATGCGAATTAAATTAGTAAATTAGGCGAATATTACGTCTTCTTTCTGTAATCCTACTGCTTTTGCCGTGAAGTGTCCGGAAAGGGGGAGTGGGAGGCAGGTGTAATTTTCTGTGTTTCCCTTGTCTTGTTGCTTGTACTAACGTCATATTTGATTTCATCAATGTCGGTTTTACCGCATCTGGCCAACTCCTCTTGTCTTGTATCTCGGTGTTTTTATAAAATTTATATTAAAATAATAATAATAATAATAATAATAATAATAATAATAATAATAATAATAATAATAATAATAATAATAATAACAACAAAGTAATGCTGCTTTACAGAACAGAATTACGAAACCGTAATAATGTTCTGTAAAGCTGCATTACTTTGTGTTATTTTATATTCTTTACATTTCCATAGAAACCTCAAGCTACGGCTTGCAACCTAGAACGCGAGAACCATGTGTCCAGGATTTTCCACTGACTTGACCAATATTGACGATGTGAGAAAAACGGCTGTGATTGATGCCGAACTCAATCGTCTTAACATTGATATTGCTGGCCTGCAGGAGACTCGCCTTTCTGAGGAAGGGTCACTCAGGGAAAACAATTACACCTTTTTTTTTGGAAGGGAAGAGGGCAGGCAGAAAAAAGGCAACATGGTGTGGGCTTTGCAGTGAAGAATTCGCTATTGTGAATGATTGATATCCCAGCTGGGGGTAATGAAAGATTATTATCACTGCGCTTGGCAACCTCTTGTGGAATTGCCACCATTCTCACTGCATATGCACCGACACTCGCTTCCTCTGATGATGTGAAGGATACGTTCTATGAGCAGCTAGACTCTGCGATCAAGGCATTTCCAACATCCGACTACATTTATATGCTCAGTGATTTCAATGCTCGTGTGGGCAAGGACTCGAGTTCATGGCCAGTGTGCTTTGAAAAATACAACATCGGTCGCATGAATGATAATGGGCAAAGGCTGCTGGAGCATTGCACTAGAAATGACCTATGTATTACAAACGCCTTTTTTAAAACAAAAGAGATGCATAAGGTCACATGGAAACATCCAAGATCCAGCCATTGGCATCAGCTGGACTTCATTATCACACGGAGACAACATCTGAACCATACATCATTAACTCGAAGTTACCACAGTGCTGATTGTGATACAGATCATTCTTTGGTTGTTGCAAGGGTTAGACTGAGACCAAAGAGAATCTACACAGCTAAACACAAGTCTAGCCCCAGGATTAATATTACTAACACTCACGATCCTGGAAAGTGCTTTGAATTTCAACAGCAACTTGAAGACGCTTTCAATGATACATCAGAAAATTGTATAGTAAATGATAAATGGAGTAAACTTAAGGAAACTATTTATAAAACAGCGGTAGAGGTTTACGGCACTGTGGATCATAAGAGGCAGGACTGGTTTGCGGCAAACAGCCAGATACTGCAGCCCTTGATTGATAAAAAGAAGATACCTCTCTTAAGAAACAAGGAAAGACCAACGCGTAACACTCTGAGTGAGCTGAAGCAAGCGAGGAAGGATGTACAAAAGGCTGCCAGGCAGTGTGCGAATGACTATTGGATCAAGTTATGTGAGTCCATTCAAATCGCAAGTGATAAGGGAAACATCAGAAGCATGTATGAAGGGATAAAGAAAGCCTGTGGTCCAATGATCAAAAGACGTGCACCACTGAAAACCTTGACTGGAGAAATCATCACTGATAAGAAACAGCAGATGGATAGATGGGTCGAGCACTATTTAGAGCTTTACTCAAGTGAGACCAAGCTAGCGGATGATGCCCTCAACGCCATAGAGGCCCTGCCAACTCTTGACCACCTGGACACACTTCCCACTATAACAGAAGTTAAGTGTGCTATAAATGAGCTTGCATCTGGCAAGGCTCCAGGTAAGGATGGGATTCCAATAGAGGTGATCAGGAGTGGGCAAGACACACTCGCTCTACAGATCCACCAGCTAATAGAGCTATGCTGGCGAGAAGGACAAGTCCCACAGGATTTCAAAGGTTCAAACATCATAACGCTGTACAAGAACAAGGGAGATCGGAGCGACTGTAACAACTATAGGGGTATCTCACTTCTGTGTATTGTTGGGAAAGTATTTGCCAGAATTGTCCTGCGCAGACTTCAAGTCCTGGGAGATCAAGTCTACCCCGAATCACAGTGCGGCTTCCGTCAGAACCGGTCTACCATTGATATGATATTCTCATTGCGACAGATGCAAGAAAAATGCCGGGAACAAAATCAGCCACTGTTTATTGCCTTCATCGACCTCACAAAGGCATTCGATTTGGTCAGTCGTGAGGGTCTGTTCAAAGCACTAAAGAAGATTGGCTGCCCACCAACTCTTCTGTCCATTGTGGAATCGTTCCACACAGGCATGAAGGGTATAATCAAGTTTGATGGCTCAACTTCAGAAAAGTTTGAAATCAAGAGTGGAGTTAAGCAAGGTTGTGTACTATCCCCCACCTTCTTTGGGATATACTTTTCACTTCTACTGAAATATGCCTTTCGTGATCAGTGTCACAGAATGATGATAGTTTAGTGATTCCTAGATAAAATTAAATGTAACATTAATGGCAATATAGGAGAAGGGTTAACACTCGAGTCGTTCAATCTGAGAGAAGGTGTAACAATGCGTGTATACAGAGGATCAACAAGATTTGCTGTGTTGTTTCAAAACAGGCTTTATTTATACATGATGGTCGATACAAAATCCAAGTACAGAATCAATTGTGATGTTGTCTTCTCTTCCCTCGTTCTTGGTGGTCACTACCCAACAACCCGCTACGTCACGACTTTAGCATCTTTCTTACTGTTCTATATCGATGCTCAAGCGTGCTGTAGTCTTGCACCCCTAAGCTAATACTGATATGATATTCATTCTGCTACACCTCCCTGTCTTTTAAAAGACTTTTCTTCTTCAAAAGTCTTAACTCCTAACCCCTTTATCCTACACCTTCTCTCCTTACCTCCCATAATTTCTCTAAGCCGCCCCAAACTAACTCTATTTTAGGTGAATATTTCCTTCCAATTGTACCACATAGCAAACCACTATAAAATTATATTTCATCTTCGTTTCTGGCTTTTCACAGTTTCTTTTTAACATATATATATATATATATATATATATATATATATATATATATATATATATATATATATATATATATATATATATCATAAGAATGGCTCGTATCAATCGTTATCGTACACTTGACATTATGAAATTTCTCATTCACACAGCTCAGGATAGACAGAAAAAAAGTAAAGAAGGGGTGCGCACCCAAGTATAAGAAAATAGTCAACACAATCACATTTACCTCTCTTGCCAACGAAAAAACTTTTGTAAAAAGTTTTTTTTAAATATATCTTATGAAATACATCTCTGTTCACTATAAATTAAGTTGATCTAAGTTTTCTTTTATATACTCAACATTTATATTGCCATATTTTGCCATCCACAACCTTGTCTATATTTCACTTATCTCACCTTCAACCATGAACCAATGTTCATATTCCATGAACATTTTAAATTAATTAACGCTGTTTTCCACAGCTCCTATATTTTTTCCCCCTCACATCCCATGGTACGCCTCCTTGTTTATCTATTCCATATACCCAACCTTCTATGCTGCCATTCACAACCCCCTTTTTATCTATTCTCTATTAACAATCATATCGTTACTCATAATATGGTATCCAATCCATATATCTTCAATTAATGCTGACTAATGCAGCTCCTATTTTAACTTTCCCATAACATCCCCGGCATATGTTTCTAATGCTTCATAGCCATATCAACCTCTTTATGCTGATTATCACAGCAACAGAATATACCCATGAACATATTATTCACAAAGATAATGTGTCTCTCTACTAGTCCTCAGTAGTTTATTACTATTTTCTGAACGCAGGGTCCTAATTAAAGCCCCATGTATTGCCTTTATTCTAGACAAAACCATGTAAATTAAACTTAACTTAACTAATTTCTAACATATATATATATATAAACAAGGTAATTACCATTCAACATACAAGACAATTCACTTAAATTATGAGTGAAGCGAAATAAAATCACAACAGGACATCATACCCCCCCCCCCCCCCAAGTTTTTATACATCATTTATGTTTCCCCTCATATCAATTAAAGGTATTAACTCATTCAAAGAAAAACATATTTTAAAATAATATAACATACATCCTATATATTGTTAGTCTCTTTTATGGACTAACAATAACTAACTTATTTATCTATTTAAGAAAACTCAAGAAGTCAAATCATAAAATCAATTGGCAATCAAATTACAGTTTTAAAAAAATATACCTCACTCTAATTTACATCCATATTAGTTATCTTAATACCTAATTATGTCTATTCTTCAAGACAACTCATTATAAGTATCGATAGAACCCTTTTCTATAACAAATGTGTCATATACATCCTCAAGTATCATTTTCCTTTTTAAATCATGAAATTTATATCTTGCTATCTGCAGTATTTTCTATCAATTTATTTCCTATGTTTCCATTTCTTCAGTAACTCCAAGTTCCTTTGAATAAGTGCTATCTCCACATCAATATCTTCTTCTTCGTATAAAGTATTACTTTCTTCCATACTACTATTTGATTCTGAATTTTCGTCCATTTCTTCTTCATCTATATGTCTATTACTAGCAGCTGCCAATCTTTTTCTTTCTATATCCAATCTAATTTTTTTATCATCGTTTCTTAACGACCTTTCTAATAGGGGTATAAATTCGTCGCTTGATGAATTTTCCCTAATTCTTCTCTGTCTTTTCACTTCTCTTTCTCTCTGTCTCTCTATTCTCCTTTTCGTTGCTTGTCTAGTATTTTTAAATGGAGCACCTATCTCTTCTTCCATAGATGCTATGCTATCATAATGACTCTCATTCATATTTTTTTCTTCTATCGTTTTCGGTATTGTCTGTTCTTGAGTATCATCACAAACTGGAGTTGTTACTAATTGACTTTGTGCTGGATCTTTTCTAAAATCTGGGGTTATTGTAGCTCTTCTGACGACTTGTTCATCTAAGTATCCGGTGTCTGAATAATAATAATTATTATAATTATTATTTCCCTTATCATCATTATCTCTTCTTAAGTGCTCTACGTGTGCCCTTGCTATATGTCCCGTGATTTGGTTCTTTATACTGTACGATACTTTTCCTAGCTTTTCTAAAATGTAATAACCTGGAACCCAACGAGCATCAAACTTAGAGTTCCTTCTATGCTTCTTATAATAAACTCTATCACCTACTTTGAATTCCTGTAATTTTGTATTCACGTTTCTGTACTTTTTCTGTCTTTCTCTAGCTTTAATTATATTATTCATTAATCTTACATGTGCTTTATGCATTTCTTGTATGATGACCTCTTGAAAGTCTTCCCCCATATATTTACGTCTTGGTTTTAACAGATTATCTATGGGTAGTATTGGCTCTCTCCCGTGTAATAAATAAAATGGTAAAAACCCTGTGCTCTCATTTTGATTTGTGCGTATAGCGCTAAGCGCAGGTCCTAGGAATAGATCCCAATCTTTTTCATGTTCATCGACAATCTTTGCTATAATATCGTACAATGTTCTATGTTGTCTTTCGTTCTTAGCATTTGAAGAAGGTCTATAGTATGAGGTCTTTATATGTTTTATATTCAAATCTTTTAATAACTTTTCGAATTTCTTATTAACAAATTCTTTACCATTATCCGTGAGTACAATCTGTGGGCAACTAAATCTTGGTACGAATTCCTGTAAAAAAATATTAATGATAGTATCTGCGCTCTTATCTGGGATTGCATAAACTTCCGGCCAAAGACTGTAGACGTCCACCATATGAATTAGATATACGTTCCCTGATAATGTTCTAGGGTGAGGACCTGATATATCTAAACTAACATTTTGCATTGGAAACTGAGGAATATCTGTATCTTGTAAGGGACACTTAATTGTTTTCATATTCCTTAATCTGCATCTTTCACACGTATCGACATATTTACAAGCAGTTTTAAATAAATTCGGCCAATAATATTTATTCGTAAGTGCTTTCACTAATTTATCACGACCGAGATGACCATTCTCATCATGATATGCTTTTAAAACTTCATTTTCTAAATGTTTTGGAATATATTTCCTTAGCTGTTCGTTTCTTTCACTCATGTAATATAACTGTTCATCCTCTTGCAAAACTAAATAATTCTTCTTATACTTATTCTCATCCGTTTCTTTTAATTTCTGTTTTATTTCTAAGACTTTTGGATCTAATTCTTTGTTCTTCTTTCATATTAAATTGTGCTAAATGTGGGTCTTCCGCTCTAGGTTCAGACTCTTGATCCGACAGTAAACTCTCAAAATCTTCTCTATTTATTATGGCAGAATCTAATATATTTACTTGCCAGTTTCGGTCGTCTATCTCCGGTTCACCTTCGTCTTCCGTGTTCCCGGATGACTGTGGATACGGGATTCTAGACAATAAATCAGCGCATGTGTTGTTCCTACCTGGTATGTATTCTATTCTTGTATTGTATCCTTGTAGATTCAACGCCCATGTCTGTATTTTCCTGTTCTGCACTGGAGCTTCTAACAAAGATTTTAAAGGCATGTGGTCAGTTCTAATGATGAAATTTGCGTTATGTAGATAGTAGTTAAGTTTCTGAAGAGCATAATGAATAGCATAAGCTTCCTTCTCAATAGTAGACCATTTCCGCTGAGACCTGCTAAGTTTATGAGACAAGAAATAGATTGGCCTTTCATTTTTAACCCCTGGTATTCCAGATTCTTTTCCTTCATATGGTTGAACCAAACACGCTTCTATAGCATTATCTGAAGCATCTGTATATAATATTAACTGTTTATTCAAATCTGGATATGTCAATAGTGGCACTATTGTTAAGCTATTTTTTTAAAAACTCGACATTCATCATCCCACTTAAATCTAGCGTATTTGCCAGTTAAGTTATTACTAGGCTCTGCTATTTTTGAGAACCCTGGAATGAAACGCCGATAATACCCACAGGTTCCAATAAACGCACGCACTTCTTTTACGTTAGTTGGAGGAGATAATTCCCTAAAAATTTTAACCTTATCTTGGTCTGGTTTAATTCCGTCTCTATTAATAATATACCCCAAATACTTTGTTTCTGTTTTTAAAAATTCGCATTTACTGAGCTTCAGTTTGACATCATGTATTCTTAATCTGTCGAATACTAATTTTACATGTTTTAAGTGATCATCTACATCTCCTGCTGTATAAATTAAAATGTCATCTATGTATGCCAATGCAAACTTTTGCATACCCTCTAATACTTGATTAATTAATAGCATATAATAAGAGGGCGCTGTACGAACTCCAAAAGGCATTCGTAAGAATTCGTAAGAACCTGCGTGTGTACAAAAAGCACTCTTTTTCTGGGCGTCTGGGGACAAAGGTATACACCAAAATCCTGATCTTGCATCTAACGTGGTAAAGAAAGTAGACCCATTAAGTAAACCCAAAATTACGTCAATCACCGGCAATGGGTACGCTAGATTCTTAGTGATTTTGTTCAACGCCCGATAGTCGCAGCAGAATCGATGTGAACCATCAGCTTTGGTCACGATGACAATCGGAGATGACCATTCCGACTTTGATCTTGTTATTATTCTTGCTTTCAGCATGTCTTCTATTGCTTTTTCAACAATTTCTCTATTCCTTAAGGGTGTTCTATACGGTTTCAAACTAATTGGTGGGTGATCTCCAGTATCTATTTCCATCGTAACTGTTTTTGTCCTTCCCAATTCTAAATCATTAATTGCAAATACATCCTGAATCTCTTTTATAAGTTGTTCTAATACTTTCTTATTTTCTGGTGGAGTTTTTAACTGTGCCAACAATTCTTGCTCTCTTGTTATTTTGTCTAGTGAATGTATTTGGGCTGTATTTCTTCTGAATGGATGGATCAATTCATCCTTCTGCACGTTCCCTTTCTTTCGCGTCCGCGTCTGTTATTAATTCTTTCACTAGGAGTTTCTGAATAATTTATTCCCGGCATTTCTACTCTATCTGTTGCTAATATGTCATTAATGTTATGATCTACTTTGGCTATTACACATCCTCTGTATAATTTAATTTCTCTACCTGTGTTGTTAGTAATCATTACTGGAAAAGTTAAGTGTTTATCTAATGATATTATTCCATCCGGAACTTCTAGACCAGGCTCATCAATTACCTCTCTTTGCAAATCAGTGATTCTAACTGTGTGTCCTACTTCATAATACGAATTTCTTTTTACCTTTGCCTGTATCAAATTAACCGTCTGTGGTTTTAACGTCGTAGACATTTTAACTCTAACCAGTGATGAAATGTGCATGTCTTCTTCTAAATCTACGTACACGTCCTTGAATTTTAATTTATGTAGATCAAACATAAGTCTTACACCATTTTTTATTAGAAAATCCCTTCCTATAAGCATATTTCTATTTAAATCTTTCACTATATGAAAAAGATGTCTTACGTTGATCCCTCCTAACTTAAAATTCATTATTGTTTGTCCAATTACTTGTAAATTCTGTCCTGTAACAGAGTGAAGATTATTATGAGTTCTGAATATTTTGCAATTTCTCATTATTTTGTATAAACAACTTTCTTTGATCACACTAACCTGAGCTCCCGAATCAATTAATGTACGAACTCTATACTTCCCTATTTCTATTATACATGAGCTGGGATCTGTTTTATTCACTGTGAACTGTTTGATTTCATCTAATTGAGAGCATTCCCTACTCGTCCTGCTATACCTGTTATTAAAATATTCTTTAAATCTTGGGACCTTGTTATTTTCCCTCCTACCACAGGTCCTATTTAATAGGTAGGGCGCCGGTTTTCCTGCGTTCTTGTACTTGTAAAACTTCTGTGTCTCTCTTCAACATTTCTATTATTTAATCTGCTATTGCCATTTCTACTTTGTGTATTCGACTGGGCACGCCTGTTACCACAAAAGCGAAAAATGTGTCCACGATGACCACAAGACCAACAGACTATATTTGTGTTATTTGTGTTACCTACCGTCTCACTTGTAGGATATCTCATTTGTCTTCTTTCATCATAAGCATTTCTATTACTACCTTGTAATGTCTGTATATCTCCTCTCCTATTCCATCCGAACCTTGTTTGTCCTATCTCCATAGGCTCTTCAATCCTATCTTCTCGACTGGTACCTATTTCTCGTCCTACTCTCAACCTAAATCTACGTCTCAAGTTCTCCTCTTGTACTGCTATATCTACGGCTTGTGATAATCTCTCAGGATTTTCCCTCATCAGCTTAAATTTCAGTCCATCTGACTTTATACCGTCTACAAAAATTCCGACCAACATCCGCTCCACCTCTTCTCCTCGTACGTTCTGTCCTAAGAATGCTTCTTCAGCCAGGTTAATCAACCTATCGCTGAATAATTGTACAGTCTCTCCAGTGTTTTGTTTTGATTGTCTTAACACTGAAAACGCATGCTGTGGGTCCGTTATTTCAGCGTATTTATGAGCTAAATCGCCCTTGAACTGCTCCCATGTCTCATCTACCATAGCCTCTAATTTTCTTCTGATATGATCAGAAACCGGTTCTGTTGCTGCCTGATAAGCAAGTTTCATTTTCTCTTCATCTGATGCTGACACCAAATATGCATATTTCTCTATTGAAGTTATCCACTTCTTAAAATCTTTCGCCTGTCCGCTAAATTTAACAATTTCAGCTGCCATTCCTTGTTGTTTCATGACTGTGTTGAGTTTACCTATTACCGTTCCTACCCCAGTCAAAACTTGTGTCAGTGAACCTTGTTCTTCTGCCATGCTGAAATATTTCGCTATACACTTATACAAGCAAATTCACATTTATAACAATTTATCTAAATGATCTTATTTAAATATTTAAATTACATTAAAAAAAATGTTCTCTTAGCAGTTATACTTAAATTAATTACCGTCGAGCATGTCTTTCCTTGATCCAAGAGAAGCGTGAATTCAGGTACGTTCTTTAAAAATATCCCTTGTCACGGTTCCTGTATACTCAAACGTCCGGAGTTCGTATTATTTAGTAGTCATCCAAACGCGACTTCAGTGATGTCTTTCTTCCAGCGTCTCAGGTTTCGTCACTTTCCCTTTCACTTTCAGCCCCTGGTTGAGCCCCTACCAGACTTGAGCCTTCTCTTCACCCCGAACAGGGCACTTCCAGGCGACGTCTTGAAAACTGGTCTAGCGATAAAGCGACTAGATTTGGGTTCCTTCTTCAGCAGGTCGGCAACCCAGTTTGCCCAACCACCTCCGAAGGTCCCCTATTGAGATGTTCGCTTTTGTTGAAAAACATTCTGACTTGTTAGAATTCAGGATGAGCGAATGCAGCGGTATGAAATAATGCAAGTCACACCTCACAGCAATTCGACAAACATCACGTTGCTTCAAGTATTTCTGACGAAAAACAGCTTGATAAAACTCCACAGTCATAGGCAATCATCTTATGTAGATGGCTCCATTCAAAAATCTTGATGTGTGTAAGTTTAATTTAGGTAGTCTGAAAAACGCTTAAATTTTGACCTTGATTCAATTATAGTTGGTCCGTGTCAGAGTCTAACAGGGGACAGCGATGCAGGGACATCGTTACGACCGCCAGGCGACTTAGCTCCCAGTAAGGGATGCAACAACTTCGTTGCGCCGCCAGGCGAATAGGAGTTACCGGCCTGCGAGATCGCTGGCTGACCAGCGGTCAGGCCGCCAACGCAAGACGCACGCCTGCCACGTGACGCCACGTCAGGCAGGAGGCAAGTTGCGAACCAGGTCCAGACAGCTCTGGGGACACGGTACAGGACGGACGTGTGATTGAGAGAAAGGCGTTGTATGGTTTCTGTATTGAAAGGCGAGTGTTTGGACATCTTGCGAGTCAGACTTGTGAA
This sequence comes from Cepaea hortensis, assembly GCA_963921405.1. NCBI lineage: Eukaryota > Metazoa > Mollusca > Gastropoda > Stylommatophora > Helicidae > Cepaea > Cepaea hortensis. The sequence continues at coordinate 197,827,391 of OY992877.1, forward strand.
CTGTATTGTGGATGTAAGTTGTAAAGTATCCATTATATATTGTTGTGATCATCATTCTGTATTTGATATGTTAATAAATCCATTGAATGGTGTATCGTTGAGTCTTACGTCAAATCACGTTGTATTTGTACTGTCTCACACTTGTTAGGAAAGCGAGCCAAGTTTAAGACTCTGACATGTGTGAACGTGGGTAGCTCGTCCTTGTTGAACGTGGGTAGCTCGTCCTTGTTGAACGTAGCTCGTCCTTTTTGAACGTGAAGGTCTCGTCCAGCTTTAATTTAGTGATATTTAAACCTAAATGTGATCATGGAAGGCTCATTTTGATTGTTACTACATTATTTAAACATGTGTAAGACCATTTGTAAACGTACAATGCATACATTTTGTTTGATCCTTTAAGCGTGTAAAACATTTGTGATTTGTGAAACTTGTCACCGTTTTGACTTTGTCGACATTGTGATCTTGTCGCCATTTTGACCTTGTCGCCATCTTGTAAACTTGATGTCTATGTCCTTACTGAATGTCATCTTGATGTAAGTGATGTGTCATCAATGTTGTAGAGTGTTAAGATACTTGTAGATTGTCTTTGTGCATTGAGTTTGTGGAACGCGAAAAGTGTTTGGAAAGAAAGTAACGTGTATTGTAAAAAAAACTGTTGACGGACAAACTTACGACATACAATTACACTCAACGCCATACAAACCTAATCAACACTTAGTGACAAGCAGGCACACACCAACAAATAGACGCTAATTTATCTTCTTCCAAAATAAAAGCAGGTTTTTCCGTACCATCCGAAACCTTGCCGTAGAGGTCAGTTGTAGTCTGAAGTAGCGACCCTACATTTCCTAGCCCGATTTTCCAACCGTTCTTCACCGCATCCAGGGCACTTGAGTATAAGTTTTTCCTTTTCGTATACTTTAAAAATGCATTTTTAGGCACATATCGTCCATATAAACAAATTGTAAATTGTTGATTACTAACCACTTATTACATATTGTGTGTGACTGGTATTTCATTGACATTTTTCCACCATGTCTTCACTATTTGATTTCATTGATATGGGCATAAAGTTACAGTTACATGGTGATGAACTAACACGTTGGAGTGAGCAGAAGTACGCTGAATACCTACTAGTACAGGAGAAAGCTACCGAACGCGATGACAGGGCAGCAGAACGCGAAGAAAGAGCAGCAGAAAGGGCTGCCAAGCAAGCCGAATTAGAACTGGCTGCAAAGACAAAGCAAGCTGAGATGGATAGCGAACTAAAGAAGGCAGAAACAGCCTTAAAGCAAGCTGAGATGGATAGCGAACTAAAGAAGGCAGAAATAGCAGCTCAGAGTAAGAGAGAAGAACTGGAGTTACAGTTGAAGATAAAACAACTTGACACTGAGACTGCAATTAACAAAGAGGCTAAGAAATCTGAGAGACTGGAGAAAGAAAACCAGTTTAAGAAATATCAAGGTAGTGTACGTAATTATACCTCGGGTGACTGCATCGCAGCCTTTACCCAAAATTTTGAAACTTTAATGGAACATTATCAAGTTCCACTGTCTGAATGGAATATTGTGTACATGAGGAGTTTGTAAGGGGAACCTCTTAAAGTTATTGAAACCATCCCCAAAGACCTCAGAAAAGATTACCATTATCTGAAATCCAAGATTATGGCACATTTTATGTTAGATGAGGCAGGTTACAGAGAACAATTCAGTAAATTGAGCCCAAAACCGACTCAAACGTTCTCTGACTACCTCTGCTTAGTCCGAGATATTTTCACCAAATGGACGTCAGCAGCCAAAATTGAAAAAAGTTATCAGAGATTGGAAGATCTAATCATTAGAGACAAAATTGTATCATCTATTCCTTCAGCCTTTGCTAAATTTTTGTTAGAGAATGAATGCTCTAGTGTGGATGAGATTGAAAGACGTGGGTCGGCTTACTACACAGCCAACAAACATTGCTTTGCTACTGAAGATACTAACATTAACTTTGTAGCAGCGGCTAATTATGACAAACAACCCTATAGTAGGCAGAAACCTCATAGGCCTACCTCTGAGAAATTTAATCATTGCATTTATTGTAAATATTCACATCATCAGGGTGAAATGTGCGATCAGAACCCAGGGTACCATACTTACTTATTGAACATGGTAAACAGACAAGACAAGGAACGTAAATCCTTTAAAAACTCACGAAAATGTTTCCTCTGCAAAGCATGGGGACACCATCGGAAAGATTGTAAGGGCAGGCATATGACCAACAAAGCAAATGCCGCCTTGTTTGATAGTTCGTCTTCTGATGAAGAAGAGCCAGAGAAACATCCTGTGAACTCAGCACAGGCTTTTGACCTATTCAACGCAAACAAATGCTCTGTTTGTAACACCTTCTATGAAGATGGTATTTTAACATGCGGTCATGCCATCCCTATTGCCAATGAAGAAGCTAATTTGGTAGTAGACTCAAAAGGCAGAATAAACATCCATCACGGATATGTAAATGGCAAATCTGCTACAGTCCTTCGCGACACGGGGAGTTCACTCATTGGCCTGAAGAGAACGTTCATAATGCCTACAGACTATACAGGCAGGCACGTAACATGTAGAACATTCTCAGGCAATATTGAGAAATACCCATTAGCATGGGCATATATTGAAACACCTTTCCTCACTGGGAAAGTAAAGTGCGCTGCACTAACCAGTCCAGTTTGTGATATAATTATTGGTAATTTACCTGAGGTAAATGATAAACCTCATGACATAACATCTGTATGTATTGATGATACCATAACATCACCATCAAATGTCATCATTGAAAATGTCACACCACCTATTGATTATAAAGTAGCTAATGTAGCACTAAGTTCTCATGACATCATTGAAACTGTTGTTCCATCATCATCTGACATCATTGAGTGTGTGAACGCAGTAACGAGAGCTACTGCTAGAGTGCAAGATGAAATAAATCAAACTGAGGCGATACAATTGCTCAGCCCAGTTGCACCACCTACTAACACCATGAAGGAAGCATTTGTAACAGCCCAAAAAGCTGATCCTTCATTGTCAAAATACTTTGACCTGATCGGCCGAAAGCCAAAAGTAACCAAGAATGCAAAATGGCATTTTGCTATGAAAAATGATATACTCACCAGGTACTACACCAGAGGTGACAATACCACAGAGCAAACTGTTTTGCCAACTAGTTATCGCAAGCAAGCCTTACATCTTGCACACGATATACCTCTTGCAGGACATATGGCATACGTTAAGACCAGATCAAGGTTATTGACACAATTTCACTGGCCAAAATTTTGCAATGACATTAAAGAATATTGCAGAAGTTGTGACACCTGCCAGAAACTGGTTAAAAAAAGGTAAACACCCACAGGCAAAGTTACAAGTTACCGACTTAGCCAGTCGACCTTTTGAAAAGTTATCGGTTGACATAGTGGGCCCTCTTAGTCATACAACAACTAGAGGGAATAAATTTATTCTAACTGTTATTGATACATGTAGTCGCTGGCCAGAAGCTATTCCGTTAAAGAACATAACTGCCAATGACATAATGGAAGTGTTCTTCCATATTTTTTCTAGGATAGGTTTTCCAGATACTATCCAATCTGATAGGGGCACTCAGTTTATTGCCGCATCCACCCAAGCTTTCACCAAAATGTTGGGAGTGAAGCAGTGTTTCAATTCACCCTACCATCCTCACAGTAGCGGAGTAATAGAGAAGTTTAACGGGGATCTCAAGCACATGCTTGCAAAAGTAACGCAAGAACACCCCAACAACTGGGATGTATATCTACCAGCTATTCTTTTTGCTTATCGCGAGGTACCACATGCTAGCACCGGTTTCTCTCCTTTTGAACTCATCTATGGTGCCAAACCACGTGGCCCATTGACCATTTACCACCAAATGTTAACTAACTCTACACCAATACTTAAACCCATATCATCATACTTATATGTTACATCATTGCGTGAAAGAATCATCAAATCTTGTGTTATTGCAAAGAATGCACTAAAACTATCTGGTGCTACTTATAGACAGTATGCTGACAAAGGTAACCGGACAATAACATTGACACCTGGACAGGACATTCTTCTGCTACTACCTAGTGACAGACACCTACTGACTGATTCTTGGCAGGGACCTTTTAAAGTGACGAGACAGATTTCACCTGTAGACTACGAAATCCTTATAAAAGACAAACACAAAATATTTCACATAAATATGCTAAGACCATACCACAACAGAGACAACGAACAGGACGATACGACAGCTTGTACAGTGATAATAGATCACGAAGACGACGATGCTAGTGACGAAATTCCAACACCTGCATTAGACACGACAGACTGCTTGAAGGAGATCAAAATCAACCCAAAGTTAACTCAAGCAGAGACAGACAGGTGCAAACAACTTATACAACAGTACAACACCATCTTTTCCAACAACCCAGGACAAACAGAATTAGTACAGCATCACATCACACTCACATCAAACACACCCATTAGATGCAGACCATACACCATCCCATTACATTACAAAGAGCAGTTACATCTAGAAATCATCAACTTAGAGAAAAATAACATCATAAGACGATCCCAATCAGACTACTCATCTCCCATGGTCATAGTACGCAAAAAGGACAATACAATAAGACTTTGCATCGACTACCGAAAACTGAATAAAATAACTGTTCTAGATCTTGAGCCAATGGCAAACACTGACGATCTTTTGACAGAACTGACAGACGCTAGGTTCTTTACGACGGTAGACATGACGAAAGGTTATTGGCAGATTGCTGTAGACGAACAGAGCAGACATCTGACAGCATTTGCCACACCTTGGGGACTATACGAATGGTGCAAACTTCCATTTGGGCTTGTTAACGCCCCAGCCACATTTGTACGGATGACACGACTACTTCTAGTAGACATTCCTAACATAATCTGCTATATCGACGACATATGTATTCACACAGAGACAATGACTGAGCACATTAAGACTTTAGACCAGACATTTGAACGGATCAGACAGCACGGACCGACAGTGAAGCCTGCAAAAGTAGACATAGCCTACCAGGAAATAACATTCTTGGGTTACAAAATATCCAATGGCTTTGTCACGACAGACGATAAAATTGTGTCCAAGATACTAAAACTCTCACTTCCGACTACTAAAAAACAAGTCAGAAGTTTGTTGGGCTTAATAAATTACTACCGGCAGTTTATTCCTGATTTTTCTGAACTGACCGAGGTATTTACTAATCTACTAACAAAAGATAAACCAGAGAAAATTGTACACGATCAATGCCTAAAAATTGCATTTCATAAAGTTCTATCATGTTTTTCTGATAAGAATGAACGCAATCTTATCCTTAAATTGCCCGATATCCGTTTACCTTTCAGATTACGCACAGATGCTAGCTCCGTGGCGATTGGAGCAGTCCTGTTGCAGGAGTATAACAACATTCTCCACCCCGTTTATTTTGTATCCAGGAAGCTGAAGGCCCGAGAGCGGGCATGGTCCATTCCTCAATTGGAAGCCCTAGCTTTAGTAGTAGGTATTACAAAATTGTCTAGATTTCTTCTAGGACGCCATTTCATCGTAGAATCGGACAGCAGCCCCTTACGATGGATGAATTCAGGAGTGCCGTCGAACCATATGGTAGCGCGTTGGTCTTTGAAACTCCAAGATTATAGCTTTGAGGTTCGACACATCCCAGGCAAAACCAATTCAATTGCCGATCTTTTGTCACGTTGCCCGACCGACCCAGTGAGCACCAATGTCTGAGTGCAGTATGTAGAAATACACTCAGACCGACACAGCCATTTAGCAGTGAATAGTGGTTTTTTCATTCACAAAAAGCTGTGTAATGTCTACAATATTGTGATAGGGATTACTCCCGTTATATATAGTGTTCTTATTTTACTAGTTCATGTAATGATTGTCGTGTATAAATGTGCAGTATGTGGTAGAAAGCGAACTATATTAATTGTAGATAATACGTACAAGAACAGTGTCACATTCGCACTTACCTGAAGCGAATTATCCAACTTCACAGTGACAACTTCGTGTAGAATTTTCCAGGAACATTTTAATTACGAGTGTGAAAGTAAAAACTGAACAGTGACGACTTTTCTACACCTGTGCAGTGAACCGAAATCTTTAATGTTCGACTGAAACATCTAACACATGAACATTCGATCCTAATCCAGAAGATTGTGTAGCAACATCTAACACGAACTTTGAGAACATTGTACCTTCCTTAAACTACATCAAACCGGAACAGGTGTGTTCTACAAGCTTTACCATCAGCTGATTTTAGTGTTCGTGTGTACTTCCGGATTAATTAGAAATTTAGAACAAAAATAGCAGACAACATATAAAAGAAAAAAAAAAGTTTTGACGATTCTAAAATGTTTAGGATTCTATAAAATTGAATACACGAATTGTGTGTTTATTTATTTCTCTAATGTAATCTTAGAATCATATCTTGATTAACGTATTCATATTACCGACTTTTTTCTCGTTAATATGAAGAAACGTCAAGCAATGACACTAAGAAATTAAATAGTTATTGTAAATTATTGTGTGTCACTAATGTTAAAATTACTCCCCTTTCATTTATTGTTATTACATTTTCACACAAAGGGCCATAATTTGAAATGTATATGCTAATGTGTTGTGTGTAATATAACATGTTGTTGTTAAAGTGTTGACACCACAGGCAGGCATCTACTGGGCATGGCAGAGTGTTGCCAACATTGTATGCCAACACAAAAACTCCTGGCCAAGTAGGGACAGGGTTGGAGTGTTTTATACGACTTATATAAAGCCGTATTTCAGTCTGGCTAGATGGTTTTTGTTCCAAGAACCATATTATTCTTTTTTTTCAAATTGCTGCGAGGTAGATGCGTGAAGCTGGTACTACTGATCTGAATGGGTGATAATACAATTGAGGTAACCAGCCATCGAGAGGGTGAAGCCTGATATGTGTTAAACATGAAGCACCACATGTCTTTGTACCCAACTCCCAGTACTTATATATTTCTATGCCATATGTGTATTTTGATAACGTTGTGTATAACAATAGAAAGGTAGACTCTGACAAGGGTATACTATTAACCCAACAGGTACAGACATTATACATGAAAGACGACATCTTTCATGGATTTTACCGGGGGAGCGTGTCAGAGTCTAACAGGGGACAGCGATGCAGGGACATCGTTACGACCGCCAGGCGACTTAGCTCCCAGTAAGGGATGCAACAACTTCGTTGCGCCGCCAGGCGAATAGGAGTTACCGGCCTGCGAGATCGCTGGCTGACCAGCGGTCAGGCCGCCAACGCAAGACGCACGCCTGCCACGTGACGCCACGTCAGGCAGGAGGCAAGTTGCGAACCAGGTCCAGACAGCTCTGGGGACACGGTACAGGACGGACGTGTGATTGAGAGAAAGGCGTTGTATGGTTTCTGTATTGAAAGGCGAGTGTTTGGACATCTTGCGAGTCAGACTTGTGAACTGTATTGTGGATGTAAGTTGTAAAGTATCCATTATATATTGTTGTGATCATCATTCTGTATTTGATATGTTAATAAATCCATTGAATGGTGTATCGTTGAGTCTTACGTCAAATCACGTTGTATTTGTACTGTCTCACACTTGTTAGGAAAGCGAGCCAAGTTTAAGACTCTGACAGTCCGATTTTGAACTTTTTCTTTTATTTAATGAATGTCTCAAATATCGTTCATACCTCCACAAATTGGTTAGTCCACTTTAGCATGCGGCATGTTGACTTTCATACTTCACGTTGTTCGCGCGACCTTCAAGTAAAAAAATCCTGTAGGCGGCACCAATAATCCATCTGTAACAATGCGTGTATACAGAGGATCAACAAGATTTGCTGTGTTGTTTCAAAACAGGCTTTATTTATGCATGATGGTCGATACAAAATCCAAGTACAGAATCAATTGTGATGTTGTCTTCTCTTCCCTCGTTCTTGGTGGTCACTACCCAACAACCCGCTACGTCACGACTTGAGCATCTTTCTTACTGTTCTATATCGATGCTCAAGCGTGCTGTAGTCTTGCACCCCTAAGCTAATACTGATATGATATTCATTCTGCTACAAAGGATAAATGGAAGGTTAGTGACCGAATATCAGAGACAGGTGTTCGCAGAGTTCATTGCCTGACGATCGGATCGTACGGACACGGGAACCGGGGAGATCGGAGGAAGCGATCAACGGGTTCGGATGCTTTGAAGTATTAGCGTACGGGGAACCCGGGAAACAACGTAAGCACGGAAAGAAACGAGCAACTGACTACTACGTGATTTCACCGCCTTTTTGATGTGCAGGATACGTCAAGAGACGAGTGTTGATTGTAGATCAAACAATCAACGGGAGACTTGGACACTCGGTATAAATTGGTAGAAAAGTGGTTTTATATTTAGTGTGCTACCAAACTGGACGGAAAGCTGGATTTATGTGTCCTGTAAATGAAAAGAAATATCCTCCCTTACAATGGGATAGAGTGCTTATGTGCGGATAAATTTCGATTCGGGGACTTACATTAATTCTAGATATATATAAGGTAAAACTAATATTAGAGTAATATTAGCATAGGGAAATATGTGTTTGTGCTTAGGGTTTACTATTGCTTTCTATTTAGTGAATAGTTTAGACTTTAGTGAATTCTGCTGTTTATGTCAGAGTATTCTTTCGGAAGCGTTTTCATTACGGCTGGAGAAAGACACTCACATAAACAGTAATATGAAGCAGACTTAAATCACCTGATGTAATGTTTATTACCCAGGTTCCACTACACCGCCTGACATATCAAAGAAGATAGAACAGTACGTCTCTTGTACAGAGAAAGCAGTGTTAATAATAAAGGAAAGAACTTTCACTTTCATCAGGCACTTCCCAGGTGCAGGGAAAATATGTCACTATAGCAAATTCAACCTAAACAGTCAATAAGAGTGGGTGACATAACGAATGGCAAGAAACAGGTTTTGGTGAATCTTAGTGAAAGAACTTTACGTTATAAAAGCAGAGTAATAGGGAAAAATATATTGCAATTAGGTAATCACCTAAAAGAAACATTGAAGAACACGAGGACATTTACCATAGAAATAGACATTTATATCCATTGGTGATGTGTATTCAGTGGTGGAATATACTACCTTCCAAAACAGGACATATCTGAACTTCAGTGACTTACCTTTATTGGATTATATTTCTGATGATAAGACAGTGACAATTGTTTTTTTCAAGAATTGGATTAAGTCAAGACTCAAGCTGAACGGAGCATCCAGGGTGAGAAAGTTCCAATTCTATGTGTGATGTCAGACCAAATCAATCGAAAATAACATAACATACCATACATATTCAATTAAAACCAACTGCTTATAGTACTCAAACAACATTGGTCTCTTATACGAACCAATGTAATACATATCTATGAACACAAGTCATGCCTATTCTGTTAACCCCAAAATATATCTGTTACCTACAGACTATATTCTCATCATAACGCAGAACAATATATGTTCCCCTCAAGCAACAATCATTAATCAACAAATGACCGTACTTTTTCTGGAAGTCAAACGTTGATTATCTCCCTTCACAACATTCCATCTTTTACAAAACTAACTCATAACACATCACAATATTTGAAATATAAACCTAAACAATCGCTGTAAACTACAACTCAAATCACTTCATCTACTATTAGTGTGGCGGCTATCCCAATGTACTACCAGTCATCTATCTACTAAGAGAAATTGTGACTCGGCACACCAGTTGTTTCCCTTGGATTTGATTTGTACCAAGAATTATTATAACTTCTTAAACATTACCGTTTACTACGGTGTCTCCACAATGCTACAACCACCAACGAATGTCTATTTACTACAGACTTCACCAAGACATCTAGCTACTAGATTGTCAATAACTACTTTTAAGTCTCTCGTCTACCCGAGGCAACTAACATTTCATTCTCCTGTATCAGTACTTTCCAACATCTCACCACAACAACTCTAAACTATCCTAAACTTTCTCTTAACTTCGTTCTCACACCGCGATGATAGTCAAACCAGTCACACTTATCGGAACACGTTCTATAGTGCTCTATTTATAATACTCTGACGTTCATTTAGCTAATCACATTCTCTCCTTCTCTTGCTTACATCACTCATCTTTCACTACTACTCAAGGTTACTCCTATTAATTGGGACTCTTTCAGAAACAGTAAACAACACCGCATATGACTAACGAGAAACCTCACTTCAATTGGGCAAACCATCTTCTCTCATTTCTCTATATCAGGCATTCTTGCTTCAACATGTCTCTGCCAACGATTTTCACAATCTAACTACTTTCTTATTTCAACTTTTCTCAATCATTCACTCCCTTTCTACAACTCAAAGCCTACCTTTCTCAAACAACACATTAGCTCTAACAAGCAATTCTTCGTCCACTCCCATCATCCAACGATCTAAACGCTAAAAACACTAACAATCACTTTCCCACAGCTAACTTTTCTGTGTTTTCTCATTCTTCCGCACACTCACCTCCGCCAACGACATGGTACTTGCTTACTATAAATAAACATAACGTTAACTCTCTATCTGACACCCCGTCATAGAGAATTTTCATTAATTCTGTCTAACACCTCACATTCTAAACAAAAGACATCACAAATTTATAATCATCTTCTCTCTACTTTCTAACTTTCGCATACTCACTTACTCTGTCCTCCACGAAATCACCGGTATGTTTTATCAGCGTTACCCATCAGCCACTCTTTGCATATTCGCACGGCGCTCGCATTTATACTTCTCATATGCATTGACCATTGTGTGCAAACAACCTCGTTCTCATCTCACCATTATTCTCTTATCACTACAACCTGACGTGCCTATACTATTACTTCTACAAAAAAAATTAGACACCAATTTACCATTCTAGCAATTACTCACCGCAGCCTAAGCGTGTCAATCACTTCCACACACAGTGACACAAGATATAGCAATCGCCTCGTACATGCATGCGCTACTAATACTAATCACCTGACATCGTTATATCCATACACTCCACTTAGACGGCGTCTCAAAACCTCACTCCTGCTTCACTCAGCGCGACGAACACATGTTTGTCTACACTTATACTCACGCATGGACAACCCATAACCAGACGAATTACTTCAATACTCAACATGACTTTCACAATTCGACTGCTTTCTTATTTCAGTTGTCTCAATCATCATAATCCCACTACTCTCCATCCTACTTAATTCTCCACATCAAACCACTCCGACAGTCAACTACTACTCACTTCTGCACAACGTCATCACTTCATCCCACACTATTAACAAGTCAGATTCTCTCAACGTATTTCGTCACGTCACTTATCAGTATTGTCCTCTAGAGATCCGATTTCCTAATTCTTCTTCTTCGATATCTGTAAACGTAAATACATCATTTCTAGAAAGCATATATTCTCTAAACTCCCTCACTTCATCTTCTTCCGTATACGTCGGATTAATAGAAATTCCTGACACCCTTTTTTTCGTTTCTTCCTCTTAAATTGTTGTTCAATTGTCGTATCTGTCCTTGTTCTATATGGTTTATTTTTACTCAACTCGTCCCCTGAATCATCAGTATCTATAGTTGTCCCACCAGTCCAGTGTTTACAATAATATGCGGTAGAGGCGGAAACATCCTCTCTATAACCTGAACTAGTACCTCTTTTACTTCGGTCAGTGGTGAATTCTTTGTCTTTACCTGAGGAAGTTGACATACCAGTTGTCGTACCTCTATTAACTATCAGACTATTTGTATTCCTTTCCCTAATACTTTTCCTCACCTGTCTTTTGGCGTCCTGGGTTTTCGTCTGTCTATCTTCCTTTATTTCAATTGTGTCTCCTTTTCCATGAGGAGTTTTTATAATTTCTACTAACCCAGTTTGACTTGCTTTTGTTATCTTGTTGGCTGTTTGTAACTGGGTTTTCTTTTCTATTGTATCAACTTGTGTCTGTGTGTTCCGATCTACCACTTCAATCACCTGCGTCTGAGTCTCTTGGTCTATTTTCTTTACTAATACCGTCGTCTTCGTTTCTTGTCTAACAGTCTCATTCGCAACTACCTTAGGAGCAGTTGAATTTCTACTTATGTGTTCTACCCTGTTCATTGACCCTGACTTCAGATACTGTCTCCGTCTTTGTTCAAACCACTCGTCACGTTTTTTTTTCTAGCAATCATACTATAAGAAGGCCAACTCCACTGTTTACTGGAAATGTCTCTCTCAGGCCCATCTCTGTAACTTCGTCTATTATAACCACTTCTGACCTTAGTCACATCTGGCTCAACGTAACTGTCTCTATATATAACGTTATGTTGTCTTCTGTTTTCATTAAACATTGATTGTCTTCTGTTATTCGTTCCTACCCTATTGCATTCCACCTTAAAATTATAAGTCTCTTGCCCAATCATTCTTCTCCTTAACCCTTCTACAAAATGTTGTACCTCACCGACCGCTACCTTCAATTCTTCTAGCCATATGGACACCTTTTTCAATTCTTGGCTCAAACCTTTCATGTTCTTTGCTACGTGTCGTCTCAATGAAATAATAATTAATATAACTAATATAATCCAAAATTAATACTATCTAATCTAATCTAATTAAATCTACTTATAAGTACTTCACCAGCGTATACAAGTTCTGTCCTCTGGTCAGCAAATCAGGGGCTCGACAAGTTAGTAGTCCCGACAGCAACGTCCACGAGTCCATAAGGAAAGTAAGTCCAAACACGCCGACCGAGGATTATGCTTGACAACTGTAGGCTTCACAGAAAAAAAACGAGCGTGTCGTGTTCCTCTACTCCATCACAGCGAAAGGAAAACCTCTGGACTTTTGATTTCACCCATTGGCGGGCACCCCAGATTTGTGGCTTCTTTTCACCCGAAAAAGGGCACGTCTGGACTTCACCCGAAAAAGGCACGTCTGGATTTGAAACGTCTCTAGCTTAATGAAGCGATTTAAATAGGGTCTCTTCTTCGACAGGACGGCAACCTACTATGCCCACCCGCTTCCGAAGATTCCACATTAACGATATCGCTTTGCTTGAGTGACATTTTGATGAGCCAGAGTTCAAGATAGTTGCATATATGACCAACCTCGAATGGAGTTGATTTTCGTAAGTAGCAGAGTTTCCTCAATCGGAGACAACGATCGAAAACAAATGAGCAAATGGCTTGGCTCAGTATAAACGTTGACCACCAACCTTTTGTGATTAAAGATGAACTCTTCACAGCTCCTGACTTCACTTCAGGCAACCAAGGTCAAATTCAATAACATGATGACGGTAACGGCCAGATCAACAGCTCCAGTAAGACGATATTTCAAGGTAGCATATTGACGTTTAAAAACAACGGCCAGGTCAGCTCAGGACTGGACAATGATGATGGCAGCTCTGTTCCACAACTCAGAATATTATGTTTTGTGTGGCGGTTTTAACAAACATCAGCCCCATCAGAAAGATTTGCAGATACGATATTGTTTGCTTCTCAAAAGATTTGCAGATACGATATTGTTTGCTTCCCAATAATGCATGACTTCAACATAATTGTCCGTGGCCTCTGACAATTTCTGCCTTCTAGAAATCCATTGTTTTGTTTTGTGATGATGACCTCTGTGATCGCTTGTGGCCGCGACAGCTCAAATCAGTATCCTGGTATACTGGCACCATTTCAGACTGTTACAGATCACGGAGAGTCTGAATATAACGTAATGCAACTGCATATATCAAGTCAAGGCTCCGGCCAAAGTGTGAACGTGTCGGTTTATTGGTCAAGGTATAAAAGTATGTACAGCAAATTGAAAACACCTCTTGTTAGTTTGCATGGCGAGTTGGAACTTAACTATGTTTATCTTCTACGTCACGCATGAGCATCCCTAACAACTAGTCCAATCGTGCTCACGCATGCACCTATTCATTTCCCAAACCCTTTTTTACTGCACACCATCTATCTCCTAAACTACTAACAGAGATGGTGCTCTGTTATAGCCGATGCCGAAGAGGGGTTCAGTCCCTACACCGGATAGTTGGACTAAAATGTTTTCTCGTCCTTGACTTCCGGACATAAATTACAAGTACCTCTGAAGTTGAAGTGGGTTCGCCTTATGGCGAGGGACAATGGTAATAGGGAAAGCTAATCCACGCGCATAATTAAGTCCAGTGCTACTAGAAGTAGTGTTTAGGGACTACGCTTGAGTTCGATTAAGGTGAGCGCAAAAAAAATGTGTATAGTGTCCAAGAACAAATCAATCCTCATGGCCTGAAGAGAACGGTGCGGCAAGGAGTGATCAGATGCTCTGGCTAACACTCGGTACTCTGAGGAAAGTCCAGTGTCACCGTCCTAGATCTCTAGGGGATTGAAACTCGGGCTCATACAGGCAACAACTCCGTTTATATGCAATATAACATTATTTATTATCAATATGTTACAGTGAGCTGGCGAAGAGAGTATTCGCAAGCCAGCAATCTGTAAGTTGCGTATCACAGGAGTTTACAATAAACATGATTATCACAACAACTCTATCAGCTATCTAACATATGCATAAGACCCCTAAATACACTTGGGTCGAAACTATCAAGTCCCCCTTAAGATAAGCCCTGTTGCTTCCTCGATGTCCAGTCCGTGTCTGCCTTTCCACACGTGTCGCAATCCGACACGGGTGGTAACTCTCTCTCTGAGTTTCTCGTGGATCCCGCAATCGGCGGGCCCCATCGGTGTCCACGGGGCTGTGGACACACTGACCGGTCCTTCGAGAAGGCTCTAGATTATTCGAGCCTTCGAGTGACTCGGTTCTTTCCCTTTAGCTGGAGTTCTATCCCTTCGCTAGTCTCTCTTACTTCTATGTTGGTACCGCCCCTATGTGAGGCTGTGACAGGAGTCCCCCTCCCCCCTGCTTTGATGGGTTATTATATGGTAATTAGTTCGGTACTAATTCTGTCACAGGATCACATAAAGTCGGTGTTTGTAGTTTGGTGGATAGTAACTTGGCAACCTACACATCTGCATCAACAACTCATGTATTCTCCCATACACCACTTCAAGATGATTGCTGAAGAGGTCTCTCTCTTCTATGTTCTTAAAAATGCTTATCTGACCGAAGTTCCGTGATGTTTCCAGTTGTTCTTACAACCGCGCCCTTCTCACGTATCCATATTTTACCAAGATATAAAACTCTGTGTAAGAGGGTTTTAACAAGACGAATGTCTTGGCTATTTAAGTACACTTGCAAATCTTGTCTTGCGTGTGTATTTCGATACATTTTTACTTCCGTATGTTGTATGTTGCTGAATAAGTAGTTATGCTGTTGTTTTATCACATCTGACTACGTGTGTTCCTGTTGGCTTGGTAGTGTATTGACTGATATGTTGCTGTTTCTAATAAAGTGACTGTATTTTAATTGTTAGTGTTCAATTTTAAGTTTGTATAACGTGTGTGCTCACTGTGTGGTTTAACTCCAAGCGTCACGAGTTGGGATATCCTTTGTCATGAATTACCCAATCTGTGTAATGCATGATCGGGGCATTCCAAACGGTGGCGCTTAGATGCCGTGTATTTAATACTAAACATGTATTCACAATTGAGACAGGTAATACATTTTTACATGAAAGACGCAGACAAATTAAAATAAATACGTTTTGCGTACAATTTGTCCGCTCAGTATATCGCTCTCTCATTTAATTCATTCACTCTGTCATTCATACATCTTCCATACAAAATAGTATTTTGTTAAAATATACAAATAAAGTTAAGGTAAGTCTTACTGCCCTTAGAAAAATGAATTAGGCGATATGTTCCCTTTAAGGTAACAAGTACTTTTTGTACGTGTAATCAAAAAATGGTTTATAACTTAAATAGAAAAAAAATTGTATAGGAAGAATATTTCACCTATTAGTGACAATACCTGTCATATTATGGTAGAAAATATACAAGTTACAGGTTGACATATTTTATATATATAATTAAATACAAGTGTAATACATATTAACTAATAGTAAATTAATTAATTAACTAACTCCAACGACGATGTGTGTGTTGTCCTCCTGTTGTCCGTGTGTCGTGGCATCAATGTTAACAATTAATATCGCTGTTCCTTGCATGTTGGAATCGACGTAGTTCTATTCCGGCTGTTTGCGAAGTTTCTTAGCAATAGCGAGTATGCAGTGTTCTTAATCTTTACACGATGACTGTCAGTTCACTGGTTGAAATCACTTCACAGATATTATATATCGCTCGGATTGTTTTTCAAGCCTTAGCCATTGGTAATAGGGCTTAATACACTATAGGGTTATCAAAGTTTCATGTTCGTGAGTGGTATCAGTAGATTATTCATTTGGGCGTTGATACTTCTGGATGAAAGTTCTATAGTGGGTGTAGAGGTACACTGTTCTATGGTAGATGTAGCGGTACACTGTTTTATGCAACAGACTAAAATATCACAGCTTATTATACGGCGAATCATTAATGTGCCTAGTGCTAGTCTGCTGGTGCATTAGTTTGCCGTGACAGTATGTCAGCAATAATATTATCAGTACCTTTGATGTGGCGGATTTCGAAGTGGAAATCTTGAAGAAGAAGACACCATCTTGATAATCGATGGTTCTTTGGCACACCTTGCTTAAGTACCAGCAGTGGCGAATTATCGGTTAAAACAACAAAATGCGAACCTAAGAGGAACTTAGATAATCGACGCATACAAAAAAGTAGACTTAATGCCTCCAACTCAACTGTGGAATAATGGATCTCAGCCTTTTTAAGCTTCCGGCTGACGTAGAGTATTGGATGTCTTACGCCTTGATATTCCTGCATCAGGCATCCTCCAATTGCGATAGCACTCGAATCTGTGGTCAGAATAAAAGGTATATCTATGTTTGGTAATCTTAATACGGGTGGGTTAGAAAAAATTGATTTCAATTTGCACATTACATCCTCTAAGCGGATACTCTTACAAATTTTTTCTGGATGATCTTTTGTCAACAGATTAGAAAAAACTGATGTGAGTTCCGCCCAGTTTGGTATAAACTTGGCATAATAGTTTATGAGACCTAACAGGCTTCTAACCTGTTTTTTTTTTTTTTTTTTTTTTTTTTTGTAGTTGGAACTTCTAGGTTGAGAATTGTTGATACGATTCTATCATCTGTCAATGAATGAATCACCCAAATAAACGAGAAGTAGATTGTGAGCTTTACTAAAACACGACTACAAGAGACAAATTGGACGTTGCGGCCAAAGCCTTCGTCAGCACAGGACAAACAAATACAAACCAACACAAAACTACATGAAACACACTATGACAATATTAAACTATTAAACTAATTAAAATTAAATGTACTCATCTGAATACCGTGTCCTAGCTTGGAAGGTCTGACACACGTAGGGCGCCAGTGGATCAATAGACCGGATGTATGGTACACGGGTCAAAGGTCAAGCGGGAAGGGAGTGGGGTGGAGACGCGCCCATGTGTGCGGAAAAGTGAAATTAGAGACCGGCAAAGATGTTACGGACGCAGATGACAATTAGCAATTATCGTTAAGCGCTCGAAACACCGCTGTGGAAACCTATATAGTGTTAGTACACACAGAGAGGCATGAGTGGCGGTCGTTCAGAAAATGATGGCAAAACACCGAACGTAAATCCGCCAAGAGAGTTGACTGTGATGTCATACAAAGGATCTGCACGTACCCAGATGGTGGACTGTAAGCTAGGGGTGGGAGGGTGGGGTGGGAAGTTAAATGAAGCTGTGTTGGACATTAAGGCCGTGAGGGGAGAGTGTGCCCAACTGGAAGATGAGACGGTGTTCCAATGTCTTCCGATCCCGTTCGTGGGATGCGCATGATTTGATGGCCGTGACCTGTATGTCGGCTACGCCATGGTGGTCAGGACTGTTGAAATGTATGGATACTGGTTTCTGGGCGCCGCTGGTGATGTCAGAAAGATGTTGTCGAAATCTGTCCCCAAGACGTAATCCTGTCTCACCGACATATCTCATGTCGCAACGTGTGCAGGTAATCGCATAGATGACGTTGCGACTGATGCATGATAAACCCTCACGGATGTGGAAGGTCGTCTTAGGGAATGTCAGACTCTGGGTTTGAAGTACGTATGGACAGGTCTTGCAAACCGATCGAAGACACGCCACCGTGCCAGGAAGAGACTGGTGAGGTTGGGGTAGCCTGCTATGGACCAGCACATCTCTGAGGTTACGATCCCGCTTATATGCCACTAGAGGAGCCTCTGAGAAGACATCACGAGTGGTCGATTCCGCCCGGAGAATGGATAGATGTTTCAAAAGGATATTCTTGGCAGCAATATTGTGGGGATGATAAGTAAGTGAGAGGACAGGTCTATTGTTTCGTGGTTTCGGCCTGGAGGAGAGAGCCTCAGTGCGACTGATAGACTGGCAGCGGTGAAGAGCTATAGATAGAACATTATCAGGATAGCCACGAAGGCGAAAGAAATAAAGCATCTCGTGGGCTTTTTGATGGAAGTCGTTGTTATCCTGGCAAAGTCGTCGGAGACGTAACAGTTGGGAGAAAGGAATAGAACGTTTGCACGAGGGAGGGTGGGAGGAGGTATCATCTGTCAATAGCTTGCCTTCGGAAATCCTATGACCTAAGAAGTCTATTTCTTTATAGCCTATTTCAACCTTGGAAGGTTTGATAGTAAGTCCAAAGAGACGGATTTGATTAAAGACTTGTTGGAGTGTAAGTAAGTGAGAAGTTATGTCTGAAGAATGGATACATATATCATCAATATAAGCTTGAACGTCCTTGATGCCGTGCAATAGCAGTCTAGTTAACCTGACGAATGTGGCGGGTGCGTTTTTGAGACCAAATGGAAGATATCTCCATTCGTACAGCCCAAGTGGTGTAGCGAATGCTGTTATATGCCTAGAAGAGGGAGATAGTGGTACTTGCCAGTAACCTTTAGCTAAATCAAGCTTAGAAAATAAGGATGATTGAGACATATTCAAAATGAGGTCTTCACAGCTGTTCATTGGCTCAGCATCTGTCGTGGTTATAGAATTTAATTTTCTGTAATCTATGCATAAACGAATAGTTTGGTCCTTCTTTTTCACCAGGACAATTGGCGAAGAGTACTGGGATACAGATTTCTGTATTATTTTATTTTTTTCTAAGTCCAAAATTTCTTTGTCTAAATTTGCTCTATAATGTAAAGGAATCGAATATGGTCTACATTTGATAGGCGTTAGATCTGTCAACACAATTGAATGTGTTATTTTGTCAGTCTGTCCAGGTTTGTTTGAGAAGATAGTTTTATAGCCGTTAAGAAGAGACAAAATGTCTTGTCACTGCTGTTGTGTCAAAGTGTCAGAGATTTATATGTCCTTCATCGTACTGTCGTCGTTCATAATCGGTACTGGAATTTCCGTATTGTCTACGTCCGTCTGATTTATTACTGAAGCTACTGTTTGTAAATTGTCTTCAATGTCATTGTCGTAGTCGTCGAGACTGATAGTTGTCAATATGTCGTTAAATTGGTCGTCCATGTCATTATCCCATATTGTCGGTACTGTGAATATGTTTTCGTCGTCTTCGCTGTCACAAGAATGAGTCGTTAATGATGCTTCGTTTGTCGAGGTGTCATGCAGTCGGGTAATTGTCGTTTCGTTTTCGTTGTCCTTTTTGTCAGTCTAGTTATTGTCATCTGTTATCTGCGTCTGCTTGTTCGTGTCGCTGTCATTTCTAGAATAGTACGGTTTTAACATATTTACATGGAATATTTTCAACTTTCCATTCAAAGAAATTTCGTAGTCAACTTCCGAAATTCTTCTTACAACCTTAAGTGGTCCCTGCCAAGAGGTTGATAGTAAATCTCTCTTGTCAGGTAGTAATAGTAAAATATCTTGATTTGGTTGTAATACAATCGTTTTTGCCCCTTTGTTGGCGTACTGCCTGTACCTAAAACCTTTCTCCTGTAGTGATGTTCTGGCCAGTATACAGGATCTAATGATTTTGTCTCTGGTGTCAGTGACCAAATCATAGGTGGAAACTGGTAATTGGGTGTTTACTGGTTGTGATATTATATCTTTGTAAATAGTGAGAGGTCCTCTTGGGTTCGCTCCGTATATCAATTCAAATGGAGAGAACCCCGTACTTGATTGTGGGACTTCTCTGTATGCGAACAGCACCGTTGGGAGAAGTATATGCCAATCGGCTGGATTATCAGCTGTCACTTTGGATAACATATGTTTTAGGTCCCCATTTAATTTTTCGCAAATTCCATTTGCGGCCGGTCGATAGGGACTTGTAAAACATTGTTTTATGCCTAGTAACTTAGTTACTGATTGGGTGGCATTTGATATGAATTGCGTTCCTCTATCCGATATTATCTTCTCCGGAAAGCCAAAACGGGAGAATATCTGTAATAATACGTCCGTCACATCCTTAGAGGAGATAGATTTTAATGGAATCATTTCTGCCCACCTCGAACACAAATCAACGAGTGTAAAAATGTATCTATTTCCTTTGTTCGAGATGTGATTCAAAGGACCCACTAAATCAACCGCCACGATTTGAAATGGTCTCGAGGCAGTTGTGGTTGATTGAATTTCTGCCGTTGGGTTTTTCCCTTTTTTGATTAGTTTCTGACAGGTATCGCATGATTTACAATGGGTATTTATGTCTTGGCAAAATTTAGGCCAATAAAATTGGCTCAGGACTCTGGCTCTGGTTTTTTCGTAACCCATATGACCTCCGAAAGGTGAGTCATGGGCTATATGTAGCACTTTCTCACGATGTGACTGAGGTAGAACCACTTGCTGTATCGTGGTTTGATCTCTGGTGTATAATCTAGTTAGAATGTTATTATTTAGTCTAAATGTCCAAGAAGCGTTTTTCGTCAATTTTGGCTTTAATCCTACTAGCCAAAAGTATTGCGAAAGGGTTGGATCTGCTTTTTGTTCTTCTATAAACTCGGTGGTGGTAATATTGGGTGAAATTATTTGTAGTGACTCCTGAAGTTGGTCGTTGTGGGTTTTGTGTGTCATTTGTCTTGTTACTATATTAGCATGTTGTGTGTGTTGTTGCACATTTACAGGCTCAATGTTTTGTGGATCGATGGCGTCCTCAGTTCGAGGTGTTAATTTGATGGTATCATTGAAAGATTCAACCGCCCCAGTATTTTGCACCTCTGTGAATTCGTTTCGAATTCCGTCATCGGTTGTCTCCCTTGTGCTTTTGGCAGTTTGAGACAAGCACGCGTGGTTTTTCATTTTGGAACCACTGTTCAGTTTTTGGATACAGTTTTTATGTTCCCATTCTCTGATTTCTTGTTCAGAGCAAGATCTTATGTTGGGAAGATTCCCAAGGATGATTTCAGCGGCAGGATTTTCTAGTACTGCGCATAGCACTTGTCTTATATATAAATTGCGATCTCCGTCTGTCTGTCTGTCTGTCTGTCTGTCCGTATGTCTGTCTGTATGTCCGTATGTCCTTTATGCGCTCGCGAACGGCCCATCCGATTGAGATGAAATTTTCTACACGTCTTCTTTTCATTTCAGTGCAGCCCACTGTCATATTTTTTTAGTGTGAAATCGGCTGCTTACCCAATATTATTTCATTTTTCATTTTTCATCATAATTTCATATATCTCAGGGGACCTAACTCTGTAAAAGTTATTTCAAGGGGCATAACTTTTCTGTATAACTTATAGTCATATTGTGGCATCGTTTTCAAAGATTCATAAACTCTTTGTCCATAGTTATATACCGGCATATGAGTTATAATAAATAATGTTACAATATGTAAGGCATTTTCAAAGTTTTTATAAAAATAATGCACAATGCATAACATTGTAACTCATCTTTTTTTGCTTAAGAAGTTACTGTAGTCATGCAGGTGATTAGAAAGAGTTTTCATTAAAAATAATGGATGGTGTGTGGAAGGGCATTTTTTTAAGTTACTTTTTTTGTTGTATGAATTTATTGAGACGCTACCCACCAGGAGCTGGGCGAAGTCACGCCGGGTCAGATAGATAGACAGACCCACCTTTTCGCTGCAGTTGTCTACTCCTCCTTTTCCTTCTTCTGCTGATGCTGCTGCCGCCGCTCCATTTACCCAAGTTAATTGTTGGGGGAAGATGTAAAGATCTTTCAAGTGCTCTTTCTAATGCTTTTTGTAAGTTGGTCTTCGTTTATCTAAGGTTGTTCTAACTGCAACCAATAAATGATTAGACAGACAGGCAGACAGACAGACAGAGAGGGAGGGACGGACGGACAGACAGACAGACAGACAGACAGACAGACAGACAGACAGACAGACAGACAGACAGACAGACAGACAGACAGACAGATAGTCGGTAACGGGAACGGGAACTTATATGACTACTTATATGAATTAAATGAGATGCTCCCCACCAAGGACTGGGCGAAGCCGGGCCGGGTCAGCTAGTCCTGATATAAAAGGTGTCCGAATTTCGGCAAGTGCTAGGGGGTATCTTTCGATAGTGCCTGCGAATGTGCGACAAGTTACGTATTTGTGTGTATAGTCTTTTTCATTAACTAATGTTTTCTTAATTCCACAAAGAGTCACGCCGGAATCGCGTATTAATGTACATTGTTTGTTATTAACAAAACCTGTTGCAAACTTTAACTTGCCTGTTGATGTTAAGGCTGCGTTGGCCATTTCGTTAGAAACTGGGATTGTGTGGCCGCATAACAAAGTTGTGTCAAGCTGAAATTTCCTACAGGTGTTACATGTGTTATCAGTTATGGTGTTAATGACTTCTACTGCATTACCTAACTCACTCGTACTTTCATTCTGGATGTCGCATTCGTTCTGTTGTTCAATTTCTTCATCTGAGGATGTGTCTATTAGTGCGGCGTTAGCCTGCTTCATCATCTTTCGTCCATTACAGCGTGCTGAATAGTGCCCAAAGCTCGAACAAAAATAACATTTGACCGCTCTCTGATATGCGTTCCTTTTGTTCTTTTGTTTTTCCACCATCATTTGCAGATGATGTGGATAATTTGGTGATTTGTCACACATCGCGTACTCTTCGTGTTTCAGATGACAATACTGGCACGTTACTGGCTTTGTGAACTTAGAGCGTTGTTTGAACCTATTTTCATTTGGTTTAGAATATTTGGTGTTTGTAACCGCTGCTGTTTCATTTTGGCTCATATTCAACTGAAAAATATCGCGGTTCGCTGTAAAATATGCTCTCCCCTTATTTTCTATTTCTTGAATAGTTTTACAATCCATTTGTCTCAAAAATTTAGAAAAAGGTGTTGGTATTGTGCTAATAATTTTGTCAATTATAATTAGCTCCTTCAATTTATCATGGTTGTTATTTGTTTTTGCTGAGGTTATCCATTTTGTACAAATATCTTGGACTGTAGACACGTAGTCTATGAAAGTTTGGTTAGGCAATGGGGTTAATTTGGAGAACTGTAGTTGATAGCCTGCTGTATCTAGTGAAAAATGTTGTAGTATCCTTTGTTTCAAATAGTCGTAATCTTTCCTCATGTCTTGTGGAACTGTCTCTATCACTTTTAAGGGCTCTAAAGCTAAATTTTTCATTAGAATAAATGACCAGTCGAATTTTACGACGTTATGGTAAGTCATCAAGCACTCAAAGTTCTCTAAGTATGCGCTGATTGAATCTCCTGAACAATACGGCTTGACCAGGCCTTTATATTTGTTGTATTTTTGTTCATCTTCTTTACTGCTAATTTTGTTTACTGACATTTCTAAGTTGGCATCAATTTCCATTTGTTTCAGTTTTATCTGTGTTTCTGCACTTAATTGGGCTTGCTTGGTCGCAGCCTCGAGCTCCATCTTCTTCTCTTGAGCCTGCAGTTGCATTTTCTTTTCTTCAGCTTCCATTTTCATCTGCATCTTTTTGTCTTCTCTTTCTGCTTGCATCTTTTTCTCTTCTCTCTCTATTGCTCTCTCTTCTCATGCAATATTTTCTGAATGTGTCTTTTGTGCCCATTCTGAAAGTTTTTCCTCAATATATCCTAACCTAATACCTAATTCGATGCACTGTTCTAATGTTGACATCCTGTATTTTAGTTATTGTTCACTTTCTTGAAATTAAATCCCTTTGAAATTAGTTTGGGTGTACAAAAGTTGGTTATCCCCCTTAATGTTTACATTCAAATTTACACGAGCAGGTTTACTTGGTTATAAGATTAGCATACACATCAAAATCAATACAAAGAAAAATGTTACATCAATGAAACATGGATGAGTATCGCTTAGGGAAATAATGAGCATGAAATGAAACTCATCTTAATTTTCCTGATCTCTCGACTGTAGTCTTGTTGTGCTTTCCTGTTTTATCGCCACTGCTGGAGTACAGGTTACATACACACGATATTTCGCGGAACAATCTGATGTTGGAATCAAAAAAAAATTAGTAACGGTCAATGTAATTGTCACAGTCATGTCAATGTCAAATTTTTGTAACATCAGTATAATTTCAAATATAAAATATTTTTGTAGAGGGACTATAATAGCTCATTTACACAGATAATATGATGATAGCTGCAAAGTTTTTGACTTTGTCATGTATGATATTTTTATTTTATTTTTTTTACTTGGCAAAACCAAGAGCTGTCTGGAAGTAAAGCTTCTGATTGCCAAAACCGGCTTGCCCCCAAATAGCCTGTCACCGTCCTAGATCTCTAGGGGATTGAAACTCGGGCTCATACAGGCAACAACTCCGTTTATATGCAATATAACATTATTTATTATCAATATGTTACAGTGAGCTGGCGAAGAGAGTATTCGCAAGCCAGCAATCTGTAAGTTGCGTATCACAGGAGTTTACAATAAACATGATTATCACAACAACTCTATCAGCTATCTAACATATGCATAAGACCCCTAAATACACTTGGGTCGAAACTATCAAGTCCCCCTTGACGGGTGGTAACTCTCTCTGAGTTTCTCGTGGATCCCGCAATCGGCGGGCCCCATCGGTGTCCACGGGGCTGTGGACACACTGACCGGTCCTTCGAGAAGGCTCTGGATTATTCGAGCCTTCAAGTGACTCGGTTCTTTCCCTTTTGCTGGAGTTCTATCCCTTCGCTAGTCTCTCTTACTTCTATGTTGGTACCGCCCCAATGTGAGGCTGTGACATCCAGCCATATACATAATCAGACTGTAACAGGTACCATTGGTATCAGGACTCTTCACTGGCTGTTGAAGATGGGACGGAATGCGTATGGAATTGTCCCGAGTGCTGTGATGTAGATTTTTGATTCAACTCAGCTATATTCAAAGGCGTATATGTGTTTTCCAGCCGATATGTTAAATATGCACTCTTGGCACCAATATGTTGCCACTTAAAATATGCACGGTCCTGAGACTTTTACTCCTATATTTTCTAACACACAAAGGTTTTAATTTCTTTAGTTATTGTAGAGCAACATCTGAAAAGGTTAAAACTGGGTAAAGAAAAGAACAAATGCATCTATACTTCAAGAGCTGAATATTGAAAAGGGTTGGCTATTAAAAACGATAAGGCAAAGAAAATTTATATATTTTGGTGACTTGAAACGTCATGAAAGTCTGGAGAGAACAATAATGGAGGAGTATTGATTGATTGATTGATTGATTGATTTAGGAACCGAAATCACAGCATTCGGGACATTTCCATAAGCGCTCCGTCCCCATCCTCAGCAGCCAGCGAAGGAGTATATGCATGGGAAGAGAGGAAGAGGAAGGCCAAAGAGAAGATGGGTGAAGGATGTAGCGGATGATTTCCAGATTGGTTTATCGGACGCGGGACATCTTGCTTGTAATCAAGAGGTTTTCTTCTGCAAAGGACAAGCTACTGAATGAATGAATGAGTTGTACAGCAATGTTTGTTCCTTTAATAACCGTCATCAAATTTTTATTAACCGTCAGTAGAGAAGCTATATAAGCAACAGAGATGTGGTTCCTGGGACGAATGTTGCGAATTCCTTGGACAGCCAGAGTAATTAACAACGACTGCCTGATACAGGCTAATGAAACTAGAACATTAAATACAACAATAATGAAGAGACAAACATCTTTCTTCGGTCATGTGATGAGAAGAGTGTCATTGGAGAACATCGTGACAACTGGAAAGATCAAGGGGAAGAGAGGCAGAGGCAGACCAAGAGAAATGATGCTGGATGGATTGAGACGGTGGCATGGAGGAATACCAGCAGCAGAGTTGATCCAGAACACCAACGATCGAGATCTGTGGAGAGCCATGAACGCCTACGCCAGCTAGCAGGGCACTTGATGATGGTTGATGAGAGAAGCTAGGCATTCAATACTACACTCTTGCTGCAATTTCTACCTTGGGGTTATGGAACAATTCTGTTGATGATATATATTCCTCTATGCCGTCGTCTTAGAAAATCAAACAGCATTTCCCTCGGTAGCTTCTTCTTCCGCTGATTTTTCCAGTCTTTACAATGTTCTACGATGTCTTGTCTTCTCATTTTATGACCAACACTGTTTGTCTCTTTTTACCCAGTGGTGAAAATATTCTACTTTCTTTAGCCTGTCTGGAAATCATTGTTAGTTACTCTGGCCGTCCAGATGTTCACAACATCCATCTCAGAAACCGAATCTCCATTGCCTACAAGTCATTTTCTTCACATTCCATGGTTTATTGGTATACAACAGAACAGGTTCGATATAACATTTCAGCACTCGTTTTCCGACATTCAAAAAAAGTAACTACTTACGAAAGATACTTTTCATCTTATATTTGACCTATTCTGCTCTTAGCTTGTCACGCATCTTCCATCTGGTATTATTCACCATCACCGCGTGTTGGCCTCAACGGGTTCCCCAATTGATTTCCTATTAATTGGCGTAGGCGTTCATATCTCTCCACAGATCTCGGTCCTTGGTGTTCTGGACCAGCTCTGAGGATGATATTCCTCCGCGGCATCGTCCCAGTCCATCCAATATCATTTCTCTTTAATCTGCCTTGTCTCCCTCACTGATCTGAGCAGTTGTCACGATGTTCTCCAATGCCTACATCACTGATTTTACCAGTTGTCACGATGTTCTCCAGTGCCTATATCACTGATTTTACCAGTTGTCACGATGTTCTCCAGTGCCTATATCACTGATTTTACCAGTTGTCACGATGTTCTCCAATGCCTATATCACTGATTAAAAAGAGTCTGGGAGAACAGGAAGCTTACTGCCAAAACAAACGTCCTTGTCTATCAAGCCTGTGTCCTCAGTACTCTTCTTTACGGCAGTGAAACTTGGACAACTTACTCACACCAAGAGAAACGTTTAAACAGCTTTCATATGTGGTGTCTGCGAAAAATTCTTGGTATTAAGTGGCAAGACAAAATCACAAATACTGAAGTATTGGAAAGATCAGGTTGTGTGACGGTTTAGCCTATTCCATGCTCAGTCTTCGTAGACTTAGATGGATAGGACATCTTAGGAGAATGGATGATGGTAGAATACCAAAGGACACCTATTTTGGTGAATTACAGATGGGTAAGAGATCTCAGGGTCGGCCTCTACTACGATATAAAAATGTGTGTAAGCGGGACATGATTGATCAGGCATTGATAATGCACAGTGGGAGCAAGTCACCGCTGAACGTGTTGCATGGAGGGCAAACATCAGAAATGGAATAAAGACAAAGGAGAAAATTATTGCAGATAAGTCACACACCGAGCGTGTGAGACGTAAGATGGTGCATGATGGTGGAAATGACCACGTGTTCACATGCACCCACTGCGAACGAACATTTACAGCGCGAATTGGCCTTATCAGTCACATTCGCTACCGCCATAAGTAAAAGTTATTATGCCTTTTTAAAGCACAAACTATCGTCTGTCAAGACGGCAAGGTGCCAATGAATGGCATTATCACTGATTTTACCAGTTGTTACGATCTTCTCCAATGCCTATATCACTGATTTTACCAGTTGTCATGATGTTCTTCAATGCCTATATCACTGATTTTACCAGTTGTCACGACGTTCTCCAATGCCTATATCACTGATTTTACCAGTTGTCACGATGTTCTCCAATGCCTATATCACTGATTTTGCCAGTTGTCACGATGTTCTCCAATGCCTATATCACTGATTTTACCAGTTGTCACGATGTTCTCCAATGCATATATCACTGATTTTACCAGTTGTCACGATGTTCTCCAATGCCTATATCACTGATTTTACCAGTTGTCACGATGTTCTCCAATGCTTATATCATTGATTTTACCAGTTGTCAGGACGTTCTCCAATGCTTCCTTACCGATCATACCAGTTGTCACGATGCTCTCCAATGCCTATATACTGATTTTACCAGTTGTCACGATGTTCTCCAATGCCTATATCACTGATTTTACCAGTTGTCACGATGTTCTCCAATGCTTATATCATTGATTTTACCAGTTGTCAGGACGTTCTCCAATGCTTCCTTACCGATCATACCAGTTGTCACGATGCTCTCCAATGCCTATATACTGATTTTACCAGTTGTCACGATGTTCTCCAATGCCTATATCACTGATTTTACCAGTTGTCACGATGTTCTCCAAAGCCTATATCACTGATTTTTACCAGTTGTCAAGATGTTCTACTATGCCCATATCACCGATTTTACCAGTTGTCACGATGTTCTCCAATGCTTTCATCACCGATCATACCAGTTGTCACGATATTCTCCAATGCTTCTCATCACACGTCCAAAGGGTAAGCGAACGAAAGAATAGCACGGTCAAAGAGTAAGTGAACGAAAGAATAACACGTCCAAACAATGCTGTTTTGTGCCTCATAGCCGTGTATAGAGCTCTAGTTTCATTAGCCGTTTCAACAGAGGGGAAAATATAACCCGAGCTGTGTATGGCTAACTCGAAAGAGAGAGAAAAAAAGGAGATTTAATCAAAAGCGCGCGCCACACACACACACACCCTCAATTATATTCCACGCTGAAGAAGCAGGTTGAACGAGGCCGAACTATTATCCCCCCCCCCCCATAAATACTAAACTGAAAGTGGCCTCTTTCAAACAATCGTTGTTAGTTACTCTAGCCATCCATCATGTACTAAGCCGATAAGCGTGGGCGGTCATATTTTGCCATCTCACTCGATCACCAGAGTCGTGGATCAGCTCCATGTTTCTGTCTCGACCATGCCACGTGGCCAAGCCATCCAGGTTGTTACTCTAGCAGTCCAAGGTATTCGTAACACTCATCTCAGGAGCTATATTTCCGTGACTTCATAATTTGTTCATTCATTAGCATTCCATGTTTCATTGTCATGCAGAAAACCCGGTTCTACATAACATTTCAGCAGTCTCCTTATATTCAATGACAGTGACATGGAAATGCATGAATTCTTGAGAAGATAATGTGGTTGTTTCCCCTTGTCTTCCATACATCTTTTTTTTTTTTTTTATTCGCATATCCTTTACAAGACATCGCTGTCAACATCAGCATCTTTGAGCTGATTGTTGATCTCTTGGCAAGATTACGCCCAGTAGTTTGTCATTGCTTTCTGAGCGGCCGGCTCATTATCCCGCAAGTCACCAGCGCAGGTAGAACCGCTTACAATTCTCGCGCGCTGCGAGACCCTGCGTGGATAAACGGGATTACGGAGAAAGTCGTGTAACTCCTCGGCCAGAGACCGGCCTTCCATACATCACACACAGTATTTTACCTGCCTTTGACAGCCTTTTCCAACTGTCGGGACAAGAAACTACCCTACTCTGCCTAGTTGCAGAGTTGTTCACTTATCCCTGTGGATACTCTGTAGATGTTATGCTTGCCCACAAATATCTAAAATTATTGACCTGGTTAAATATTTTTCTTTCTAAAGAAATACCACATTTCGGTGTTATCTTTTTCCTTGATATAACCCTTATTTCTGAACATTCAAGGAAAGCCCTCATTTGAACTATTATTACAATATTCAAAGAGTGTAGTATTTTGTGTTTTCAGCTATGAATACTCTGCCATCTGCATTATGCTGATTGCTTCTATTAAACCTCCAACTTGTTTTCTTGGAATACCTTTGTCCTCTATCATTATTAATTCTTTTTATAGAGATGAAACTTCATAAAAAATGAAAGAGAAGATTAACGTGGTTCAAGCTGGATTTAGACAAGGAAGAGGAACAAGAGATCGCATACTCAACATGTGTTTGATAATAGAGAAGTGCAGAGATTTAATGTAAACCTATTTTCATGTTTTGTAGATTATTCAAAGGGCATTTGACTGTGTACACGATCAGAAACTTTGGGAAATCATGAGAAATATGGGCTTTCCATCACATGTAATACAACTCATAAAAATGCTCTATCTAGACCAACAAGCAGCGGTTAGAATAGATGGTGAGACATCAGACTGGTTTAACATCAAGCAAAGAGTCCGTCATGGCTGTCTGCTGTCTCCCTAATTCTTTAACCTGTACGCAGAAAATATAATGAAAAATGTCAGAAATGATATAACCGGGGAGCAATATGATGCCCTAAATATCGGTGGTTATGAAATACCAGAGATTCCATATGCTGTTGATACAGTATTACTATCCACATCACAGAATGGTATAGAAAACCTAATAACCTCAACCCAAAGGAATAGTGAAAATCACAACTTATATCTTAACATAGCAAAGACAAAGATAATGCATCCAGATAAAACTACTATAGAGAAAGAAATATATGTTAATGAGGAAACATTGGAGATGGTTGAAAATTTTGAACATCTTGAGTCACTGATTACCAACAATGATAGAAATTAAAAGATGAATATCTATTGCTCTTCAAAGACTAAAACAACTGAATACATTGTGGAGTGGGACAGATAGAACTACAAAAATTACATTTTTTAAGAGCATGCATCTTTCCCATTGCAACATATGCCTGTGAGACATATGACACTTAATAAACAAGCTGAACAGCGCATAAATGCCTTTGAATATAAATGTTACAGACAGGTTCTAAGAACATCTTGGATAAAGAAAAGAACAAATGTATCCAAACTTCAAGAGCTGCATACTGAAGAAGGTTGGCTATTAAAGACAATACAACAAAGAGAACTGAAATATTTTGGTCACTAGAAACGTCATGAAAGTTCGGAGAGAACAATATGCCTGGGAAGAGAGGAAGAGAAAGGCCAAAGAGAAGATGGGTGCAGGATGTGGCGGATGATCTCCAGATGGGTGTATCGGACGCGGGGCATCTTACTTATGATCAAGAGGTTTTCTAGAAGGTTTTTATGGAAATGAGGTTTTGCAAAGGACATGCTAATGAATGAATGCATGAATGGTGATGAAAGATATCGTGACAAAACAGCCTTTTCTTACACCTTGTTGTATGTGTTCATACTTGCACTTTAGTTCCCACTTTAATAGCTGCTGTTTGTTTATAGTAAATATTATATCTTCTTCTGAAATTTTTCCCATCACTTTTAATATCCATAGACATTTTGATAATTTCACTATATTTCATTTTATCAAACCCAAACTATACATCTTCAAAATGATGATATATTTTTGTAAAAGCACAATTTCATTTTCTGTTTCTAATAATAAACTGCCACACAAGCCATCAGTATTGGAGTTCTCCAAGGAATTATCTGCAGCTTCTTCTTCTTTCTTGTTTTTCGTGCTCGCTCGTTCTGAACTCAAGTATAGTTCACACTCATGCTACTACTTCTAGTGCACTGGATGTATTTGCGTGTGGATTAGCTTTCCCTATTACTAGTGTCCCTCATCATCAGGTGAACCACTCCGACGTCAGAGGTACCTGTAATTTATGTCCCAAGTCAAGAACGAGAAGTCAACATTTTAGTCCAGCTGACGGGTGTAGGGGTTGACCCCACTACTTCAGCATCAGTACACCGGAAGTTTAAAAGCGAGCGCTCTTATCCAATCGTCCAAGCTGACCTACTCTGCATCTTCTTAAAACAGACTAACAACAGACATGATGCAATACCCTACTAGCATACCATACAACAGACATGATGCAGTACCCTGCTAGCATACTATACAACAGACATGATGCAATACCTTACTAGCATACCATACAACAGACATGATGCAATACCTTACTAGCATACCATACAACAGACATGATACAATACCCCACTAGCATACCATACAACAAGACATGAGAAATACCCTACTAGCATACTATACAACAGGCAAGGGTGATACTTCATTTTATTTAATTTAGCAGTTTTGAGTTATGACATTTAATCAAGCAGTTTTTGAATATTTCAGAATAGTTAATTAAATTGTATCAGAATATTGTTAGCACACATGTAGACTGTGACCAAGAGTCTCTGAGGTATTTGTAATTTACATATCTTTCACTATCACATAATCACCCCAAGTTTGAAACTGTTCGGGACACTACAACTCAAGTAGGAGTCACGCCCAATGAATCAGACTATGGGAGACTTATGATTATAATGAAGAATCGATGCGACCGAGTTCGATCTTCCCGAGCAGAAGTTGAAGGGTGTGGATGTTGATTATTCCTGTTGCATGCTGGTTAGCTACACATCGAAGCCATCCTTGCCTGCTATCATAGTAACCAGTTTCACACTTAACTGCCCATACTAGCAACAATCACTGAATCTATTCATCAAGAAGAAATCAGTAAGGAAATATCACAAACACTTCAACACTGATGGTTAAGATGAGTTTCTTTTTTTCTTTTTAATTATGAAACTCATCAATTTGCACAATTTGTGTTTGTTATTCTAGGCTTATCTCACAATACATACAAAGAAATGAAAAAAAAAAAGAATAAAGACAAAATAATCAACATCAAAATATGAATATTTACTTGTGCAGTGAACAATAAATTCAACATCACAACCTTGCTAAGGTGCTGTCAGAGATTCAACAATTGTGGATCACATGTTCAGAATTATGGGCAAAGCTGAAAATATTATAATAAACGCTTCAAGATGATCTTTTTTCCCCCTTAAATTAGTTCAGTTATCAACACCAAACATGGAAAGAAATAAACCAAAACTATATCACAGAGTTAATGAAGAATCTCAATATCACCTGATCTAGATCATAAAATCATCAAATCTTTTCTTTTACAATGAACAAATGCAGAATGGGGTATTCAGTAATGCAATTCTGAATTCTTATGTGTAACATTTTGTTCAGGGATACACTAGATTATCTCAACACTCTTTCAGAGTTATTGGGAGAAGGGTTGTAGTAGTGATGTCTGTCTGTACCGAAGTGGTCAAGTCATCTGTCTCAAGCTCTGAAAATCGTGGGTTCGTGTTTGGACTGCACCATTCAGACCATGAATGTGATCTATCTAGAGACACCTAGATGTGGTGTGTGTCTATGCCCCCCCCCCTCTCTCTCTCATTGCAGGAGCTATGGAGTTGGTGCTTTCTATGATGCTCTTGGCAGCCAGCTTGTTGCTCTGTGGTGAGAGACCAAATCAGATGGTCTAAAATATAATTCAATGAAGTCGATCCTCTCACCCCAACTCATGGGGCTGTCTGATGACCTCTTACCCCTAACAATCATGGGGCTATCTGATGCCACTAGGGAAAGTCTTAAAACAGGCCAGACAGCTTTCAGGGTGTATACATTTGTGTCAGTTTGCTGTTATGAAAAGTGTATTTACTTACACAATATTGCTGTCTGCGTAGTAAATAATGCGTGACCATCACAAAATGGATCTGGAGATGTGAATACTACACGTTTTATATCAATGACTTTCAAAGTTATGTGACAATTCCTGTAATGTAATAAACTCTTAATATGCATACATCTTGCAGGTATTGTAGACTTTAACATTACAGATGTTAAATTATAGCGTTTCTTTAATTTGACATCTGCAGAGTCCGTCAGTCTAAGAATCACATATCAACTTGTATTTATGTTGTTTTCTGTATGACTCCCTTGACCTAAATACCATATCATGAACTTCTATTTGTATTCTTTTATTTAATCTTCCCTGGTCTCTAATCCAGATCATCAAATGTATTCTTTCTTCTCTTGACTGACAACTAGGTCAACCTCCTTACCAACAGCTCTTATTCTTTTCAGATCTTGTTTTATTGTTTCTAGGTTATTCCTGTATCACACAGTAATGGTGCTGATTAGTTAAAAATAATATTTAGGCCTCCGTTACTATACTTATTTTTTCTAAAGTAATGGCTTCAGAATATCCCACAATATTCTTCAGTGGTTATGATGTACTTAAAAATTCTAAGAACTGACTTTCAAAATCTCTATTTTGATCTTCAACTGATATAGCTGTTTCATCTTTAGTTAGTTGCACATCTTTTTACCAGATTTTGCAGTCAACCCTAGCATTATTTTTGCTGTTTGTGATCTCTTGGCAAGTTTACATTCAGTAGTTTGGCATTGCTTTCCGAATGACCGGCACCCATACCATTTCATTAAAAAAAAAAAAAACAATGTAAGGAGGTCTGCTGCCAAATTGACCACAGCCGTGTTTTGAATGTGACATGTGGGATCAGGACCCCCTTGCCACGGAGCCAGTTTCATCTTTAGACACCCACATATATCTATGCTCGATCCCAGACAGCTTTCACCACCTGTCTTGTCATAACATACCTGGCTGCCCAGACATGCAGCAGCAGTCAGCCTGGAGAGACTGATTCAATTGCTGGGGGTGAGGAGTAAGCAGAGTCTGGGCAGCACTCAACCCATAGTGGAGAATGCAGGCGATTGTTCAATCATCATGCCACTGGTAGCATGAGTATGGGAAGTTGGTTACTGATGAAAGGAGCGATTGTTCAAACAGCCTGCCACTGGTAGCATGAGTATAGGAAGTTGGTTACTGATGAAAGGAGCGATTGTTCAAACAGCCTGCCACTGGTAGCATCAGCATGGGAAGTTAGTTACTGATGAAGGGAGCAAGCGTGAAAATGTTATATATATATATGCTATAACAAATGATGTTTAATGATGTTTAAAAAGGTAAAAAGACACTAAACACAGTAACACAACAACACAACACTGAAGGTAAAATATATGTGGAGTTAACATGCATACAACAGTACAACTGGAAATTACCGCTCTCTTTCATAATATTTTTGAACATCTTAACATGTTAAACTTGATAAATTATCCAGCAACTTCTCCAGTTCTGTTAGTTAACATATTCTCTGCAACATGCAAATACATTTTATGTAATTTCAGATTCTTATATAACTATATGTTTCTCTGGACAAATAATTTTAAACATTGGTGAAGAGACCTCATCATGTGCCCTGTCAGCTGGTATAGGTGTTCATGTCTCTCCACAGATCTCAAACTTTGGTGTTCTGGATCAACTCTGTTGATGATATTCTTCCATGCCACCATCTCACTCCATCCAGCATCATTTCTCTTGGTCGGCCTCTGTCTCTTCTCCAATTGATCTTTCCAGTTGTCACGATGTTCTCCAATGCCTCTCTTCTCATCACATGGCTAAAGAAAGCTGTTTGTCTCTTTCTTATTGTTGTATACAAGGTTCCAGTTTCATTAGCCTTTTTCAAGCAATTCATGAAGAGACATAACCTGCAAAAATAACAACTCAAAATCTGAAATAGCAGTATTTTTCAAGGCATGTTGTAAACTGGGTACAAGTCATAAAAAGTGCCTGCATTTGTTATTCTTCCTCTGCCCTTTATTCCCCATTAGAAGATGGCCCCCCCCCCCAGTCAACACGTCACATGTGCCATTTCCTGCAGCTTTCTCTGTGACCTCCCCATATTATTCATCTATGATTATGTCTCTTCCCGGTGTGTTTTTATGCCACCCTCTATTTATTTTACCCCGTGGATTCCAGAGATATAACTTTCTAGTTACACTATTATCAGATTTTATCAGTGTGTGTTCTTTCCAGCGCTAGAGTCTTCTCCTCAGTAGTTATTATTGTGATGACGATATCATCTGTTTATATGACTATTCTGACAAGAATTTGGCAATAAAAATAATATACATTGCCAAGTGTTCAAATCCAAGCAAAATTACAATATGTGCTTCATACAATCTAGGTTCAAGGAATGACAACACAATTGGTAAGGTTTACAGTATTTCATTACTGTAGAAACATCTAACATCACAGCTCAATTTTAATCAACAATTCAATCTTAAATAAATAATATTTAAAACAATATGCTTACTTCTAACATAATAAATGTGTTCATACTATAAGTTAATAATTGCTATAATTGCTACAACTTACATATCTGGCACCTTGCCGTCTTGGCAGACGATAGTTTGCTACATTGTCTTAAAAAAAGGCTTAATAACTACAAGCCTTGGCGGTAGCCAATGTGATTGATCAGACCAGTTCGCACTGTAAATGTTCATCCACAATGGATGCATGTGAACACATGGTCATTTCCACCATCTAACGTCTCACATACTCAGTGTGTGACCTAACTGCAATCATTTTCTCCTTTGTCATTATTCCATTTCTGATCTTTGCCCTCCATGCAACATGATCAGCGGCGACTTGCTCCGAAGGTGCAATATCAATGCCTGTATCAATCATGTCCCACTCACACATAGCTTTGTAACATAGTAGAGGCCAACCCTGAGCTCTTTTACCCATAAAAAAGATGCTTTCGTATTCTACCGTCATCCACCCTCCTAATGTGTTCTATCCATCTAAGTCTATGAAGACTGAGCATGGAAAAAACTGTCACACAATCAGATCTTTCAAATACTTCAGTATTTATGATTTTGTCTTGCCACTTAATACCACATCTTATATGGAAAGAGGGGAATTTAGTTCTGCTGGAGGGAACAAACAAAAAACAAATTCAATATAATAAACACCAAGTACAATTACATTGTTTAGGTTGCCATGTAGATAAAGATGGGGAAACTCACAGACATATTAAAGTAAAAATACAAATGGCCTTTGAGCAACCATGTTCTGCTGTTTTCATACAATGCACAAATATTTAGCACTGAAAAATTAGCACCTCTGTGTATTCCCAGATTTGTGCAGTCTCTTGTAAATATGTGAAACAGTGATAAGAAAAACATACACATTTCCATTCCATATGCTATAACTCACAAAAAGAACTGGTTTCTAACATCAGAAGAAGACAGATCACATTCTTTTGGCATGCCATGAGAAGGAGAAAGCTGAAGTATGTTGGCAACAACAGGAAAGCTAGAGTATGTTATCACAATGGGAAAGTTGGAGGTGATAAGAGAAGACCAACAGAGAAGTTGCTAGAAAGTTTGACAGTATGGCTTGGAGGAACATCGGTATCAGAAATGATTGACAGCACACGAGACAGAGGGCTGTGGACAGACATGATCACCAACGCCACACAGCATGAACTGTAAGAAGAAGAAGATGCCGTAACACTTCTTCACCATAACCTCAGGTCAAGATTTGATACTTTATGTCAAACATCACAAGATCTTATCATTATAGGACTCACATTGAGCTGATCAATTGGCTAAGGAAGGAGCAATAGAAGAACAACCTGATGTACCAGTTACATACCACCAAAAGAAACGAATGATCAAATCCATCAGAAAGCCATCAAAACCTGCTCAAGACAACTACCACGTTATGGACAGACCAAAACAAATCATTATTCTGTGCCTCAGAACAGGACACAATAGATTACGCAACCACATGTATACAAAATTCAAGAATGGCGAATCAGCCATGTGCACATGTGGATTGGCGTCACAGACAGCAGAGCACATACTCCAAGACTGCCCAACATATGATATATCTAGGCAAACCTGACCTGGAGACACAACAATGGAAAAACTACATGGACCACTGAGTGAACTAAAAACAACAGTGAAGTTCATACAAGAGACAACATTGCAGTTATAGACACATTTCAAGTGAACGAAAGAGAAGAAGAAGAAGAAGAAGAAGAAGAAGAAGAAGAAGAAGAAGAAGAAGAAGAAGAAGAAGAAGAAGAAGAAGAAGAAGAAGAAGAAGAAGAAGAAGAATAGAAATCTTATCAAAATTTAAAGGAATATATTTTATTCATAAATTAATTTTTTAAAACTTAAAACAAATAAAGCAATAAATATGTAAACGTTATTGTACAATTGGATTTCCGAGTGCAACATCTACTGTGTAAATGTATAATTGCAACCGTGTCGATTTAAAGAAATGTACCAACATTCACGTGAGTGTGTCGGCACCATAAACTATTGATCTTATAGACTGAGGTGACTCAGGTTTTATGACAAGCCTTGGATGACATGGTTTTGTTTTAGCTTCTCCTGGCGTCCAGCCAGCTGTTTCTCCAGGATTTCTGGCAAGGATGGGTTTGTGAAGTATTCTGGCAGACAAAGGACAGATATACAATTATGTTAGTAGACTAAATGTTTATTTATATATATATATATATATATATATATATATATATATATATATATATATATATATATATTTGAATGAGATAGAGAGAAAAAGAGAGAGGAGGGGGAGGGGGGAGACAGACAGTGAGATGAGGGAAGAAAGAAGAGAAGGATCAATGGACAGAATGAGAGAGAGAGAGAGAAAGAGAGAGATGGATAGAGAAAGAGAGAGAAAAGATGATAGAAAGAGAAAAAGTTATCAGAAAACTGAGCAGACAAGCATACAAAACACTGAACAGCCAGACACAGAACAGTGAGCAAAGAGACAGACAGAATACTGAGCAAATATACAGACAAACCACTGAAGAGACAGACAGAACACAGCAGTTATACAGACAAAACACTAAACAGATGAACAGAGAACACAGCAGATATACAAACGAAACAGACAGTCAGAGAACACTGAGCAGATATACAGACAAAAAACTGAACAGACAGATGGACAGAAGACTAGTTCTTCTGTTTTAGGCTACAACAAACTAGCAAAACTGTTTGCAGCGGGTGTTACTAATCTGCATAATTCATACACAAATATGTGTTACAGATCTATTGTCAATGTTAATTTTCAGAACTTCATGCATTGTTTTAAAACAAACCATTACACATAAGCTGGTTGTGGTATAGTTGGTTGGGCGGTTGAGAATCTTCTGGAAGACTGAATTTTAGCTCTTAAGGATTTACATTTAGATCATTTGAGCCCTGAAAAGAGCTTACATCTGTCGGAGTGAGGTTGGTGTAAAGATTTTCTTCCCTTCCCAGCAACAAAGTATCATCTCTAACTCAGCTTACCATTGGTATTCTTAGTTCAAGATCTACATCCGTTCCCCAATCTCTGTCTTCATCGACACCTAAGGAACTGACTGCCTCACTTCTGTTTACTGGGCCTCCCATTTATCACAGGTTGTGCCCTTAGGGGCTGACCAGATATGCACCAAGGATTTGTTTATATCCTTTGTTAACCTGATTTTGATTTTATAATGATTTAATAATTATATTAAAACACACCGGAAGGCAATTGTGTTCCCTTTACATTAATAATGAAGGTGAATAATTTTATGAACACAAGTGTAAGATGCAGATAAATGTGATACTTAAGCACAACTTACCTGCAGCAAATTCACGAATACTCTCTGGTCGCTTCGTGAGGACATCACTGCAAATTATACATTAAGTAAATATGTTATTAACTTTCATAACTCTGGTTACCTGGTGAGAACATAATTGCAATTATACATCAATTAATTATGTATCTGACGTTCACATCTAATTATGTCATAATAAAATCATTATTGCATTCATTAATCATATAAGATGTGAAAGAACATATACGTGAAAACAAGTATGTGTCAATTAGCAGACGTTTATAATCGCAAATCCTCGTTGCACAATTTCATGTAAAATTTACACACCAGGCACATTCTTTTGCCAACTCATCCAAGCCAGAATTTTAAAATAATGAACACTATAATACTCACAAGGACATATTCTAGTCTTCATAAATAGATTCACAGAACTGTAACAAGAATGTATTTGGCTTATTAGTATGTAATCCCTATAGCACTTCTTAACAACATTATTTTTGTTAGAGAATGCTTTTTAAGAGGAGAGGGTGGGCAAATGGTCAGATTGTCCACATTACGTATCATAGAATATATGCTCAATGTCTGAATACTGAAGAAAACTGGCTGATATACAGCATATCGATCAGAAACTGAATTCTTTATTATATTAGACCCAGTTGTTTGGAAAGAACAGAGAAGTAAGGCAAGGTTCCTTCCTGGAAGTAGTAGTAATAGTCGACCAACACAAAGACGGAATGAGGACATTGCAGACACCTTGGGCACATGGGTGCTTGAAGCAGGAGGACTAGCTTTGATGCCAGCAGCATACAGCAAAGAACCTGGCACATGATGATGATTAAAATAATGATTACTACTGAACAAATTGTATACTATCAAATGGGAAAGAGATGCTTCTTCTAAAGTGACCAATCCAGTGCTAAAAAACTAGCCATATTTTAAGTTTTTTAAAACTATTTTATGGTATATAATTCTCTTGATACTGATACAAGAAACTGTGAAGAGATGTGCTTTGTTGATCCTTGCACAAAACAAGCTTGTAGAATACATCATGAACAGCACTTAAATGAAAGGGCTGACTGGCTGGCCTCTGGTGGGAACACTGAGGTTGAACAAGGGAGACATGATACTGTCTATAAATGATTGACTGCTGCACCAGGTAATAAATATCAATGACAACATGCAGCCATGACTGATAGAATCAGGAATTCAACAGACCAATAGCAGGAAGGATAATGGTAAAAGATGAAGCAGAAGCACAAATAACCAACTGGTCACTAGAACTAAAAGTATCCATACTCTTCAATATCTTCTGAGAGAGACAGCACATATGAGCATCACCTGACTGCTGTGAGGTCGACATTGGATGGTAATTTCTAACTCCACTGTAAGAAAATAACATGTTTGCAGTGACACCACCTACTCACATACACATCTTTGTTAATGAAAACAGTTTACACAAGCTGAGCCCAACCTTCACCCTGCCCTTGGTGTGTTTTGAGACAATATTCATCTCAACTCGTTCCTCTTGTATCTTGCAGTGTCGAGGTGAAGCATAAACAGTGGGAGAGTGCCCGTTTATGGGCATCATATATCGAGATTCCCATGAATTCTTGTTATTCCCTCTGTCCATCGTTTGCATGGTCGGCCTCTTCTTCTGGTTTCATTCGGACTGTTCATCATTGCTTGCTGTGGTATACTGTCAGTTGGTAGCCTAGTTATGTGGCTGAACAATTTCACTTGCTTTTTCTAATGAAATCCAGCACTGCTACCGCCCCCACTTTAGTCCTGATTTCATCATTTCTTTTTTCTCTCTTCTTGATATGTTGAATATTCTTCTCAGAAACCTCATTTCCACTGTTGTAATTTTTTTCTTTTCTCTCTTTCTGTTGTAGTAACATTATAACTTGTATATTTTACATATCTAAGAAACCACTCACTAACACTTCATAATATCAATAGTTCTGTTTTAAAGTGTGATGTCAGCTTAGAACTCATTACATTGCTCAGTTTCATAAAGCCCATATCTCAGCATATATGCCAGGATCTCTGTGGCAATGTAGTCTATAACTCAGAAGGTTGTGGATTAACTGTCCGACTGTTGTTCAGAAGAGTGCAATTTTCCCAGCGACACCTGGAGGTCATTGCTGGAATTACAGAGTTTGTGCATTGTGTGCTGCTCTTGGCAGGCAGCTTGTCATTCTGTAGAGAGAGACTATCCAATGACAGTCCAACGCGTGTCAGTCTCTCCTAGCAAGGATACAGATTCAGATAAGTACCTTTAATTAATTTAATATTGTCATGTAGACTGTTTCATGTAGTTTTGTATCGGTTTATGTTTGTTTGTCCTGTGCTGGCGAAGGCTTTGGCCGCAACATCCAATCTGTCTCTTGTAGTCGTGTTTCAGTAAAGTTCACAATCTACTTCTTGTTTTTTGGAAATTCATTCATTGTAGAGAGAGACTGAACTAGATTTGGTAAAACATGGGTAATGAAGTCATTCCTCCTACCTCTAATCCCTTTTTTAACTTTTAATTTCAACAGGCATTTCTTTAAGTGTTGCCTTCTTATCTGAACCTCTCACAGCTCCCAGACTACCAGCAAGGGCAGCAGATTTTGTGTTTTTCTATATTTTCTACTGACTGACCTATTCCATTTGGAATCCCTGCCAGCAAACACCAAGGTCATTATAGTATCCCGTTTGGAATCCCTGCCAGCAAACACCAAGGTCATTGGGGATAATTGAGAGGTGCCCTTCTACCACAACAAGGTGGAGCTAAGGGAGAAAAGAAATGGTTTTTATGACTGAAACAAAAACTGGCATTTAGTAGTGACATGCTTACAACAACTACAAATGTTTGGAAAAGTTTCTCTCACCCAAGAAAGCCAGCAATTAGACATTCTACTTCAGGATGATCCCGCAAGTAGGATTCATTACTAATGCGTGTTTTTATCTGTGAAAGATTGAAAATGTTCTCAGAATGTGACACAAACAGTTTGTTGAGTAATAGGTCAATCATTTTGCAAAAAAGTCATATAACCTGTTAAATTTTTCTGAGCTATAACTGGATATATACGTAAGTAAAAAAGTACAGGAATCCTTTTCACTCTTGAGGTGTACTGTGTATATGGTGCTAGCCCCAGATTTTCAGACCAACTAGCACTCCATGGGTGATGTGGTCAATCTCACGCCAGCTGCCTTTATCTTCCAAGAAATGTCCTGGTGCTCATTATCGACAGGGTTAACCTGGGAAATGTCCTGGTGCTCAATATAGACAGGGTTAATCTAGGAAATGTCCTGGTGCTCAATACAGACAGGGTTAACCTAGGAAATGTCCTGGTGCTCAATATAGACAGGGTTAACCTAGGAAATGTCCTGGTGCTCAATACAGACAGGGTTAACCTAGGAAATGTCCTGGTGCTCAATACAGACAGGGTTAACCTAGGAAATGTCCTGGTGCTCAATATAGACAGGGTTAACCTAGGAAATGTCCTGGTGCTTAATATAGACAGGATTAACCTAGGAGATGTCCTGGTGCTCAATATAGACAAGGTTAACCTAGGAAATGTCCTGGTGCTCAATATAGACAGGGTTAACCTGGGAAATGTCCTGGTGCTCAATATAGACAGGGTTAACGTAAGAAATGTCCTGTGCTCAATATAGACAGGGTTAACCTAGGAAATGTCCTGGTGCTCAATATAGACAGAGTCAACCTGGGAAATGTCCTGGTACTCAATATAGACAGGGTTAACCTAGGAAATTTCCTGGTGCTCAATATAGACGGAGTCAATCTGGGAAATTTCCTGGTGCTCAATATAGACGGAGTCAACCTGGGAAATTTCCTGGTGCTCAATATAGACAGGGTTAACCTAGGAAATGTCCTGGTGCTCAATATAGACAGGGTCGGGGAGTCTCTGTGGCGAAGTGGTTAAGCCGTTTGACTCGTGCTCCGAAGGTTGTGGGTTCGATTCCGGGCCGCACCCTTCGGTTTACGAGTTAAATGTTTCGGAGACTCCTGTGGGTCGTCGCTAAAAGCTACAGAGTTCGTGCTTTGTGCGACGCTTTCCGTGCTACGGAAAGAGACCGAGCCATATGGGATAGAACCCGGTGCAATGAAGTCGACCCTGTCGACTTTTAAGCGACTTTTTTAAAATATAGACAGGGTTAACCTAGGAAATGTCCAGGTGCTCAATATAGACTGGGTTAACCTAGGAAATGTCCTGGTGCTTAATATAGACAGGATTAACCTAGGAGATGTCCTGGTGCTCAATATAGACAAGGTTAACCTAGGAAATGTCCTGGTGCTCAATATAGACAGGGTTAACCTAAGAAATGTCCTGGTGCTCAATATAGACAGGGTTAACCTAGGAAGTGTCCTGGTGCTCAATATAGACAGAGTCAACCTGGGGAATGTCCTGGTACTCAATATAGACAGGGTTAACCTAAGAAATTTCCTGGTGCTCAATATAGACGGAGTCAACCTGGGAAATGTCCTGGTGCTCAATATAGATGGAGTCAACCTGGGAAATGTCCTGGTGCTCAATATAGATGGAGTCAGCCTGGGAAATGTCCTGGTGCTCAATATAGATGGAGTCAGCCTGGGAAATGTCCTGGTGCTCAATATAGATGGAGTCAGCCTGGGAAATG
Organism: Cepaea hortensis; assembly: GCA_963921405.1. Taxonomy (NCBI): domain Eukaryota; kingdom Metazoa; phylum Mollusca; class Gastropoda; order Stylommatophora; family Helicidae; genus Cepaea; species Cepaea hortensis. The sequence goes on from OY992877.1 coordinate 197,871,542, forward strand.
TCCTGGTGCTCAATATAGACAGGGTTAACCTAGGAAATTTCCTGGTGCTCAATATAGACAGGGTTAACCTAGGAAATATTAGTTAGTTAGTTAGTGGCAGTTCCAACTTCACAGCAACGGGTTGTCCCCATTATGCTCCGTTCATGTGCCAGTGAATATCACACAAAATGCTCCCCACTGTTCAATGTGAAAAAGACAGACCTAGGAAATGTCCTGGTGCTCAATATAGACGGGGTTAACCTAGGAAATGTCCTGGTGCTCAATATAGACAGGGTTAACTTAGGAAATGTCCTGGTGCTCAATATACACAGGGTTAACCTAGGAAATGTCTTGGTGTTCAATATAGACAGGGTAAACCTAAAAAATGTCCTGGTGCTCAATATAGACGGGGTTAACCTTGGAGCCCAGATCAATGAATAAATCCACAACTAGAGCAGAGTTTAAACATATCAGCACTGGGTAAACATACTAGCCACTGCACTATATCATGTACAAAGTAGCGAGCAAGTGTATGGTCTTTGCTTAGTACTGCATGAGTTCAGGGATGAATGAATGCTGCAGCAAGCTAAAAGGATCCATCCTTTCTTGGTACTGAATGAGTTCAGGGATGAATGAATGCTCCAGCAAGCTACAAGGATCCAACCTTTCTTAGCACTGAATGAGTTGGTGGCATCTGTGGCTTTGGAGTAATGAACGCAGTTTCATAATCCTGATTTACCAGAGTTAGAAATCAGCCGCAAGTAATTTGAAAGCTCACTGTCTTTTGTTTATTTTCACAATGGTATGAACAACGGCCATTCAGAAAGCAATGATACACTCAAAGAAACCCTTTCGCACGCTTTCAGGTGCATTGGACATATGGTGTTCAACCAATATTTGTATAGACCATTCACCACTTGGTGGGAATGACAAACGACTGAGTGTCAAATTGCATAGAAAATTACAAACAGCCAATAAATGCTGGGCTTAATTGTGATGTCCTGTAAATGACATACAAGTAATTTTTTTTTTTTGAACTGTGTTATGGAATGAATAAATTAACAATCCATTTTGATACCATTAAACAGTGGACAGGCCATGGATTTACCATACTCACATGTACTGCTGAAGATAGGAACAGTAGAAGATCCCCAACCATCCACATAATGGGATGGAAAATGGAAACACATGATCCTGTTCCATGTCTTGTAGTGGAGTATATGGTGCTAGTCTCATAACTGTATATGCCAATTGGCACTAGATGGCGATGTGGTCAGGATCACAATGTTGGCTTTACTTCTCAGAACATTTCTGGTACCCATTTTGGGCTGGGTTGGATATATATCATGGGAAACAGGTAAATTTTTTTTTATCACCACCTCAATGGAGATTCAAACAAGACCATTGGGACAGCAAGCGAGTATGCCAGCCACTGCATTTCGGCTGCTCTTATAATTAGGATATATACTGCTGTATATTATTAATATGTTCGATAATATTTGTACTGCTATGTTAATATTTATTATCTCAAGAACAAAATTTTAAGACGCATCTTTGGACCCATTAGGGATACACAAAGTGGAGAGTGGAAAAGAAGAAGTAACAAAGACATTTATGATCTGTTTAAGTCCCCGCTAATCACTGGTATCATGAAGGCTAATAGACTACAATGGCTGGGGCATATAGAAAGAATGGAAGATAATAGGGAAACAAAACTCGCTTACACTCAGGAAATAAATGACCGTAGACCCCGAGGTAGACCAAGAAGACGGTGGAGAGATAATACATGTACAGACCTACAAGCACTTGGAATCAACGACTGGCAAGAGAAGGTCCACCAGAGAGACGAATGGAGACGGATTGTATCTGCAGCAAAGAACCTCAATGGCTCGGAAAGCTGAAGAAGAAGAAGAAGCAACGTATGCGGGGAAGTCAAAAAGTAAGTCACAAATAGCCGTAGAAAAATAACTAAATATGATAACAACTTGAAACCAGTTTATTTTTATACATACATTGTCCCTTTATTTCTCAACAGAATTTCCCCAACATTGATGCATTTATCCCATCGTTTTATCAGTCCTTCCAAACCGGCTGCGTGCTCTGTTTTCTAAACCACGTTTTCACTTCACATTCAACTTCGGCGTCATTCGCAAAATGTTTCCCGCCAAGGTGGGTTTTCAGTGGACCAAAAAAGGTGGAAATCGCTTGGGGCTAAGTCTGGGCTGTAAGGTGGATGTTCCAGAACATCCCACCTTAGTTTGTTATTTTCTCCTGAGTTAATCGAGCCGTATGTGGTCTGGCATTGCCATGAAGAAGCAACACGCCTCTAGTCAGCAGTCCTGGATGTTTTCTTCGAACTGCATCATGAAGCATCAATAAAACTTCACAGTATGATTCAGAATTCACATTGTCACCTTTCTTCTTGAAATTGGTTAAAAGCACTCCTTGACAATCCCAGAACACTGTCAGCATAACCTTCCCTGCTGATGGCGTAACCTAGAATTTTTGGACACAAGGCGAAGAAGGATGTTTCCATTGCATTGAAGCACTTTGATTCGTGCTGGTAGTGATGCACCCATGATTCGTCCCCAGTAACAATCCTGTTCAGCATGTCTTCTCCTTCATCTTCTATCAACAGAGATGATGCAAGGACAGGCCAAATCAGTTCATTTTGTGTTCCTCTTTCAATTGTCTGGGAACCCACCTTTAGCACTTTCTTAAATTTCAATCGATCATGCATTATGCTGTATGCTGAACCATGTGAGCACCCTATTGCAGATGCTACAGAATCTATCATTACTCGCCTGTCACCTCTAATCATCTCCTCCACTCGCTGCACGGATGCTTATATTACAATCTTAACAGGATGACCAGATCGGATTTCATCAACAATTTTAGAGGTCCTTGAGAAATTGTTTCTACCCAGCTATGCACCGCTTTACGGGACAAACATTTATCAGGATAAACAGAAAGCATATCCTTATGAATGTCCTTTGCAGGCAGTCCTTTTGACCACACAAAAAACGCACAACAGCACGTTGCTCTTTGGTTGTACACTCCATAAGTACAGTCGCCAATTTTTTTATGCGTTGCACATGCGCATGAGACACCTAGTGCAACCTGACGAATGGGAATATAAAGTTCAATGGTACTGTCACCTAATGACACCTGTAGAAAACACCAACTACATTTACCAGCCACCCCGCAGAACTGTGTGACTTACTTATTGACTCGCCCTCGTAATGTAATTCACCGCTCCGGGGTGGTGGGGGTAGACGGGGGAGGGGGGGGGAGAGATTGCAGATTCTCATTTCCCCAAGTTAAAGCAAGCTTCGGAATCGTGAATGATCAAATGCATAATCATAAAACTGAAATCAATAAGTTATAATAAACGATCGTGCCAATTCATGCATCCTATTTTTCATTGTTCAAAAATAAATAAAAATGGTTCTTTGGTTACATTCATTTCAAAACATCAACAACACGTACATAACGGATGTCGTAAAGAAGATGATGGCACAATGAGTGTTATACAAACCTTAAACTGGTTGAGATCTGCTTGTTGAGCAACACTTAGTGCTCCTAGGTCATCTTCCCCGCCCAAATCATACTTTTCCATGCCATGGGGAGGCCCGTGCTGAGGTTTGTCTGCCATCTTGGAACCCTTGACGACAGTTCACGACTCACGACCAGGGTTGCCACTTTTTTTTTAACCAAAAAAATCTAGAAACGGCTCAAACAACATCCATAAATATCTAGATTTCGTTGGAAAGTATCTAGGAAAAATATCCAGATTGAGAAAGTAAGAAATTACATATGCATTGATGTGACTGCCGCCTCCCTGGCGAAGGCGTTTACGGCTTTCGCCGTAACCCCGTATATTCTCGTGAGTAACGCAGCTGCGCCCGAACCGGTAGCGGTTCGAGCCGCGCTGGTAACTTACGGGAGTATGTGAGCCGGTTGCTCAGAAAGCAATGGCAAACTACTGAGCGTAATCTTGCTTAGTATATCAACAGCAGCTGAAAAATGCTGATGTTGACTGCAACGTTCTGTAAGGGATATGCAACATTTAAAAAAAATGATGTGACTTACTCTATAGAATCATGTCCTTATCTGTGACGAAACGGATAAAGATCGGCAGATCTCTGCATAATATCCCTTTGAAGGGAGTGCGATGCGTTGGTCTCCCTTGAATTAATATCAATTAATAGGGGATTCCCCATCAAAAAGTAGTGCGGGGCGGAGCTATTCTAGTTATTTATAGAAAATCTAGAATGTTCCCTCAAGTGCGTACGTGGTAGAGATCTCTAAGTTCACGAGTGCTACATGCAGCACGGGTTGGTGGAACTTATCGTGACTCTGGTTTTCTTCATGAATCATGAAAGTCACGCGGCCCGTGTAGGCGAGTGGAAGGCGCACTGACTTTGTCGTGAGCAGTCGCCCACCAAACCTCAGCGTAGACAGATCGCAGCCAACAGGCTGTTGTAATTTTGATGTCAATATTCGCGGCCAGTGCGGACATCTACAGTCAAGGTTGTGATTCTTCAATCACAGGTTAGTTGAGTACTTATTCTATTATTTAATTGTTGTCGTAATGCCGTGCTGAGTTCCCGGAATGAATTAATTGCCATCGCAAAATTGAGTTGTCACGTAGAGTTATCCGTTACAGTTGGCGGTTGCATTTTTAAGTAGGCTTTATCGATCAGCAATGTAATGTGTTACCTGACGGAACAAGCCGTGTTCCACCGCGAGTGGTGTGTAAATAAAATAGGCCGAACGATGTGCGTTACTGTGTGTAGCAGTTACGCGTTTGGTTTATTCATTACGCAGGCAAGGCGACAGTTTGTCCGTCATGACATCAACATGCTAGACGCTGTAAATGATAAGGTATAGCTTATTATTAGAGATGTGTAATGTGCTTCGTGACATTAGAATGGTAACGTAATTGTTCTATCAGTGATGGTGATTTTTCGGGGAATCAAGGTGAAATCAGCAGTGGTGTATTTGCTGTGTGCAGATAGCAGTGTTAGTCCGCGTAAGCCGAATGGCGTTGCATCGGTAGGATAACAATGGATAAGAAGTATTCATGATACTATTGTTACTGCTTGTTGTCATGTCCGTCCGCAAGGATGACCGTGCGTGTTCCATTGTACGTTTGTCTAGGCAGCGGGAGGTAGGCCGGTACCCCCAACCCGATCGGTAATAGGTCCGACCCAATGCAATCGTGCATATCCGATGGATGAACATACCCGATCGAGGGTGATGCGGCGCTCCGTAATTCGAGGCCGAGGTGTCTAGATAGATCGAGGTTTGAACCTAACCGTTTCTGTCTCTAATATTCTACTCTTCTGGAACCCTGACTCGGTTCATGGAGTACTTGGAGTACTGCCGTGAGGTAGTAGGGGGGAGGGGCATAACCACCCCCCCCCCCCAAAAAAAAAAGGTGGAGCCAGAGTTTGGTAGTGGAGTCTGGAGGTTTGCTACATTGGATGACGTGACTTAAGTCGTCACGGGACAAGGTACACGAGACCCACAGTAGCTGTGGGAAAGTGTAGTGGTGGATGGCCACCACAGCTGTGCTCGACCGGCACAGGGATGACTGACCTGAAAGATAGTCAGTGAATAAGAGGGCAACTCAGGATCTGGGGCAGGGATCCCAGACCTGACACTATGGCTGTGATATGATTTTGCTATTTAAGTGTAACAAGTCATGAGTTCTCCTTAGTTAATGCTATAGTAATGAATTATCAGGAGTATAATTCATTATGGACATATAGTTCTTAAGGTGTGTAATTCATCAGTCCATGGGTTAAGGGATTGATGAATTGATGAGTCTGTCAGGAAGATGTCCGGCTGGACACCTTCTAGATACAGTAATCCCTACACGGAAAGGAAAGTAAGTGTATATGTTGATTGATGATGGGAGATGAAACCGGATTGGACTGGCACCAGGCGAAGGATGCTTGACAGAGTCATACAGTCGACTCTGGTGCTAGGGGTTATATGTAGCCCAGAAGTGTTACTTGACTGAACAGGTGTGCTATTGCTTTTTCTACCATCATTATGCCTATATATTATAGTGACTAGGTAGATCTATGATGTGATGATTTCATACTCATGTTGGTAGACATGAGGAATGTCTGAGAGGCAGGTGACAGGGTGGAGATGCTGGTAGTCTTTGTTGTAGTTGAGTACTCACACCAACCTCTCCGTGTTTCAGGATCTGTTATTACTATACAGTAGAAGATTCAAGAGCTGCACCATGAGCTCTATGGGCCCACTCATTCCAGTGCCTATCCAGAAGTTGATTGAGGCCATACTGGGAGTGGTTGTCTGATTCTGCGAGATCAATGTTGGAAGGAGCTGAGTGCTGAATAAGTCGGTAGGTCTAGGTTAGGACCTCCGTCAAGAGTCCGACGAGTGTCATCCGATCCTGAGAGGATCCAACACTGAAACGTCTGGTGATTCAAGCCAGTGAAGCACTGGTGACATTCAGTCTCTGTGTAAACCTTGGTAATTGCAAGGTAGTGACCTTTCAAGTTGAGCGAGGTGATCATTGTTACCGGTCACCATGACCTGTGTTATATGCTTCTGGCCCGGCTGGGTTATGGGACACCATGTATCAGTTGATGCTTACATAGTGTTTTTACATTGGTTACCTTTATGAAGCCAACATGTGGTCCAGTGAACTAGGACATTGATTACAACATTGGTGGAAACACCTGAGTGACATGGTTGTGAAGGTAGGGAGTTACCTCATGCCAACGTTATGAACTGTTGACAATGTTTGTGACGGTAGGGAGCTACCTCATGCCAACGTGATGAACTGTTGACAGTGTGTGCTAGGTTGTGATTACTACCCATGGATCAGGGTAGGTACATAATACTGTGTGAAGATCTATTGTCCAAGGACATGGAACTAAGGTGAAGTGTTTAGTCACCTGATAGACTTTACCAGTGACATTGTGTGTTCGTGTGGAGCAACCGCTTATTATGTAAGTGACATATCAGTGTGTGGGTCACTGATGAGATAGAAGAGTGACCTGGCTCTTGTGTATTTTGAGACGGTGCTACATGTACTTTTTCTGCAAGTGGGAGACCGCTAAAGTTCTAGGGTCGGCCCAGACTTCATCAGGAGTGTGACGAGTGAAATAGTACGACAGCAAGGAAGGATCCTTGTTCATCAGTGCAGTGTCCGTCAGGCAGTGGTACGGCGCTTGATCAGCCCTTGCTTGGTTCTCTGGGTGAAGAGGGAACTTTGGAGAGGCAGCAGACCTTGGAGTTCCAGTCCACTGGAGGAGCCTGGGTGAGTCGCTACCACGACTGGACAACCGCATGAGCTATCGTCCGCCTCCATGATGAATACTCATCTGCGTCTTTGATCTTGTACATAGTTCTTCTAGTCTGGCTTTCAGCCATCCTTCTCTGTGTTGTGGTTGACGTAGTTCAGAATTAAATTTTTTGTTGTTCTCTTAGCTATGACTTTGTGCAGTGATATGACTGGTGTCTGGTCCGAGCCCCCTTGGGGTTTGGAACCCTAGGTGAGGGAGGGAAGGTTAAGCTGTCCCGGCTTGTGTGGGGCCTGGTAGATGTAGAGTGCTATTGAGGTGGTTGGAGCAAAGGCAGGGGATAGTATCTATCGTGGCAAACCAGTCCAAGCCCCGGCGGTCTTGTCACAAGATAGAGTGGGGGCTCGTCTGGGATCTTCTCTTTGTTCTGACATCTCGTAGGAATAGGTTATAGTGTCATCTGTCCTATACCTATTGTCTACTTGACGAGTAGGGCTACTGAAACCTTTCTCTTCGACGTGGACAGACATTTAGTTAAGTTAGTATAGATACATAGTTACAGTGTTGGTTGGAGTCCAGTTAGCATTGTGATTGGGTATTGCATATCTATACTGATACTAAGTTACACTAAGCATGGCTACTCGTACTTTAGATTTAGCTAAGGTGCGGGCATCTGCAACTGAGATGGGATTGGAAGGTGAGGAATTTAAAGCCTATGTACTGGAAGTAGAGAGAGACTTCAGAGCAGAAGAGAGTGAGCGAAGAAGGTCAGAAATTGAGCTTGAAGCTCGAAAGGTAGCACTTGAAGAGCAAAAGTTGGTGGCAGACCAACAAGCACAAAAACTGGCAGCTGACCTAGAGTCTAAGAAATTAGATGCTAGGAAGTTGGAAATGGAACATGAGTTCCGTATGAAGCAACTTGAGGTAGAGGCTAAATCGGTTGGTGAGTCTGAGGGAGCAGTAGGTGGAGTAGCTTTACCTAGCTCATCAGTAGCCAGCAGACCAGCTTACCATGCTATGAAATGGCCGTTTCCACCATTTGAACCGGACCAAGAGAAGATAGATCAATTCTTAGAGAAGTTCGAGGCAATGTGTAAAGCTATGGGTTTAGAGCCTGAGCGTTGGAATCTTAAGCTTTCACAAGGACTCCGTGGCACCGCGTACGAAGTGTATGCGCGTCTTCCCCCAGGGATGGAAAATGATTATCCAACCCTGAAATCGGCTCTTTTGAAAAGATTCGAAATGACAGCCCATGCTTACAGGCGGAGGTTCAGAACTTCCAAGAGAGAACCAGGTGAGATGTTCTCGGCCTATAGTGTGAGGTTGAACTCATACCTGTTGAAGTGGATGGCATTGGCCAATTTCAAAGAGGATTATGAGAGTCTGAGAGAGTTGATGGTGGTGGATCAAATGAAAATGCAGATGTCCAAGCCTTTAAGGAATTTCTTAGGGGAAAATGGGGCGGAAAGGCTAGACATAGTAAATAAGTTAGCTGAAAGGTATGTGGAAGTCTATGGTGAGACTGGGGATTCCAGTCAGACTGATTCACAGAAAAGGCAGAAGGGGCTTGATCAGAAGCCCAAGACCAAGGGTCCCAAAGAATCATCCAATGTAGCAGATCCTGTGGTAAAAGACTCTGGTAAGAAACCCGATAAGCAAAGCCCTCCCGCCTCCCCAAAACGGAAGTGGAGTAAGAGGTGGTGTAAGCACTGTAAGTCTCCTTCCCATAATACTGTAGATTGTCTGAGGAAGCCAAAGGACTTGCACTTTGCGTGTCTCGCCTCTACTAGAGGTAGACCTAGCGAGACCACACCTAAGGGTCGGGAGAAACCAAAGTCTGAGAAATCACCTGTGATCGAAACGATAGAGGTGAATGGGAAGCAGGTGGAATGTCTATACGATACCGGATTGCAGTTTGAAGCTGTAATTTCATCCCACCTTGTGAGCCCAGGGCAGCTCACCGGCGAGACAAGAGAATTTCAGCTGGCCATGAGGAGCTCCGTAGCTATGGACTTGCCGATTGCTCGGATTGACATTCGGTGCAGGTACGTTACGGGTAGCATCCAGGCGGCTGTGCTGCCTGATCCTATTTACCCTTTGATCCTCGGTCGTCCGCATGTATTCCTGGGGGACCCCAGGGAACATTGTCTAGTGAGCGCTAGGCAGGCCAGGGCTAAGGATGGAAAAAGGCAGTGTGGTAAGAAAATAGACCATTCTCTTGCGAGGTTAGTGAGCAGTGCTCAAAGTGGGGACCAGACTTTGCGTCCTTACTTACTGGGGGTGTCCCAAAGTTCTGTCCCGCCAACTCCGGGTCAGTTCTATGTAGAAAACCGGTTGCTTTATCGTAGAGCCGGGCAAGGGGATAGCCAGTACGGTCAGATGGTAGTCCCTACTGACTACAGATCCCGCTTGATACATAGAGTGCATACCTTATCCTTAACCGGACATAAGGATGTGGGGACAACAGTCCAGTGTCTTTCCAGCCACTACCACTGGCCTGGAATGACAGGCGACGTGCGAAGATATATCCGGTCGTGCCCAACGTGTTGTCTGGCAGCACCAAAGCACAAGACCAAAAACGGTTTATCTCTGCAGATTGGAGATAGGGTTCTCGCGCTTCTCCCAATCGAGGGGGCGGAATTCGAACTCGGATGGCAGGGCCCTTTTCCTGTGGAGTGGATAATGTCCCGATCCACGTATGAGGTGAAGGTCCGCGGGGAATTGCGTAAGTTCCATTGTACTCTCCTTCAGAATTTGGAGTGGTCCGAGGTAGTTTCTCCACAAGATAGTGCGACTACCATCGCGCTAGATTCGGTTCTGGGTCCAGACGAGGGCGAGGAAGACTCAGTCCTACGCAGTACATCCTGTGGGGAGGGTCTGCGGTCTCCTGAGCGTTCAACCGTAGATAGGGCGAACGGGCTCCGTCGGGTAGAGGCCCATGGTGTTAAGCACACTGGGAATCGAGGTCGGACAGGCGATGTCACATCTGGCACGACGGGATCGTCGGGTGACTCGATACGCCGACAGGCTCACTGTCCTTACTCGCGGGAGAGAAGGCAGGAGCAAGGGTACTCCAGACGAACCTGGAGTAAGCGACCATTCATTTCGGTCGACATCCGCGAACAGTCCACGAAGGTGATGCCTAGTCGGGATAGGAAATATCCTATTGTCGGAAGGGACGAACGAACCTTCAGTAAAGTAACCGATGGCCTGCAACAGGTGGATGCGGAACAGTCCAGTGTAGACAGATCCTGTAAGCCAATCACCAGGCCGTTACGTTTCGGGCCTAATCGCTGGAGATAACGTATGTTTGAGGCGGTGGTTGGTGATCCAGCATCCATACCATTCTGGTGGATCGCCGCAGGGAAAGTGAATGTTATGAAACGTCTTTTCCTGGGAATCCAATCTTGATAGAGTAGAGGTTCAGAGTTCAGACCGATCTTTGTCTAGTGAGTTCGACCGGGTCGACCATCTTAAGTGGGGGCCTATGTGACGAAACGGATAAAGATCGGCAGATCTCTGCATAATATCCATTTGAAGGGAGTGCGATGCGTTGGTCTCCCTTGAATTAATATCAATTAATAGGGGATTCAACATCAAAAAGTAGTGCGGGGCGGAGCTATTCTAGTTATTTATAGAAAATCTAGAATGTTCCCTCAAGTGCGTACGTGGTAGAGATCTCTAAGTTCACGAGTGCTACATGCAGCACGGGTTGGTGGAACTTATCGTGACTCTGGTTTTCTTCATGAATCATGAAAGTCACGCGGCCCGTGTAGGCGAGTGGAAGGCGCACTGACTTTGTCGTGAGCAGTCGCCCACCAAACCTCAGCGTAGACAGATCGCAGCCAACAGGCTGTTGTAATTTTGATGTCAATATTCGCGGCCAGTGCGGACATCTACAGTCAAGGTTGTGATTCTTCAATCACAGGTTAGTTGAGTACTTATTCTATTATTTAATTGTTGTCGTAATGCCGTGCTGAGTTCCCGGAATGAATTAATTGCCATCGCAAAATTGAGTTGTCACGTAGAGTTATCCGTTACAGTTGGCGGTTGCATTTTTAAGTAGGCTTTATCGATCAGCAATGTAATGTGTTACCTGACGGAACAAGCCGTGTTCCACCGCGAGTGGTGTGTAAATAAAATAGGCCGAACGATGTGCGTTACTGTGTGTAGCAGTTACGCGTTTGGTTTATTCATTACGCAGGCAAGGCGACAGTTTGTCCGTCATGACATCAACATGCTAGACGCTGTAAATGATAAGGTATAGCTTATTATTAGAGATGTGTAATGTGCTTCGTGACATTAGAATGGTAACGTAATTGTTCTATCAGTGATGGTGATTTTTCGGGGAATCAAGGTGAAATCAGCAGTGGTGTATTTGCTGTGTGCAGATAGCAGTGTTAGTCCGCGTAAGCCGAATGGCGTTGCATCGGTAGGATAACAATGGATAAGAAGTATTCATGATACTATTGTTACTGCTTGTTGTCATGTCCGTCCGCAAGGATGACCGTGCGTGTTCCATTGTACGTTTGTCTAGGCAGCGGGAGGTAGGCCGGTACCCCCAACCCGATCGGTAATAGGTCCGACCCAATGCAATCGTGCATATCCGATGGATGAACATACCCGATCGAGGGTGATGCGGCGCTCCGTAATTCGAGGCCGAGGTGTCTAGATAGATCGAGGTTTGAACCTAACCGTTTCTGTCTCTAATATTCTACTCTTCTGGAACCCTGACTCGGTTCATGGAGTACTTGGAGTACTGCCGTGAGGTAGTAGGGGGGAGGGGCATAACCACCCCCCCCCCCCCCCAAAAAAAAGGTGGAGCCAGAGTTTGGTAGTGGAGTCTGGAGGTTTGCTACATTGGATGACGTGACTTAAGTCGTCACGGGACAAGGTACACGAGACCCACAGTAGCTGTGGGAAAGTGTAGTGGTGGATGGCCACCACAGCTGTGCTCGACCGGCACAGGGATGACTGACCTGAAAGATAGTCAGTGAATAAGAGGGCAACTCAGGATCTGGGGCAGGGATCCCAGACCTGACACTATGGCTGTGATATGATTTTGCTATTTAAGTGTAACAAGTCATGAGTTCTCCTTAGTTAATGCTATAGTAATGAATTATCAGGAGTATAATTCATTATGGACATATAGTTCTTAAGGTGTGTAATTCATCAGTCCATGGGTTAAGGGATTGATGAATTGATGAGTCTGTCAGGAAGATGTCCGGCTGGACACCTTCTAGATACAGTAATCCCTACACGGAAAGGAAAGTAAGTGTATATGTTGATTGATGATGGGAGATGAAACCGGATTGGACTGGCACCAGGCGAAGGATGCTTGACAGAGTCATACAGTCGACTCTGGTGCTAGGGGTTATATGTAGCCCAGAAGTGTTACTTGACTGAACAGGTGTGCTATTGCTTTTTCTACCATCATTATGCCTATATATTATAGTGACTAGGTAGATCTATGATGTGATGATTTCATACTCATGTTGGTAGACATGAGGAATGTCTGAGAGGCAGGTGACAGGGTGGAGATGCTGGTAGTCTTTGTTGTAGTTGAGTACTCAACCAACCTCTCCGTGTTTCAGGATCTGTTATTACTATACAGTAGAAGATTCAAGAGCTGCACCATGAGCTCTATGGGCCCACTCATTCCAGTGCCTATCCAGAAGTTGATTGAGGCCATACTGGGAGTGGTTGTCTGATTCTGCGAGATCAATGTTGGAAGGAGCTGAGTGCTGAATAAGTCGGTAGGTCTAGGTTAGGACCTCCGTCAAGAGTCCGACGAGTGTCATCCGATCCTGAGAGGATCCAACACTGAAACGTCTGGTGATTCAAGCCAGTGAAGCACTGGTGACATTCAGTCTCTGTGTAAACCTTGGTAATTGCAAGGTAGTGACCTTTCAAGTTGAGCGAGGTGATCATTGTTACCGGTCACCATGACCTGTGTTATATGCTTCTGGCCCGGCTGGGTTATGGGACACCATGTATCAGTTGATGCTTACATAGTGTTTTTACATTGGTTACCTTTATGAAGCCAACATGTGGTCCAGTGAACTAGGACATTGATTACAACATTGGTGGAAACACCTGAGTGACATGGTTGTGAAGGTAGGGAGTTACCTCATGCCAACGTTATGAACTGTTGACAATGTTTGTGACGGTAGGGAGCTACCTCATGCCAACGTGATGAACTGTTGACAGTGTGTGCTAGGTTGTGATTACTACCCATGGATCAGGGTAGGTACATAATACTGTGTGAAGATCTATTGTCCAAGGACATGGAACTAAGGTGAAGTGTTTAGTCACCTGATAGACTTTACCAGTGACATTGTGTGTTCGTGTGGAGCAACCGCTTATTATGTAAGTGACATATCAGTGTGTGGGTCACTGATGAGATAGAAGAGTGACCTGGCTCTTGTGTATTTTGAGACGGTGCTACATGTACTTTTTCTGCAAGTGGGAGACCGCTAAAGTTCTAGGGTCGGCCCAGACTTCATCAGGAGTGTGACGAGTGAAATAGTACGACAGCAAGGAAGGATCCTTGTTCATCAGTGCAGTGTCCGTCAGGCAGTGGTACGGCGCTTGATCAGCCCTTGCTTGGTTCTCTGGGTGAAGAGGGAACTTTGGAGAGGCAGCAGACCTTGGAGTTCCAGTCCACTTGAGGAGCCTGGGTGAGTCGCTACCACGACTGGACAACCGCATGAGCTATCGTCCGCCTCCATGATGAATACTCATCTGCGTCTTTGATCTTGTACATAGTTCTTCTAGTCTGGCTTTCAGCCATCCTTCTCTGTGTTGTGGTTGACGTAGTTCAGAATTAAATTTTTTGTTGTTCTCTTAGCTATGACTTTGTGCAGTGATATGACTGGTGTCTGGTCCGAGCCCCCTTGGGGTTTGGAACCCTAGGTGAGGGAGGGAAGGTTAAGCTGTCCCGGCTTGTGTGGGGCCTGGTAGATGTAGAGTGCTATTGAGGTGGTTGGAGCAAAGGCAGGGGATAGTATCTATCGTGGCAAACCAGTCCAAGCCCCGGCGGTCTTGTCACATTATCTTCACTTATGTCTGCCACACAAGATGCAGACTTAGCTTGGATGGTGAAGTTGAAGCTTCAGACTCAAAATGACTCTGGTATGCTTTAACTGTTCCAATTTCTTTTAATTCACTATCAGGGAGCTGATAAGTTGAACAGCATTTTCCTGCTCTCATCGGGCCAAATCTTATTGTCAAGATAGCATTTAAGAGGTCAAGTTTCATCCTGTTTCTTAGTTTCTTCTTCTTCTTCTTCAGCGTTCCGAGCCATTGAGGTTCTTTGCTGCAGATACAATCCGTCTCCATTCGTCTCTCTGGTGGGCCTTCTCTTGCCAGTCGTTGATTCCAAGTGCTTGTAGGTCTGTATATATATTATCTCTCCACCGCCTTCTTGGTCTACCTCGGGGTCTACGGTCATTTATTTCCTGAGTGTAAGCGAGTTTTGTTTCCCTATTATCTTCCATTCTTTCTATATTCCCCAGCCATTGTTGTCTATTAGCCTTCATGACACCAGTGATTAGCGGGGACTTAAACAGTCGTTCAACAATCTCATCTCATCTCATTCCTCTTGTACCTTGCAGTGTTGAGGTGAAGTATAAACAGCGGGGAAGTGCCCGCTTATGGGCTTCAATGTGTCGAAATCAGGTGTATAGCGCATTAATTATACCAATTTGTCATCTGTTAAATATCATTGTGTGGTATTCAGAAGCTGGATGTCATCAAAGACTTGCGAACGTGGTTCGTGAGCCGCTTACCGGGCGTTCGAAACACAGCTGTGACCGATTTGTGCAGCAGACCGTGTCACGTTGTGTTATAACGTGTTGGTATGGGAGCCGGTTGTTCAGAAAGCAATGGCAAACTACTGAACGCAAAAACTTGCCTAGTACATCAACAGCAGCTGAAAAATGCTGGTGTTGACTGCAACGTCCTGCAAGGGATATGCAACATTAAAAAAAAAAACAGATCATAAATGTCTTTGTTACTTCTTCTTTTCCACTCTCCACTTTGTGTATTCCTAATGGGTCCAAAGATGCGTCTTATAATTTTGTTCTCAAAGGTTTGTAACAAGGCTTCGTCTCCTTTCGTTGTACTCCAGGTTTCAGAGCCATACAGCACAACTGGTCTGATCAGTGTTTTGTATATTGTGATTTTGGTGTTACGAGATAGCGCCTTTGATTTTAGTAGATGTTGTAGTGCATAGTATATCTTATTTCCAGAGTTGATTCTAGTTTGTATTTCTTCCCTTATGATGTTGGAGCAGTTGAAGATTGTACCCAGGTATTTGTATGTTTCCGTTCTTTTAATGGTCATATTTTCTATTTGCATGTGGCCAGAGTTTTTAGCCATTCCGTCTCTTGAAATTACCATATATTCTGTCTTATCTTGGTTGATAACCAGCCCCATCTGTTGGGCTTTTTCCTTTAAGTGAGTCAATATTTCCAATGTCTTTTTGCCCTATAATATCTATATCATCTGCATAACCAAGCAGCTTGGATGTTCCTCCAATATCACATTCCTCCTTTACCTTCCTTACAACTTTCTCTAGAGACAAATTGAAGAGTAGCGGCGATAGTGCACCACCCTGTTTCAAGCCAGATGTTATTTGGAAGGGGTCTGATTTCCTGCCTTTATATGTTACTATATTATAAGTATCTTCCATGCATAGTCTGGTCATGTTGATTAACTTCCTTGGTATTCCAAATTCCTGCATAGCATTCCATAGACTATTCCTATGGACACTATCATAAGCCTTTTTAAAATCCACAAAAATGTTATGGAGATCTCTTTTATATTCCCAATTTTTCTCGGCTATTTGTCGTAAGATAAATATCTGATCTATTGTTGATCTGTTTTGTCTAAAACCCGCCTGGTAGTCACCTAATATGTCTTCTGAATATGGTTTTAGTCTATTTAGTAATACTGCGGATAGTATCTTATAGCTTGTGGACAGTAGTGATATTCCTCTATAATTTCCACATTGGAACTTGTCTCCTTTCTTAAAGATAGGTATCAATAATGACTCTTTCTAGTTTCTTAGTTTACATTTTGTATAAATTCGTAGTACTGAAAACTTTTTCCACATCAGCATTTGAATGGGGTAGTATCATGGCAGACATCGCACATTCAAAGAGATCACAGAATGGACTGTTACCTGAGGCATCTTTAAATTGTCTTACTTCACTCCAAAAGGCTTAAGTTTTTGTTTTGTTTCTCCAGTCAACCAAATTTATTTTGGTTGACTGGTATTCTGCTTCCGCCACACTGTTATCAGTAGCCCCTAAAAATTTCATAATTTGACAATATTTTGATATGTCCTTTACTGACTGAAGTATGTTGTTAACAGAAAAGAGTGATATATTTTTCAATATATCTAAATTTTCAGGAAGTCTCTACTTCAATTGCTTGAATAATGAGACAAGAAAATCTTGATAGCGCGCTCTTAAGTTCTCTTCATTTTCTGTTAACAGTCCTTTGTTTTTAAACCATCAATTTTTTTAACATGTCTTTTACCAATTAAGTGAAATAGTAAAGTGAGATATACAGACCTACAAGCACTTGGAATCAACGACTAGCAAGAGAAGGTCAACCAGAGAGACGAATGGAAACGGATTGTATCTGCAGCAAAGAACCTCAATGGCTCGAAACGCTGAAGAAGAAGAAGAAGAAGAAGAAGAAGAAGAAGAAGAAGAAGAAGAAGAAGGAGGAGGAAGGAGGAAGGAGGAAGGAGGAAGGAGGAAGGAGGAAGGAGGAAGGAGGAAGGAGGAAGGAGGAAGGAGGAAGGAAGGAAGGGAGGAAGGAAGGGAGGAAGGAAGGGAGGAAGGAAGGGAGGAAGAAGGAAGGGAGGAAGAAGGAAGGGAGGAAGAAGGAAGGAAGGAAGAAGGAAGGGAGGAAGAAGGAAGGGAGGAAGAAGGAAGGGAGGAAGAAGGAAGGGAGGAAGAAGGAAGGGAGGAAGAAGGAAGGGAGGAAGAAGGAAGGGAGGAAGAAGGAAGGAGGAAGAAGGAAGGAGGAAGAAGGAAGGAGGAAGAAGGAAGGAGGAAGAAGAAGGGAGGAAGAAGAAGGGAGGAGGAAGAAGGGAGGAGGAAGAAGGGAGGAGGAAGAAGGGAGGAGGAAGAAGGGAGGAGGAAGAAGGAAGAAGAAGGAAGGAAGAAGAAGGAAGGAAGAAGAAGGAGGAAGAAGAAGGAGGAAGAAGAAGAAGGAAGAAGGAAGAAGAAGAAGAAGGAAGAAGGAAGAAGGAAGAAGGAAGAAGGAAGAAGGAAGAAGGAAGAAAGAAGGAAGAAGGAAGAAGAAGAAGAAGGAAGAAGAAGGAAGAAGAAGAAGAAGAAGGAAGAAGAAGAAGAAGAAGAAGGAAGAAGAAGAAGAAGGAAGGAAGAAGGAAGAAGAGGAAGAAGGAAGAAGAAGAGAGATCGTCAAGTAATTTAACTTTATTCATCATTTTTATATTGAAACAGTTTATTAACTCTTTGCACTTCACTTAGAATGGGTTGTAGAATGGAAAGTCTACAAAGCAGTTGTATTATTCACACTGCCATATGCTTGTGAAACCTGGACTGTTTATCAGCGACACGCTAGAAAATTAAACCACTTCTACACAGTCTGCCTTAGGAAGTTACTGAAGATTAAATGGCAAGACAAGATCCCAGACACTGAAGTCCTAGAAAGAGGGTCCATGCCCAGTATCTACACTGTACTAATGAAGAATCAGATTCGCTGGGCTGGTCACTTGACTCGCATGCCAGATCACAGGCTCCCTAAACGAATTTTTTACGTCGAGTTGCGTTGTGGTAAACGCTCCCAAGGCGTCCAGAGGAAACGCTTTAAAGACACTCTGAAAATCTCACTGAATGCTTTTGGAATTAATCATGACACCTGGGAGACTGCAGCCAGAGACCGAAATTCGTGGCGTACATCATTACACAAGGGTGCAGTCACTTGTGAGGCAACCAGGACTGCAAGAGCTGTGAAGAAATGACAACAGAAAAACCACTGCAGAAAATCCTCCTCCAGAAACATTCTTTGTCCATATTGTCAAAGAACATTTCGAGCCAAAATAGGCCTTATCAGCCATCTTAGAACTCACGGCTCCATACTTTCAACCCCACTGGATGAAATGAATGGTCATCATCATTCTTGATGGACAAACAACACACACAACAGAATGGGATGTAAAAAGCGAAGGAATGCCAAAATTTTTTCATCACTGTACATTCCATATAGTATTTCAGCTGTGTAGCACTTTTCACTTTGTCTTGTTATTTCGAAGTGTGGAAGACACATATGAAGGTGAGCAATTATTTAACAAAATCACATGAAAAAGAATCACAAAATCGGCATCATGGCAATAATTCGCAAGGCAGTGCGTTTACAGTTCAAATAATGTTGCTATGATTTATGTGCGCTTTTACTCATTTCTCTTCTTTAAATGTTTGTTAATATACTCAACACCGCATTATGGTCCGATGGGTTTGTATGTTTGTTATTTGACCTATGCTCGTTTAATATGAGTTATTAGACCTATGATGCTATCTCAATGGTTTAATACACATTATGTCCGTATTCCATAGTTGTAGGTTCATGTGTATGATAGACATGACTAATGAAAATACTTTTTTGGAGTGTCTAGTTGGTCATACATCGAAATACACTTGTTCCTGCAGCGAGGCGCAGTCGTCACACACACACACACACACACACACACACACACACACAAACACACACACACACACACACACACAAAGACAACCAGCATATTTATTTACTAAACAAAGTTATTAAAGAAAGCGACGTTAGCAACAAATAGTTACATCAGACCTAATGTGCACATATCCGAATCTCACAAACTAAGCAGCAAAAGAGGTTAGTGAGATTTGTGAAACTGACGTGTGGCTTTCAAAATACCATCAATGTTTGGTTAGGAATTGCTGCATCCAATCAAGAGAATTGCTTTCAAATGTTCATCAGTCAATCTCATTCGATGTGGTGACTTCACAGACTTCATTTTTGAAAATGTTAGCTCACAGACATAAGTTGTTCCAAATACTGATGTCATACCAGCGGCAAATATCTTAAGTTTCGGAACTCATCATCAGGTAAGCAGCGGTACTTCCTTCTCCGTGCTTCTCTTTCAACAAGTCATTTACTTGCAAATCAATGAGCTCAACTGTAGTTCAACTGGCACATCATCAAGGTTACAATCAAACGGATTCTGGAATAGAAGAATGTCACTCTCAATTCTGTCAAGATCTGAAAATCTCTCCAACCTCTTTCAAACAGTGAAAATGAGAAAGGTTTTTCTCCTTCCAGTTGTGCTTCCAACAATGACAGCTTTCTCCGAAATCCTTTGATGGTTCTGTAGAGATCACAGACAAGGTAATCCTTTCCCTGAAGTTTCAAGTTTAATTCATTCATGTCGACCAAAAATGACAACTTTGACAGCCAGGTAGGATCTGACAGCTGTGAATCAGCTATATCTTTTTCAGTGAGGAAAACATCTATGTCGTTTCGGAGCTTGTAAAAACGAAGCAATACTTTACCGCAGCTGAGCCACCTGACTGGTGTGTGATAAGGCAAGTCACAGAATTCAGAATCAATTTATTCAAGAAAAATCTAGAACTAACGGTGAATGAGTGCGTGTTCCCGAATGAAGTTCACAGCAGAAACGACTGGTTTCAGTACACAATAAATATCTAAGTCTTTTCCACAGAGTACAGATGTAGGATGCAGTGTATAAACAGAGCGCCCGGAATTTGCAAATCTTCCAACTGAGTCCTGATCTGCCCCACAGACCCTTCCTCACTCCAGCCATGTATTTTTCCTTCCATCAACTGTAACACATAGAAGCTGATTCCACTGAAAGTTATAGTTTTGCAAAATTGTTTGCAATTCCACGAAAATGACTTTCCCAGTTGTTGTTCCATACATGCTGCAAACGGATGCCAACTCTTCCGATATCTGAAAGTCCAAATTGACACCACGAATGAACACGAGAAGTTGTGACGTTCTCAAGAGATCAGTAGACTCATCCAGCGCCAGAGAATACCACAACAAGTTCCTAGCTTTCTCGGTATCTGTAGCACTATGTTCTCTCCAAGTTCTTCTGTTCTCCGCACAACTGAACTTGCCGAAAGGTTGATAGTTCCAAACAAATCGGCTTTCTCAGGACACAAGTTATTTGCTGCTTCGATCATACACTCTTTGATGAAGTTGCCATCAGTAAACGGTTTTCCTCGTTCTGCCATCTTATGCACTGTTTTGTAACTTGTACGAGTGACAGATTCATTTTCAGCAAATTTTCTCGTGAAGAGATTTCTTTGTGTTTCAAAACCACATTTAATGGTCTCATATTTCCAAGAGCGTAACTTTCTATAAAACTGTTAATGTGTTGATAGATGTTTTGTTTCGTAGTGACGCCGAAGATTGTACTCTTTCAAACCGACAACACTTTCGCTGCATATTACACAACTGGTTTTCTGGTCCTTTGTTTCCACAATGAAGTACTTTACTCCCCATTGTTCATTGAAAAATCGACACTCGGCGTCCACTTTTCTTTTCCTAGTAGCCATAATTAAGGGTAAAGTACACGGGAGCTGAAAATAAAAAAAAAGGACATTAAATTAGAAACATAATTAAAATCCTATTGAAACACAAGAAAAGCAGAGGACTAGGGGTCACTGGTGAAGCTACGGCTCATCAAAGGTACATATACAATTTATGGGTACCTTTGTGTAATCGCACAGAGATGATGGAGATAATAGCACAACGCCTACTGCTCATGGGCCGTAGAAGAAGAGAGGAATAAGAAGACAAAGAGAATCTCATTCTATGGTTAACAAGAAAACAACGATTTAGAGATATCAGAAGAAATTCAGGTCCGTGTACAGGGAATCAGAATAATGTAATTAAAAAGATACAACAACATCTGATTAATAATGCCAATGATCTAATAAATATAATTCATGATTAGATGAAATGACAAACTGGGCATCCCCATGAATAAACATACACATGATCATCCTTCACAGTACCAGTGATCTTCCATCACAGCATGGGTGGTCATCCAACACAGTACCAGTGATCCTCATCACAGCATGGGTAGTCATCCAACACTGTAACTGTAGTCTGATAAACAACACCTGCAATTATCAGACAACAAGATGGAACAAAGGTCATTCATTCAGTAGCATGCCCTTTGCAGAACCCCGTGCCATAACAACCTTCCGGAAAACCTCTCGATTATAAGCAAGATGTCCCGCTTCAGATACATCGATCTGGATATCATACGCCACATCCTGCACCCATCTTCTCTTTGACCTTCTTCTTCCTCTCTTCCCAGGCATATACCCCTCCATTATTGTTCTCAGGCACAGACATAGCTATTATATTCCTATATTCCTATTTAAACTATGAAGGTTCATTCAAAACTCACCCCACAGCAGATAGTCGTCAATCCACAATCAAGATCCTCTTGGATATTTTGGATCTTCACAGGGCCTGTGTCAGAGTCTTAAACTTGGCTCGCTTTCCTAACAAGTGTGAGACAGTACAAATACAACGTGATTTGACGTAAGACTCAACGATGCACCATTCAATGGATTTATTAACATATCAAATACAGAATGATGATCACAACAATATATAATGGATACTTTACAACTTACATCCACAATACAGTTCACAAGTCTGACTCGCAAGATGTCCAGACACTCGCCTTTCAATACAGAAACCATACAACGCCTTTCTCTCATTCACACGTCCGTCCTGTACCGTGTCCCCAGAGCTGTCTGGACCTGGTTCGCAACTTGCCTCCTGCCTGACGTGGCGTCACGTGGCAGGCGTGCGTCTTGCGTTGGCGGCCTGACCGCTGGTCAGCCAGCGATCTCGCAGGCCGGTAACTCCTATTCGCCTGGCGGCGCAACGAAGTTGTTGCATCCCTTACTGGGAGCTAAGTCGCCTGGCGGTCGTAACGATGTCCCTGCATCGCTGTCCCCTGTTAGACTCTGACACGCTCCCCCGGTAAAATCCATGAAAGATGTCGTCTTTCATGTATAATGTCTGTACCTGTTGGGTTAATAGTATACCCTTGTCAGAGTCTACCTTTCTATTGTTATACACAACGTTATCAAAAATACACACATGGCATAGAAATATATAAGAACTGGGAGTTGGGTACAAAGACATGTGGTGCTTCATGTTTAACACATATCAGGCTTCACCCTCTCGATGGCTGGTTACCTCAATTGTATTATCACCCAGTCAGATCAGTAGTATCAGCTTCACGCATCTACCTCGCAGCAATTTGAAAAAAAAAATAATATGGTTCTTGGAACAAAAACCATCTAGCCAGACTGAAATACGGCTTTATATAAGTCGTATAAAACACTCCAACCCTGTCCCTACTTGGCCAGGAGTTTTTGTGTTGGCATACAATGTTGGCAACACTCTGCCATGCCCAGTAGATGCCTGCCTGTGGTGTCAACACTTTAACAACAACATGTTATATTACACACAACACATTAGCATATACATTTCAAATTATGGCCCTTTGTGTGAAAATGTAATAACAATAAATGAAAGGGAAGTAATTTTAACATTAGTGACACACAATAATTTACAATAACTATTTAATTTCTTAGTGTCATTGCTTGACGTTTCTTCATATTAACGAGAAAAAAGTCGGTAATATGAATACGTTAATCAAGATATGATTCTAAGATTACATTAGAGAAATAAATAAACACACAATTCGTGTATTCAATTTTATAGAATCCTAAACATTTTAGAATCGTCAAAACTTTTTCTTCTTTTATATGTTGTCTGCTATTTTTGTTCTAAATTTCTAATTAATCCGGAAGTACACACGAACACTAAAATCAGCTGATGGTAAAGCTTGTAGAACACACCTGTTCCGGTTTGATGTAGTTTAAGGAAGGTACAATGTTCTCAAAGTTCGTGTTAGATGTTGCTACACAATCTTCTGGATTAGGATCGAATGTTCATGTGTTAGATGTTTCAGTCGAACATTAAAGATTTCGGTTCACTGCAGAGGTGTAGAAAAGTCGTCACTGTTCAGTTTTTACTTTCACACTCGTAATTAAAATATTCTTGGAAGATTCCACACGAAGTTGTCACTGTGAAGTTGGATAATTCGCTTCAGGTAAGTGCGAATGTGACACTGTTCTTGTACGTATTATCTACACTTAATATAGTTCGCTTTCTACCACATACTGCACATTTATACATGACAATCACTACATGAACTAGTAAAATAAGAACACTATATATAACGGGAGTAATCCCTATCACAATATTGTAGACATTACACAGCTTTTTGTGAATGAAAAACCACTATTCACTGCTAAATGGCTGTGTCGGTCTGAGTGTATTTCTACATACTGCACTCAGACATTGGTGCTCACTGGGTCGGTCGGGCAACGTGACAAAAGATCGGCAATTGAATTGGTTTTGCCTGGGATGTGTCGAACCTCAAAGCTATAATCTTGGAGTTTCAAAGACCAACGCGCTACCATATGGTTCGACGGCACTCCTGAATTCATCCATCGTAAGGGGCTGCTGTCCGATTCTACGATGAAATGGCGTCCTAGAAGAAATCTAGACAATTTTGTAATACCTACTACTAAAGCTAGGGCTTCCAATTGAGGAATGGACCATGCCCGCTCTCGGGCCTTCAGCTTCCTGGATACAAAATAAACGGGGTGGAGAATGTTGTTATACTCCTGCAACAGGACTGCTCCAATCGCCACGGAGCTAGCATCTGTGCGTAATCTGAAAGGTAAACGGATGTCGGGCAATTTAAGGATAAGATTGCGTTCATTCTTATCAGAAAAACATGATAGAACTTTATGAAATGCAATTTTTAGGCATTGATCGTGTACAATTTTCTCTGGTTTATCTTTTGTTAGTAGATTAGTAAATACCTCGGTCAGTTCAGAAAAATCAGGAATAAACTGCCGGTAGTAATTTATTAAGCCCAACAAACTTCTGACTTGTTTTTTAGTAGTCGGAAGTGAGAGTTTTAGTATCTTGGACACAATTTTATCGTCTGTCGTGACAAAGCCATTGGATATTTTGTAACCCAAGAATGTTATTTCCTGGTAGGCTATGTCTACTTTTGCAGGCTTCACTGTCAGTCCGTGCTGTCTGATCCGTTCAAATGTCTGGTCTAAAGTCTTAATGTGCTCAGTCATTGTCTCTGTGTGAATACATATGTCGTCGATATAGCAGATTATGTTAGGAATGTCTACTAGAAGTAGTCGTGTCATCCGTACAAATGTGGCTGGGGCGTTAACAAGCCCAAATGGAAGTTTGCACCATTCGTACAGTCCCCAAGGTGTGGCAAATGCTGTCAGATGTCTGCTCTGTTCGTCTACAGCAATCTGCCAATAACCTTTCGTCATGTCTACCGTCGTAAAGAACCTAGCGTCTGTCAGTTCTGTCAAAAGATCGTCAGTGTTTGCCATTGGCTCAAGATCTAGAACAGTTATTTTATTCAGTTTTCGGTAGTCGATGCAAAGTCTTATTGTATTGTCCTTTTTGCGGACTATGACCATGGGAGATGAGAAGTCTGATTGGGATCGTCTTATGATGTTATTTTTCTCTAAGTTAATGATTTCTAGATGTAACTGCTCTTTGTAATGTAATGGGATGGTGTATGGTCTGCATCTAATGGGTGTGTTTGATGTGAGTGTGATGTGATGCTGTACTAATTCTGTTTGTCCTGGGTTGTTGGAAAAGATGGTGTTGTACTGTTGTATAAGTTGTTTGCACCTGTCTGTCTCTGCTTGAGTTAACTTTGGGTTGATTTTGATCTCCTTCAAGCAGTCTGTCGTGTCTAATGCAAGTGTTGGAATTTCGTCACTAGCATCGTCGTCTTCGTGATCTATTATCACTGTACAAGCTGTCGTATCGTCCTGTTCGTTGTCTCTGTTGTGGTATGGTCTTAGCATATTTATGTGAAATATTTTGTGTTTGTCTTTTATAAGGATTTCGTAGTCTACAGGTGAAATCTGTCTCGTCACTTTAAAAGGTCCCTGCCAAGAATCAGTCAGTAGGTGTCTGTCACTAGGTAGTAGCAGGAGAATGTCCTGTCCAGGTGTCAATGTTATTGTCCGGTTACCTTTGTCAGCATACTGTCTATAAGTAGCACCAGATAGTTTTAGTGCATTCTTTGCAATAACACAAGATTTGATGATTCTTTCACGCAATGATGTAACATATAAGTATGATGATATGGGTTTAAGTATTGGTGTAGAGTTAGTTAACATTTGGTGGTAAATGGTCAATGGGCCACGTGGTTTGGCACCATAGATGAGTTCAAAAGGAGAGAAACCGGTGCTAGCATGTGGTACCTCGCGATAAGCAAAAAGAATAGCTGGTAGATATACATCCCAGTTGTTGGGGTGTTATTGCGTTACTTTTGCAAGCATGTGCTTGAGATCCCCGTTAAACTTCTCTATTACTCCGCTACTGTGAGGATGGTAGGGTGAATTGAAACACTGCTTCACTCCCAACATTTTGGTGAAAGCTTGGGTGGATGCGGCAATAAACTGAGTGTCCCTATCAGATTGGATAGTATCTGGAAAACCTATCCTAGAAAAAATATGGAAGAACACTTCCATTATGTCATTGGCAGTTATGTTCGTTAACGGAATAGCTTCTGGCCAGCGACTACATGTATCAATAACAGTTAGAATAAATTTATTCCCTCTAGTTGTTGTATGACTAAGAGGGCCCACTATGTCAACCGATAACTTTTCAAAAGGTCGACTGGCTAAGTCGGTAACTTGTAACTTTGCCTGTGGGTGTTTACCTTTTTTTAACCAGTTTCTGGCAGGTGTCACAACTTCTGCAATATTCTTTAATGTCATTGCAAAATTTTGGCCAGTGAAATTGTGTCAATAACCTTGATCTGGTCTTAACGTATGCCATATGTCCTGCAAGAGGTATATCGTGTGCAAGATGTAAGGCTTGCTTGCGATAACTAGTTGGCAAAACAGTTTGCTCTGTGGTATTGTCACCTCTGGTGTAATACCTGGTGAGTATATCATTTTTCATAGCAAAATGCCATTTTGCATTCTTGGTTACTTTTGGCTTTCGGCCGATCAGGTCAAAGTATTTTGACAACGAAGGATCAGCTTTTTGGGCTGTTACAAATGCTTCCTTCATGTTGTTAGTAGGTAGTGAAACTGGGCTGAGCAATTGTATCGCCTCAGTTTGATTTATTTCATCTTGCACTCTAGCAGTAGCTCTCGTTACTGCGTTCACACACTCAATGATATCAGATGATGATGGAACAACAGTTTCAATGATGTCATGAGAACTTAGTGCTACATTAGCTACTTTACAATGAATAGGTGGTGTGACATTTTCAATGATGACATTTGATGGTGATGTTATGGTATCATCAATACATACAGATGTTATGTCATGAGGTTTATCATTTACCTCAGGTAAATTACCAATAATTATATCACAAACTGGACTGGTTAGTGCAGCGCACTTTACTTTCCCAGTGAGGAAAGGTGTTTAAATATATGCCCATGCTAATGGGTATTTCTCAATATTGCCTGAGAATGTTCTACATGTTACGTGTCTGCCTGTATAGTCTGTAGGCATTATGAACGTTCTCTTCAGGCCAATGAGTGAACTCCCCGTGTCGCGAAGGACTGTAGCAGATTTGCCATTTACATATCCGTGATGGATGTTTATTCTGCCTTTTGAGTCTACTACCAAATTAGCTTCTTCATTGGCAATAGGGATGGCATGACCGCATGTTAAAATACCATCTTCATAGAAGGTGTTACAAATAGAGCAATGGTTTGCGTTGAATATGTCAAACGCCTGTGCTGAGTTCACAGGATGTTTCTCTGGCTCTTCTTCATCAGAAGACGAACTATCAAACAAGGCGGCATTTGCTTTGTTGGTCATATGCCTGCCCTTACAATCTTTCCGATGGTGTCCCCATGCCTTGCAGAGGAAACATTTTCGTGAGTTTTTAAAGGATTTACGTTCCTTGTCTTGTCTGTTTACCATGTTTAATAAGTAAGTATGGTACCCTGGGTTCTGATCGCACATTTCACCCTGATGATGTGAATATTTACAATAAATGCAATGATTAAATTTCTCAGAGGTAGGCCTATGAGGTTTCTGCCTACTATAGGGTTGTTTGTCATAATTAGCCGCTGCTACAAAGTTAATGTTAGTATCTTCAGTAGCAAAGCAATGTTTGTTGGCTGTGTAGTAAGCCGACCCACGTCTTTCAATCTCATCCACACTAGAGCATTCATTCTCTAACAAAAATTTAGCAAAGGCTGAAGGAATAGATGATACAATTTTGTCTCTAATGATTAGATCTTCCAATCTCTGATAACTTTTTTCAATTTTGGCTGCTGACGTCCATTTGGTGAAAATATCTCGGACTAAGCAGAGGTCGTCAGAGAACGTTTGAGTCGGTTTTGGGCTCAATTTACTGAATTGTTCTCTGTAACCTGCCTCATCTAACATAAAATGTGCCATAATCTTAGATTTCAGATAATGGTAATCTTTTCTGAGGTCTTTGGGGATGGTTTCAATAACTTTAAGAGGTTCCCCTGACAAACTCCTCATGTACACAATATTCCATTCAGACAGTGGAACTTGATAATGTTCCATTAAAGTTTCAAAATTTTGGGTAAAGGCTGCGATGCAGTCACCCGAGGTATAATTACGTACAATACCTTGATATTTCTTAAACTGGTTTTCTTTCTCCAGTGCTTATATATTTCTATGACATGTGTGAACGTTTTCTTTCTCCAGTCTTTCAGATTTCTTAGACTCTTTGTTAATGGCAGTCTCAGTGTCAAGTTGTTTTATCTTCAACTGTAACTCCAGTTCTTCTCTCTTACTCTGAGCTGCTATTTCTGCCTTCTTCAGTTCTGTTTCTTTCTCGATCTCAGCTTGCTTTAAGGCTGTTTCTGCCTTCTTTAGTTCGCTATCCATCTCAGCTTGCTTTAAGGCCCTTTCTGCTGCTCTTTCTTCGCGTTCTGCTGCCCTGTCATCGCGTTCGGTAGCTTTCTCCTGTACTAGTAGATATTCAGCGTACTTCTGCTCACTCCAACGTGTTAGTTCATCACCATGTAACTGTAACTTTATGCCCATATCAATGAAATCAAATAATGAAGACATGATGGAAAAATGTCAATGAAATACCAGCCACACACAATATGTAATAAGTGGTTAGTAATCAACAATTTACAATTTGTTTATATGGACGATATGTGCCTAAAAATGCATTTTTAAAGTATACGAAAAGAAAAAAATTATACTCAAGTGCCCTGGATGCGGTGAAGAACGGTTGGAAAATCGGGCTAGGAAATGTAGGGTCGCTACTTCAGACTACAAATGACCTCTACGGCAAGGTTTCGGATGGTACGGAAAAACCTGCTTTTATTTTGGAAGAAGATAAATTAGCGTCTATTTGTTGGTGTGTGCCTGCTTGTCACTAAGTGTTGATTAGGTTTGTTTGGCGTTGAGTGTAATTGTATGTCGTAAGTTTGTCCGTCAACAGTTTTTTTACAATACACGTTAATTTCTTTCCAAACACTTTTCGCGTTCCACAAACTCAATGCACAAAGACAATCTACAAGTATCTTAACACTCTACAACATTGATGACACATCACTTACATCAAGATGACATTCAGTAAGGACATAGACATCAAGTTTACAAGATGGCGACAAGGTCAAAATGGCGACAAGATCACAATGTCGACAAGGTCAAAACGGTGACAAGTTTCACAAATCACAAATGTTTTACACGCTTACAGGATCAAACAAAATGTATGCATTGTACGTTTACAAATGGTCTTACACATGTTTAAATAATGTAGTAACAATCAAAATGAGCCTTCCATGATCACATTTAGGTTTAAATTTTACTAAATTAAAGCTGGACGAGACCTTCACGTTCAAAAAGGACGAGCTACGTTCAAATCTAACTAAATTAAAGTGGGACGAGCCCTCCACGTTCACACATGTCAGAGTCTTAAACTTGGCTCGCTTTCCTAACAAGTGTGAGACAGTACAAATACAACGTGATTTGACGTAAGACTCAACGATGCACCATTCAATGGATTTATTAACATATCAAATACAGAATGATGATCACAACAATATATAATGGATACTTTACAACTTACATCCACAATACAGTTCACAAGTCTGACTCGCAAGATGTCCAGACACTCGCATTTCAATACAGAAACCATACAACGCCTTTCTCTCAATCACACGTCCGTCCTGTACCGTGTCCCCAGAGCTGTCTGGACCTGGTTCGCAACTTGCCTCCTGCCTGACGTGGCGTCACGTGGCAGGCGTGCGTCTTGCGTTGGCGGCCTGACCGCTGGTCAGCCAGCGATCTCGCAGGCCGGTAACTCCCATTCGCCTGGCGGCGCAACGAAGTTGTTGCATCCCTTACTGGGAGCTAAGTCGCCTGGCGGTCGTAACGATGTCCCTGCATCGCTGTCCCCTGTTAGACTCTGACAGCCTGTCTGCCCTCTCAACTGCGGTTTGGAAAAACAGCGGCCACGCTCGGCCGTGCCTGGGGCATGTTCACCCACCTGCTTGGTAATGGCTCAGAGGAATGAGTTCAAACCCTCTGCTGAAAATTAGACATCAACATCTCTTCGGCCTCAGTTGTTCTCAAGGTCAAAGAGGCGGGAATATGGAGTGACTGTGCTCTTATAGGCACGCCAACACAACATCCCAGCATCCTATGCATTTATTTACTAGGGTATTACGGGATATGCTACTCCATACTCTTGTAGAGCCGCGGCACGCGGCTTCATTTGGTAATAGAATATATCTTATAATAAGGTTTGCAAAATATATAAATAAGATCGCCTAAATAAACAGCCTAGTGCAGCCATGAGGTCTCGGCACGTGTGAAGATCTCCTATTATTCTAAACATAATATTTACATAAAAATTGTATCACAACGTCTCGTGTTTCATAAGTTATATCAAGCAAGTTCGAATACCCACGGCGGGCCGGAGTAAATGACGTCGCGGGCCGGATCCGGCCCGCGGGCCGTAGTTTGGTGACCCCTGTTTTAGAGTCAAAGAGGAAACAAATTTAAAATCATTTCGTGTGCTTGCGTTTGAGTGCGTGTCTGTGTGTGTATGAGAGAGAGAAAGAGAAAGAAGAGAGAGAGAGAGAGAGAGAGAGAGAGAGGGAGAGAGAGAGAGACACACAGACACAGACACAGACAGAGAGAGACACAGAGAGAGAGAGAGAGAGAGAGAGAGAGAGAGAGAGAGAGAGAGAGAGATTTAATTATAAATTTTAATTAAAAGTTTTAACAGCCAATAATTGTACTTAAAGGTAAAGCCAGAAGTTGTAAACAAAGCTATGCTTTTCATCGCACGAACAGTCAACTGGGGAATTCAAAATTGTATAAAGCTAAACTAAATCTGGTTTATAAATTTCACTGTTATTGATCGTGATGCTATTTCAGTGGCCTCGGTGGTACCCCGAGGACCAAATATCACAATCATAGCGAGGTGGAATTATACACCTATTCATTTAGCAACGTTGACAGCGATAGGAGGACAAATACATATATCAAAATACGAGTACAAAAGACACTGGCAATGTGTGGAAGTAAACAGAAATGAAACCTCGTATCAAATCTAGAAAATAAATTTGTCTTCCACTTTAAATCGATGCTATTGTGCACGATAGGATTGGGCCTGTTGGGGTATCATGTGTATAGTGTGGAAGAATAGATAAATCATCATAGTCTAGACCAGTGGTTCTTCTCCACCTTTTTTGGCCCATGCACTCCTTCATCATATGTTCAGAATGTCATCTTCCCCCCGCCCCCCTTCCTTTCGTATTTCCTCCCTATAAATCGCCAATTTTTTACACAGTATACGTAAAAATGGAAGCTTAATTTAATAACACGTACTGGAACAAGTCTTGACGTCTATATAAAACACGATTTGCTTGTCTACTTACGTTATAAAACGAATTTCAGAAGGGCGAGAAGTACAGAAAAGTATAGAGGGAAATACAATATCAACTAATTGGTTCTTGTATTAACGCGATTTTGAAAAAAAAAAATCTTACTTAACCTCCCCGTGGAAACCCTAAAATTCCCCCTGGGGGTGGGGGGGGGAGGATTCCCCACCGGTTGAGAACTACTGGTCTAGGCTCTAGAGAGAATGGTGTGGTAGGGATTAACTATAGGATCTGGCCGATACTCTCTTCTCCGTGGAAATGACTGACGGACACATAATCGGACTGCAGCTGGTACCATTAGCATTGGGACGCTTCGCTGGCTGCTGAAGATGAGAACGTAGCACAAGGAAATGTCGAGATGTTGTAATATCCTGCCCCTTATGATCCACAGTGCCGTAAACCCCTACCGCAATTTTATAAAGAGTTTCTT
This sequence comes from Cepaea hortensis, assembly GCA_963921405.1. Classification (NCBI taxonomy): domain Eukaryota; kingdom Metazoa; phylum Mollusca; class Gastropoda; order Stylommatophora; family Helicidae; genus Cepaea; species Cepaea hortensis. The sequence continues at coordinate 197,903,287 of OY992877.1, forward strand.
TAAGTTTACCCCACTTTTCATTTGCTGTACAATTATGATATATCAGTGAAAGCGTCTTCAAGATGCTGTTGGAAGTCAAACCATTTATCAGGATCGTGGGTGTTAAGAATATTAATCCTGGGGCTAGATTTGTGTTTAGCTGTGTAGATTCTCTTTGGTCTCAGTCAAACCCTGGCAACAACCAAAGAATGATCTGTATCACAGTCAGTATTGTGGTAACTTGGAGTTAATGATGTTTGGCTACGATGTTGTCTCCGTGTGAGGATGAAGTCCAGCTGATGCCAATGGCCCGATCTTGGATGTTTCCATGTGACCTTTTGCAGCTCTTTTGTTTTTAAAAAAGGAGTTTGTAATACGTAGTTCATTTCTGGCGCAATGCTCCAACAGCTTTTGCCCATTTTCATTCATGCGATCGATGTTGTTGTTGTTTTTTCTTTTTCAAGGCACACTAGCCATGAACTCGAGTCCTTGCCCACACGAGCATTGAAATCAACGAGCATATAAATGTAGTCGGATTTTTGTACTGCCTTGATCACAGAGTCTAACTCCTGATAGAACGAATCCTTCACATCATTAGACGCAGTGATAACGGTGGAAAAAACACAAGAGGTTGCCAATCGCAGGAATAATAATCTTTCATTACCTCCAACTGGAATTTCAGTCATTCCCAGTAGCGAATTCTTCACTGCAAATCCCACACTCTGTTGCTTTTTTTTCTGCCTGCCCTCTACCCTTCCAAAAACGGTGTAATTGTTTTCCCTGAGTGACCCTTCCTCAGCGAGGCGAGTCTCCTGCCGGCCATCAATATCAGTCTTAAGACGATTGAGTTCGGCATCAATCACATCCGTTTTTCTCACATCGTCAATATTCGCCAGTTCAGTGGAAAATCCTGGACACACGGCTCTTACGTTCCAGGTTGCAAGCCGTAGCTTGAGGTGTCTGTTTTTCTTTTTAGTAGTACCTTATGCATTGGTTTTACAGCCTGCGATTCAGATTTTGTCCTAGCCCCAAGCACCCATTGAAGCAGGCATGCTGTGGTAGATCAGCACCCAATTGGCCGTGGGCTGCCCAGCTTGAGGCGGGCGGTATCTGATCAGTGACACCTATAGGTGTCTCCCACCGTCAGAGGCAACGCGTGGCGCCCCATGTTTACGCCAATTGTCAATTCACAATGACCTATAACCAGTAACTGCTTCCTCTCACTTTGATTCCGAGACCGGTTAAGACCAGGGATGGAGTTATACCTCTCCATAGCACAAAGCCTGGGCTAAAATATAGAAACCATGTGTTGCTACTGCAGCATGATCCCTCTCTCGACTTGCCTAGTTCACTCCAGAGGAATGGTAACACCAATGTATCTGGAACAAGACAAGCTGCAGAAGCTGCCGGATCAGCAAAGCAATGCTCTAACTGTCCGCCTGTCGGAGCTTCGATCCTAGACCAGCTGCCAACCAAGGCTTAGGGCCTGGTCTGCCCTGCCATGACATTTTGTCTTTAGGTTACATTTTCTCATTACAATGTGGGGTGTCGTTCAGCGCTAACAGAAAGCAGGTAGTACCGTCTACTGTCATACGGTATCTCAGTCATAACTGACTAAGACCTGACTACCAGCCCCCTTTAATACCTTACATGACGTTCATTATTATCATCATGTGTTTGCCGATAAGCGTGGGCGGTCACCAGAATCGTGGATCCCTCCACCCAATAAATAAATATTCTCCGTTCCATGCTATGAACACGTATTCTCACTTCCATGCTATGAATAATTATTCTCCCTCCCATCCATTAAATATGCCGGCCTCCCTGGTCTAGGTGTTACACGACTTTCCCCGTAATCCCGTATACTCTCGTGAGTAACGTGACGAGCGCGAGAATCGGTAGCGGTTCTCTCCGCGTCGGTAACTTAGGGGTATGTGAGCCAGTCGCTCAGAGAGAGAGAGAGAGAGAGAGAGAGAGAGAGAGAGAGAGAGAGAGAAAGAGATAGTGTGTGTGTATGTGGGTGTGTTGTAATGTAACGAAGATAATATTTCTTACAATATACTAAACGCTAGAGACACTAGAACCACACCGATTCCCACACCAGCAGTCAAAGGGCCTGTTCCTCTGTACGCCAAGAACAACTGTATTTACCAATTCACATGTAGATGCCAGGCCTTCTACATCGGTAGAACAGAGAGACAGCTGAACAAAAGAGTGTTAGAACACATACCTCAATGGGTTGACAAGATACGACACACAGGCGATGCTAGCCTGGTGGTACCGACACACCGGAAGCTCCCCGTGTCTTCAACTGGTAGGCAGATTATCTAAAGCGGCCATGTGGTTGACAGAGACATTGCCTTTCGCGTGTTGTTTAACACACAAAATACTCGCTTGTTAAAGTTTGCAGAAGCAATTATGATCAATCAACGCAAGCCAGATTTGTGCAAACAGAAAGACATATTAGTCAGCTTAAAATTACCGTGGTAGATAAGTGACATTACTGTGCGAATATGTGTATATTTCAACTTGAAGGATTTATCTAGTTAATTTACTTTACGTTGTGTGATTTCTGCAGTAAGTACCTGACGAGATGCAGCGAAATATGCCAGGCAATAAATCGTGCAATCTATTGTTTGTGTCTCCGTTATTCAAATTCTTCTTCTTCTTCTTCTTCTTCAGCGTTCCGAGCCATTGAGGTTCTTTGCTGCAAATACAATCCGTCTCCATTCGTCTCTCTGGTGGACCTTCTCTTGCCAGTCGTTGATTCCAAGTGCTTGTAGGTTATTCAAATTCACTACGGGAAAACATTGTTTGGAATATGCTAGAAAGCCCATAAAAAGAAAAAAGAAAAAAGGTCTTCTTCCTCTCCTTCCCCTTCTCCTGTTTCCCATTTCTTCTTGCTTTCTATCCCAGATGTTCATTCCGTATTCATACACACTTTACAGTTAAGGCAAGGGAAGTCATATTTCCGCGCATTTTTCTTGGACCATAATATTGAATGACCATGTCTGAGATCTCAAATGAATGCGCATATCGCGTTCTTGAAGGGTCTGCACGGCTCTCGTTTCAGACTGAAGACATGCGCAGGATGGGTTAGTTCCGACACCGAATGTGTCAAACATGTAGCTTGAAATCTTCCAACGATATGTTTTCAGTCGTAATAATATTACTTGTTCGTGTTTCTTCAATTATTGCCAGCTTTAATTTGTTAGGGTTGTAGGCGTTGTTCTTTTCTTCCAACCGGTACCCTGGTTTAGGGATAGCGAGGCGCATAGTTTCATAATTATCTTTCATACCGAATTGAGGGTCGAAATCAGCTGCCAACGATTTGGATGCAGACCACTTGGCACTGATTTCGATGGTATGAGGCGTCGGTCGTTTAGTAAGCAATGGCACATTACTGAACTAACATTGCCAAGTAAATCACAAGTAACCATTCACTGTTGGGTTTGATTGCAACGACCTGTTAAGGACATGTAACTAACTGTTCATGTCTTCTATTTTGTTTTCAACATACTTTTTATTCCCTGTTTTCGCTTTCAAAGAACCCGTGTTCATATTTCATTGTACTTTTTATCCTCCAGGGGTTGCAAGTTGATAACTTCATCCATTGCCGTTTAGACCACAGTGTGGTGGTATCTATTTTAATGCTATATTGCTCGTCATCATCACTATCTTCCCTTTTGCCGTCAAGCGTCGTGGGGAGGATTAGTGTTTACGCACCAGCACCCGATTGATGGCACTGGATAGTGTCATTCCGTGTGGTTGTACATTGTCAATCCATTTTCTTCTCGGGTGTCCTCTTGTTCTCGTATCAGATATTATTTGACGTAGTGCCAGTGCTGGTAGTTGATAGTGCTGCATTCATATTGTTGATCATTTCATAAAGTTTTGAGAGGAATATGACAAGGTCATGGTCATACTATTTATTGTTGTTTATTAGCATTAGTAACGGATACAGCGGGCGTGTAGGCGAAGTTGATAGCGAACTGCACTTGTACTGTCATGAGAACGGTCCGGACACGGTTCGACGCCTGGGTTCGTCGTCTGCGAAAGTGGGGGATATTACTGGCCATTTATTCTTTCGTGTATCCAGAACTAGAAAATGTGATGAGGCTGTCGCACCACAGACCGTAACAGAAAACTGCTTCGGGTAATAAAAAAAAAATAATATGTTATGCGGACATAGTCTCATCTCATCTCATCTCATCATGTTCCTCTTGTACCTTGCGATGTCGAGGTGAAATATAAACATCGTGATAGTGCCCGATTATGGGCTTTATGTATCGATATTCCCATGGACTGCTATTCCCTCCGTCCAACGTTTACGTGGTCGGCCTCTTCCTCTGCTCCCATATGGTCTGTACATCATTGCTTGTTGTGGTATGCTGTTGGATGGTAACCTACTTGCATGGCCAAACCATAGTATCCGTAAGAATTACAGCTTAATGGTGAATGTTACTGTTGTAGTAAATAAGAGCGACAGAATTCACGTTGGTGATCCTGTGCAGAACGTGGTTCTTACTACAGCCCACCGAACAAATTCTCGATCATTTGCCAGTTGCCTTGCCTCGTGCACCCCCATGCCCAAGGTTTCTACGATGTCCTGTGTCCATCTTTCACGCTGGTTGACCCCTGCCTCATTTTACAGAAACCATGCCTTCCACCAGTGTTCTCTTCAAGCCAGTGTTCTCTTCAAGCCACTGTGACCTTTGATATGACCAGCGTATGTCACATTCCGAGACTTGATGCGGTTAATGAACTAGTTTTCTTCAGTCTTGCGGAAATACAGTATTACCCGGGAAGGTTATCCCGGTCAACAAATGACCGCAGAAGTCGGATGTGTCGGCTGAAAGGCGCAAATATATTGGCACAACGCAATTACATCTGGAAAAATACACTACGGATGAACGACGAAGAAGAAGAGGAACAAGAAGAGGAGAGGAAGAAGAGTAAGAGAAAGAAAAGGAGGAAGAGAAAGAAGAGGAAGAAGGAAAAGATGAAGAGGAGGAAGAAGAAAAGAAAGAGGAGGAAGAGGAAGAAGAAGAGGAGGAAAATAAGGAATAAGAGGAGGGAAGAAGAAGAGGAGGAGAAGGAAGAGGAAGAGCAGCAACAGAAGAAGAAGAACAACTAGAAGAAGAATCAGAGTATTTGTCTTCTTCTTGGTCCACGATATTTAAAAAAAACGTGTATGTAACATGTAAGTGCCGGTCTCCCTGGCTAGGGATTAATGTCTTTCTCCGTAATTTCGTATATTCTCGTGAGTAACGTAAACTGCGCGAGAATCGGTAGTGGTACTCGCCGCGTTGGTAACTTACAGGGTATGTGAGCCGGTCGCTCAGAAAGCAATGGCAAACTACTTAGCGTAATCTTGTCTAGTACATCAACTTCTTCTTCTTCTTCTTCTTCTTCTTCTTCAGCGTTCCGAGCCATTGAGGTTCTTTGCTGCAGATACAATCCGTCTCCATTCGTCTCTCTCTTCAACAGCAGCTGAAAATTCTGGTGGTGACTGCAACGTCCTGTAAGGGATATGCAACATAAAAAAAAAACATGTAAGTTCAAAAGTCCCTATTTTCTTCTTTATTGATGGTTCATGACTCACATCCGAATGGAGGCGGTCAGTGCAGCTTTCCGCTGGATAGAAAACACGAGACATACACACATTGTGATTGTAACTGACTCAGAAAGCATGCTGAGAAGGGTGAGAACAGGTAGGCTTCGTGCAGAGTGGCTTGCTTCGCTTCGGAGGTCACGGGTAGTAAGCATCACCTGGATCTTTTCTCCTGGGCATGCCTGTGTGCTGGGGAATGAACAGGCGGACAGATTGGCTGGCTCTGCAAAATTTGGTGGAGTATTGATGCATGACAGGGCAGACGTGGTTGCGGCCTTGTGGGAGCACGTGTACACCTCGGAGGAGCAGATGGAGCACCATGGTCTGGTAAGAATGAGACAACGAGGTGTGACGAGAGGATCTGGCCGACGCTCGGCGCTCGGAGGAAAGGCGAGACGGTCATATAATCAGATTGCTACTGGAACTATTAGTGTTGGAACTCTTCGCTGGCTGCTGAGGATGGGGACGGAGCGCTTATGGGAATGTCCTGAATGCTGTGATGTCGGTTCCTAAATCAATCAATCAATCAATCAATCAATCCGAATGTTGCCGCAAACAAGATGCATGTTCTCAAACATTTTACTCTAATATCTTTGGTGGTGTTGTGTCATAATAATGTTTAACCTATGCAGGAAGTGTTAGCATTGAAAAAGGTGACATGTTCTGCCACACTCAGCCTGCAGTCCAGATCTGTTTTCATGTGACTTTCATTTGTTCCGATCCTTTAAAAGCTCTAAAGGGACACAATTCCACACCGAAGCAGACGCCATGACCACAGTGGACAAATGGTTCAATGAGCAAGCACAGTCATTTTCAGTGACGGTTTACGATCTTCCTAGGCTGTGGGGTGCATGTCTGGATGCCTTTGCGACTACTTCTGAATAATCGAGGTGCATACTTGCTTCCTAACAGTCGCTTTGTTTAATTCTGAAGCACTCATGTCTTAGGTTTGTAATACGGCAATTCAAGTCAGGTCTTAGATAGATATGACTGAACTACCGTATGGCAGTAGACGGTAGTACCTGCTTTCTGCTAGCGCCGAATGTTAGGAATGTCACCAAACCCGACACCCCGCATTGTGCCAACGACTTCGGGAGGAGGAGCGCAATTGGAAGGGTTCAAGCCTGATCCTGGTGCCAGGAAATGCAACGCAAAGACTAAATATCATGGCAAGGCAGATCAGGCCATAAACCTTCTTCGGAAACTGGTCATGAATTTTGAGGGGACGAAACTCTTGACTAAGGTGCCTGCTCAGATTCTGATGTGTGCGCTAGTGTATTGTCACTGCCCACATTTTGACACTCACTAGGTCACAAAAATGCGCACGCGCACACACATACACAAGACTCTGACTTTTAATATTTTCGTTTATGTGTATATATAGAAATATCAATCACTGGGAAATCCTTGAGGCCAGTGACATACTCTGAAAACTGAAGTAAACAGGTATTGATTGGCGTTTATAGAAGAACACATGTAGCACAGTGTATGTATCACAGTGTATGTAACACAGTGTATGTAACGAAAATACAGACAGGCAATCAGGCAGTTTAACAACCAGACACGCACATATGCACGCACGCATACCATTATGGTAAATGAAACAAATCTGAAGCACATTAATTAATTCAAATATCTCAAAACAATTATAAAGCCGGTGGAACATGCATTAAAGAGGGGACATTTAGAGCAGCTGAAGCTAAAGCAGTATTCCACAGGATTTTGTGTAGCACAGAGCCGGATCTGTTACTACAAGCAGAACATTTTCTCTCTTCACTTCATATTGCCACATACGGATCATAGCACTATCGAACAACACAGGAATGGCTGCGAGGTCAATCCTCTCCAACATTTCCACAAGTAAGAAGAAATGTTTCTCAAGGTCGGTTGTCTTTTAACATCCCAGCAGCATTAGTTATGTACCTCCCTTCATCAATCAGAATCTATATTGTTGTCGACAGAACAACATCTTATCTTATTTAAAACGTCTTTGCAACAAGCAACCGCCTAGTTTTTTCGTAGATTTGTTTTCTCTGACAAAGGATAATATATCGCCAAATGTGACCTCCCACTTGGACAGAATGACGATATATCGCCATTCTAGGATTATGGTATTATTTGTTTTGTTTCGTGGTATCTTCTGCAATTTCAATGCTCAGTGAACGGACATTTACATTATAATACTTGTTATTTGTTTGTGTGCCATGTTTGGTCCAAACCTACTGTTTGTTTAGCACTGAATCAGTTAATCTTCTATTTAAAAAATTAAATGAAACACCTGCCACAGGTCTGTGTTTTGACTGGACCATCACGTGTTTAGGCCTGGATGCACGGGGGAACCGGTGGTCAGTCTCTTCCTCTGTTAGCGGACGACGAAGACACGCGTCGAACTCTCGACCATGAGCGCTCATGATATTATCAGCATAGCACTCTAATAACTACTTTACAACTCCCGCCAGTTACTCTGTAAGTTGAACTGATATGCAACTGTAAGAAAGAGACAAACATCATTGGGTGGCCTTATAATGGGAAGAGATCAACGCTCAGAGGAAAGGCGAGACGGACTTATAATCAGAGTGCCACTGGTACTATTAGTGTTGGAACTCTTCGCTGGCTGCTGAGGATGGGGACGGAGCACATATGGGAACGCCCCGAATGCTGTGATGTCGATTCCTAAATCAATCAATCAATCATAATGGGAAGAGATCAATTTGAGAGTATCGTGACGACTGGAAATATCAATTGGGAAAGAGTCAGAGGCAGACCGAGAGAAATGATGCTGAATGGACTAAGACGTGGCATGGAGGAACGTCATAACAAGAGTCTATCCAGAACACCAGGGACGGAGATCTGTGGAGAGGCATGAATGCCTACACTTGTTGACAGGATACGTGATACAGGATACAGGATACTGTCGGCTTGTTCCTGTTTTCATATACAAGTTTATAAATGTAAAAAAAAAAACAATTAAACAGATTTTTGAAATATTGATTGCTGTTAGCTTTGTATAAACAATCAGTCAATCAAAACACACACACACACACACACACACACACACACAAACGAGAGCGCGCGCGCGCAGACACAAAAACACTCACTCACAGAAACACACACACACACGCGCGCAGACACACAAAAACACACACCCACAGAAACACACACATATCTCTTCAAGCAAGACTTGCTATGTGTGGGAGCCATTGTTATCAGTAACAATTCCAGTGTGTATTCATCATAATCTGTATCATTATCATCATTATCTTGATGCAATAGAATCATCTGCTGGTACTGTTATGGTTTCTCGGTCTCATTATCAAGAGACATTAATAATGGAATAATTCGTGTCGGCGCTAAAGATAAGTACACTGTGGACCACTAAGACTTTCATACGACTCTAATTTTCTTACAGTCCGGAGTCAGGCATTAGAAAACGGTCGATCAAGATGTCAGGTATTAGATGTTTTTTTTTTTCTTTTCCCCAGAATCTCTGAGCGAAACTTTTTTTTTTTTTAAAGGCTGATCATCTTGGAGTCATCACAGTTCGAACTCAGCCGTAGAAAATTGTCTATCAAGATGTCTGTTCATAGACACATTGAGGATTGTTTGAGCGAAACGTTCATGCTGTTTTAGACTGATCATCTTGGAGTCATCACTGTTCCAACTCAGCCCGTAGAAAATTGTCGATCAAGATGTCTGTTCATAGACACATTGAGGATTATTTGAGCGAAACTTTCATGATGTTTTAGACTGATCATCTTGAAGTCTTCAAACAGTTCGAACCTGCTGACAAAAATAAATTGTCGATCAAGACGTCTGGTTTTAGATAGTTTCCCGATTCTTTGAGCGAAAGGTTCATCTTGTTTTAGGGTGATCATCTTGGAGTCATCACAGTTCGAATTCAGCCCGTAGAAAATTGTCGATCAAGATGTCTGCTCTTAGATGCTTTCCGGATTCTTTTAGCGAAACTTTCATGTTGTTTTAAGTTGGTTAGCTTATCTGTTGCCAAGCTGTCGTTGAGTATCTTCGCGGACGCTGACATAGGCAGAACTATTCGGTACAAGTGTTTGTTTCTGCTGACACCGGAACCCACGGACATCCATACGGAAACAGATAAAAAGATGGTCAAGGACACAGTCCCACATACAATTACCAGTAGTCTCGAGTTACGAAGGAGATAGTGGTGTAATATATCCACGTCTTTCCAGATATCGTTGCTTAATCTGTTCATTTTGAGAAATCTGAAATAGAAACAAGGACATGTCAATTATTTGTTTCAAGGTGTAGGCTCTTTGTCATTTATTGGTGTCGGGAATTAATTCTTGAGTATCCCACATTTCAGAACACCGTGCTTTATTTTGAGTTATACGCTTTGTCAGATTTCATGCTTGCACCAACACATAAACATATCACTACAGCCGTTGGGGTCATGCCACTACAGCCGTTGGGGGGTCATGTCACTACAACCGCTGGGGGTCATATCACTACAGCCGTTGGGGGTCATATTACTACAGCCGTTGGGGGGTCATGTCACTACAACCGCTGGGGGTCATATTACTACAGCCGTTGGGGGTCATATTACTACAGCCGTTGGGGGTCATATTACTACAGCCGTTGGGGTCATGTCACTGCAGCCGTTGGGGGGTCATGTCACTACAACCGCTGGGGGTCATATCACTACAGCCGTTGGGGTCATATTACTACAGCCGTTGGGGGGGGGGTCATGTCACTACAACCGCTGGGGGTCATATCACTACAGCCGTTGGGGGTCATATTATTACAGCCGTTGGGGGTCATATTACTACAGCCGTTGGGGGTCATATTACTACAGCCGTTCGGGGGTCATGTCACTACAACCGCTGGGGGTCATATCACTACAGCCGTTGGGGGCCATATTACTACAGACGTTGGGGGTCATATTACTACAGCCGTTGGGGGTCATATTACTACAGCCGTTGGGGGGTCATGTCACTACAACCGCTGGGGGTCATATCACTACAGCCGCTGGGGGTCATATCACTACAGCCGTTGGGGGTCTTATTATTACAGCCGTTGGGGGTCATATTACTACAGCCGTTGGGGGTCATATTACTACAGCCGTTCGGGGGTCATGTCACTACAACCGCTGGGGGTCATATCACTACAGCCGTTGGGGGTCATATTACTACAGCCGTTGGGGGTCATATTACTACAGCCGTTGGGGGTCATATTACTACAGCCGTTGGGGGTCATGTCACTACAACCGCTGGGGGTCATATCACTACAGCCGTTGGGGGTCATATTACTACAGCCGTTGGGGGTCATATTACTACAGTCGTTGGGGGTCATATTACTACAGCCGTTGAGGGTCATATTACTACAGTCGTTGGGGGGTCATGCCACTACAGCCGTTTGGGGTCATATCACTACAGTCGTTGGGGTCATGTCACTACAGCCGTTGGGGTCATGTCACTACAGCCGTTGGGGTCATGTCACTACAGCCGTTGGGGGTCATGTCACTACAGCCGTTGGGGGTCATATTACTACAGCCGTTGGGGGTCATATTACTACAGCCGTTGGGGGTCATATTACTACAGCCGTTGGGGGTCATATCACTACAACCGCTGGGGGTCATATCACTACAGCCGTTGGGGGGTCATGTCACTACAGTCGTTGGGGGTCATGTCACTACAGCCGTTGGGGGTCATGTCACTACATCCGTTGGGGGTCATATCACAACAACCTTAAAAAAAAGGTCGCTTAAAAGTCGACAGGGTCGACTTCATTTCATAGGGTTTTATCCCATATGGCTCGGTCTCTTTCCGCAGCGCGGAAAGCGTCGCACAACGCATGAACTCCGTAGCTCTAGCGACGACCCACAAGAGTCTCCGAAACATTTCACTCGTGAACCGAAGGACGCGGCCCGGAATCGGACCCACAACCTTCGCAACCCGAGTCAGACGGTTTGACCATGCTAACTTAATCAGTTAAAAGATGTCACATACAGAGGTAGTGGAAATCAGAATGGCCGAACGGATAAGAGCGCTTGTCCTTAAACTTCCGGTGTGCTGTGGTCGAGGTAGCCGGTTGAACCCTACACGGGTCAGCTGGGCTAAAATGTTGACATCTCGTCCTTGGCTTTGGGGCGTTAATTACCTCATAAGTCGGCGTGGGTTTGTCTGATGGAGAGGGACATTGGTAAACTAGTCCACAGGCAAAAATCAGTCCAGCGTGGACTGTGCTCGAGTTCACAGCGAGCCAGTACAACAACAACAACAACAACAACAACAACAACAACAACAACAACAACAACAACAAAACACTTGTAGTTAGTGATTCTTAAACATGTTGTTTGCTGAAATAATTCTTGTAGTCAGGATATTGTCCTTCGCGAGCTAAAAAGTAAAGCTCATATTCCCCCCCCCCCCCCCCCCCCCGCGCATATCCTTTTATAGAACATTGCAGTAAACACCAGTATTTTTCAGCTGCTGTTGATGTCTTGGCAAGTTTTATGTTCAGTAGTTTGCCATTGCTTTCTGAACGACCGGCTCACCTACCTCCGTAAGTAACCAGCGCGACTTGATCCGCTGCCGATATATATATATATATATATATATATATATATATATATATATATATATATATATATATATATATATATATATATATATATATATATATATATATATATATATATACATAACGCCCTTAACCCCTACGCCATGAAGACCGGCAAAAAATAGCGAAACAAAAAGATAAATGTAATTGAAATATGAAATGGTTATATTTATGATGAATTGTTTAATGAATGTGTACAGATGGACTTGTAACACACCCAGGAACTGCCGCATATGTCCTGCGTTTGGATCAGGTGAGGTCTGGAACTCACAATGCGAATTAAATAGTGGGAGCCCAAAGGCACTCGGAGTGAAGAATTACGGACAGAGATGAATATGGGAGGAAATGGAGAGCTGCAGATGATAGCAAAGTATTACAGCTTGGCTAAGTTGGGAGGCCTATGCTCCAAAGGTGGATAAAGGACAAAAGAAAACTGTCCACTTCTGGCTTCCTTCCCTGGTGGAATTCGTTCAGATCTATAGGCTCTCGAGAACGAGAACATGACAACGCGAGAGTTACATATTCTTATTTTATGAGTTTATGAGTTAATTGTCAGATATTTTTTTTTTCTGTGCTGTTATGTATTGAGTTATTAAATTTACAATTACAAATATGTTGAAGAACGTCATGTTGTATGCGAGTCAGCCAGAACGACCCTGCAGGAAATAGGTCCTTAGGTCGAATAGAGAGTGACAGTGAGTCCGGGGGAAACGGAGGAGGGTTGGCAGGGAAAGACCTATTTAAAGCCAGGGCTATGAAATATACATGAGAAAATTGAGACATAGTTATTTGGGACCCTCCACATAGCTTGTTACAATTGATGTAACATGCTATGTGGAGGGTCCCAAATAACTATGTCTCAATTTTCTCATGTATATTTCATAGCCCTGGCTTTAAATAGGTCTTTCCCTGCCAACCCTCCTCCGTTTCCCCCGGACTCACTGTCACTCTCTATTCGACCTAAGGACCTATTTCCTGCAGGGTCGTTCTGGCTGACACGCATACAACATGACGTTCTTCAACATATTTGTAATTGTAAATTTAATAACTCAATACATAACAGCACAGAGAAAAAAACAATATCTGACAATTAACTCATAAACATCTACACACAATCTAGAGAGAAAACTAGTCCATACAATATCAACACAAATATAAATCTCCTAGCTCATCGTTTTCCATATTGTCCCATGAATTCACAACCACCTCATGGCAAGTTCACTGGTCTTTATTTCCCGCGTAGGTTGTTCGAACAACAGGGTTCCATAAATCCAGGATTCCAAGTTTCCGTGTCCTACACGAATGTAGTGTGTCCAATGGTTAGGGAAAGTGCCCTGGGATCACGTGGCACAATTTTGGTGGGGAAATACTCAAGGAGAATAAATAGGATATATGTACGAGTGTGTCAGTGACTTAGGCGGGATCTAGCCCAAAATGAAAACATACTCGATCCCAGCTCAACGAAACGCCTGCCGAGGTGTCTGAAAGTATTCGTTCGGGCCCGCCGTGGTTCTATCTGGTATAGCCCAACAGCAGCAGGGACCTCATAGTAAACATAAAGTTCTATGTCGATGCTCTGTCGAAACCTCCGGCTATATTCGCCGTCAAAAGAAGGATCCTTTTATACCCCAGCCGTAGGATGCGGCACTTTATCTGTAAAATTCTTTAAAACTTTAATACATTGTGCCGACCACAACCGACAAGGTTGACAACGGACTTTTCACGCCCAAACCATTACCCTAGGTCATATTCGGTGCAAGGCGCGCCATTGGGTTTTCCCGAAGAACAGATAGATTTCAAAGTATTCGTGTCAAATACTCGGGTTATGAAAGTAACCCAGAGAATCCCACTCCGGAGGAATTGAGCGGATAGGTATGAGGACATGGGCCACTGGGGTTTCGCTACATAGGCCCCCTCTTAAGAAAGTCGAACCCTACGAACTTTCAACTGCCAGAGGTTCTGTTCGAATTACCTCCCCCTCACCTTCGACCATAGGATGCCGTGACATAAAATCCGCTCCCACATTATCCCTTCCGGGGATGTATTCGACCGTGAACTGATACGGTTGTAAGAGCAATGACCATCTCATTAACCTTGCGTTCAGTTTCTTAGAAGTTGCCAAAAACGTCAGAGGTTGATGGTCGGACTGCACTTTGAACGGTACTCCATACAGATAAGGTTGAAATTTCTGTACCGCCCACACTAGAGCCAGACATTCCCGTTCGACGGTGGAGTAATTCCGTTCCGCGGGTAACAGTTTTCTACTGGCATATGCCACCGGACATAGCACAGTAGGATCATCTCGCCCTTCCTGCAACAGAGTTGCTCCAATCCCTATGTTACTCGCGTCGGTTCTTAGAACAAACGTTTTCTCCAAATTTGGGAGTTGCAGGACTGGCCTATCCACCAAAGCCTGTTTCAGCTTCCCATAAGCCTCTTCACAGCTCGGGGTCCAGACTATAGGATCTGGCGATCCTTTCTTCAGGGTTTCGGTTAACGGTGCCCCAATTTCGTTGAACTTCGGAATAAATTTCTGGTAAAACCCACACAGAGACAAGAAAGACCTAACATCCTTTTTGGATTTAGGACGGGGTGCGAGTCTGACCTTCTCTACATTCTTTTCTTCCGGTACCAAACCCCCCGGGGTAATAGTATGTCCCAGAAATTCTAAGGAGTGATAGCCAATCATGCATTTGGCTGGACGGGCAGTTAACCCCTCCTCTTTCAATCTTATGAAGATCTGTTCCAAGGATTTCAGGTGATCTTTCAGATTGCCAGAAGCGATGAGAATATCATCCATAAACGAGACGACAGAGGGATCCCTTAAAGGGTCTAATAACTTTCTCATCATGCGTGTGAACACACTGGGCGCATTGCTCAGCCCAAAAGGCATCACCTTAAATTCGTAATGGCCGCTCGGAGTACTGAAAGCGAGCAAGGGCCGAACCTCAGGCTTCACAGGGATCTGATAATATCCCCGGCTTAAATCGATTTTTGAAACGTACTTTGCCCTATTTAATCTGGCAAACAGTTGATTTGTGTTTGGTAACGGCTCAACTTGGAATGTCGTACAACTGTTTAAATGCCTGTAATCAATACACAAGCGGTGCTCCCCGCTTGGCTTTCTCAACAAGACAACCCCGGCATTATAAGGAGAAGTCGAAGGAGTTATGATGTCATCATCCAGAAGCTTCTGGGTTTCGGCTTCCAGGGCCTTCTCTTTCACAAAGGGCACTGGATATATTTTTTGGCGAATGGGGTCTTGGGTAGTCAGAGTCATATCAAACTCAACCAACCCTGTCCGCCCTGGACGATCGGTAAGAATCTGTTGATGGGACTCCAACAAATGGATGACTAGTTCTGTTTCTTCAGCCGACAGATCAGTATTTATATGTACATCCTTATAGGTTTCCCCAGAGTGTAAAGGATACTCCCTATCCGCGTCTGCGCCCGATTCAGTTTCCATCGCGACCGCCATAGTCATGAGTGGGAGAGAAGTACCATCGGATCGTTCCTCATATTTTTTGAGGAGGTTAATGTGGAAGATTTTAGATTTCCCCCTGATCCGGATAGCATAATTGGTACGGGACACAACCCTTTCCACCGGGAAAGGCCCCTGCCAACCAATCTCGAGTTTATTGGAACCTACTGGAAGTAACAACAGAACCCGATCCCCCACCTTCAGAGACCTATCTTTCGTCCTTCTATTGTAGTAGGCCGCGTGTCTCTTTCTGGCCGCTCTCAGATTCTGACCCGCCAAAGCCCAACCTGTCTGGAGTTTCTTCTTTAACTCCTCGACGTATTTGTAGGAAGATACCACCTCTTCGGAAGTCTCCTCCTCTGTCCAACATCTCAATAAGGCTTCTAAGGGACCCTTGATTGGCCTCCCGAATAATAGAGTGGCTGGTGGCAACCCGGTTGACCCATGGGGAACCTCCCGATAGGCGAACAAGGCGGCTGGGATATATTCATCCCATCTGTCTGGTTTCTCTTGAGCCAGCTTCCTAAGCATGGTCATCAAGGTACCATTAAACCTCTCTACTTGCCCATTAGACTGAGGGTGGTATGGGCTTGTGTGAATGTGGTTAGTCTGGAAGATACGAAAGACTTCCTCCATCAGCTTACCACAAAACTGAGACCCATTGTCCGTTAGGATCTGGTTTGGAAATCCCAACCGAGTAAAAGTCTCCATCAGTGCATCAGCCACTCGCTTAGAGTCGATGGTGGCCAACGGTATCGCCTCGCCCCACATGGAACAGCAATCCACCATCGTCAGAATATACATATTCCTCTTCCTAGTCCGAGGAAGAGGACCAACCAGATCGATGGCAACTCTCTCGAAAGGAGAGTTCATAATGGGCATATCACCCAAGACTACCGGAGCCGTCCAGTGTTTTGGTGCCACACGCTGGCACTCTGGGCACGACTTGACGTACCTACGCACATCTCCAGTCATCCCTGGCCAGTAGTAATGGCAGGAAATGCGCTGAAGTGTTGCCCCGACACCCATATGTCCACTGAAAGAAATGGTGTGTCCCATATGAAGAAGCTGTTCCCGATAAGCCTTAGGAACTACCAGCTGTCCATGCTGGCGTTCCTCCACTCCGGCTCTCCGGTACAGTAACCGATTCTTCATATAATACTGACCCCGTCTTGGTGGGTCAGCACTTTTTGGCAACTGGTTGAAGCAAGGTTGCAACGTAGCATCCAGGCTTTGAGCAGCTCGTAACTCCCCAGGCAAGGGATTCACGATCAAGGCCGGCGTCTGCTCCTCCTCCGATTGAGATCTGGTTTGCATCGCCCCTACGTACATGGGTTCGTTTGGGATCCCTAGGAAGACGTAGCGGCAACCCAAGATCATCGGGAAGATAGGATCGATCAGAACGGCTGCCTGAATAGTGCCGGTAACATATTTTGATTTGATGTCCACCTTCGCAATTGGAAGAGACATCGCTACCGCACTCTTTGTCGCCGTTTGAATCTCAATGGATTCCCCGGTTAGCTGCTCTGGGCTCACTAAGTGTGATGAAATTACGGCCTCAAACTGAAGACCTGTGTCATAGAGACACTCGACTGGTTGTCCGTTCACAAGAACCGTCTCTACTACTGGTGGTTTTTCTGAATCTTTGTTCCCAGGATCCCTCCCTTCTACCTCCTTGTTAGACCCCTCCCCGGTTTCTACAAGACAGGCAGCAGAGTCTTTCTGTTTGCGCCTGCAATCGGCCGTATTGTGTGTGGGAGATTTGCAGAAGGCGCACCACTTTTCACTCCACTTTCTTTTGGGAGATCCAGGTGGACTCTTACCAGAGGGTTTCTTAATGGGAACTTTTTCGAAAGGATCCTCCTTTTTGGTGTGAGTGGGTTTGGGGTTCTTCTTCTTTCCAGACCCAGTGTCTGGTGATCGGAGATTGGGTTGTGCCAGTTCCCCATTATCCCCATGAGCTAGCACATACCTTTCCGCCAATGTGTTGACTACGTCTAACCTTTCTGTCCCATTTTCAACCAAGAAGATTTGCAATGGCTTAGGCATCATCCTCTTCATTTGGTCCACGACCACTAATTCTTCTAAACTTTCATAGTCGTTGGCAAATCCTGCTAATGACATCCATTTCAAAAGGTAAGACTTAAGTCTAACACTGTATGCTGAGAACATCTCTCCTGGCTCTCTCCTCGACTTTCTGAACTGTTGTCGGTAAGTATGGGCTGTCATCTGGAACCTTTTCAATAATGCCTTTTCCAGGGCCTCATAGTCATTCTCCATACCAGGTGGCAACCTTGAATAGACCTCATACGCGGTCCCCTCAGGCCCTGTGAGAGTTTCAAGTTCCATTTCCCACGTTCCAATCCCATAGCCAAAGCCATCGACTGAAATCTGTGAAGATACTGGTCGATCTTATCTTTGTATTCATCGAACGGGAGCAATGGGAACTTCATTGCCTGGTATGGACCGCCACTAGAAGTTGTTGAGTCAGGGAGAACTGCGCCTCCAACTGCACCCTCGCCTCCCTTGGCCGTTTGAGCTTTCAGCTCCAACTCCCTCATACGGAATTCATGGTCTCTGGCTGCCTGCTCGGCCACCATCTTCCTAGCCTCAGCCTCAATTTTCTTTGCTTCGCGCTCTGCCTCGATTTTCTTAGCCTCGCGCTCTGCCTCGATTTTCTTAGCTTCGCGCTCTGCCTCGAATTTCTTAGCTTCGCGCTCAGCTTGTCGAAAATCTCTCTCCACTTCTTGAACATATTTCTGTAACTCAGCCCCT
The DNA here is from genome assembly GCA_963921405.1 of Cepaea hortensis. Taxonomy (NCBI): domain Eukaryota; kingdom Metazoa; phylum Mollusca; class Gastropoda; order Stylommatophora; family Helicidae; genus Cepaea; species Cepaea hortensis. The sequence continues at coordinate 197,921,730 of OY992877.1, forward strand.
TCATAGCCTATCTCACGCCCTGTAGCCTGCACTTCAGCCACATTAAATTTCGCGGATGCCATCTTAACTCAGAGGGTAAGTGAATAGGTAATGGACAAATGGGTATAATACACGACCACAACACTTCGTATGTCGTCAGTCTGTGTCAGGAAGAGTATAGACAATAGCCAGGTACGGTAAGCAGAACCTATTGATATTAGACCAGAATATCTGTCCCCTATCCCTATATCAGCCAGAGCTCCACCAGGATTTAAAATATCCCGGACGGGCCCCCAGAAATTGTAACACGCTATGTGGAGGGTCCCAAATAACTATGTCTCAATTTTCTCATGTATATTTCATAGCCCTGGCTTTAAATAGGTCTTTCCCTGCCAACCCTCCTCCGTTTCCCCCGGACTCACTGTCACTCTCTATTCGACCTAAGGACCTATTTCCTGCAGGGTCGTTCTGGCTGACACGCATACAACATGACGTTCTTCAACATATTTGTAATTGTAAATTTAATAACTCAATACATAACAGCACAGAGAAAAAAACAATATCTGACAATTAACTCATAAACATCTACACACAATCTAGAGAGAAAACTAGTCCATACAATATCAACACAAATATAAATCTCATAGCTCATCGTTTTCCATATTGTCCCATGAATTCACAACCATCTCATGGCAAGTTCACTGGTCTTTATTTCCCGCGTAGGTTGTTCGAACAACAGGGTTCCATAAATCCAGGATTCCAAGTTTCCGTGTCCTACACGAATGTAGTGTGTCCAATGGTTAGGGAAAGTGCCCTGGGATCACGTGGCACAATTTTGGTGGGGAAATACTCAAGGAGAATAAATAGGATATATGTACGAGTGTGTCAGTGACTTAGGCGGGATCTAGCCCAAAATGAAAACATACTCGATCCCAGCTCAACGAAACGCCTGCCGAGGTGTCTGAAAGTATTCGTTCGGGCCCGCCGTGGTTCTATCTGGTATAGCCCAACAGCAGCAGGGACCTCATAGTAAACATAAAGTTCTATGTCGATGCTCTGTCGAAACCTCCGGCTATATTCGCCGTCAAAAGAAGGATCCTTTTATACCCCAGCCGTAGGATGCGGCACTTTATCTGTAAAATTCTTTAAAACTTTAATACATTGTGCCGACCACAACCGACAAGGTTGACAACGGACTTTTCACGCCCAAACCATTACCCTAGGTCATATTCGGTGCAAGGCGCGCCATTGGGTTTTCCCGAAGAACAGATAGATTTCAAAGTATTCGTGTCAAATACTCGGGTTATGAAAGTAACCCAGAGAATCCCACTCCGGAGGAATTGAGCGGATAGGTATGAGGACATGGGCCACTGGGGTTTCGCTACAATAATCATCAATAACATACATAATGCTTTATCCGGGGGTGGGATCGGTTAAGAAATAACTGTTTCATAACATATCAGAGCATTGGCAAATTCAAAGAGAAAGAATAAATCAACATCAGCAAATTGAAAACTTTTAAATCCTTCAACGCGATAGAATCACTCTACTACAGCAATAGGGTCGGCTCTGTGGCGTGGGCGTTACGAATGCAATTCATAATCCTGCACACCACGTTCGAAACACAGCTGCGGGAGATTTGGAAGCAGACCGCATTGCGTTGGTTTCCATACAAAGGTATGAGTGCTGGTCCTTCAGGAAGCAGTGACAAACTACTGAACGTATACTTGTCAAGAAATCGCAAACAGCCAAAAAATGCTGGGTTTGACTGTGACGTCCCGTACAGGATAAACAACAAACTTTATTTAACAGCACTAGGAAACCTCTCACATACTCCAACTCGATAGAATAACTCTAAATATCTCTACACCAACAGTTTGAACATTTCCATTTCTTCTACGCGATAGAATAACTCTAAATAACTCTACACCAGCAGTTTCAAAACTCTCACAACATTCAACGCGATAAAACAACTTTAAATAACTCTACACTAGCAGTTTGAAAACTCTCACATTCTTCAGCACGATAGAATAGCTCTAAATAACTCTACACCAGCAGTTTGAAAACTCTCACATCCTTCAGGGCGATAGAATAATTCTACAGGGTGGGCCAAAAAAAAGTGAGAACATCGCGTAAAAAGTAATATAATTACATCACAATTTGTTTAACTGTATCCATAATAGCTTGAATTGCTTACTAATTTACTTACTTACCTATTTACTTATACGATGTCTTTATTTCGACAATTTCCGGGCGTCATCTTTGGTTTTTAGTAAGCCAATTGTTTAAATTTTTTACCAAGAATGACAAAAATTACCGCGGAAGACCATATTAAACATTTGCGAATTGAAAAACAGTGGGTTGCTGGGAGAATGACCAATGAGTTTCCAAACAAAGCCTGGAGCATAGCTAGTGTCAGTCGGGTTATCAATACAATTGACAACCACGGTACCACAGAACGTAAACCCGGAAGTGGTAGACCAAAATCTGCCAGAACACAACAGAATATTGAGCGGGTGAGTGGGCTGACCTGCAGTCAAGATGACGATCCTCACAGTCACAAAATTCCGCTGGAAATAAAAAGAGAAACTGGTACACCACGGTTGTCGGTTCGATGTATTGTTAAGCAAGATTTATAGCTCAAAACGTACAAGCGTGTGATCGGGCAGAAGCTCAATGGAAATATCAAACTGAAACGCTTGCAACGCAGTCGGCAGCTACTTGAGCGGTTCCCTATTGAGAGAAGTGTACGTAGCATCTGGTTTACATACGAAAAGACATTCACCATTGCCACTCCAGTTAATTCTCAAAATGACCGTGTTTGTTCGGTTGAAATAAATAAAATTCAAGCTCGGGAAAGTCGACTTACACGAGAGCGTGACCATTTCAGCCGCGGTATCAAGGTATCAGTTGGTGTGTCTCGAATGGGGAAAACTAGTATTGTGTTCGTTGAACCAGGCGCCAAAGTAAACAGTGAATACTATTGTGAACATGTTCTGAGACAAGGTTTGCTGCCTGTTATTCAAGCAACATGTGGTCGCCATAACTCGACATTACAGCAAGACGAAGCTCCATCTCACATAGCCAGAAATACGATCAACTTTCTTCGTCAGGAGATTGTTAACTTCACCGAGCCAGACATGTGGCCACCGAGTAGTCCTGATTTAAACCTAGTAGATTATGAACCGGCTCCGTGGCTAAAGTGTTGCGAACGCGGTTCGTGAGCCGGGTACCAGGCGTTCGAAGCTCAGCGGAGACCGATTTGTGCAGCAGACCGTGTCGCGCTGTGTTATAACGTGCTGGTATGGTAGCCGATCGTTCAGAAAGCAATGGCAAACTACTGAACGTAACAATTGCCTAGTACATCAACAGCAGCTGAAAATTGCTGGTGTTGACTGCAACGTCCCGTAAGGGATATGCAAAAAAAAAACATTATGCCATATGGGGTGCTTTGCAAGAAAAAGTCTGCCTTTGCCGAAAATTTACCATAGTTGAGCAGCTCAAGTTGGCAATAATTGAAGAATGGAGAAATCTGGGGCAGCCCTTTATTGACAGCAGCATAAACGAGAGGCGTCGACGCTTAGAAAAACTCGTTGAGAAGCAAGGAGGACACATTGAACATGATTTCTGATTAGCTAAATATTTAGCAACAAAATTACATGAAATAATATAATTAATTGAATTATATTGTAAAATAACTCGCATGCTGTAGCATTCAATTAATTATATTATTTCATGTAATTTTCAGTAGATCTTCTCACTTTTTTTGTGTGTGCCCTCCCTGATATCTTCTAACGCCATAGAATAATGTTGAACAAAATAGTGGTTTTGTTTAATTTCAGCGTAATCACACAAATATCCATCCTTGCAGAAACCATGAGGTCATGAAATAGCATTTCAGGTATTGATCGGTGCTTATTGAAGACGATAAAAACAGTATAAATTCTAACATGCCGCCCTAAAACTAGGACAGCGCTTCGCAGAAAACAGTGTGTTTTGAAGCTTTGAGATATCTAGTTGGTCGTACGTCGAAGTACACTTATTCCTTCAAGAAAGCACTGTGAGAATTGTGAGGCAATTTCTCGTGATAAATTTAGCTATCAGTGGAATCTTTAAAATTCCTGACAAACCATTAGTAAAAGTAGGCACTTTAATTTAAAAGATCAACGCTTTCGAAACTAGTCTAGTAACGATGTTTTACTTGAATCTAAAATAAGTAGATAATAGCGAATAAAAATGTTCTGGTAACCTTCATTTACGTAACCCTAGCTACGCAGATAATGATGAAGGTGAAGAAAATTGTCTAGTAACATCGATTTACTGAGTCTAAAATAAGGAGACAATGGCGAAGACAATTTTCGAGTAATGATTTACGTGAGTACACAATTGCTAGACTGTGTCTTCATATAATTCAAATATAACTCAGTAACATCAAATGGTCCAGGGTGACACTAAATCGAGCAATTTTCTTGAAGCAATAAAAATGAACGGCAATGAAGGAGTTGAAGGCCGGCAATCATGTGGTTGAAAGCATTCTTTATTTGCCCAACGGTCAAATCTGTTGCATCTCAACGAAACCAATGAAAAACGACAATTTATATTTACCGTGTCTGTTATGGCCAGACGGGACGGTAATAACAATATTAATTCAGATAATATAACGTTGAATATGCCAGATTCTAGTGATTATCAAATCCATGTCCCGGTCCTTCTATCATTCCTAAATCTTTATAAGTTTCACCTTGCCGTGACGTTGTAAGTCCCGTACTCATATGTTCATATCTGTCCATGATTTGTGGGCTCATATATGTCGTTCATGAATATTCTCGTTATCCTCTATAATGTGTGTTGGCCATGATAACGTTGTCCTGCCAGTAAATATCTTCTCACGTTCCAGAAAGTCTAAACGTGCAGCCTCCTTGTTCGAGCTCTAAGATCTGACTGTTTGTTGTTGTTGACAATTTCTCTGACGTCTTCTCCTTTCTACGTCAGCCTTTTAGTTTCTCATAAACTTTTCTTCGCGATTTTCTGTTTATTGTATTTTGCGTCATTTTATCTGCGCTGCTACTTGGCAGCAATTAGGTGATACTGACGAAGAAAAATGTCTAATATCGTTGATTTACAAGTCTAACTCTAAAATAACGAGAAAATGACGGAACAAAATTTCTAGTAAATGTCTAGTATTGTTGATTTACAAGCCTAATATAAAGAGAAAATGGGGAAAGAAAATTTCTAGTAACCTCATTTAGATGAGTCTTAAATAAGGAGATAATGACAAAGAAATATTTCTAGTAACGTTATTTCCAAAAGCATGAAATAAGAAGACAATGATGGGAAAAAACTTAAAAAACTAGAATGGATCAAAAGAAGATCACATTGCCATTCATCAATCAAACTGGCAACTTGAGAGGATCAGACAAAAGACAGTTACAACCTAACAGGCTTTGTATGCTGCAGATGTTTCCAAAGAAATTAGCCAGGGCCCAGTTATCTTAGTATAACAGACTTCTGGTAGTGGGAAATAAAGTACCCGCTGAAGAGCTTTGAGTCAGACTGGTAGCCGGCGGCTAGAATCTGTGTCTTTTTTAACTGATCCAGTGTCGAAGGATAACGTATCGTTAAATCTGACCTCCTGTATGGACAGAAGAACAATGTATCATCATGCTGGAGCAGTGTTTCTCAACCGGTGGGGAATTCCCCCCCCCCCACCACCCAGGGGGGAATTTTAGGGTTTCCAGGGGGGAGGGGTGGATTAAGGTTATTTCAAGATCGCGTTAATACAAGAACGATTACTTGATATTGTTTTGCCCTTCATACTTTACGGTTCTGTACTTGTCACCCTTCTAAAATTCATTTTATAAAGTAAGTAGACCCACAAATCACGTTTTATGTGGACGTCTAAACTTGTTTTAGTATGTGCTATTAAATTTAGCTTCCATTATTACGTATCCTGTGTTAAAAAGGGGGGGGGTGGTTAGGTAGGAAATACGAAAAGGGGGGGGGGGGAGGATGACGTTCTGAAAATATGGTGAAGAGGGGCACGGGCCAAATTTTTAGGTAGGAAATACGAAAGGGGGATGGGGGAATTGACGTTCTGAAAATATGGTGAAGGAGGGCACGGGCCAAAAAAGGTTGAGAACCACTGGGCTAGAGTCATTGTGTTATTTGTTTTATTTCGTTGTATCTTCCGCAATTTCAACGCCCAGTGAACGGAAATTTACATTAACTCGCACTTGTTCATTTGATTGTTTACCTTGTTTGACCCAAACCTACTTTATGTTTTGACACTGAATCAGTTAAATAACAGATGCCTAACTGAAAACAAATAAAGAGTTACAAACTAGTTACTGAGGACGAGTATCCAGTAGATTCTTCAGCCTAGCTGAAACAAATAGAGAGTTACAAACTAGTTACTGAGGACGAGTATCCAGTAGATTCTTCAGCCTAACTGAAAACAAATAGAGAGTTACAAACTAGTTACTGAGGACGAGTACCCAGTAGATTCTTCAGCCTAACTGAAAACAAATAGAGAGTTACAAACTAGTTACTGAGGACGAGTATCCAGTAGATTCTTCAGCCTAACTGAAAACAAATAGAGAGTTATAAACTAGTTACTGAGGAGGAGTATCCAGTAGATTCTTCAGCCTAACTGAAAACAAATAGAGAGTTACAAACTAGTTACTGAGGACGAGTATCCAGTAGATTCTTCAGCCTAACTGAAAACAAATAGAGAGTTACAAACTAGTTACTGAGGACGAGTATCCAGTAGATTCTTCAGCCTAACTGAAAACAAATAGAGAGTTACAAACTAGTTACTGAGGACGAGTATCCAGTAGATTATTCAGCCTAACTGAAAACAAATAGAGAGTTACAAACTAGTTACTGAGGACGAGTATCCAGTAGATTCTTCAGTCTAACTGGAAACAAACAGAGAGTTATAAACTAGTTACTGAGAACGAGTATCCAGTAGATTCTTCAGCCTAACTGAAAACAAATAGAGAGTTACAAACTAGTTACTGAGGACGAGTATCCAGTAGATTCTTCAGCCTAACTGAAAACAAATAGAGAGTTGCAAACTAGTTACTGAGGACGAGTATCCAGTAGATTCTTCAGCCTAACTGAAAACAAATAGAGAGTTACAAACTAGTTACTGAGGACGAGTATCCAGTAGATTCTTCAGCCTAACTGAAAACAAATAGAGAGTTACAAACTAGTTACTGAGGACGAGTATCCAGTAGATTCTTCAGCCTAACTGGAAACAAACAGAGAGTTATAAACTAGTTACTGAGAACGAGTATCCAGTAGATTCTTCAGCCTAACTGAAAACAAATAGAGAGTTACAAACTAGTTACTGAGGACGAGTATCCAGTAGATTCTTCAGCCTAACTGAAAACAAATAGAGAGTTACAAACTAGTTACTGAGGACGAGTATCCAGTAGATTCTTCAGCCTAACTGAAAACAAATAGAGAGTTACAAACTAGTTACTGAGGACGAGTATCCAGTAGATTCTTCAGCCAAACTGAAAACAAATAGAGAGTTACAAACTAGTTACTGAGGACGAGTATCCAGTAGATTCTTCAGCCTAACTGAAAACAAATAGACAGTTACAAACTAGTTACTGAGGACGAGTATCCAGTAGATTCTTCAGCCTAACTGGAAACAAATAGAGAGTTATAAACTAGTTACTGAGAACGAGTATCCAGTAGATTCTTCAGCCTAACTGAAAACAAATAGAGAGTTACAAACTAGTTACTGAGGACGAGTATCCAGTAGATTCTTCAGCCTAACTGAAAACAAATAGAGAGTTACAAACTAGTTACTGAGGACGAGTATCCAGTAGATTCTTCAGCCTAACTGGAAACAAATAGAGAGTTATAAACTAGTTACTGAGAACGAGTATCCAGTAGATTCTTCAGCCTAACTGAAAACAAATAGAGAGTTATAAACTAGTTACTGAGGACGAGTATCCAGTGGATTCTTCAGCACACAGTTTTGTCACTGTATAACATAGTGCAGGCAGGCACGGTAGTGTGGTTGCTAGCATGCTTGCTTCCCGGCTCGTTGGTAATGTGTTCGAATCCCGTTGAGGTGGGGACTTTTAAAAGTTGACTTGGATTCTCAGGTTGAGTCAGAGTAAAATAGGAACCAGGAAAAGTTATGGGAAGTAAAGACAGCCAGAGTGATAACGACCACATGACCCATCCAGTAGCGATGCGTCTGTACCATATACCATATAAATCTCTAGGTGGGGAACAAGGTCCTTTATTTTGCTTTGTAACTTCGCCACCATCACCTCATGGCGGAAAGCCTCTAGGTCCCTTACCAGTGAATACAAGTTTGGACCGTTGTAAGTATCATCATCATCATGTGCCACGTCAGCTGGCGTAGGCGTTCATGTCTCTCCAAAGATCTTAGCGTTTGGAGTTCTGGATCAGCTCATTTGATGATATACCAACGTCTCAGTCCATTCAGCATAATTTCTCTTGGTCTGCTTCTGTCTCTTTTCACACTGATCTTTCCAGTTGTCACCATGTTCTTCAATGCCTCTCTTCTCATCATATAATCATAGAAGGCTAGATTGTCTCTTTCTTATAGTTGTATATAATCTTCTACTTTAATCAGCCTCCTCCAGACAATCGTTGTTAGTGACTCTGGCAGTCCCATGTATTCGCAACACTTTTCTCGGTAAGCACATATCCGTGGCTGCTTCGAAGTTCTTCCTAAGTATAAATAGTTAAAGGGTTAAATACATTTAATCCTAGATGGAAAAGCCTTTCACAGAAGTTGTGGTGCCTAAATTATCATTTTCTGCATTTTTAAACTAATCATTTTTTATCATTCTCGGCTAGAAAACAAGGAGCTGCAATTTTCCCAAAGTGGGTTTATAAATAATACATCAATGTATTGATTGGGGCTCCGAAAACGGAGGATAAGTGAGGAATGGCGTGGGGTGGGAGTAGAGGGAAGGATAAATAATTGTGATGTGTCGTGGAACAAGCACGACAGGAACTTTCCGATCGTCAGAAGTGGCTACCTTCCCAGAATGCTTCGGCCCTTTACTTTTATTACCTCTGGGCGGAGTTATCCGGATCATGACTCCGGGTGTCTTTCTCCTGCCGTTAATTCGTACCCTGTTTCGAGACCTTCGATTATTTTGTTTCCACTTGTCCCACAAATGCACATTGTGTCTGCTTCAAAGTCACCCCGCCCTCGGGGAGAACAACATCGTGCACCCGGTGCTTCGTATCCTCACACATATCCTAGCCCCTTCAGCGGTGAGAAGCCAGCTTCTTTCCCTACCGTTCCTCTCTGTCGTCGCCTCTGCATCGGCTGTTCGCTGTGCATCAGTAGACATTGATGCCGTCATGGTGTCTTCTTCGTAACCCGGTTCCTGGCTCAAGGTATCTGAATTTCTGCACTTGCCTCCCAAAAATAACGTCATAATTGCACATTTAGGCACATTGCGTTTTTTTTTCTTAAATTGATATCACCATGACTTCTATCTTTCTATTATTTAAACTAAACCCCATTTTTTCTTCACTCTCTACAACACTGTATATATCATTTCCTGCAGTTCCTTCTGACGTGTTGCAATTAAGACGGTGTCAACAGCATATTACCAAGACATCAACAGCAGCTGAAACATGCTGGTGTTGACTGCAATGTCCTGTAAAGGATATGCGAAAAAAATGTGTGCATGCGTACGTGCGCGCGCGCGCGCGCGCGTGTGTGTGTGTGTGTTTTTTTTTTTTTTTGTTTTTTTTTCTCCCACCAACCAGGATCCTATTATATGTTCACTGCACAATGAGACCAAACTAGGAGACATGTTCCTACCAGGTTGTTGATTCTTTTGGCTGCTGTTTGCTGGCAATCTCATCTCTCATCTCATCTCATCATGTTCCTCTTGTACCTTGCGGTGTCGAGGTGAAGTATAAACATCGTGAGAGTGCCCGAATATGGGCTTCATATATCGATATTCCCATGGACTCTGCTATTCCCTCAGTCCTACGTTTACGTGGTCGGCCTCTTCCTCTGTTTCCATCTGGTCTGTACATCATTGCTTGTTGTGGTATACTGTTGACTGGTAACCTACTTCCATGGCCAAACCATTTGACTTGCTGCTTTCTAATAAAATCTAGTGCTGCTTTAACCCCCACTTTAGTCCTGATTTCTTCATTTCTGATCTTATCTCCTCTTGATACGTTGAGTATTCTTCTCAGGTACCTCATTTCTGTTGTTGTGATTTTTCTTTTCTCTTTTTCTGTCATTGTCCAGGTTTGTCATTGGTAGCATAGAGTTGGTAGGAAGATTTTGTTGTAAAGGGCTTTCTTAGTAGTTATTGATACATGTTTGTTCTTTAGTATTGGTGCCATTTGTCCAATGAGTTGATTTGCCTTATTGCACCTATTTTCGATCTCGTCTTCTGATCTGCCATTTGATGATATTATACTTCCTAGGTACTTGAAACGTTTTACTTGTTTCAAGAGATGTTCGTTTAGTTGAATTGTTGTTGTTTGTTCTTCTTTAGTTATAATCATTACCTATGTTTTGCTTGTGCTAATTTTCATGTTATGTTTCCTACACATTTCGTTTAGACTATTCATGTGGTCTTCTAATTCAGCTTCTGATTTTCCTATTAGTGCTTGGTCGTCCGCAAACAGGAGTTCTCTAATGGTTAGATTTGCAGATGCTTCTTCTGTGTTCTCGTCATGCGGTATTCTTGCTGTCTTTGTTTGGCTGGTTTCATTACATTTGTTGTATATATATGTTATGAACAAGAGAGGGGACAGGACACAACCTTGTCGTACTCCAGATCGTATGGTGAAGGGTTCTGAGTGTCCTCCAGTTGTTCTCACTATGCATTTGCTGTTGTTGTATAAACTTCTACATAGGTTTGTTAGATGTGTACTAACTCCATATTGTTTTGGGATTTCCCACAGCTTGTTTCTATCTACTCTATCGAATGCCTTTTCTTGGTCGACAAAGGCTAAGTAGAGTGTTTCATTGAATTCGATTGATTTTTCTATAAGTTAAAAAGAGCAAAAATGGCATCTGTGCATCCTTTGTTTTTCCTAAATTCAAGTTGTGTTTCGCTTAGCTGGGGTTATAAAGTAGTTCGAAATCTTTTTTCAAGAATTTTGCAAAATATTTTCCCAGTATGACTCAACATTGAAATGCCTCTTTTGCTGCCTTTGTTTTTCCAAATTGGGATAATTATGGCGTTTCCTCAGTCTCGTGGTGTCTGTTGTTCTACCCAAACATGGTTGAATAGTCTATGTAGCCAAGCTGTTCCTACTTCTCTTGCTGCTTTAATTAGTTCATTTGGTATTTCATCCTTTCCCGGTGATTTGTTCAATGGGGCTAATCTGATGGCTTCTATAATTTCTTCTTTTAGTATTTGTGGTTCTAGTTTTTCGGTGACATCTGTGTAGATCTCTTGAATTCCTGAGACATCTGATGGGATGTTGAGAAGTTGTTCGAAATACTGCTTCCATCTTATTAGGATTTGTTTTTGTTCACTTATTGGCTCTCCATATTCGCTGTTAATTATTTCAGTTGGGTCAAAGGATCCTCCTCTGCTTCGCATTGCGCTTATCTTTTTGTAGAAGTTTCTAGTTGCCTTCTTGTAGTTTTTATTTAGAGTTTCTCCATACTCTTCCCAGTCTTTTTTGTTTTTCCCTCTTTACTATTCTACTCACATGTCTTCTCGCTATTCTATATTCTATGTAATCACATTCCTGTCTTTTTGCCTTACTATTGCTGCCAATATATATTCTTTATTATTCGCAGATCTTTGCCGTCAATGTTCATTTGTTTTTGTAATTGTATTATGTCCTTATGTTTAATCTTAATGTACCCGCTAGTGTAGATGTCATTTAGAAATTGTTTTCAATATTTCGATTCCAATATCACCTATAGCTTCAACTTCCGCCAATGTAATGCTGTCTTGTCCGGGTGCCTTTCTTTTCTTCATGCGATGTAGTGCATCTTAAACTTTCGCTGAAAATATTGGCGGACCTTCACCATGGTCTTAACTTACTACATACAATTTAGTTTTGTAATATTTTGCTGTAAGAAGATATATTCCCTTTTACGGTGAAGATATTGATCTATCAATAATTATACTGACTTCAGAACCATTAATATATCTTATCAATATTAATTAATCTTTGTTCTGTAATAAGGTGATATTCATTAATACCAATCCACATTTGTTAATAAGTTAGAACTTTTCGTGATTATTCTTGCTGCCTTTTACGTCATAACTCATCATTCTTGCTACCTATTGTGTCAGAACTCTTTGTAATTATTCTTGCTGCCTATTACGTTACAACTCATCGCGAGCATTCTTGGTGTGTTTTAAGTAGTGTGCACATAAAATGCATACCAAACACGAGAATGGCCAAATGACATCATTGGGACAAGAATAGAGAACTAATCCGAGACATAACCGTGTGAGATGACGGACTATGATCGTCCACTCTTATTGGGGCGACACAAGCTGAAAACCATCTGCTGGCAGCGGAAAAGTGGTTTCAGTCGGAAAAGCAAAGAATACCATGGACAAAAAACAAAAAGAACAAATGAAATAGTTCCACAGGGAACAAATGACAGCAGAAAACTTAGGGAAATTAGACGAACGAACGAACGAACGAACGAACGAACGAACACACTTTATGTTCAAAAGGTTAAGAGTTGGACTCGCAGGGACGTCTGATATTTTGTCCTTCTTATCTCTTTACTCGCATACATTATTTCATTCATACATTACTTGGCTAAAGTAGCCTTTAGCAAGATGAAAAACATACTGACCAATAAAAAGATGTCAGCTGAAACGAGAAAAAGAGTGTTGAGGTGCTACATAGAGCCTGTTCTTTTGTATGGATGTGAAACTTGGACAATGAGCAGTCAAGCTGAAAAACTTCTGATGGCTGTAGAAATGTGGTTTCTGAGGAAAATGCAAAGAATACCATGGACAGACAGAAAAACCATTGACCAAGTACTACAGGAGACAAATGAACATCGTAAACTGATTAGAGAAATTAGACGTAGGCAGTCACAATTTTTTGGACATGTTATGAGAAGAAATGAATTGGAGAACTTGGTGACAACTGGCAAGATTGAAGGGAAAAGACCAAGGAGAATACAGAGAAGTAAATACAAGGATGGCCTGGCCATATGGCATGGTCGAGACAGGAACACTGAGCTGATCCACGACACTGGTGTTCGAGTGAAATGGCAAGTCATGACCGCCCACGCTTTCCGGCATGGCACATGATTGATTGACATTACTTATGAAGCTAATCTTAAACATCAACCGAACAATAAAAATTAAAACGCATGGAAAATAATCAATAATACATGACTCACAAATGCAAATTTTAACATGACCATTATAATTACCTAAGGTAGGTGTAACGTACAATACATATGGGAATGTTTATTATACTAGTTGTCATTTGAGATAATCATTATGATTTTTTTTTCTTCAGGGAGGCATGTAGTCTGTACTGAGATGTGTTCAAATAGATTGTGACTGTATGTATAGGGATTGGTGGTATCTTTGGTTTCGTGTGGAAGATTGTTCCACAACTGAGCTAAGCTGAAATCATTTCGTCTGGTAGAGAGCACCAAGTGCTACAAGTGAGACCTGCTCGTCATCGCTCTACTGTTAAAAGTTAGTTCATAAAGAAAGTTACAGAAACAGTAAAGATTAATTGTGGGCACGTTATGAGGCGAAATAAACTTGAAAACTTAATGACAACTAGCAAAATTGATCTGAAAAGAGCAAAGAGAGGGCAGAGAAATAAACACATGGATAGCTTGGCTATATGGCATAATAGTGACAAGAATGCAGAACTTATCGGATATTCTGGTGATCATTTGAGATGACGAGCCATGACCGCCCATTCTTATCGGCATGGCACATGATTATTCTTCTGTATAAGTTACAATTGGCTATTAGTCATCAAGACATTCAATTGTACGGCAACCCTTTGTACAATATAACGTATTAATAATTCAACGTTTAATTAGTAGCCCCGCCATGAGAGGCACAAGTAAAACCACATAGGGTTCTCTTTCATATCATGAAGGTTATTGGGTTGACGGCGTAGCCTCATTTTTTTTTTTTTTTTTTTTTGGGTGTGTGTGTGGGGATGGGGTGGGGGTGTCTCAATCGGCATTCAGTGGGATTTTAGGGCAGTATCACACGAGCCGCCTTTACTTCCGATACCATTTCGTGATACCCATTTAAGACCGTGTTGAGCTCGTTATTTGTGGTCCAAATGAAATCAGCTCGTCTGGTAGGAGTAACTTGTGTTACCGGTGAGACCTGTTCGTCATCGTGCTACTGTTACAAGTTGTTTTGTTGTTTGTCCATCAAGAATGATGATGACCGTTCATTTCATCCAGTAGGGTTGAAAGTATGGAGCCGTGACTTCTAAGATGGATCTTCTTCTTCTTCTTCAGCTTTCCGAGCCATTGGGGTTCTTTGCTGCAAATACAATCCGTCTCCATTCGTCTCTCTCGTGGACTCTAAGATGGATGTTACAAGTTATTTCATAAATAAATGTACACGTATTGATAGGCGCTCATAGAAGTAGAAGAAAGACTATGTCCTTTGCAGTACGTCGCAATCAACTCCAGTATTAATAGGCTGTTTGTGATGTTCTAGGAGATTTGAAGTTCAGTAGTTTGTTAATGCTTTCTGAACGGCCGACATTCATATAAATATAACAATTAACGCAAAGCGATCATCTCCCACAGCGTCTGCTTCTGACTTCAAACCCGGTAGGTCGGGATTGTGAAACTATGTTCATTACCCCTATGTCACAGACAACTACTGTGCTCCTGTATGTATACTAAATGTTAGCTTGTGCCTCTACAAGGAGCGATGATTAACTTATATTCTCATGTGATGTTTTTCACGTAGTTGTGTCGGTGTGTGTTTGTTGTTTGCCTGCTGATGAAAGTGTTGCTTGCAACATCCATTTGGTTACTTGTGATTGTGTTCTACTAAGCATTTCGTCTACTACTCTGTGTGTGTGTGTGTGTGTGTGTGCGCGCGCGCGCGTGCGTGCGTGTGCGTGTGTGACTCACGTTGGTACATGGAATATCAGAACACTTAGACAATACAGAAAGCTGACACACAAGAATGAAATCGATAGAATGAATGTTGATATAATATGTAATAGTGACATGCGATGGCCAGGTGCAGGAGACAAAAAATTTAAAATAAAAAAAAACAGAATTATCTATTCAGGAGGGAAGGAATACAAATGAGAAGTTGGTATAATTTTGGACCAGCAGAGTGCTAAACCGTTAAAGGATTTCTCACAATCTATATCTATAAAACAGAATGTATGTATGTGGGTGGGTGGGTGGGTGGGTGGGGATGTATTGGATGCGTTCGATAACGGTCCATCCGATTGAGATGACATTTTCTACACGTCTTCTTTTCATTCCCATGCAACCAACTGTCATAGTTTTTTTTAGTGTAGAATCAGCTATTTACTTAATAAAATTTAATAATTAAATTACATGACTTAACATAAGAAAAAATATATAAAGGGACATAACTTTTAGTAGCATTGCTATATCTTAGATTAAGTCCCCTGGCGATAGATAGATAGATAGATAGATAGATAGATAGATAGATAGATAGATAGATAGATAGATAGATAGATAGATAGATAGATAGATAGATAGATAGATAGATAGATAGATAGATAGATAGATAGATAGGGTGGGATAGACGGAGGGAGAGACGGACGGACGGACGGGCAGGCAGGCAGGCAGGCAGCCAGACAGACAGACAGACAGACAGACAGACAGACAGACAGACAGACAGACAGACAGACAGATAGATAGATAGATAGATAGATAGATAGATAGATAGATAGATAGATAGATAGATAGATAGATAGATAGATAGATAGATAGATAGATAGATAGATAGATAGATAGATAGATAGATAGATAGACAGACAGATAGATAGACAGGCAGGCAGCCGGGCCGGGTCGTCAGACAGACAGACAGACAGACAGACAGACAGTCGGGAACGGGAACTTATATGACTACTTATATGAATTAAATGAGATGCTCCCCATTAGGGGCTGGGCGAAGCCGGGCCGGGTCAGACAGACAGACAGACAGACAGACAGACAGACAGACAGACAGACAGATAGATAGATAGATAGATAGATAGATAGATAGATAGATAGATAGATAGATAGATAGATAGATAGATAGATAGATAGATAGATAGATAGATAGATAGATAGATAGATAGATAGATAGATAGATAAATAGATAGATAGATAGATAGATCCCCGCCAGGGCCTGGGCGAAGCCGGGCCGGGGCAGGTAGTCTTATATAAATTCAAAACAATGTGTTCCCGTAGTGAATTTGAATAGCGAAGACACAAACAATAGATTGCACGATTTATTGCCTGGCATATTTCGCTGCATCTCGTCAGGTACATACTGCAGAAATCACACAACATAAAGTAAATTAACTAGATAAATCCTTCAAGCTGAAATATACACATATTCGCACAGTAATGTCAATTGTCTACCATGGTAATTTTAAGCTGACTAACATGTCTTTCTGTTTGCACAAATCTGTCTTGCGTTGATTGATCGTTAATGCTACTGCAAACTTTAACAAGCGAATATTTTGTGTGTTAAACAACACGCGAAAGGCAATGTTTTTGTCAATCACATGGCCGCTTTCGAGAATGTGCCTACCAATTGAAGACGCGGGGAGCTTCCGGTGTGTCGGCCCCACTAGGCTCGAATCGCTTGTGTGTCGTATCTTGTCGACCCATTGAGGTATGTGTTCTGACACTCCTTCGTTCAGCTGTCTCTCTGTTCTGCCGATGTAGAAAGCCTGGCATATACCTGTGAATTGGTAAATACAATTGTTTTTGGCGTACAGAGGAACAGGCTCTTTTACTGCTGGTGTGGGAATCGGTGTGGTTCTATATCTAATGACTGGAGTTGCAGCACAGAATGTTCGGCCTACTGCTGTAGTAAGCCGGTCTTGTAGACGTTGCATTACGTCATCTCCTCGAAAAGTTAGCTGGATGAATACCAGTTGACGTTCCTTGATATTCTAATGAGACGTAGAGCAGACGGCACAATTCAAAGATCGGTGTACCGCAAAGAAACATGGACTGGCCAATACCTAAATATTCTGACCTTCACACCTGTCCAGTACAAACGGGGCTTAGTGCGGACCCTGTTTGACCGTGCTAGAAAGATATGCACCCAGGACACACTGACAGAGGTATTTGAAACTCTGAAGAATGTCTTAAACCTGAATGGGTACTCCACAGGATTTATAAAGCGCCACTGCCAACAGCCCAAACCAAAACCAGACGAAACTACAGTCCCTAAACTCAAGGTATTCATCCACCTAACCTTTCGAGGGGATGAAGTAATGCAACGTCTACAAAACCGGCTTACTACAGCAGTAGGCCGAACAATCTGTGCGGCAACTCCAGTCATTAGGTATAGAACCACACCGATTCCACACCAGCAGTAAAAGAGCTTGTTCCTCTGTACGCCAAAAACAACTGTATTTACCAATTCACATGTAGATGCCAGGCTTTCTACATCGGCAGAACAGAGAGACAGCTGAACAAAAGAGTGTCAGAACACATACCTCAATGGGTCGACAAGATACGACACACAGGCGATGCGAGCCTAGTGGGGCCGACACACCGGAAGCTCCCCGCGTCTTCAATTGGTAGGCACATTCTCGAAAGCGGCCATGTGATTGACAAAATCATTGCCTTTCGCGTGTTGTTTAACACACAAAATACTCGCTTGTTAAAGTTTGCAGAAGCAATAATGATCAATCAACGCAAGCCAGATTTGTGCAAACAGAAAGACATGTTAGTCAGCTTAAAATTACCATGGTAGACAATTGACATTACTGTGTGAACATGTGTATATTTCAGCTTGAAGGATTTATCTAGTTAATTCACTTTATGTTGTGTGAATTCTGCAAACTGTACCTGACGAGATGCAGCGGAATATCTCATCTCATCTCATCATGTTCCTCTTGTACCTTGCGGTGTCGAGGTGAAGTATAAACACCGTGAGAGTGCCCGATTATGGGCTTCATATATCGATATTCCCATGGACTCTGCTATTCCCTCCGTCCAACGTTTACGTGGTCGGCCTTTTCCTCTGTTTCCATCTGGTCTGTACATCATTGCTTGTTGTGGTATGCTGTTGAGTGGTAACCTACTTCATTGGCCAAACCATTTGACTTGGTGCTTTCTAATAAAATCTAGCGCTGCTTTAACTCCCACTTTAGTCCTGATTTCTTCATTTCTGATCTTATCTCTTCTTGATACGTTCAGCGAAATATGTCAGGCAATAAATCGTGCAATCTATTGGTTGTGTCATCGTTATTCAAATCTTATATATAAATTAGGATCTCCGTCTGTCTGTCTGTCTGTCTGTCCGTCTGTCCTTTATGCGCTCGCGAACGGCCCATCCGATTGAGATGAAATTTTCTACACGCCTTTCTTTCATTCCAGAGCTGCCAACTGTAATATTTTTTTAGTGTGAAATCGCCTGCTTACCCAGTATTATTTCATTTTTCATTTTTCATTGTAATTTCATATATCTCAGGGGACCTAACTCTATAAAAGTTATTTCAAGGGGCATAACTTTTCTGTATAACTTATAGTCATATTGTGGCATCGTTTTCAAAGATTTATAAACTCTTTGTCCATAGTTATGTACCGGCATATGAGTTATAATAAATAATGATACAATCTGTAAGGTATTTTCAAAGTTTTCATAAAAATAATGCACAATGCATAACATTGTAACTCATCTTTTTTTGCTTAAGAAGTTACTGTAGTCATGCAGGTGATTAGAAAGCGTTTTCATTAAAAATAATGGATGGTGTGTGGAAGGGCATGTTTTTAAGTTACTTTTTTTTATTGTATGAATTTAATGAGACGCTACCCGCCAGGAGCTGGGCGAAGTCACGCCGGGTCAGATAGATAGACAGACCCACCTTTTCGCTGCAGTTGTCTACTCCTCCTTTTCCTTCTTCTGCTGATGCTGCTGCCGCCGCTCCATTTACCCAAGTTAATTGTTGGGGGAAGATGTAAAGATCTTTCAAGTGCTCTTTCTAATGCTTTTTGTAAGTTGGTCTTCTTTTATCTAAGGTTGTTCTAACTGCAACCAATAAATGATTAGACAGACAGGCAGACAGACAGACAGAGAGGGACGGACGGACAGACAGACAGACAGACAGACAGACAGACAGACAGACAGATAGTCGGTAACGGGAACGGGAACTTATATGACTACTTATATGAATTAAATGAGATGCTCCCCACCAAGGACTGGGCGATGCCGGGTCAGACAGACAGACAGACAGACAGACAGACAGACAGTCGGTAACGGGAACGTGAGCTTATATGACTACTTATATGAATTAAATGAGATGCTCCCCACCAAGGACTGGGCGAAGCCGGGCCGGGTCAGCTAGTCTTATATAAAGTGCTATTATTAAAATTCCATGGCAAACCTATGGATATCAGTACAAAACAGGCATTGTAACACTATCCGACACCACAGAAGAAGATATATATGTATTATACAATGAGTTAGGCATGGCTTTAGCCTGGTGCAACATTTTTGAAATAACAGTGATACTCAGGGATTCCAAAGCAAAAGTAGGCAATGATATAGTGAAAGACTAACAGGTGGCTATGACCTAGGTGAAAGAAATAGGCGAGGTGGCAGATTAATAGAGTGAGTATAATCTCTTACCTCCGTGGCGAAGGAATTACGGACGCGATTCGTAATCCCGTATACCTGGGTTCGAAACACAGCGGTGCTGTTTTTTTTCGAAAAAGGTATAGGTGCCGATCGTTCAGAAAGCAATGGCAAACTACTGAACGTAAAACTTGCCCAGGAAACACGAACAGCCAAAAATGCTGAGGTTGACTGCTACGTCATGTAAAGGACACGCAACTAACTTTTAACCACACTATAGAAGTCGGCGTGGCCGAAAGGGATAAGAGAGCACTAGCTCTTAAACTGTCGGTGTGTTGGTGGCGGAGTTGTGAATTACTCCCTACACAGGTCAGTTGTACTTAAATATTGGCTTCTCGTTTATAAAGCAATGGCAAACTACACAACGTAAAATTATATAGGAAATCAACCTGGTGTCGATCACAATATCCTGCAAAGGACAGGCACAAGTTTGTTTAACCACAATGCTTTTGAGTAATACGTCCATAAAATTTTGACAACCTCCTGCCATAAAATGTTGACAATCTCCTGCCATACAATGTTGACAATCTCCTGCCATACAATGTTGACAATCTCCTGCCATAAAATGTTGACAATCTCCTGCCATACAATGTTGACAGACTCCTGCCATACAATGTTGACAATCTCCTGCCATACAATGTTGACAGCCTCATGCCATACAATGTTGACAACCTCCTGCCATACAATGTTGACAACCTCCTGCCATACAATGTTGACAATCTCACGCCATACAATGTTGACAATCTCCTGCCATACAATGTTGACAATCTCCTGCCATACAATGTTGACAGACTCCTGCCATACAATGTTGACAATCTCACGCCATACAATGTTGACAATCTCCTGCCATACAATGTTGACAGCCTCATGCCATACAATGTTGACAATCTCCTGCCATACAATGTTGACAACCTCCTGCCATACAATGTTGACAATCTCCTGCCATACAATGTTGACAACCTCCTGCCATACAATGTTGACAATCTCCTGCCATACAATGTTGACAATCTCCTACCATACAATGTTGACAATCTCCTGCCATACAATGTTGACAATCTCCTGCCATACAATGTTGACAATCTTACCTTACTACTTGTGAATGGCTAATACGGCAGCCAGTAACAAGCTAGGCTGCAAGTCCCATTCATCAATCTGACCAGTGCTATGACTTCTTAGATCCATCATTACACAGGAACATCTAAAACATGGCTTCTATGTACCCAATTATGAGCACGTATGTTTTCATAGCAATTTCAGCGTCATAAGATTGAAGGAATAAGGACTAATCCATAACATTAGTTTATTTAAAGAATATATGTGATTACACGCACTACTATTCTAAGGTAGAAAGTGAGAATTATCCGTCGCTAAATTTAATAACCACATACATTTTAACGCGATGCTGGCAGTAAAAACACTAATGGCCTTCCTACAAGGAGAAAATGGCCAGTGCGTACAGTTTAAGAGACACAAGTAGTATGGTAAAATATGCATACAAACACGCCTCCTTGCACGTCTTGTGTCGAGAAAACAAACAATCAGCTTCTGCGTGATCTCCGAGGCGTCTGAACACGGACAGCGCTAGCAATATTTAATTCATGTGCTTCTATTCAACGTTCATTTATGCTCGGTTGGCCGCTCAATGGCACAGACAAGAAACTGCATTTAGGTGTGAAGATCAGGTGGGTGTGAGGTGGACGGAAATATGGGCCATTAGCCATTAAGTTAGAAGCTAACATATTGAATCGTGTAATAAGGTACATGTACTACAATTACTATTACTACTACCGCAACTACGAAGATCAAAACCTCCACCACTACTACTACTTCTACTACTACTACTACTACTACTACTACTACTACTACTACTACTACTACTACTACTACTACTACTACTACTACTACTACCACCACCACCACTACCACCACCACCACCACGACTACTACTACTACTACTACTACTACTACTACTACTACTACTACTACTACTACTACTACTATTACTACTACTACTACTACTACTACTACTACTACTACTACTACTACTACTACTATCCATAAAAGACCCTGTGCCTACAGCCGTGAAACTTGAGACCATAACCAACAACTATCTGTCAGTTGCTGTACAGCTCCATCGACCACCTACACCCATGGCTTCAAGTTACCCTGGTCGAAGGAATAGACGGGTACTCCACCTTGCCCAAGGGTGTCCCGTAGGCTAGCGGAGGGAAGGTGTACCTTACTTCTCCACCTTGCCCAAGGGTGTCCCGTAGGCTAGCGGAGGGAAGGTGTACCTTACTTCTCATTTCACATGGGATACCTGAATCCCTCCGCCAATTAGATAGAATCCCTCCGCCAATTAGATAGGCTAGGGACAGTCAAAGGTTAGGGCAAGCAAAACCAAAAAACATGCCTATCGAAACAAGATATACAGGGCCACATGCTGGACGAGACAGATGTTTGGTGGCGTATAAGAAACAATACACTAACATGACAGAGAAACAACGGTTTAGAATTGTTTACTTATATTCTCTATCGAATTGTAGTCTGGAACGTGTCTCTCAAATATGACTTGGTGTTGAAAAGGACAGCAAGAGGAAAAAGACAAGTGGAGAAACGATATACGAGATAGATAAACAACAAGAAAAAAAAAATGTGCTCGAATATTCTCTATTGATCTTCAACCACGCCCACGTTGCTGCGGGAGTTTTTGTTTCTCTTTGTTCCCTCCCTGCACGATATTTCCCTCATAGCCTCCCTTTTTTAGGCTCCGTTCCCCGGTTTTAATTTAATGTTGCAGCACTTTAATGTGCACTCCACTGATGTATACAAAGTGGGAATATACGAACAATCCTGAAACTTATCGTTGGGTTATACAAATCTGTCAGTTTGATGGGTAAGAGTTATCAGTTATCAGTTATCAGTTGGGGTATCTTCGTTGCACTCCGGACATGTCCATAGGTGCTCAGATCCTCCCCCCAGCATATGCATCAGCGTCCGGTGGCTAATAGTGCCAGTTCTGTGTTGGTTGACGAGGCACTTTGGGTAAGAATAATCGGAAAGATACAGAGAGAGAGAGAGAGAGAGAGAGAGAGAGAGAGAGAGAGAGAGAGAGAGAGAGAGAGAGAGAGAGAACAGAGTGACAGAGAAAGAAAGATAGAATGATATCGTAGATGGAAATAGATATAAAGAGAGATAGAAAGAAAGATAGATACAAGAAGAGACATATAAAGAGAGATAAAAATATAGAGATAGATATAGACAGAGAGAAATAGGGACAGACATTGTCTCTGACAAATAAGCACCCGAAAAGCGTCGATATTTTCTTTTTGTTTAAAACAATACACAGTTAAAGAAATCCTATATAAAACATAGTGAATGGGTTAGCGTGTAATATCAATCTCTCATGATGATACAGTTATTCGTATGACAAATGCCCACTCCATGACCACGAGCAGCATGACGATGGAAGCGATGGCAGTTACACAGGCTTTCATATGGCTGGAATCACAGCATTATACCAACGTGTGTGTACTAAGTGATTCAATGAGCATGATTTGGAAGGTCGATGCAGGATCTGTGCCTAGGCAGTGGACTGATTCGCTGCGGAAGTCCGTTGTCCGTAAGGTCACCTTCATCTTCGTCCCGGGACATGTGGAAGTCGAGGGAAATGAACGAGCTGATAAACTGGCTGGCTCTGCATCCCCTGCAGATTGCCAGCCCATCGATCGCGCCGATGTTATTAACATCCTTAAAGAGATGTCGAGAACAGAGGGCTTTGACGTCAGTGAATCCACATCGTTGTCCAGGATGAGAGACTTGGGAGTAAGAATCGACACGGCCAGACAAGAGAGGTACATCGGGAAAACGAGGGGCCTCGTCAACCAACACAGAACTGGCACTATTAGCCACCGGATGCTGATGCATATGCTGGGGAAGGATCTGAGCATCTATGGATGGACCTGTCCTGAGTGCAATGACGATACCCCAACTGATAACTGATAACTGATGTTAAGTGTTCTGCTGCCTTTTATGGGGAAATCCCGGAAATGATTCTCAGCCAACGCACTCCATTTGCTATCTCATGCAGTTCGCTGCATGTCCTCCTCATATTACTCGTCTCTGCCTCTATTTCTCTTCTCCTTCTATTTTTCGATATCTCTCAATTTGAAAACAATATTTTCCCGTTGTGAATTTGAATAAAGAAGACACAAACAATAGTTTGCATAATACATATTGCCTAGCAATATTTCGCTGTATCTCGTCAGCTGTACACTACAGATAAAAGTGTCCTTCTCTATTTTTCTTCGACCTGTAAGCTCCAGAACAAGAACGTTATAGTCATAATATTACTAGACTGTCAGTGCCTTTTCCTCACGCCTTGATTGAATGGGGTTTGTTTGATTCTCTCCAAGAGCTCCACATTGGTGATTCTGTCATACCATTTTAGTCTTTCAGTTAGAAATTAACTTTCACACACTTCCTACTGCCATGGAAGCTCCTGTTGTCTATGGTATTCTTATTTTAAAACTTCAATCTGTTGTTCCCAACTGTGTCTACAATTCTATCTAAATATGTGTGTATTGTTTCAATCAATGAAGGCAAATGGGGTTATCATTTGCTTAATTTATTCTCTCTATCTTTATAAATGCCGGCTTCGTGGCTTAGAGGTTATGACTTTTCTCCATAATCTCGTATATCTCGTCGGTGACGTGATGACGGTGAGAATCAGCAGTGGTTCGAATCGCATTGGTAACTTACGGGGTATGTGAGCCGGCCGCTCAGAAAGCAATGGCAAACTACTGAGCGTAATCTTGCCAAGAAATCAACATACAGCTGAAAGATGCTGGTGTTGACGGCGATGTCCTGTAAAGGATATGCACACACCAAAAAAATCTTTATAAATACAATATTTTTTTGTAGAACCAATTCTTGTAACCTCCGAGCAACTAGCATTGAATTCCATTTCTGGCGTTTGCTATCTCTGTTTTCTAAATCCAGTCTATAGCCAATGTCACGACAGGGTTAGTATTTACCACTGCCCGAATGATTCGGGTTCAGTGCTTTCATTATTGTCATTAATACTAAATGCACTTATTTGGTAGTAACCATGTGTGTGGAACAGAAGTGCAATGACGTCAGAGAAGTCTAGATCATCAGACTGCACTGTCAGAGTCCATTGAATTCCAGTTCTGGCAGTAGTTAATATTGTTTTCTAAATCCAGTCTATAGTCAGTAGGTATAATAAAGGCGACACAAGAAATCCCTACAGCCTATCCGTTGTTATTTCAAATGTATCCCTTGGTTTTCAGGCAGATCCCTCCATTTTATGTCCTCGGCGTTCAAAGTTCAAGCAGTGGGTCCTTGGCAGAAGGTCGCTCACATCCCGTTCCGCCTTGCTGCCTGTGCTAGGTTACTGATCTTCTGCGGGATCCCTTGTTGCCTCGTAATTTTCTAAAGAGATTCCCTATCAATGTCATCAAAGGCCTTTTCATATTCTGCAAATTCAGTATAAATTGGTGAGTTTATTTCAATGTTTTACTATATTATTATCTGTGATGTGGCTATCTGGTCATTGCAGGATTTGTCTTGTCGGAATCTGCCTGCCATTTCTTGGTTATTTGTCCATATTCGCTTTTGAACTTGAGCGTACTCTATACGCGTGCTACAACTTCTAGTGCACTGGGTGATTTTTACGTGTGGATTAGCTTCCCCTATTACCAGTTTCCTTCGCCATCAAGTGAACCAACTCCGACTTAATCTCCCAGGAACGACCCTGCTGAATATTTCCCCAGGAACTGACAGTAAAATCCACGACTATCACCTAGCAAGTCTATAATAGAACACCGCTCCCACCACGGCCGGTTGAAAACATCCTCGATCATTTGCCAGTTTTCTTGCCTCGTGTATCGTCATATCTTCAAGATGTCGTCAATGTCCCGTGCCTATCTCCGTACTGGTGGACTTCTACCTCTTCTTCCGAAAACGATGACTTCCAGCATTGTTATTTTCAGAACCAGTGGACGTTTAATGTGGACAAGGTGTTTCAGTTTTCTAGAAGCGATTTTAAACAGGATTGTGTGTCCAACAATAACACACCAAATACAACGTTTACATAAAGACCGCATCCAACACTAGACGTTTCCTGTCAAATGTAACGTTCAAACTGAAGTGTGTATCAGACACTATATGTCGTACGTCAGATATAACGTTTACATAGAAGTGTCTATTTAACACTACATGTTTTACATCACATACAATGTGTAAATCACTTACAATAGGCACACACAAAAAATCCTAACCTGCACAATTCGCGGAGCCTTAATTCCTCAGGCTCAAAGTCCCCTCTGCCATACACCGCAAGGTACATTGGCAGTAAATGACAGTTTTTTGACAATGTGTAAACAGAAGTGTGAATTCAACACTGCACGTTCTATATCACATATAACATGTAAACAGAAGTGTTTATCCAATCCCACATGTTTTACACCACATTTGAGTATAAACAGAATCATGAATCCAAAACCACAAGTCTGTAAACATCGATTATTGTCTTCTATGTTGCTTACTGTTGTTTGAACACAATAATTGCCAAACCAGACACGGCATATGTGCTCCTTTCTCCCCAGAGGTATCGAAAAGCGCTCTTGGTGATTGTAAGATTATCACAGTAGGTTATTCCTGCACGGGCGTAAAAGAGACTTTAGAAAATACCGGGGTACTTCTATTCCTTGGGCTGCCAGGTCTATCAGGCCTTAAATGGGTACCAGGAAATGTTCTAGGAAATAAAGGTGTCCGGCATGTTATTGACACAACACCCATCTAGAACTGACTGGTCTGTAAAAATATGTTCTAGCACCGTGAGCCCAATACGCCTCAAGACATGAAAACAATGGTCCTCTACTTTATTTACCACAATTCGTGGCGTTAACATCTGTCTTTTTTTAGGTTATCTCACAACCGAAGAGAATTACAACACATGCACGACCTAATTTAAACAATGTTAAGCATGAAACGTTACAATCTATTACAGGACAACGGGAATAAATGAATTCTCTCACTACAACAATTTACAATAGCCGTGAATTCATTAATGTCATTAAACTACTGGACAGACATATCGATTTTAGCCGTCTACAGCCGATGCAGGCCTGATAGCATCAATTAACATGCACATAAATGTTTAACGACCGTTATGTACGTTCTAGAGGGTCATAACTTGTGTAGTTAGATACTGGGCTGGGGGGAGACCAGGCTGACTGAACAAGCAACTACCACCTCCCAGCTAGTGCGCAGTTGTAATACAGAACTCACGTTACGCAGGGACCCGAGACATCAAAGCTAGCTCAATCGTCATATGGAATCCAGGCGTGAGAATTCATGTGCAGCAACAAATGGGTAACAGAGCGATGCGGGAGTTACAACTCTCAGTAATTGTAACTGAAAGATGGGGGGAGGATATGACGGCACAGTGCCGAGCGGGTTATGAACGCAATTCGCAGTGCCGCATACCGCGTTCGAAACATAGCTGCGGAAGATTTGGAATCGGACCGCATTCTGCTGGTATTTCATACAATGGCATGAGTGCCTGTCGTTCAGAAAGCAATGGCAAACTACTGAACGTAAACTTGCCAAGAACTCACAAACAGCCCCCCCCCCCCCAAATGCTGGGGTTGACTACCACGTCCTATACAGGATATGCCACAACTAGATTGCTGGAGCTGCGTGTGATAGGTAAGGGTAGGACAGCCTGCGGTGAGTTGGTGCTGGGTCTATGCTACAATAAGGGCTAAAAGGTGTATGAAAAACGAGCTTTCTGACCTGGCCTTCGGCTGTAGACGTGATGTGGTAATTGGTGTCTGTTTCTTGATGTCTTAAGACTAAAGGCGAGAGGGTCGACTTCGCTGCATCAGGTTTTACCCTACCTGGATCGGTCTCTCTTCGCAGGCAGGCAAACCGCCTGCCAAGAGCATCGCATAGGCACGAACTCCGTAGTTCCAGCGATAACCTGCAATTGTAGTCTGAATGGTACCGTCCCGACAATGAACCCACGGCCTTTAGAGTGCGAGGCAACCGGTGTATCACCTTCGCCACGGAGTCCCACCATCTCAGAATGTCTTATGATGTTAATTATCAATATGTCTGTCTGCCTGAATACATATCTACCTACCCCTACCTGCCTACCTACCCCTACCTGCCTACCTACCTACCCCTACCTGCCTACCCCTACCTATCTACCTACCTACATATCTATCTACCTACCTACCTACCCCTACCTGCCTACCCCTACCTGCCTACCTATCTATCTATCTACCTACCTATCTACCTACCTACCTACCTATCTACCTACCTACCTATCTATCTACCTACCTATCTACCTACCTACCTACCTATCTATCTACCTACCTACCTACCTGCCTACCCCTACCTATCTACCTACCTATCTATCTACCTACCTACCTACCCCTACCTGCCTACCTATCTATCTACCTACCTATCTACCTACCTACCTATCTACCTACCTACCTATCTATCTACCTACCTATCTACCTACCTACCTACCTATCTATCTACCTACCTACCTACCTACCCCTACCTGCCTACCTACCTACCTACCCCTACCTATCTACCTACTTACCTAACTATTTATCTACCTACCTATCTACCTACTTACCTACCTATCTACCCGCCTGCCTACCTACCTATCTATCTATCTACCTACCTACCTGCCTATCTACCTACCTACCTATCTATCTATCTACCTACCTACCTGTCTACCTACCTACCTACCTATCTACATACCTACCTACCTATCTATCTGCCTACCTACCTATCTATCTACCTACCTACCTATCTACCCGCCTGCCTACCTATCTATCTATCTATCTACCTACCTATCTATCTACCTATCTACCCGCCTGCCTACCTATCTATCTATCTACCTACCTACCTATCTACCTACCTACCTACCTACCTACCTATCTATCTATCTACCTACCTACCTACCTAGTTGTTATAATATTTCAATCATAGTTGTTATCATGTTTTCATTTTATCACAATTGTTATCATGTTTTCTTCCCAGATATTGTCCCGTTTTTACCATAGTTGTTTTGGTGGTCTTATTCTGTGACATAACTGTTCCTGAATAGTTTCAATGATTAACATAGATATTTGACGTTTGATTAGCAACATTGTTATCTTACATTTGATTGCCAACATAGATATATGACATTTGATTGCCAACATAGATATTTGATATTTGATGGCCAACATAGATATTTGACATTTGATTGCCAATATAGATAATGAAATTTGCTGGCCAACACTGATATTTAACAATATACTGCCAACATCGGTATTTGAAATGTGATTGCCAATATAGATATTTGACATTTGAATATCAACATAGATATTTTACATCCGATTGTCAATAAAGACATTAAAAGTTGTTGATCAACATAGATATTTGACATTTACCGCATTCATAATTCCACCTCCAGAGTCTTCGACCAGTCTTCAGTTCAGCTTACATTCTCCTGTGCTAACTACCAATTCTACTACTGACAGTTGTCCATGACAGAATACCAGACTACCTATCAACTCTTTCGAAGGGCACACAGTCAGACGTGCCCAATTCTTAACCCTTTGAAAATAAAGTTCGTTCGTTCGTAAGTTCTTTGTGAGCTCCATCTCGTTGTGTGAATAAAACTAGTCTTTCTCCTTTAGTGTCATGCCATAGTTAAGCCCCAATTGCTGACTTTTTATGCCCTAATTGTCTTTTCAGCGCTGTGGAATGCAATTACCGATGAGGGAAACTTGTCATCATATTTTCACGAAGCTGTAATCTTTTCATTTGACGAAAAAAGAACAAACAGATCTGTCGAACAAGGAAACAGTATTGAAAGAAAATTTTTTCTTAAGACAAATAATAAACTGTGAAATCTGTTGGGCTTGCAAAAGGACATGAATCTCTGGGAAAGATAGTTTTGAGGGTGGCAGTACCGGGGAAGCGGAGAAAGGAAGAGCACAGCCTAGATGGATTCATCATGTGATAGATAGTTTATATATGACAGCAAGAGGTAGAACATATGGCTTATGATAGATAGTTTATGTATGACAGCAAGAGGTAGGACATATGGCTTATGATAGATAGTTTATATATGACAGCAAGAGGTAGGACATCTGGCTTATGATATATAATTTATGTACGACACCAAGAGGTAGGACATCTAGCTTATGATAGATAGTTTACGTGTGACAGCAAGAGGCAAAACATCTGGCTTATGATAGATAGTTTATGTACGACATCAAGTGGCAGGACATCTAGCTAATGATAGATAGTTTATATATGACAGCAGGAGATAGGACATCTGGGTTATGATAGATAGTTTATGTACGACAGTAAGAGACAGGACATCTGGCTTATGATAGAAATTGTATGTAAGACAGCATGAGACAGGACATCTGGCTTATGATAGAGAGACATTTCGAATGACTGTCATGGGGGAGAAGGTGTATGCAGGAGACGGGAGAGGAGTCTGGATAGAACAAAACAGTGGATGATGATAGTTGTATACAGGACAAGCCAGCGGATGATAAAACTGCTTTACAGGAAAAGCCAGTGGATGATAAAACTGCTATACAGAACACGTTAATGGATGATAAAACGTAAATACAGAACAAGTTAGTGGATGATAAAACTTCTATACAGAACACGTTAGTGGATGATAAAATGTCTATACAGAATTAGTTAGTGGATGATAAAACTTACATACAGAACAAGTTAGTGGGTGATAACACTGCTATACAGAACACGTTAGCGGATGATAAAACGTAAATACAGAACAAGTTAGTGGATGATAAAACGTGTATATAAACAAGTTAGTGGATGATAAAACTGCTATATAGAACACGTTAGTGGATGATAAAACTTCTATACAGAACAAGTTACTGGATGATAAAACTTCTTTACAGAACAAGTTAGTTGATGATACACTTCTGTATAGAACAAGCCAATGGATGATAAAAAGTCTATGCGGAACAAGTTAGTGGATGATAAAACTTCTATACAGAACAAGTTAGTGGATGATACAAGTCTATACAGAACAAATCAGTGGATGATAAAACTT
This sequence comes from Cepaea hortensis, assembly GCA_963921405.1. NCBI lineage: Eukaryota > Metazoa > Mollusca > Gastropoda > Stylommatophora > Helicidae > Cepaea > Cepaea hortensis. The sequence continues at coordinate 197,952,657 of OY992877.1, forward strand.
CTATACAGAACAAGCCAGTCGATGAAAAAACGTCTATACAGAACAAGTCATCGGATGATGAAACTGCTATATAGTAAAAGCCATTGGATGGTTTAGCGTTAAATGGGGCACAATTATCTCTGTATAAATGTATCGTTTACCTACAATAATACCAAAATATTTACGTATAGATGCACTGTTTTAGCGTTAAATAATAATAATAATTATCTCTCTATAATTGTATTGTATTAGCGTTAAATAAGACACACACGTCTCTGTATAAATTTACTATTTTAGCGTTAAATATGAAAAAAAAAGTATTTGCATAACTGTACACTTTTAGCGTTAAATAGGACATATCTCTGTATAAATGTACTCATTTACTTTAAATACGGCACACATTTCTATGTATGAATGTATTTCTTCAGCTATAAAAATAGGACAAACATATCTCGGTCGTCATCATCATCATCATCATCATCATCATCATCAACAAGTGCCCTGCCAGCTGGCGTAGGCGTTAATGGCTCTCCACAGATCTCGGTCTTTGATGTTCAGGATCAACTCTGCTGATGGTATTCCTCCATGCCACCGTCTCAATCCATCCAGCATCATTTCCTTTGGTCTGCCTCTGCCTCTCTTCCCTTCGATCTTTCCAGTTGTCACGATGTTCACTAATGCCTCTCTTCTCATCACATGACCATAGCAAGCTGTTTGTCTCTTTCTTATTGTTGTATATAATGTTCTAGTTCCATTAACCCGTTTTAGGCAATCATTGTTAGTTACTCTGGCAGTCCAAGGAATTCGCAACATTCGACTCAGGAACCACGTCTTTGTTGCTTCTAATTTCTTCTTAATTTGTTCATTTACACTCCAAGATTCACTGTCACACCTGCCATACAGGAAAAATTGTTCTATATAGCATTTCAGCACTCCCTTTCTTACATTAAGTGATAATGACTTATTGCATAAGATATTCTTCATTTTCTGAAATGCGGCTTTTGATTGCCCTATTCTTCTCTTATCTCTGTTATACATCTTCTATCTGATGTAATGAATTCCCCTCCCGCCCCCCCCCTTTTCCTCCGCATATCCTTTATAGGACATCGCTGTCAACATCTGCATATTCCAGCTGATTGATGATTTCTTGGCAAGATTACACTCAATAGTTTGCCATTGCTTTCTGAGCGACCGGCTCACATACCCCGTAAGTTACCATTGCGGCGAGAACCACTACCGATTCTCGCGCAGGTTATGTTCCTCACGTGTATGTACGGGATTACGGAGAAAGACATTAACCACCTAGGCCAAGGAGACCGGCTAAATGCCCCTAGGTATTTAAAATTATCCACTTGGTTAAGAATTGTCCCTTCTATTTCTATGTCACCATTTTGGTGTCCCCATTTTCTTTGATATCACCATTGTTATTGTTTTCTTGATATTCAAGGAGGGTCCTTTCTGTGCACTCTCTGATACTACAATGCCCAATAATTGGTGTAGGTCTGTTGCATTATCCGCCACCAATACTGCGTCACCTGCATAGCGTATATTATTTATAATTATACCCTCCAACTAGTATTCCTGACATCTCTTTGATCTCTCTCATTATTACTTCGCTATATAGGAGACAAATGAGACTCGTAAATTGATCAGAGAAATTAGACGTCGACAGTCAAAATATTTTCGGACATGTTATGAGAAGAAATGGATTGGAGAACTTAGTGACAACTGGCAAGATCGAAGGGAACAGACCAAGAGGAAGACCGAGAGGAAAATACCTGGATGGCTTGGCCACATGGCATGAACGAGACAGAAACACTGAGCTGATCCAAGACTCTGGTGATCGAGTGAAATGGCGAGTCATGACCGCCCACGCTTTCCGGCATGGCACATGATTGATTGATTGATATAGGGAAAAGAGATCGGGTGACAAGACACACCCCTGTCCTACTCCTAGCTTTATCTGTTCGTAACTACCCTCTTTATTTCCTATTTTAATTGCTTAGTAACAATGGTAATATCAAAGAAAATGGTGACACCAAAATGTGACATAGAAATAGAAGGGAAAATCCTTAACCAAGTGGATAATTTTAGATACCTAGGGGCATTTATAACATCAGATGGAAGATGTACAACAGAGATTAGGAGCAGAATAGGGCAGGCAAAAGCCGCATTTCAGAAAATGAAGAGTATCTTATGCAATAAGTCACTATCACTGAATGTAAGAAAGAGAGTGCTGAAATGCTATGTAGAACCAGTTTTTCTGTATGGCAGTGAATCTTGGAATGTAAATGAACAAATTAAGAAGAAATTAGAAGCAACAGAGATGTGGTTCCTGAGACGAATGTTGCGAATTCCTTGGACTGCCAGAGTAACTAACGACGACTGCCTGAAACAGGCTAACGAAACTAGAACATTATATACAACAATAAGACAGAGACAAACAGCTTTCCTCGGTCATGTGATGAGAAGAGAGGAATTGGAGAACATCGTAACAACTGGAAAGATCGAGGAGAAGAGAGGCAGAGGTAGACCAAGAGAAGTGATGCTGGATGGATTGAGACGGTGGCATGGAGGAATATCAGCAGCAGAGTTGATCCAGAAAACCAAAGACCGAGATCTATGGAGAGCCATGAACGCCTACGCCAGCCGGCACGGCACTTGATGATGATGATGATGGTTCCAGTAAATTTTCTTTATTCTTCTTAAATATTTCCCATCAATGTTGATATCTTCCAACATTTTAATCAGTTCATCGTGTTTTACTTTATCAAATCATCATCATCATCAGTGCCGTGCCGGCTGGCGTAGGCGTTCATGGCTCTCCACAGATCTCGGTCTTTGGTGTTCTGGATCAACTCTGCTGATGATATTCCTCCATGCCACCGTCTCAATCCGTCCAGCATCATTTCTCTTGGTCTGCCTCTGCCTCTCTTCCCCTCGATCTTTCCAGTTGTCACGATGTTCTCCAGTGCCTCTCTTCTCATAACATGACCAAATAAAGATGTTTGTCTCTTTCTTATTGTTGAATATAGTGTTCTAGTTTCATTAGCCTCTTTCAGGCAATCGTTGTTAGTTACTCTGGCAGTCCAAGGAATTCGCAACATTCGTCTTAAAAACCACATCTCTGTTGCTTCTAAGTTCTTCCTAATTTGTTCATTTACATTCCAAGATTCACTGCCATACAGCAAAACTGTTTCTATATAGCATTTTAGCACTCTCTTTCTTACATTCATTGATAGCGACTTATTGCATAAGATACTCTTCATTTTCTGAAATGCGGCTTTTGCCTGGCCTATTCTGCTCTTAATCTCTGTTGTACATCTTCCATCCGATGTTATAAGTGCCCCTAGGTATCTAAAATTATCCACTTGGTTGAGAATTTCCCCTTCTATTTCTATGCCACATTTTGGTGTACCCATTTTCTTTCATATCACCATTGCTACTGTTTTCTTGATATTCAAGGAGAGTCCTTTCTGTGCACTCTCTGATACTACAATGTCCAATAATTGTTGTAGGTCTGTTGCATTATCCGCCACCAATACTGTGTCATCTGCATAGCGTATGTTGTTTATATTATATCCTCCGATTAGTATTCCTGGCTTCTCTTTGATCTCTCTCATTATTACTTCGCTATATAGGGAGAAGAGATCGGGTGACAAGACACACCCCTGTCGTACTCCTAGCTTTATCTGTTCGTAACTACCCTCTTTATTTCTCATTTTAATTGCTGCTACTTGGTTCCAGTATAAATTCTTTATTATTCTTAAATCTTTCCCATCAATGTTGATATCTTCCAACATTTTAATCAGCTCATCATGTTTTACTTTATCAAATGCCTTAGTATAATCTATGAAGCATAAATATATTTCCCTCTGTTTCTCTATTGACCTTTCTATTAGTGTTCGTAATATATATATATTGCATTGTTTGTACCCTTTCCTTCCATAAAACCGTACTGTTCTTCACTAATTTCCATTTTTATTTTCTTTCTTGTTCTTCTCATTATAATTCTGAGTAGAAGCTTAGTGACATGGTTTATGAGGTTAATTGTACGAAAATCTTCACATTCAATTGCTCCTGGTCTCTTTGGTATTGCTATAAATACAGATTTTACCATATCGCTTGGTAAATATCCACTGTTGTAAATATCATTTAGCATTTTGGTTAATATATCTGCCCCAAATTCTCCCAATACTTCTAATTCTTCTACTGTGATTTCATCTGGCCCAGCTGTTTTTCCTTTCTTCATATGTTTCATAGCGTCAGCGACTTCTTCTTCTAGAATAGGTGGGCCTTCTAAGTTACTTTCTTCTGTTAATTCTTCCCTTTCTCCATTATATAATTCTCCTACATACTCATTCCACCTCTTCATTATAGCACCTTCCTCCAATATCTTTCCTGTTTTTGATTTCAAACACCCTGTATTTATTCTTATTTTTCTTCCTGTGAGCTCACTGATTTGTCTGTGCATACTTTTTTTTTATCTTTAATGGAATTTAATTCAATTTGTTTGCATTGCTCGTTTAACCAACTTTCTTTTGCCTTCACACATTTATCTCTAATTTCTTTATCTTAGCATACTCTTGTTTGTCATTTTTATTCTGTTTCCTTTTGTCCATCAGCATTAATATTTCTTCATTCATCCATTTTTTCTTAGCTTTTTGGCTTCTCTCCGGTAATATTTCTTTGCTAGTTTGATGAATGAAATCCCTTAACATTTCCCATTGATCATTTATACTCTGTATTTTAGCCATTGCATTGTACCTATTTTTCACAGTCATACTGTATTGTTCTTGAATTTCTTTATCTACTTTCAGAACCTCTTTATTAAGTCTCAGGTTCTTAACCATTTTTTCCCCTCTCTTTAATCTTACTTTTATTTGTCCACATAGTGGTACATGATCACCATTACCGTCAGCACCAGGCATTGTCTTTACATTAATTAATGCATTTCTAAATCCTTTATTAATCCTTAGTATAATCTATTAAGCACAAATATATGTCTTTCTGTGTCTCTATTGACCTTTCAATTAGTGTCCGTAATGTGTAAATGCCGGTCTCTATGGCCGAGGGATTACAACACTTTCTCCGTAATCCCGTTTATCACGCAGAGTCTCGTAGCGGGCGAGAGCTGGGAGCGGTTCGACCCCCGCTGGTGACTTGCGAGATAACTGAGCCGGCCGCGCAGAAAGCAATGGCAAACTACTGAGCGTAATCTTGCCAAGAAATCAACAGACAGCTGAAAGATGCTGCTGTTGACAGCGATGTCCTGTAAAAGGACATGCAAATTTTTTTTTAAAAATGTGTAAATTGTTTGTACCCTTTTCTTCTACAAATCAATACTGTTCTTCAATTTCTATTTTTATTTTCTCTCATGTTCTTCTCGGTAGAAATGTATTATCCTTAGTGTTAAATGGGATACAATTATGTCTGCATAAAAAAAAAAAAAAGTTTAAATTCCCATCCAAACAGACACTCTTTACGGTTTTGTGCCAAGTGTTGGAAATGACAGGTGTGTTTAATTGGTCTGTGTCTGAGATGGTGTTGTTGATGGTGGGAGTGTAGTGTTGTTGATGGAGGGAGTGTAGTGTTGTTGATGGAGGGAGAGTAGTGTTGTTGATGGAGGGAGTGTAGTGTTGTTGATGGCGGGAGCATAGTGTTGTTGATGGCGGGAGCATAGCGTTGTTGATGGCGGGAGCATAGTGTTGTTGATGGAGGGAGCATAGTGTTGTTGATGGAGGGAGAATAGTGTTGTTGATGGAGGGAGCATAGTGTTGTTGATGGAGGGAGTATAGTGTTGTTGATGGAGGGAGTATAGTGTTGTTGATGGAGGGAGTATAGTGTTGTTGATGGAGGGAGTATAGCGTTGTTGATGGAGGGAGTGTAGCGTTGTTGATGGAGGGAGTGTAGCGTTGTTGATGGAGGGAGTGTAGCGTTGTTGATGGAGGGAGTGTAGCGTTGTTGATGGAGGGAGTATAGTGTTGTTGATGGAGGGAGTGTAGTGTTGTTGATGGAGGGAGTGTAGTGTTGTTCATGGAGGGAGTGTAGTGTTGTTGATGGAGGGAGTATAGTGTTGTTGATGGAGGGAGTATAGTGTTGTTGGTGGAGGGAGTATAGTGTTGTTGGTGGAGGGAGTATAGTGTTGTTGATGGAGGGAGTATAGTGTTGTTGATGGAGGGAGTATAGTGTTGTTGATGGAGGGAGTATAGTGTTGTTGATGGAGGGAGTATAGTGTTGTTGATGGAGGGAGTATAGTGTTGTTGATGGAGGGAGTATAGTGTTGTTGATGGAGGGAGTATAGTGTTGTTGATGGAGGGAGTATAGTGTTGTTGATGGAGGGAGTATAGTGTTGTTGATGGAGGGAGTATAGTGTTGTTGATGGAGGGAGTATAGTGTTGTTGATGGAGGGAGTATAGTGTTGTTGATGGAGGGAGTATAGTGTTGTTGATGGAGGGAGTATAGTGTTGTTGATGGAGGGAGTATAGTGTTGTTGATGGAGGGAGTATAGTGTTGTTGATGGAGGGAGTATAGTGTTGTTGATGGAGGGAGTATAGTGTTGTTGATGGAGGGAGTATAGTGTTTTGATGGCGGGAGTGTAGCGTTGTTGATGGCGGGAGTGTAGCGTTGTTGATGGAGGGAGTGTAGTGTTGTTGATGGAGGGAGTGTAGCGTTGTTGATGGAGGGAGTGTAGTGTTGTTGATGGGGGGAGTGTAGCGTTGTTGATGGAGGGAGTGTAGCGTTGTTGATGGAGGGAGTGTAGCGTTGTTGATGGAGGGAGTGTAGCGTTGTTGATGGAGGGAGTGTAGTGTTGTTGATGGGGGGAGTGTAGTGTTGTTGATGGGGGGAGTGTAGTGTTGTTGATGGGGGGAGTGTAGTGTTGTTGATGGAGGGAGTGTAGTGTTGTTGATGGCGGGAGTGTAGTGTTGTTGATGGAGGGAGTGTAGCGTTGTTGATGGAGGGAGTGTAGTGTTGTTGATGGCGGGAGTATAGCGTTGTTGATGGCGGGAGCATAGCGTTGTTGATGGCGGGAGTATAGTGTTGTTGATGGAGGGAGCATAGTGTTGTTGATGGCGTGAGCATAGTGTTGTTGATGGCGGGAGTACAGTGTTGTTGATGGCGGGAGTATAGTGTTGTTGATGGAGGGAGCATAGCGTTGTTGATGGCGTGAGCATAGTGTTGTTGATGGCGGGAGTATAGTGTTGTTGATGGCGGGAGTATAGTGTTGTTGATGGAGGGAGCATAGTGTTGTTGATAGCGGGAGTATGGTGTTGTTGATGGCGGGAGTATAGTGTTGTTGATGGCGGGAGTATAGTGTTGTTGATGGAGGGAGCATAGTGTTGTTGATCGCGGGAGTATAGTGTTGTTGATGGAGGGAGTGTAGTGTTGTTGATGGAGGGAGCGTAGTGTTGTTGATGGAAGGAGCATAGTGTTGTTGATGGAGGGAATGTATGTTGTTGATGGAGGGAGCATAGTATTGTTGATGGAGGGAGTGTAGTGTTGTTGATGGAGGGAGTGTAGTGTTGTTGATGGAGAGAGTATAGTGTTGTTGATGGAGGGAGTATAGTGTTGTTGATGGAGGGAGTGTAGTGTTGTTGATGGAGGGAGTATAGTGTTGTTGATGGAGGGAGTATAGTGTTGTTGATGGAGGGAGCATAGTGTTGTTGATCGCGGGAGTATAGTGTTGTTGATGGAGGGAGTGTAGTGTTGTTGATGGAGGGAGCGTAGTGTTGTTGATGGAAGGAGCATAGTGTTGTTGATGGAGGGAATGTATGTTGTTGATGGAGGGAGCATAGTATTGTTGATGGAGGGAGTGTAGTGTTGTTGATGGAGGGAGTGTAGTGTTGTTGATGGAGGGAGTATAGTGTTGTTGATGGAGGGATTATAGTGTTGTTGATGGAGGGAGTGTAGTGTTGTTGATGGCGTGAGCATAGTGTTGTTGATGGCGGGAGTACAGTGTTGTTGATGGCGGGAGTATAGTGTTGTTGATGGAGGGAGCATAGCGTTGTTGATGGCGGGAGCATAGCGTTGTTGATGGAGGGAGCATAGCGTTGTTGATGGCGTGAGCATAGTGTTGTTGATGGCGGGAGTATAGTGTTGTTGATGGAGGGAGCATAGTGTTGTTGATAGCGGGAGTATGGTGTTGTTGATGGCGGGAGTATAGTGTTGTTGATGGAGGGAGTATAGTGTTGTTGATGGAGGGAGCATAGTGTTGTTGATCGCGGGAGTATAGTGTTGTTGATGGAGGGAGTGTAGTGTTGTTGATGGAGGGAGCGTAGTGTTGTTGATGGAAGGAGCATAGTGTTGTTGATGGAGGGAATGTATGTTGTTGATGGAGGGAGCATAGTATTGTTGATGGAGGGAGTGTAGTGTTGTTGATGGAGGGAGTGTAGTGTTGTTGATGGAGGGAGTATAGTGTTGTTGATGGAGGGAGTATAGTGTTGTTGATGGAGGGAGTGTAGTGTTGTTGATGGAGGGAGCATAGTGTTGTTGATGGAAGGAGCATAGTGTTGTTGATCGCGGGAGTATAGTGTTGTTGATGGAGGGAGTGTAGTGTTGTTGATGGAAGGAGCATAGTGTTGTTGATAGCGGGAGTATGGTGTTGTTGATGGCGGGAGTATAGTGTTGTTGATGGAGGGAGTATAGTGTTGTTGATGGAGGGAGCATAGTGTTGTTGATCGCGGGAGTATAGTGTTGTTGATGGAGGGAGTGTAGTGTTGTTGATGGAGGGAGCGTAGTGTTGTTGATGGAAGGAGCATAGTGTTGTTGATGGAGGGAATGTATGTTGTTGATGGAGGGAGCATAGTATTGTTGATGGAGGGAGTGTAGTGTTGTTGATGGAGGGAGTGTAGTGTTGTTGATGGAGGGAGTATAGTGTTGTTGATGGAGGGAGTGTAGTGTTGTTGATGGAGGGAGTGTAGTGTTGTTGATGGAGGGAGTATAGTGTTGTTGATGGAGGGAGTATAGTGTTGTTGATGAAGGGAGTGTAGTCTTGTTGATGGAAGGAGTATAGTGTCGTAGTTGTTTCCTTAAGTCAGTCAGTGCATGACACTGGAACAGGTGGTGATTTATGTTTTCCACTTCCCATCCATTGTCACGCTTGCAGTATGGCAATAAATTAATCACCGAAAACACCAGAAGTAGGCGGTAAGCTTTATTAGAACACGATAATAAGTAACACACTGGGTGTTACGGCCAAAGCCTTTGTTAGCACAGAAACAACAAACACACAGCGATACAACTACATAAAAACACTACATGAAAATATAAATATAACGGTTACTCACTTGTTTCCCTGCTGTGAACTGAACATGTGTTTCAGGAAATCAGCGAGTATAACACTTATACAGACCGGATGCAGATTGCTGTCAGCCTATATAAGTGTTTGTTAAGGGATGTGTGTTGTGTTCATAGTCTAAAGGTTGAGCTCGGGTATATGCAGTGTAGGTTGTTGATGCTATATGTAGGGCTGCGCTGTGATATTCTGCAGCCCAATTACAGTATCCGGTCGTTGATGTTTACAGTTGTTAATGGTTGTAGCCTGTATGGTTCATGAATGTTTGAGTAAGTTCGGCTGTTGTATAATTCCCAGTCTGTCCGAGACTTTCATAGTCTCGGATGTCTGTGTGATCCGTTATCCACTGAAGAGATGTCTTGATGTCATAGGAGGATGCAAGCATGCATGTTAATTATGTTAATTACGTTGGGTCATCATCTTACCGGCTATGTGGAGAGGGGGTTACGAACGCAGTATAGCAATCCCACAAACCGCGTTCGAAACACAGCTGCGGATGATTTCAAAGAAGACCGTCTTTCGCTAATTTTCAAACAATGGTACGAGTGCCGGTCGTTCAAAAAGCAATGGCAAACTACTGAACGTAACCTTGCCAAGAAATAACAATCAGCCAAATAATCCTGGGCTGGCCTGTGACGTCCTGTAAAGGATATGAGTAGTACTAGAAGAGCTCTATTCCCCCCCCCCCCTCCAAAAAAAAAAAAAAAAAACAATCGGAGGATACATTCTCGCGTATCGTCTAGTTTAGTCGTTATGTGACGTATGGTTGTGTTATGAGAAATCAATATCCTCCCAGACCAATGGGATATAACTCATGAATAAATAATCGATTGGTGTGTGCACTGTTACCTCCCCCTGTTTTCGTATCTTTAGCTTGTTAAACTCGGTTTTTTTGGTGAGAAATAAAAGTCTACTAAGAGATGGACGGGTGGTGTCTGTCCACTGACAAGTGACCACTTGATCGGTCAGCGGCCGAGTGACCACTAGTCCGGTCGTAAGTGGCGTCCTCAGACTACCCTAACAACTGAATCCCCCGAATGTCAAAGGCGTGTCTTTGCCTCGGTAAGGTCGATGATATTGGTGGGGGAAAATATGGGTCTAAGAGGGTAGAGAGGGAAAAACGGTGAGGAGTCGGGGGTGTCGGGTTCGAATCCCTATGGGGAGGTCGCGTGGTCGAAGAAATAGTGATTATGTGTTTTTATAAATTAGCTGCGCTGGCGATATCTGTTGTTATTAAACAGACCGGCGTTATATTTAACAAAGGAGAGATCGGCTGAGGCGTGTGTCTAGTTGATACCCCAGACGCCTTAGAGATGACAGGATAACCGATGCGGCAGAGGTCGCCTGGCCCGCACTTTACTCTGTATTGCCCATAGCGCCAGCTTTCCAAATTATGTTTCACAAACTGTCACCAGCGGTAAATCCTTCATTATCTTGCCTCTTATATCGTTGTCTACCGCTTGCTCGCTTGCACGCACCCTTGCCAGCCAGTATGGTGTTTATCACATAACAGCTGTTGCAGAGGTCACCTGGCCCTCAACAAACCCTCTATCTATCTGGCTAACTGGCTAACTATCTGTCTATATATATATGTATAACTCTATGTCTGGATTACTGTGTCTGTGTATTTCTGTATGTATGAATGGTCGTTTTTTTCTGTATTCGGCCGCGGGTGACAGTGATGGGATGTCAGTATATATCCTCCTAATTAATGTGTGTGTGTGTAGAAGTAGCGAAGAATAACTACATGGCCTGGTCGCAGTTAATTAGCTGGCGGGGAAAATGCGTGTGTCATAGTAAGTAGTATGTTATAGCATGATAGGTACATGTGTAAGTCAAGGCACTGATGACGCCGACTCCGTCCAGCGACAATGAGAAATTACTGGCTGAAATAAAGGAGATCCATCAAAATATCAAGCAAGAAGTGGAACATATGGCACTGATAAAGAAGGAGAACGAAGAAATCCTACAAACCATTAAATCAGAGCGAGAACTGCAAAAAGCTGAAATGGAACTTTTCCAAAACAAACCAACAGAAGCCATACACGAAACCACGGAGAAAACGCAAGATGAAAACCAAGAAACCGAGCCTGAACCGCAAGCTAAAGCCAGCAGCCCAACCACGACACCCTAGACATACAAGGAGAAACCAATATCCCGCCAGACATACGAAGAAAACCGAGATGAGCACCCTGATGACGACACGGAGAGGCCCCGGGGACCTACCTTGGAGGAGCTACTAGAATCGGCAAGGATTGAGGAACTAAGGTGCCAGGAATTCAGAAGGCACTGGGAAGAAAAAGAAAAGAAGAAGCCCAGGAAACTCAGGAGACCGGTAGAATACCCAGATATACACTATGACCCTGAGGACGGACCCGGCTACGGAGAGATGATCCCATGGCTGACCGCGAAGGAAGAAATCGAAAGGCAACAGAAACTCAAAATGGAAAGTGAAAACAGGCGCAAGGAGAAAAACAAAAACATCGAAAAGCTTCTACGTGCAATACACACACAAATAAGGAAGCAAAATACCAAATAAAAAGTCCTTATAATGACTGCAACCAATCAAGCTAGACGAACCAGCAGGTTTCACTAACAAAAGACACCACCAGAGGAGATGGGCACTAAAGACCACCAACCCCCCAGCTGACGCCACAAACACAAAAGCCGATAAAACCAGTCCGGATCAGGACCAACTCGTAAGACAAGAATCAGGGTGAATAAGCCCACAAAACCACGGACCTCAACAATAACCACAGCTGTAAGAAGCAGGTTGAACGAGGCCGAGTTTGGAATTTTGGTTTTTCAAGTCAAGTCAAGAAAACGACATTCATGAATTGAATAAACGGAGTCTAGTAACAAACCCACGACATTCGGAGAGCCAGGCAGGCGGCTTAATCACTTGGCCACGGAGGCTCCCTGCCATCTATATGTGTATGGATCCCGTAGTAAGGCTAGAATGCAATAGTTTCTTGTGCACAAAATGTCAGGTTGTAGGCTCTGACAACTTGTTCACTGAGTTATGAATGAGTGTGATGTTATGGTATTAGTTTCTATTGACTTGCTAACTAACAGCAAGATCAACGAGTGTCGTGTTTATGGTATTAGTGTCCACTGATTTGTTTACAGTAAGATCAACGAGTGTGATGTTTATGATATAAATGTCGACTGATATGTTTACAGTTTATATGAGTGTGATGTTTATGATGTTAGTGTCCACTGACATATTCAAGTTGATATGAGTGTGATGTTTATATGAGGTAGTCTTGTCGCAGGAAAATGCTGTGAGTATATAAAGTTTTAGGGCTATTACACCGAGTTGGCCTGGGTGCCCCGACTGACAGGCGGCCAGTCTTTTCCTCCTGTAGCGAACGTCGAGATCTGACATACATTTGAGGTAATGTTTTACGTGTTATACGGATGTAGTTTCTTTCTATTCTAACTCTTTTTCTGTCTTCTGTTGCTTTCTGGTACTTAGTTCTCCTGCTACAAGAACAATATTAACAAACTCGCTAACTTGTTCCTCTACTTCTGTGAGTGTCTATTAATGTATGTGAATGTATTTATAGTTCATGCTGATTTTCCATTGCTAAATAGTGTTACACAATAAAGACCTATTTATTTTGGCAACGTAACATTACAAGCTGCTTGGTTATGCAGATGATATAGATATTATAGGGGGAAATGAACAAAAGACATTAGAAATATTGACTCACTTAAAGGGAAAAGCCCAACAGATGGGGCTGGTTATCAACCAAGATAAGACAGAATATATGGTAATTTCAAGAGAAGGAATGGCTAAAAACTCTGGCCACATACAAATAGATAATATGACCATTAAACGAACGGAAACATACAAATACCTGGGTACAATCTTCAACTGCTCCAACATCATAAGGGAAGAAATACAAACTAGAATCAATTCTGGAAATAAGATATACTATGCACTACAACATCTACTAAAATCAAATGCGATATCTCGTAACACCAAAATCACAATATACAAAACACTGATCAGACCAGTTGTGCTGTATGGCTCTGAAGCCTGTAGTACAACGAAAGGAGACGAAGCCTTGTTACAAACCTTTGAGAACAAAGTTTTAAGACGCATCTTTGCACCCATTAGGGATACACAAAGTGGAGAGTGGAAAAGAAGAAGTAACAAAGACATTTATGATCTGTTTAATTCCCCGCTAATCACTGGTATCATGAAGGCTGATAGACTTCAATGGCTGGGGCATATAGAAAGAATGGAAGATAATAGGGAAACAAAACTCGCTTACACTCAGGAAATAAATGACCGTAGACCCCGAGGTAGACCAAGAAGACGGTGGAGAGATAATATATATACAGACCTACAAGCACTTGGAATCAACGACTGGCAAAAGAAGAAGAAGAAGAAGAAGGAGAAGAAGAAGAAGAAGAAGAAGAAGAAGAAGAAGAAGAAGAAGAAGAAGAAGAAGAAGAAGAAGAAGAATAAGAAGAAGAAGAAGAAGAAGAAGAAGAAGAAGAAGAAGAAGAAGAAGAAGAAGAAGAAGAAGAAGAAGAAGAAGAAGAAGAAGAAGAAGAGAAGAAGAAGAAGAAGAAGAAAAAGAAGAAGAAGAAAAAGAAGAAAAAGAAGAAAAAGAAGAAGAAGAAAAAGAAGAAAGAAGAAGAAGAAGAAGAAGAAGAAGAAGAAGAAGAAGAAGAAGAAGAAGAAGAAGAAGAAGAAGAAGAAGAAGAAGAAGAAGAAGAAGAAGAAGAAGAAGAAGAAGAAGAAGAAGAAGAAGAAGAAGACTACAACTATCTGTGTAACATTTTATTTTCCCAATGTGTACAAACGGGCGTAAGTTCTTGGTGTCACTTTGAGCTCGTTAAAAACAAACTGATCAAACAAAGAAATCGAACTTACACATAAAGAATCTTGAAAAGATCAATAAAGTAATATGGTTACGCCGACGCGTTGAGAAGGAAATGTTAGTGGATCACGCTTCAGCTACTGTGATGTACACAATGGAAAAGGTGGCTGAACAAATAAAACTTCAAAGAGACGTATCACCATTCAGCCTAGTAAATAGACTTCATTACAATCATGTCAGGGGTGAGGAAAAGACGCTGGCGCTAGTAATGACACACACTGAGAAAATCGTGAAGGTTATATAACTATAGTCTGTTTACTTTTGTCTACCCCAATATAAAATTCCATATCTCAGTAACCAACTGAGGGAAAATGATAGGATGTAGCATAAAGCCTTATCATTATGTCCACCCAACAACATTTTTTTTTTATCTGGAGATTGTACAGCAGATTTCAAAGTTTGTTTATATGCGATATATAATTTACGGGTCAGAGATGAAGTGCACATTATTAAATGTATTACGTCTTCACACAGAAACATTAGCGTTGAATAGTTAATTTTCTCGTGGGACATGGGATTGACCTTATGATAAGAGCCTCGTGTAGTAGAACGGAGCATTACTGTAAAACAAGTTTGTTAGCGAGAAATCACTAGTTTTTCACCAAAACATCAAAGAAATGTCGCCGCTTTCCATGATTTAAGTTGCTTTTGGACCTATCAAAGACATATTCCTTGGGTGGGGGTAAATATAAAACGGCAGGAAAAATTTCATAACGATGCAACAGACAGTTTTCAAAATAATTGATCGTGAATGAAGGCATTCATTTCTGGATAGACTATAGACACGCCCTCGTATGGAACCATCGGGGCGAAAGAAATAACGCGGAGAATA
Source organism: Cepaea hortensis (assembly GCA_963921405.1). Lineage (NCBI taxonomy): Eukaryota > Metazoa > Mollusca > Gastropoda > Stylommatophora > Helicidae > Cepaea > Cepaea hortensis. The sequence goes on from OY992877.1 coordinate 197,967,661, forward strand.
GATTTAAAGAAAAATAATTGTCTGCTACGTGGTGAAGCGATTCCGGACGCGGTTCGTGGTCCCGTATACCCGTGTTCGAAACACAGAAGCGTGCGATTTGGCAGCAGACTGCGTTGCGTTGGTTTTTACGAAATGGTATGGGTACCGGTTGTTCAGAAAGCAATGGCAAACTACTGAACGTAAACTTGCCAAGAAATCACAACAGCAAAAAAAATGCTGGTGTTGACTGCAACGTCCTGTAAAGGCAATGCAACTAACTAAAATAATGAATTATGAGGGAGAATATGGATGTCACGAAGGGTGTTATTCATCTATACCCCCGCTCGTAATGATAAGGGAACGTGCGTGCCCTGCAGGTAAGCCGGTCGACTCGTAGGTTGTCCAGGGAATGATTGCCTTGCAGTTCTGCAAACGAATGGTCAAGACAGGCGGGTGGCGCTCTGTGTCACAGGCCAACACAGACAACAAAGGCCGAGCCACTCAAGAACGCACCGTCTAGCGATCAGAAGATGAGTTTATTAGATACAGGAGGCTGTTCTACACGGTATAAAAGCACACCATCAAGCGGCCACATATTTGTGTTTCTAGAGGGGTTACAACACTTTCTCCGTAATCCCGTTTATCACGCAGAGTCTCGTAGCGGGCGAGAACTGGGAGCGGTTCTACCCCCGCTGGTGACTTGCGGGATAACTGAGCCGGCCGCTCAGAAAGCAATGGCAAACTACTGAGCGTAATCTTGCCAAGAAATCAACAGACAGCTGAAAGATGCTGCTGTTGACAGCGATGTCGTGTAAAGGATATGCGAATTAAAAAAAAAAAAAAAAACACCTTCAACTCAATGCAGTATGCTCCCGCCAGCAATCATCCTGCCTCACTTTCACGCTTCATACTGGGTCTGTGTTGTGGTCACACATCCCCTTGGTGTATGGCTGGCGTCCGGCGTTCTCACTCCTGCCGGTCAGACTGCCAGCATGTTCGCGGTGAGTACAGTTGGCGTTCAAACAAATTGGCTGGGCTGAAACTGCCTAGCGCTTTCTATCACTGACGTTCTACGGGTGAGTGTATGTGATCTATAATACCTGTGGTTTTATGTTTGGTTGAATAAGTGAGTTGTAATTGAGCAACGTGTGGCAGCATCTCTGTACAAGGGTATTCTAGTGACATGTCTGCAATGAGCGTGTGTACCTGTCGAGATGTTCTGCTGAAGTGTGTCTATGTGACAGTTGCGTTGTCAAACGCAAGAAGAAGAAGAAGAAGAAGAAGAAGAAAGAAGAAGAAAAGAAGAAGAAGAAGAAGAAGAAGAAGAAGAAGAAGAAGAAGAAGAAGAAGAAGAAGAAAAGAAGAAGAAGAAGAAGAAGAAGAAGAAGAAGAAGAAGAAGAAGAAGAAGAAGAAGAAAGAAGAAGAAGAAGAAGAAGAAGAAGAAGAAGAAGAAGAAGAAGAAGAAGAAGAAGAAGAAGAAGAAGAAGAAGAAGAAGAAGAAGAAGAAGAAGAAGAAGAAGAAGAAGAAGAAGAAGAAGAAGAAGAAGAAGAAGAAGAAGAAGAAGAAGAAGAAGAAGAAGAAGAAGAAGAAGAAGAAGAAGAAGAAGAAGAAGAAGAAGAAGAAGAAGAAGAAGAAGAAGAAGAAGAAGAAGAAGAAGAAGAAGAAGAAGAAGAAGAAGAAGAAGAAGAAGAAGAAGAAGAAGAAGAAGAAGAAGAAGAAGAAGAAGAAGAAGAAGAAGAAGAAGAAGAAGAAGAAGAAGAAGAAGAAGAAGAAGAAGAAGAAGAAAAACATAGCACCGGGTGATGAACAGGACTAATAGTGATATTTTATGAAAGAATAAATAACAAATACAAGCAGAATCATGAAACAGTAGCTGGCTAAAACACGTAATGACACCAACCCCAACTATTACACGTAATGACACCAACCCCAACTAATACACGTAATGACACCAACCCCAACTATTACACGTAATGACACCAACCCCAACTAATACACGTAATGACACCAACCCCAACTAATACACATAATGACACTAGCTCAACTAATACACATAAAACACCAACCCCAACAAAAACACATAATGACACCAATCCCATTAATAGATATGATACCAACCCTAACTAATACCATAATGGCATTGTGGACACAGCTTTGGGATGTAGTATTTAATATATGAGAATATTTGCTTAGTTTGTCTAGGGGACCCCAGATGGGATGAATTTACATTCTCACTCACTTCTTGGAAGGTAAGGTGATCAGGGAAATTTACCATAGATACAAGGGGGAAAACACTTCACTCCTTAAGACACTGGTATCTATGTGTAAGAATTCCCTCCCACTCGATCACCTTTTTGAATTTGATATAGTGTTAGAGAACATTGATTGTTTACAACATATAGGATAACCACTGTTGAACAAACATCAACAATCAATTGACGTAAACATCAACATTGGACAAACAATTCACCGGGAATAACATCAAGATCTATAGAATACATATAAGTGTAATGACCAGTATTGAATCTTTGGACAGTCCATGGGACGATATGTAATATCATGAACACATTAAAATGTGATAACCCCATGTTTCCCCAAAAGTCAACACATTCAAAACCAAAACATCAACTACTATTTGGTTTCAACACCATTGACAAATCCACAGATTTTTAAACCAATGACATTTTAGAAACCAAATAATAATCCAAATCCAGAACCATGACTAGACTAATTAATCAGTCCTTTTCCGTTCTTTCCTTTAGGTTATGCTGGTTGTTAATCCTCTCTCATGCGAGGCAGATTATATCCCCATTATCCAAGGGATCGAATGAATGCACTTACGTGTGTCCTACCCATCTAATATCCACTGTAAATTTGTTCCAGAGGACATCATAATCCCTATTATCCAGGGATGGAATCACACATACACCCCATTATCCAGGGTCACAATTCACGAATATTCTTTTGCAAGTGGGCTCTGTGCCCTAGTGAAGTTGAGGCCTGGATCAGTCAAACTTTCAAGAGTTCATCTTCAGCTTGGTAGGAGGTAATTCCCTACATCATTGATTCCAATGAAAAAGATGGCGACCGTCCAGCAGCTCTGGTTAGTAAATCCAGAATCCCAACTGTTATTCATCAGGCTTTTACACACACCCTGTTTCAGGATGATAAGCCATTCAACACTTGGTGACAATGCAATCAGGCCGACCTGGGACCTGCAAAGAGCTATCCTTCAATATCCACTCCAGTGTAGGAACATAAAATGCTGAGAGACACTCATTGGTAGCATCTGGGACTATGTTCAGAACTGGTCTGCGCAGGTATGGAATATACGAAGAATACTTCCAGCACACAAACTGGGAGTCGCAAACTGTCGGAGAATTCCTTCTGCTGCATGTGTAGAAACATTGACTCCACGAGCTTCTTTCATAGTGTCTTCCCAATGGTGTTCATATCTAGAACTTGGTGTTGAACTTGCCTTATATGACTTGTGTCGAAGGGTAAGGCTTTTTGCCAGTGAAACTGGGAATTCAACAGACAGCTAGAGGGTTCTTACTGCTGTTAGTTTTGTTCAAACCGTGATAAATAGCAGTCGGAAGGTCCATCCTGCAATATGTTTGACACACCTGGACTGTCCCTTGCTTTAATTAAATCCACTTCGTACGTGTCTTTCGCTGACAAAGGCAGCTAATACGTGCAGTAGTCAACATTGTTTTATAGGTCCAGACTGTACAAGTTTCGTGTACCACTCAAAAACAGGCTTTTTACCCAGGATTCTGTTCGGTGGTACCGTCCAAACCACCACCTGCTCCTCTCTAGAGCTGGGAATAACAAAAGAACACATTCCAACCATCAATACAAACTCATGTTATGGTAACATTCATCAAATAAAACAAAAGGGAATAAGAACAGAGGGTATTTCAATGTGTTCCTCCCTCGTCTCTGATTGTAGAATTTGTACAACTCCAAAAGTGAGTAGGGTATGTCTTCACTCCTCACTCTATTCTGGGATCGATACTGGGTCTGTCTGATGATTTAAAGACATCCTAACTCTGAAAACCTTTTGATATTACACATGTCATAACCTGACAAGAATCTCTGAGACATCGGCCGCATGTCCAGAATTCCGCATCTCCTTTCATAGCTGTAATCAGCATTAGGAGAAAGGCCAACAACCATACCAGTCAACATTCTCTTCTTGTGGTACAAACGTACACAAGACTTCTTTAATGAGCATCGTTATCATCATCATCATCATCATCATCATCATCATCATCATCATCATCATCATCATCATCATCATCATCATGTTCCCACTGTGTAAAAGTATAATGTATACTCCAGCAGTGTAAGTAACAATCACGAATAGAATATATAATACTCATAATAGAGAAAACGTGAATCCTTAATATAATAGCAATAATAATATTAATAATGCAGGGTCCATACAAGGGATATTTCTTTCCACTCATCAAACCATGATACCAGAGCAGATGGCCCTCTTCCCACCTGCCTATAGAAGCATGGGGTTAATGAACGCTGTTTTATATATATATATATATATATATATATATATATATATATATATATATATATATATATATATATATATATATATACATTGGCACCTTTCCGTCTTGACAGACGATAGTTTGGTACATTGTGCTTCAAAAAGGCTTAATAACTACGATCCATGGCGGTGGCGAGTGTGGCTGGTAAGGCCAATTCTTGCTGCAAATGTTTGCCCACAGTAGGTGCATGTGAAAACATGGTCATTTCCACAATTTTGCACCATCTTACGTCTCTCACGCTCTGTGGGTGCTTTATCTGCAATCATTTTCTCCTTTGTCTTTATTCCATTTATGATAGTTGCCCTCCATGCAACACGTTCAGCGGCGACGTGTTCCCATTGTGCATTATCAATGCCTATATCAATCATGTCCCGCTTACACACATCTTTGTATCGTAGTAGAGGCCGACCCTGAGATCTCCTACCCATCTGTAATTCACCAAAAAAGATGTCCTTTGGTATTCTACCATCATCCAGCCTCCTAACGTGTCCTATCCATCTAAGTCTACGAAGACTGAGCATGGAATACACTGTCACACAACCTGATCTTTCCAATACTTCAGTATTTGTGATTTTGTCTTGCCACTTAATACCAAGTATTCTTCGCAGACACCGCATATGAAAGCTGTTTAAACGTTTCTCTTGGCGTGAGTAAGTTGTCCAGGTTTCACTGCCATAAAGAAGAGTACTAAGGACACAGGCTTGGTAGACGAGGACTTTTGTTTTGGCAGTAAGCTTCCTGTTCTCCCAGACTCTTTTTGCTAACATGTTCATTGTTGTTGCTGCCTTGCCAATCCTGATGTTGATTTCCTGATCGAGGGATAATTTGCTATTTACCTCTGATCCTAGATATGTAAAATGGTCTACTATCTCCAGTTCGGCGTCGTCAATAAAGATTGATGGTACATCATGTGCACCTTGTGACATAATCTGTGTCTTCTTTTTGTTAATTGTTAAACCAAATTCAGAACAAGTATTGGAGAATGATGATAGTAGATGTTGTAATTCTTCCTCAGAGTGGGTCGTAATCGCAGCATCATCCGCAAAAAGCAACTCTCTGATAAGTACCCTGCTGATTTTGGTCTTGGCCTTCAATCTCTGAGCATTATAGAGGCCACCATCTGAGCGTGAGTGAATGTATATACCGTCATCCTGATCACGAAAGGCATATTTCAGCAGAAGTGAAAAGTATATCCCAAAGAGGGTGGGGGATAGTACACAACCTTGCTTAACTCCACTCTTGATTTCAAACTCTTCTGAAGTTGAGCCATCAAACTTGATTATAACCTTCATGCCTGTGTGGAACGATTCCACAATGGACAGAAGAGTTGGTGGGCAGCCAATCTTCTTTAGTGCTTTGAACAGACCCTCACGACTGACCAAATCGAATTCCTTTGTGAGGTCGATGAAGGCAATAAACAGTGGCTGATTTTGTTCCCGGCATTTTTCTTGCATCTGTCGCAATGAGAATATCATATCAATTGTAGAAAGGTTCTGACGGAAGCCGCACTGTGATTCGGGGTAGACTTGATCTCCCAGGACTTGAAGTCTGTGCAGGACAATTCTGGCAAATACTTTCCCAACAATACACAGAAGTGAGATACCCCTATAGTTGTTACAGTCGCTCCGATCTCCCCTGTTCTTGTACAGCGTTATGATGTTTGAATCTTTGAAATCCTGTGGGACTTGTCCTTCTCGCCAGCATAGCTCTATTAGCTGGTGGATCTGTAGAGCGAATGTGTCTTGCCCACTCCTGATTACCTCTATTGGAATCCCATCCTTACCTGGAGCCTTGCCAGATGCAAGCTCATTTATAGCACACTTAACTTCTGTTATAGTGGGAAGTGTGTCCAGGTGGTCAAGAGTTGGCAGGGCCTCTATGGTGTTGAGAGCATCATCCGCTAGCTTGGTCTCACTTGAGTAAAGCTCTAAATAGTGTTCGACCCATCTATCCATCTGCTGTTTCTTATCAGTGATGATTTCTCCAGTCAACGTTTTCAATGGTGCACTTCTTTTGATCATTGGACCACAGGCTTTCTTTATCCCTTCATACATGCTTCTGATGTTTCCCTTATCACTTGCGATTTGAATGGACTCACATAACTTGATCCAATAGTCATTCGCACACTGCCTGGCAGCCTTTTGTACATCCTTCCTCGCTTGCTTCAGCTCACTCAGAGTGTTACGCGTTGGTCTTTCCTTGTTTCTTAAGAGAGCTATCTTCTTTTTATCAATCAAGGGCTGCAGTGTCTGGCTGTTTGCCGCAAACCAGTCCTGCCTCTTATGATCCACAGTGCCGTAAACCCCTACCGCTGTTTTATAAATAGTTTCCTTAAGTTTACTCCATTTATCATTTACTATACAATTTTCTGATGTATCATTGAAAGCGTCTTCAAGTTGCTGTTGAAATTCAAAGCACTTACCAGGATCGTGAGTGTTAGTAATATTAATCCTGGGGCTAGACTTGTGTTTAGCTGTGTAGATTCTCTTTGATCTCAGTCTAACCCTTGCAACAACCAAAGAATGATCTGTATCACAGTCAGCACTGTGGTAACTTCGAGTCAATGATGTATGGTTCAGATGTTGTCTCCGTGTGATAATGAAGTCCAGCTGATGCCAATGGCTGGATCTTGGATGTTTCCATGTGACCTTATGCATCTCTTTTGTTTTAAAAAAGGAGTTTGTAATACATAGGTCATTTCTAGTGCAATGCTCCAGCAGCCTTTGCCCATTATCATTCATGCGACCGATGTTGTATTTTCCAAGGCACACTGGCCATGAACTCGAGTCCTTGCCCACACGAGCATTGAAATCACCGAGCATATAAATGTAGTCGGATTTTGGAACTGCCTTGATCGCAGAGTCTAGCTGCTCATAGAACGTATCCTTCACATCATCAGAGGAAGCGAGTGTCGGTGCATATGCAGTGAGAATGGTGGCAAAACCACAAGAGGTTGCCAAGCGCAGTGATAATAATCTTTCATTACCTCCAGCTGGGATATCAATCATTGCCAGTAGCGAATTCTTCACTGCAAAGCCCACACCATGTTGCCTTTTTTCTGCCTGCCCTCTTCCCTTCCAAAAAAAGGTGTAATTGTTTTCCCTGAGTGACCCTTCCTCAGCGAGGCGAGTCTCCTGCAGGCCAGTAATATCAATGTTAAGACGATTGAGTTCAGCATCAATCACAGCCGTTTTTCTCACATCGTCAATATTTGTCAAGTCAGTGGAAAATCCTGGACACATGGTTCTCACGTTCCAGGTTGCAAGCCGTAGCTTGAGGTTTCTATTCTTTTTATTAGTACCTGGTGCATTGGTTTTACAGCCTGCAATTCAGATTTTGTCCTAGCCCCAAGCACCCATTGAAGCAGGCAGGCTGTGGTGGATCAGCACCCAATTGGCTGGGGGCTGCCCAGCTTGAGGCGGGCGGTAGCTGATCAGTGACACCTGTAGGTGTCTCCCACCGTCAGAGGCAACGCGTGGCGCCCCATGTCTACGACAACTGACAAGGACTTATAACCCGTAACAGTTGCCTCTCGCTTTGATTCCGAGACCGGTTAAGACCAGGGATGGAGTTATTGCCTCTCCATAGCACAAAGCCTGGGCTAAAATAAAGAAACCATGTGTTGCCCATGCAGCATGATCCCTCTCTCGGCCTGCCTAGTTCACTCCAGAGGAAAGTTGACACCTATAATCTGGAACAAGACAAGCTGCAGAAGCTGCCGGATCAGCAAAGCAATGCTCTAACTGTCCGCCTGTCGGAGCTTCGATCCTAGACCAGCTGCCAACCAAGGCTTAGGACCTGGTCTGCCCTGCCATGACTTATTTTGTCTTTGGGTTGCATTTCCTCGAACCAGGATAAGGCTAGTACCCTCCCAATTGCGCTCTTCCGTCCGAAGCCGTTGGCACAATGTGGGGTGTCAGGTTTGGTAAGCGCCGCCCAACATTCGGCGCTGACAGAAAGCAGGTAGTACCGTCTACTGTCATATATATATTTAACTCACCAATTGCTGCTAGCATAAGAAGTGTCCTGTATTTCAAGAATAACTTCTGCAGTACATCAAGTGTTCTGAACGTTGTTGGCAATTTCCTGAACATAAATATTCGCCCAGGCACCGACAACAATGATGCAATGCGGACTGAAGGCACGTCCTGCAAGACATTTGAATATATATATATATATATATATATATATATATATATATATATATATATGCGTTTTTCCTTCTTTCTTCTTGAGATTTTACTCATCCAACATGACATTTCCCTTGCATATTTATCAAAGGATTACATGATAATCACACATGTTGTGTGCTTACTAAGATGTAAACACGAAGATGTACCATAATGGTACGATAGCGTTTAGACAGAATGACGTCATCGGAAAATGCGGTAGAAAATGATATAGAGGAAAACACCACAAGAAACTAAGAGACTGTTGATAAAGAACACAAAGGAGAGTGACGTCAGTGATCAACAGAAAAGACATTGATTGGGAAGGTACTAGCTGGCCGTGAAATGCAAATATTGGCGGTAGAATAGTGTTGGCACATGAAACAGTGGCTGCGACTGAGATAGCAGGGAAGGAAGATATACAGGGTTTGCTCCAACGTGTCGCTACATAACTTACGGGGTACCTAGACCTACATCGCGCAGAGCGGCAAAGGAGAACTGCAGGCAGAGCGACAGAAGGGCAACGGAAGATGCGAAGGTACAATCTCTATGTAAGCAGGTTAGTGTTGAGTATCAATGAGTTCCTGTAAATAGAACTAGGTCCCGCTTGGCAACGACAAGCACCTAGGTACGGATAGAATTAATAGAAAATCTCAAACTGACTGTGAGAACTTATTAAATGTTATTACGTTTCAAAATCTTCAACGTGACACAATTGGCTTCGTCATTTCTCTGCCGTTCCAGTTCTGAACTTTGCTCGTTTACTTTTATAAGTTGGTGTCGAGCCGAAATTATTGATCGTGCTATTTGGACATTTTTCATGTAATTGTTATGAATGCTGGACTTATAGCATGGCAGCCTTGGGTGCATCGTTTTTCCGGGAGTGCCAACAGAAAATATTACTAACTAGCCACTCATTCACATCCGCCATTTGCACTGGCCAGGAAAACATCGGAACCCAATCACAAAAGTAATTATCTGTATAATTATTGGTCAAGTCAGGAATCGTGTCTACCACCAGTCTGCATTAAGTTTATATAGACAGGAAACATACCATTTACACGTGGATATAGGTACTAGAGGAGATATAGAGATGGAACATACACAATAGACTGTCCCTTCCACACACTTCCTTTTCTCCACAAGATCCACTCAAGACATTTTCCCTCACCGACACGTCTCTCCACAAGATTCCCTCACGCCAATTTTCACTGTTTTACTACCTGCTACACGTGACATTTGTGATGCCATTAACGGGAAAGTAAACATGCTCAGGGATCTTAGGTTGTACACATTGCGTTGAGTCAAGCATTTATCAACGTCATTCCAGTAATCAAGGTCGTCACGGGGACACTGTCGCTGGCTGTTAGAGACGTTGAAGCAGCATTTCGTTTATCACGGTGCCATTTCAATATATTGGACGGACACCGCACTTGCATATAATCAACGCAACGAGTTCTGCACACTTCATCGTAGACAAATTACAGGACAAGTCACACATTGTATTCTGGACATTATAGACTTGACCTCCATCGACGCTTCCTTCCATCATCAGTCTTTGGGAAAGCTGGATTTTATTGAGACGCTCATCTAGACATTGTTCACCGGATCTTTCATGAAGAGGTACCTACATTTCAAATGACACTTCTAAGCGGACGTCAACTCATTATCGGACATTGTCACGGACACATCAAGCAACCTACTTCGGGATCAGACAGTCATCATACTGTGAACATTCTTTTACACGGATATACTGCACACGTCATTACGGACAAATTATAAAACATACAGGACAGTCAACTTACTCTGGACTTTAAATACGCAACTACGTTGAGATACCTACTTCAACTGGTCAACCAGGATTTATCTCGTTAAGGCCAGTACATTTGCTGTTTGTTGTTATATAACTGTGGTCTGTTTGGGTGTCTAATATATAACATATTTTTCTTCCGATAGCCGACTCCGTAGTTATTTAACAAAGCGAGAGATTAAAGCGCAATCTGAAGGTCACATGAGTTTAATTATCGGACATTCAGACACGTTAGTTACTGACGGCTTGTCAGCTTGTGACAAATATATTTTTTGTGACGAACTTGCGATTCGTTGGTAGTATATTAAATTTTTTTTTTTCCCGCGTTGTACCGTTAGGCATTTACATTCCTTATTCTATCACGTCTCCTTATTTATATGTGATTAAATATTATGTTGGTATGTCACTTCGTAGTTCGTTATCGTAATAGCGTTATTGTTATGTCAGTATATTCTTTATATTGAATATATATTTTTACTACTAATTTCTAGTGCTTACGTTTGTAACGGTTAGGACGTTATCTATCTTGCGCCGAGTTGCTATTCTTCTCGCCTGTTTATACTCTTATATATTATTGATTTCGAGTTGACTTCTCATTCAACTTGCATATATATATTTGAATACGCTTGTCATTGTCTACCTACGCATTCTATCGGCTGTGCGTCACATATCTACTATTGTAACGGCATAATTTACAGATCATTAAGACAACATGTCAACACTTCAAGACTTCATGGACATGGGTGAAAGGTCTGGTTTGACCGGTGCAGACCTCAGGAATTGGGCGAAGCAAGAATTGAAAGATTTTCAGACACAGCAACGTGAAGAGAGAGCTGAAAAATTGGCAGCAGAGAAAGAAGCAAAACAACTTCAAGCTTCACATGAACGAGAGAGATTAGCTCTTGAGAAAGAGTTAAAAGAAAAAGAAATGGCGTTGGAACGTGACAGGATTGCCGCTAGGGAAAAGGAATTAACGCTGGAACGGGAAAGAATAGCCGCTGAAAAAGAGATGAAAGATAAGCAACTGGCATTTGAGAAAGAAAAACTTTTGGCCGAACAACTTCTTAAGGACAAGGAAGTTGAAGGTAATTTGAAAGTCAAGTCATTGGAAATGGATCGTGAAGCGGAGATTGAACGAGAAAGAATTCAAGCAAAACATAATGATCCAGTGAAAAAGTATCAAGGTCTTTTTCGCAATTTCCAGCAAGGTGATTCTGTCAGTTCTTGGATTACCAATTTTGAAGTGCTTGTAAAGTACTACAAGGTACCGGAACTAGACGTACCGATTCTGTTCCACAGGCATCTCGCATTGGAGCCTTTAAAGGTAATCGAGTTGATACCTGAGGACTTGCGTACCAATTACAAATACATGAGAGATCGTGTTTTGGCACACTTTAGTTTAGACGAATCGGGCTTACGTACTACGTTTAAAACACTCACTCCTAAATCTAACCAAACTTTCCTTGACTTTGTTTCTGAATTAACCTCATCTTTTGATAAATGGACTAAAGCCGCTGATATTGGGTCTGACTACAATAAAATTCGAGACTTAATAATTAGAGATAGACTACTATCTGCGGTACCAGAGGCCATGTCTATATTTCTAGTGGAGAATAAATGCAAAGATCTTAAGGAAATGGAAACGAGGGGAGAATCATATTTCAATGCACACCGTGACATATTTGCGGAATGCACACAACCTGAACTGGTAATAGGGGCTAGTGCTAGAATTCAGAATAACAGAAGTAATGGTAAGTTCAAGAAATTCTCTAATAGAAACAGGGGACCTTACCAGAACACAAACAGAGATTCTGACAGACCTAGAAAGGGTCACTTCACACGATGTCAATATTGTAAACTCTCACACGGTGCTTTGGAAATGTGTGACCAACATCCTGGTTATCCTGCGTACCTAAGAGACATCACATCTAAGAAAAAGAGTAAGTATGACTCCTACAAGAAGAGTGTTAAATGCTATTCTTGTCGGGCGTATGGACATACAAGCCGGTCGTGCGCGATGAGAAACACTTGGAAGGAGGCGAATACTGCATACGTGTTCTCCAGCAGCGATTCTGACGACTTAGAGGACACACATGCGGCTATTATTGAGACTTACAACGACAAATTAGATAAGACTGAGAAAGACATTCCTGATGACGAATGCCTAGCGACCATTCAAGAGGCCAATGCGGCTGACATACAGAATGGCACACTTAAAGTTCACCAAGCTTGGGTGAACGGGGAACCTACTACATGCGTTCGTGATACAGGCGCATCTATTATTGGGGTAGACCAAAAGCTCATAAGAGAGCAAGACTACACAGGCAAAACTGTAGGCTGCAGAACTTTCGGCGGCACAGTTGAAAGGTATAAAATCGCCACAATCACGATAAAATCTCCATACTTTAAAGGCACAGTAAATGCAGCAGTACTTCCGAATCCTTGTGCCGGGTTACTCATTGGGAACGTACCTAATGCAAATGATCGCACTCATGAAGAGGCAATTGAGTGGGAGATTAAAAACAGTCCAACAAATGCTGTCACAAGAGCACAAGTGCATCGTCAAGAAGAAGAAGATAAGGACAATTCTTCATCTTCTCAGACTGTTAGTGACAATGGTCATAACACTGACTGCGGACTTAGCTACGGAACAACAACAAGATTCTTCTCTTAAAATCTGTTTTAATAACATGAACAATCCTTCGAAACAAGCTAAAAATGGTGATTGGAAATTTGTGTTAGACAATAATATTTTGTATAGACAATACAACAGAGGTTCAACATTGTGTTTACAAACAGTACTACCAACCAAATATCGTAGCGAAGCACTGAAGTTGGCACATGATTCGCCATTTGCAGGGCATATGGGCATTGCTAAGACTACTCATAGGTTGTTAGCACAATTTTATTGGCCTGGTTACGCCAAAGATATCACAAATCATGTTCGTTCGTGTTCATTGTGCCAAAGAACCACACAAAAAGGCAAACACCCTACAGCTCATGTTCAGAAAACTGATTTGGCATCACGCCCATTTCAAAAGATTGCCGTGGATATTGTGGGTCCACTTAACACTACCACTGATCGTGGTAATCGATTTATCTTAACCATGATTGATTTATGTACTCGTTGGCCGGAGGCTATCCCGCTCAAACACATCACTAGTAGATCCATCCTAGATTCATTTCTATTGATTTTCAGTAGGATAGGATTTCCATTATACATTTTATCAGACAGAGGTAGTCAGTTTATATCTGCGGCTACCCAAGCAGCGATGAAAGTGCTGGGTATTCCACAGGTGTTTAGTTCACCGTGGCACCCAATGACGAATGGGGTAAATGCAAATTACAACGGGGTCCTTAAACGAACCCTAGCAAAAGTTGCGGCTGAACGTCCGAAAGACTGGGACATTCTATTGCCTGCAGTATTATTTGCGTACCGGGAGGTACCACAAGCTAGTACTGGTTTTTCTCCATTTGAGCTCGTGTACGGAGCCAATCCTCGTGGTCCATTGATGCTATACAATGACATGCTGACTAACAAAACATATGACCACCCTAAAAGAGAAGCATATGAAATGGTTACGCAGTTGCGACATAAAATCATGACAGCTTGTCAAATTGCTAAATCAGCACTTGAGAAGGCAGGAGAGAAATATAGGCAATACGACAATAGAAAGGCCAAGACAATAGTCTTGAAAGAAAAAGACAACGTGTTACTGTTACTTCCCGACCCTCGGGATTGTCTTGTTACTTCGTGGCAGGGTCCATTTAGAGTCATCAGAAAGGTTAGCGACGTCGATTATGTCATTGAGGTAAAAGGGAAAAATAAAATTTTCCACATTAATATGCTAAAACCTTATGTTACACGTGACACTGACACTCCGTATGATAACCAACAAATACCACATAGAGTTGCAGCAGCTTACTGGGTTATCAACGAACAACAAGAAGACGCTATTACACAACAAATACCAACACCAACAGTTAACAGTGATAAGGATTGGCAAGCAATACAAATTAATAACAAACTACCACCACAAGATAAAGATAAGCTTATTTCAGCTATACAAGAGTTTAGCACAATTTTTTCTGATAAACCTGGGCAAACATCACTTATTAAACACAAAATTACGTTACTATCTGATATTCCAGTAAAGGTGAAACCATATCCTATCCCTCTACATTATCTGGATAAGATTACAGCAGAAATATCTGAACTTGATCAAAGTGGTATAATTAGGAAGTCCATTTCAAATTATTGTTCTCCGGTAGTCATTGTGAAGAAAAAAGATGGTTCACTACGTTTGTGTGTCGATTACAGGAAAGTGAACGCGCTAACACTCCTCGATGCTGAACCAATGCCAAATATCGATGAGCTAATTGAAGGCATGGCAAACTCTAGGTTATTTTCCAAGATTGATCTTACTAAAGGATATTGGCAAATCCCCATGGATGAAGATTCCATGCATATTACAGCATTTAGTACTCCTTTAGGTTTGTACGAATGGGCATATCTTCCATTCGGGTTACAAAATGCACCAAGCACATTCATGCGTATGATGAGAAAATTACTACACGGTATTTCTAATGTTGCTACATATATGGATGATATCTGTATCCATACTTCTGACATTGACACACATGTTAAAATATTAAAACAAGTATTTCAGAGAATACAACAACATGGTCTGAAAGCAAAACCTAGCAAAATAGAAATAGGTTTCACTGAAATACAATTCCTTGGTCATAGAATTTCTGACGGATTCCGTAAAACTGATCCACAAGTAGTTACCAAGATCTTAAATATTAAACCACCTACCACTAAGAAGGAACTTCGAAGTCTGTTGGGTCTCATTAATTACTATCAGAAATTTATTCCTAACTTTGCTGATATGACGGCAACATTTTCTGAACTTCTAAAAAAAGGTCAACCAACGAAAATTATCTGGACAGGTGATCATGATAAATTATTACAACAGATCAAAACTCTGTTCAGCACATATCCTATTCTTAAATTGCCTGATATCTCTAAAGATTTCGTTTTACAAACAGACGCTAGTTTTCATGCAATTTCAGCTGTTTTACTTCAAATACATGATGGTAAATTGCATCCTATTCTGTACTTCAGTAAGAAACTATCAGATACTCAGAGAAATTATGCAATTACCGAACTGGAAGCTTTAGCGTTAATTGAGAGCATTGATAAGTTTTCTAGATATCTTCTTGGGAGAAAATTCCTAGTCCTTTCTGACAATAAACCATTGCAGATCTTTAAATCTGGTCATCCAAAGAACTCTAGAATTCATAGATGGTCACTTCTGTTACAGGATTATGAATTTGATATCTGTCACATTCCAGGCAAAGACAATAATTTGGCAGATCTTCTTAGTCGTCTCTAAAAAAAAAATTATGTATGTTATATTTTCTTACTTATTGTCTTCGTTTGTGGTTGGATTTTCGTTAGGCTGATTAACATATATTGCATACATTCACCCAGGTAGATTACTGTTGAAAAACAACAAATTGCGAATTATGTTAAATTTGTTATTGTTATATGGATATGTACATAGTTTGTTTAATTCGTTCTTTGGCAGGGACATTGTTCACCATGACGAAGTGACACACTGCACAGTCGAGTGCAATTAACCATGTGCGCTGTAATTGATGAACTATACCTGAACATTTCTGGATTATCGGAAATCGTTTGTATTTCTAAAATAATGTTATGTCATATTATTACGGCATATTCGTATTAAACAGTGATAGTATAGTTATATTTCGAGGATCGAAACCTGACTCTTGATGAGAGTATATGTGTTAAACAATGATAAAGTCGATGAAAATGGACATGGTTGTCGCGAAACAACATATGTACCAACATTGTACCCTTGTGCCATGATAATTCATTGCTATAATGAAGTGCCTGACTGTGTAATTGGTCATTGGTTACTACTTGAGTAACATTATTCATTTCATTAATTAATTATTAATTTATTGCTAATGCGTAGCATAGAATTATATATATATTTTTTCTTTCACATAATTTCAGTTCATAGAGTTAAGTAGTTACATATTCTTCTTATTATTATTATTGTTCATATTTAGTACTTAATGATACATATGATGGGTCATAGATTTTTCAATTCTCATTGTGATCGCCATTGCCAAGTATAGCCACCACATTATGAAATACGCCGTTAAATAATATTGTCACTCGGTTGTTATTGCCACACCTACACAAAGAGTTTATGATGACGTCTCTAGGGAGCATTTACCTCGACTACGCCTAAAATTATGACGTCATAATACTAATACCTCACCTACCCGTTTAATGAGATTGAGATTCTTGACATAGCACAGATGGTTACAAGACACTAGTAAATGCAACTGGTACCTGTTTATTCCTCACGTCCCCTTACTCCAGGTTTTGACCTAGAGAAGGACGCTTGTCCTTAGGGACAAATGAGGGACTGATCTTTATGATTAGTTAGTACAGCCTCCCCATGGGCTGTATACACGACATCTACCGTTGGTGTGTAGATTGGAGGGCGTGCCCGTTATATATTTTTTTTATTTTGTGGGTAATGGATAGGTGTCCATAGCATCTTGCTAGTCCGATAAAAGTCATTGTGTCTGCACTGCTATGTGTCAGGTTAATTCTCTTGATGTAAAAAAATGATTACATCATTTTAAAAGGGAGGGGGGCATACTGCCACATTGCGTTTAGACAGAATGACGTCATCGGAAAATGCGGTAGAAAATGATATAGAGGAAAACACCACAAGAAACTAAGAGACTGTTGATAAAGAACACAAAGGAGAGTGACGTCAGTGATCAACAGAAAAGACATTGATTGGGAAGGTACTAGCTGGCCGTGAAATGCAAATATTGGCGGTAGAATAGTGTTGGCACATGAAACAGTGGCTGCGACTGAGATAGCAGGGAAGGAAGATATACAGGGTTTGCTCCAACGTGTCGCTACATAACTTACGGGGTACCTAGACCTACATCGCGCAGAGCGGCAAAGGAGAACTGCAGGCAGAGCGACAGAAGGGCAACGGAAGATGCGAAGTTACAATCTCTATGTAAGCAGGTTAGTGTTGAGTATCAATGAGTTCCTGTAAATAGAACTAGGTCCCGCTTGGCAACGACAAGCACCTAGGTACGGATAGAATTGATAGAAAATCTCAAACTGACTGTGAGAACTTATTAAATGTTATTACGTTTCAAAATCTTCAACGTGACACAATTGGCTTCGTCATTTCTCTGCCGTTCCAGTTCTGAACTTTGCTCGTTTACTTTTATAAGTTGGTGTCGAGCCGAAATTATTGATCGTGCTATTTGGACATTTTTCATGTAATTGTTATGAATGCTGGACTTATAGCATGGCAGTTGTGTGCTTACTAAGATGTAAACACGAAGATGTACCATAATGGTACGATAGCTCAAGTTACAAGTTAGCAGAACTATTTCTCCAACATGAACTGATGTCCATAAGATGCGATAATATACTTTTCTTCCGCATAGAGAAAAGTGTCATGAAATGCACTTTAGAGCTAATACTCCACCGCACATAGAACATTTGCAGATTCATGTGCATTGAGAGTGAGATAGTTTCACACGGATATAATAATTTACACATAGGAATTGAAACTGTATGCATAGAAAAATCGGCAGTGAGACAAACATGTCCGCTCAGTAGAAAGCAATCACTCAGGCCATCCTTCACATGAATTGTTGATTTATAATTTTAACAATTCTTATCTAAACACCATGATACATGTACCTTTTCAAAAGACGTGGTTACACATTGATAATGCATATGATATTATACTTTATTGTGCATTTATGGATGCTGCATCCATTTCTACACATAACTAAAGAGGTTCTGACAAGATTCGTTATACTAAGGTTTAGAAAATAAATGTTTTGTGAGACCACCCGGTTACATCTTTACAATAGGGAAAATTCACAATGGCGGCATCCCAGCATATCCAGACTAGTCCTACTAGTGTATGTTTTATTAAAACACTGGGGATTTAGAATCATAATATACAAAGTATCAAATAATTTCTACAGATAATTTGTGTTGTTGATTTAATAATTTTTATTCATGTGACGTGGCTGAACCATTGTTGATATTTATATATATAAAGTCATTTTTCAAACCCGTCCGCTCACTTTGTATACTCAGCTCTGGCATCATATTTTATTTTAATTTAGTTGTATATGTTAAATAATAATTTAAATTAAGAGAAGTTATATAATGTTTTTGAAATCTCCAACCAGTTTAGCTTTTATTCTTGTCTTTCTGATTATATTTTTATACATATGTCTTTGGTAGTCTCTGTGGCGAAGTGTTCAAGCCGTTTGACTCATGCTCCGAAGGTTGTGGGTTTGATTCTGGGCCGCGTCCTTCAGTTTACGAGTTAAATGTTTCGGAGACTCCTGTGGGTCATCGCTAAAAGCTAAGGAGTTCATAGGCAGAGTTCGTAGGGAGGCATTATTTGCACCGCGCTCGTATAATCTTTTTTTTTTTTGCATATCCTTTACAGGAAATTGCTGTCAACACCAGCATCTTTCAGCTGTATGTTGATTTCTTGGCAAGATTACGCTCAGTAGTTTGCCATTGCTTTCTGAGCGGCAGGCTCACATACCCCGTAAGGTACCGATGTGATTCGAACCACTGCTGATTCTCACCGTCATCACGTCACCCACGAGAGTATACGAGATTATGGAGAAAAGTCGCTAACCTCTAAGCCACAAAGCCGGCATTGCGTATAATCACTTCGTTAAAAAAAAATTCCTAAAGATCGTAAGATGCATTTAATTTTTATTTACATTTTCTAAATCTCAATCTCCAACCATTTTCATTTTTATTTAATTGTTTGCTTTTATTTACTATTTCTCATTAGGTTTATCATGGCAAGAAGAAGGAATCTTGATCATCTGAGATCGCATCTATCAGTGTTTGAACCTGGATATCCCATTGAAAAAGGCTACATTGCCCTACTGTTGGTAGTGGATCATCGTTCTGTACCAGATTTCCCTAATTAAGGACATTTTTCTACGGTGAGTTGAATTTATACATTTATAGTTTTAATATCTATTTATTATACTGTATTTCAGCTGCTGTTGATGTACTAGGCAAGTGTCAAGTTCAGTAGTTTACCATTGCTTTCTGAACAACCGGCCCCTATACCTTTTTTGAAAAAACCAGCACCACTGTGTTTCGAACTGGGTATACGGGCTCACAAACCGTGTTCGCAAGCCCTTAGCCACAGAGACCGTTTCTTTTCTCGTCAGATTTAAATTTAATAATTAATAATTTATAACTTCTTCATGTTATCTATCTTTATAATTTTAAGATCAATTTATTATAATGTAAAACATTTTTAAAATAAATATACCTTTAATTTCTTTTTCTTTTCTCCTAAGATTTAAAGTTCACAATTAATAATGTATAAATTCTTCATGTTATTTTACAGCATTTTTTTTATTTTTTCAGATTTAGTAATCTTTTTATTTTCTCTTTTCAGGTTCTGGAAGACAGAAGAGATATTGAATGCCAAGACAGGTCAGTCGCCAACAGAGGTAGTATTTCTCTAATTAAGGACATTTTTTCTACGGTGAGTTGAATTTATACCTTTATAGTTTTAATATCTATTTATTATACTGTAAAACAAAGGTTTTTTAATACATATACAGTGTCATTAATTTCTTTTTCTTTTCTCGTCAGATTTAAATTTAATAATTAATAATTTATAACTTCTTCATGTTATCTATCTTTATAATTTTAAGATCAATTTATTATAATGTAAAACATTTTAAAAATAAATATACCTTTAATTTCTTTTTCATTTCTCCTCAGATGTAAAGTTCAGTTAGTTAGTTAGTCAGTCAGTCGACAGATTATTGCACATTGAACAATTCAGTCCATAAATGCTCGGTTTATTATTCTTCTTTGGCTTTCTGCATAGTGTTCTTATTTGCCAAATGTCTTTTAATTTGCTGTTCACGCATCCTGACCATGGTTGTAGATTCAGTTATTACTTGTCTCTGTCTCGAACTACGTTACTGCTTTACTTTCTGCCAGGACATTCATAGTTAGGTTACTTGTGTGCACTTCCTGTATAGTTGGATGCAAACTGAAAAAGACGTACAGAAATCTGAAATGCACAAATAATGATAATGTATAATAACTTCTTCATGTTATTTTACAGCATTTTATTAATCTTTTTTTTTCACTTTCTTTTCAGGATCGTCATTTTCATTCAACTGATGTCACCTGTTGATTCCAGAAACTCTACCACATTATGCATATGTATTATATATGTTATATAATATTAATAAAGATTACTAACTGAAAAGAAAACTCTTTTAGTTTAGTACATTTTCATCTGTTGACACTTATGTAAATTTAGTAATTTTATTTTAAACGAACCTAATAACAACTATTCATCACTGCAATAATTATCGGTGGTCATTTTTAATTGCTAATTAGGTCACCACACATCATACTGACACAGCAAAGAGACCATAAGGTCTGTAGCATTATTCCGCACAATACCAAATTTATCTTGTAATTTTTAAAGCTAAAATTTAGAAAACGTAAGCTAATTTGTTAAATAGTAATTAATTAGCGGACATTTTTAATTGCTAATTAGGTCACCACACATCATACTGACACAGCAAAGAGACCATAAGGTCTGTAGCATTATTCCGCACAATACCAAATTTATCTTGTAATTTTTAAAGCTAAAATTTAGAAAACGTAGGCTAATTTGTGAAATAGTAATTAATTAGCGGCCATTTTTAATTGCTAATTAGGTCACCACACATCATACTGACACAGCAAAGAGACCATAAGGTCTGTAGCATTATTCCGCACAATACCAAATTTATTTTGTAATTTTTAAAGCTAAAATTTAGAAAACGTAAGCTAATTTGTGAAATAGTAATTAATTAGCGGCCATTTTTAATTGCTAATTAGGTCACCACACATCATACTGACACAGCAAAGAGACCATAAGGTCTGTAGCATTATTCCGCACAATACCAAATTTATCTTGTAATTTTTAAAGCTAAAATTTAGAAAACATAAGCTAATTTGTGAAATAGTAATTAATTAGCGGCCATTTTTAATTGCTAATTAGGTCACCACACATCATACTGACACAGCAAAGAGACCATAAGGTCTGTAGCATTATTCCGCACAATACCAAATTTATCTTGTAATTTTTAAAGCTAAAATTTAGAAAACGTAGGCTAATTTGTGAAATAGTAACTAATTAGCGGCCATTTTTAATTGCTAATTAGGTCACCACACACCATACTGACACAGCAAAGAGACCATAAGGTCTGTAGCATTATTCCGCACAATACCAAATTTATCTTGTAATTTTTAAAGCTAAAATTTAGAAAACGTAAGCTAATTTGTGAAATAGTAATTAATTAGCGGCCATTTTAAATTGCTAATTAGGTCACCACACATCATACTGACACAGCAAAGAGACCATAAGGTCTGTAGCATTATTCCGCACAATACCAAATTTATCTTGTAATTTTTAAAGCTAAAATTTAGAAAACGTAGGCTAATTTGTGAAATAGTAATTAATTAGCGGCCATTTTTAATTGCTAATTAGGTCACCACACATCATACTGACACAGCAAAGAGACCATAAGGTCTGTAGCATTATTCCGCACAATACCAAATTTATCTTGTAATTTTTAAAGCTAAAATTTAGAAAACGTAAGCTAATTTGTGAAATAGTAATTAATTAGCGGCCATTTTTAATTGCTAATTAGGTCACCACACATCATACTGACACAGCAAAGAGACCATAAGGTCTGTAGCATTATTCCGCACAATACCAAATTTATCTTGTAATTTTTAAAGCTAAAATTTAGAAAACGTAGGCTAATTTGTGAAATAGTAATTAATTAGCGGCCATTTTTAATTGCTAATTAGGTCACCACACATCATACTGACACAGCAAAGAGACCATAAGGTCTGTAGCATCATTCCGCATATTACCAAATTCATCTTGTAATTTTTAAAGCTAAAGTTAAGAAAACGTACGCTAATTTGTGAAATAGTAATTAATTAGCAAAATAATTAGCGGCCATTTTTACTTCCTAATTAGGTCACCAGACATCATGTCAAAAAATAAATAACATGACCAGTTAGGCCTTGCAACCGATCGCAGTGATGTATGGTTGCTAAGATGTTCGTTTATAAACAAAACAGATAGTCTCAAAAAACACTAAAATTTTAATAATCTGGGCCAGATTTTGACCAGGACGCAAAAAAATCCTCCAGTGAGCACTCTTTTGTGAAAATTTTAGTCCAAAGGTCACGACACTCAAATTTACATAACTAAGCTTAGAATTGAGATACATAACTCATTGAGGTACCGTTAGATTTGGTTTTTCAAGGCCTATCTATCTGTGGTTCTCCCAATAGTAAATGATCAATTTGAAAATCATGATCAGAAAGCCTACATGATACAAACGTAACTAGGCTCCAGAGAGTGCTTTGGTAGCGCTAAATGGGCGGGTGACCTGCTGTTAGAAAGTTCCAGACAACTAGTGTCTCCTAACGCCTTGTAAATCCAAGCGGCAGTCTTGGTCGGGCACTGGACCAATCATATTGCTCAAATTTAAACTAAGTCATTATAATATATGACGTCATACAGACCAAGTCTAGCGCCTCCTTCTCCCCCCCCCCCCCCCCACGTGTGGTACTTAGGAAGTCAATTTTTAGGAAATTGTAAGGACGCTATAATTATATTACAGGCATTAACCCCAACTAATACACAAAATGACACCAACCCCAACAAATATACATAACGACACCAACCCTATTAATACACATAATGACACCAACTCCAACTAATACACATAATGACACCAACTCCAACTAAAACACATAATGACACCAACCCCATTAATACACATAATGACACCAACCCCAACTAATACACATAATGACACCAACCCCATTAATACACATAATGACGCCAACCCCATTAATACACATAATGACACCAACCCAACTAATACACATAATGACACCAACCCTATTAATACACATAATGATACCAACCCCATTAATGCACATAATGACACCAACCCCATTAATACACATAATGACACCAACCCCATTAATAAACATAATGACACCAACCCCAACTAATACACATAATGACACCAACCCCATTACCCCATTATTACACATAATGACACTAACCCCATTAATACACATAATGACACCAACCCCATTAATACACATAATGACACCAACCCCATTAATACACATAATGACGCCAATTCCAACTAAAACACATAATGACACCAATCCCATTAATACACATAATGACACCAACCCCAGCCTATACACATAATGACACCAACCCCAGCCTATACACATAATGACACTAACCCCAACTAATACACATAATGACACCAACCCCAACTAATACACCATAATGACACCAAGCACAACTAAAGGACGAGAGAAATAGACACAGATTTCGACAAAAAGGGACACAGACAGCGATTTACAGTTAACCGCTCTGTGGCGAATAGGGTTACCGAAGCAGTTCATAATTCCGCATACCTCGTTCGAAACACAGCTGCGGGAGATTTGGCAGCAGACCTACTTGCATTGGTTTTCATACAGTGGTATGTATGTCGGTCAAACTACTGAATGTAAACTTGTCGAGAAATCACAAACAACCAAACGATGTTGGGGGTTGACTGTGACGTCCTGTAAAGGACATGCAACTAACTTGTAATCCATGTGGCATCATCATCGTCATGAGCTATGCCGACAAACCTCGGCGGTCATGGTTCGCTATCCCAAACAATCACAGGAGTCTTTGATCAGATAAGTGTTCTTGTCCCCATTGACTTGGTGGTGGGTAGGGGTATCCCCTATGAAAGGAGAAGTAAGGTACCTCCTTCCCTCCGCTAGCCTACAGGACACCCTTGGGCAAGGTGGAGTACCCGTTTAGCCCCCCCCCCCCCCCCAGATCAGGGTTACGTGAAGCCATGGGTGCAGGTGGTGAATGAAGTTGAAGAGCAGCCGAGGCAGATAGTTGTAGGTTATGGTCTCCATCTTCACAACGATAGGCAGAGGGTCTCTTTTTGGGGAGACAATGGCTATGGTCATTGACCAATATGGTCACTGCTAAGAAGGAAATCAATGGCAAACTACCTTCTTTACAGATGCCAAGAAAATTATGTTTCATGGTCTCATCGAAAATCAGAGTAACGGAGTAAATTGGTGTTCCTTAGGAGCAGCCACGCCCGGTAGGGATAGTCATGTGCACCAGGTGACTCCAGACTGTCAGCAGGCTACTGAGTGCAAAAGTTTATTATCATTGAAAGTAGGAACTTAGAATGTTAGAACAATGAGCGCAGATGGAAAATTAGAAAACATCAAACAAGAAATGGAATGAGAGAAGATTAATATAATAGGAACGTGCGAAATGAGATGGAAAGGGGCAGGGATCAAAACTGGAGAGGATTATAAGATTATTTATTCTGGGGAAGAAGAACGCCAAAGAGGTGTAGCCATTATATTGGATCGGCAAACATCAAATTCTATTAGTAAAATTAAACGGAAGACCTTTTAAACATAAATGTCATTCAAATATATGCTCCAACAAGTGAATGCAGTGAAGAAAGTATAGAAAGAAATTCAGGAGCTTACTAATCAAAGAACACATACATCAGCAGGCTGTCTAAAGACAAAAGATGGAAAAATCATAATAGAAAACGATCAGATTTTACATGTATGGTTAGATTATGTGAAAAACCTTTATGATGATAACAGAGAAGAACAGTATAATATGCAAAATATTAATGAAGGACCATCAACTTTGAAAATGGGGGTTCAGAATGCTCTTAACCATATGAAATCTGGCAAGACCCCCCAGTTTAGACAGCGTCACAAAAGAAATGATTAATGCTTTAGAAGAATATGGAATAGATAAAGTTACCAGATTGCTGAATGCAATATATGATACTGGAAATATACCTCATGAATTATGTAACTCTGTATTTGTTGCAATCCCAAAGAAATCAGGAGCCTTGGAATGTGATCAACATCGAACAATAAGCAAAATGAGTCACATCATGACGATTTTACTAAGAATTATCATGCAAAGCGTTAGGAAGAAAAGAGTATTGAAGTGCTATATAGAACCTGTACTTTTGTATGGATCTGAGGCATGGACAGTGAGCAAACAAGCTGAAAAACATCTGATGGCTGTGGAAATGTGGTTTATGAGGAAAATGCAAAGAATACCATGGACAGACAGAAAAACAAATGAACAAGTCCTTCAAGAAACAAATAAAGATCGTAAACTGATTAGAGACATTAGACGTAGACAGTCAAAATATTTTGGGCATGTTATGAAAAGAAATTAATTGGAGAACTTGGTGACAACTGGCAAGATCAAAGGGAAGAGACCAAGGGGAAGACCAAGAAGGAAATATCTGGATAGCTTGGCCACGTGGCATCGTCGAGACAAAAACACAGAGCTGATCCACGACTATGGTGATCGAGTGAGATGGCGAAACATAACCGCTCACGCTTATCGGCATGACACATGATGGATGGATGGTCCC
Organism: Cepaea hortensis; assembly: GCA_963921405.1. Taxonomy (NCBI): domain Eukaryota; kingdom Metazoa; phylum Mollusca; class Gastropoda; order Stylommatophora; family Helicidae; genus Cepaea; species Cepaea hortensis. The sequence goes on from OY992877.1 coordinate 197,993,831, forward strand.
CATTGTGACCCCATCTGGTCAAGCCATGCAGGCTTTTATCTCTATGACTTCTTCTTGCTCTTTTCCCATCACTTTCGCCAGTTGTCATAAAGGTTTCAAATTTACTTCACTTCATAACATGCCCATTCAATTCTTGACTTTCTAAGTCCAATTCTGTAATCAGTTTACGGTTTTCAATTGTTTCTTGTACTTATGGACTGAATGGTTCAATGTGCAATGATGGTGATCTGTCGACTAACTAAGTAATTGTTTCGTGTATAACATCATGATTCCTCAGCTTCTCAGATTCCTCAGATCCTTCCAATGTGAGAAAAACTGCATAGAAATTGAAAAACAATACAACAGTAAAAATACAAAACTAATGCACAAAAGAATTCAGGAGCTTACTAAGTTTGCCACTTGCTCATTGGAAATATATGTGAGAATACTTTGCCATGTGTTCATTGAAATATATGTGAGAATACTTTGCCATATGCACATTAAGACTATATGTGATAATACTTTGTCATATGCTCATTGATAATATATGTGAGACTATTTTGCCATATGCTCGTTGGAAATAGATGTTAAAATGCTTTGCCGTATGCTCATTTAAAATATATATGGGAATACTTTACCATTTGCTCATCAGAAATATATGTGAGAAAACTTTGCCATATGCTCATTGGAAATATATATGAGAATACTTTGCCATTTGCTCATTTGAAAAATATTTTGCCATTTGTTCATTCGAAATATATGTGAGAATATTTTGCTATATGCACGTCAGAAATTTAAAAAAAAAATGATTGCAACTGAGTCCTTTCCCAACGGACATCGTTAATTTCAGTATGAGTGAGGAGTAAACGTTGGTCCCTAATTCTATATCATTTGAGGAAACCATTTTGAACTATGCAGAGAGACGAGAAAAAGAGTGTTGGAGTGCTGTAAAGAACGTATACTTTTGTATCGATGTGAAACTTGGACAATGAGCAGACAAGCTGAAAAACATCTAATAGCAGCGGAAATTTCGTTACCGAGAAAGATGCAAAGAATTCATGGGCAGACAGAAGAACCAATGAAGAAGTGTTACAAGAGGCAAATGGAAACCGTAAACTGAGTAGAGAAATTAGACGTAGACAGTCACATTTTTGGAGGAAGCCCCATGAGAAGAAATAAACTAGACAACTCGGTGACAATTGGCAAGATTGAGGGGAAAAGAACAAGGGGAAGGCAAAAACGTAAATATCTAGATGGCGTGATCGAGACAATAAGATAGAGCTGATCTACGGCTCTGTTGATAGTGGGAGATAGTGAAACATACCACCGGCTCTTATCGGCATAGCACATGATGATGATTACAGACTTAACAAGATTCCAGTCACCAGTAAAATCGGTTGTTTTTAAGCATTATTTCTTCCAGTATTCTGCTGTTAGAAGTAAATGAGATTGGTCTAAAGTTGTCTGATCACCATCTAGCTTTTCATTTATTAAAGTATGGATCATCTTCTCTATAGACATTTTAAGAGATCCAAGAAGTTGACAAAAGGACGTAGACGGCGGAAGTACCAAAAGCATCACTGGATAATAAGTTGTAAATAGGTTACCATAACATATGTCTATGACCTAAGCAGACTCACTAGCAATCCCATTAGCTGGTAGATGTAGAGTTATAAGATATGATATCGAGATATATAACCTAATATTACTAATAATAAGCCATTACTTCATATGGACGACAATCCCTTTCAAATTAATTTCCGAAGTTTGACCGATTTGGTCACAGGGTTATTTATTAATCTCAGGCTGGGCTGGGCCCTAATTATAACTTCGCTTATGAGGTTGAACAGGGAGGGGTAATGGAAAAATGACTCACTGACTGACTGATATATAACCTAAGCAGAGTTACTGGCAATCTCTATATCTAGTAGACATAGGTTTATAAGATGTGCAATCAAGATATATAGCGTTAAAACAGCTGCGCTATTTTATTAGTAGACGGATAGAAAAGAAAGAGCCATTGTTACGTGGGAGAGAGATACATAAAATAAAAGCAAAATGTATTATTTAACATTGCCCAGGCAGAAGCAAGGCAGCCGTTGTAGTGCAACGGCTAGCACGTTAGCCTGCTGGCGTGGTGGACTTCTGGTCGAATCCCCATTGAAGCGGTAATTGTTTTGCTTTTAATTGACTTATACTCCAGTGTGGACCCCGCCTAGCAAGAGTACCATAAAATGTTCTGGCCAGTAAAGGCGACTGGAGTGATACTAACCACTTCGAGTAACGATTGGACTATAAAAAGTATGGGGCAAGAACCACATTTTCAATGCGGCGTAAGGCACGGACAGGGGACCATTTGTTTAAAGCAGAAGCAAGCACGACAACAATAAAATACAGAGGTTCTAGAAAAACTGGGAATGAAAAGAGAGTTGATGAAAGAATATTTCGGCCACGTTAAAAGACGTAACACTCTTATAAAAACCATACTGTAGGGCAAGGTTGCGAGCAAGAGGTAGACAACGATACAAGTGGGAAGATAACATCAAATATGGACGAACATCAATATGACAGAATGTACAGTCAAGGCGAGAGACAAACAGCGTTGGAGATCTATTGCAGCCAAACTTCATTGTGGCGTCTGATTGATTGAAGCACGACAATATAGTGTCTCAAAATATATAACATTCACATTCACGTCTTGTAACCGGTTCATTTCCTCCCTTTGGGCATAAATTAACTTTACCGTGAGCGTTGAATCCCTCTCCAGATGTGCATCTTTCTTTTTCTTAATTGATCTGGGCTCCCAGGCCAGCCCAGTCAAAGATTGGTACCAGGAAATGGTTTGGGAAGTTTGGACGGTCGGTGTGATATTGATCATATCAGCAACTGAGTGTATAAGTCTAACAAATATGGGACAGGCACCATATACCCAGTGCAAGTACATGTAGCCTAAAGACTAAATGTCCTGGCAGGGCAGTCTTATGTAACTTCTTCTTCTTCTTCAGCATTCGGAGCAATTGAGGTTCTTTGCTGCAGATACAAGCCGTCTCCATTCGTCTTTCTGGTTGACCTTCTTATGTAACGCTAAAGATAATATGTTTATTCAGAGGTATTTGTGTCCTATCTGAACCTATATGTAAATTTTACAGATATATTTGTGTCACATTTAACTCTGGAAGAGTACATTTATACAGATATATGTGTTTTCTAGTTAGGTCAGGTCAGGTCTTAGTCAGTTATGATTGAGTTACCTTATAACAGTAGACGATACTACCTGCTTTCGTTAGCGCCGAATGTTGGGCGGCGCTCATCAATCCCTGCACCCCACACTGGACTAACGACTTCTGGTGGAGGAGTGCAATTGGGAGGGTACAAGCCTTACCGTAGTGCGAGGAAATGCAACCTAAAGACTAAATGTCATGGCAGGACAGACCAGGTCCTTTTCTGGCAACTGGTCTAGGATTGAAGCTCCGACATGCGAGCAGTTAGAGCATTGCTTTGTTGATCCGGCAGCTTTTACATCTTGTCTTGTTCCAGAGATGTGTTGTTGTTACCTTTCTTCTAATTAACTAGGCAGGCCAAGAGAGGGATCATGCTTCATGGGCAATACATGGTCTCTACATTTCAGCCCAGGTTTTGCGCTATGAAGAGATATATTTATAACACCATCCCCGCCATGGGTTTTAGTTATGCCTTTTGTTTTATTATTAAAGCACAGTGTAATAAACTATTCAACTATTGTCTTTCAGTACCGCAAAGTGCTAGTAAGCAGTAACCAGATACTTAATAACTCTCAGGAAGTGGAAACGAGCCCCTTGCTTAATTTACCACAAGTCACTTCACTGTACGTATTTATGACCAGACACGCCGAAAGGTAGTTTTTAAAAAGCTACTTGCATATCCTTTATAGGACGTCACAGTCAACCCCAGTACTGTTTGGCTGTTTGTGATTTCTTGGCAAGTTTACGTTGAGTAGTTTGCCATTGCACTCATACCGTTGTATAAAAACCAACGCAAGGCTCTCTGTTGCCAAATCGCCCGCAGCTGTGTTTCGAAAGTTGTATGCGGGATAGGGAGGGGGGGGCTAAGTGGTCTCGAGGTATGGTGTCCGCCTCGAGTGCTGGAGGTCCCGGGTTCAGGCCCCGGTGAGGACCGGGATTTATTTAAAAAATCCACCTGGACTTCCAGTAATAAAATGTCCCCTGGTCTCTGGGTAGTGAGATCGGACGCCCGTGTGTATTGTTGCGCACGTAACAAACCCTTGGCAGTTGGAAATCGAAAAAGAGTAGCCTAACGGCGATGCCCGGGCAATATTTCGAGTTAAAAATCTACCCAAAGTATTTCAGGATCCCCGCTGATGCAACGGAGTTCGTGCATTGAGCTGAGTTTCTCCAGACTCAGGTTTGAGTTAGGAGGACAACGGAGCACTTTTGGGTTAAACCGTGTGCCGTGATGTTGATCCAACGACTAAAATTAAAACTAAAACTATGCGGGATTACGAATTGCGTCCGTAAACCCCATCATAGCAACAGAGTCGGCTAGTTTAGGTATTTTATACATTACAAGAAGTATGGCAGATTTAAATTTTTTATATTCTTTTCAAACACATTTTAAACTCGGTGTATTTTCCCCATATTTTTTGTGAGTGCCTGTGTCTCGATTTTAGTTTAAATTGCCTGTTTTGCGTTACGTGACTATTTTTTCGTTTTGTTTCGTTCGTCCTGGAAATACGTTCGCTGCAGGGGGGTCGATTTACTACAGCTAACCGGCGATGTTTGCGCGTGGGAAAGCTGTTTGTGGAAAGCTTCTAGTGCAATAGGTAAATAATAATAATAATAATACCTCGTAGTAGTAGTAGTAGTAGTAGTAGTAGTAGTAGTAGTAGTAGTAGTAGTAGTAGTAGTAGTAGTAGTAGTAGTAGTAGTAGTAGTAGTAGTAGTAGTAGTAGTAGTAGTAGTAGTAGTAGTAGAGTAGTAGTAGTAGTAGTAGTAGTAGTAGTAGTAGTAGTAGTAGTAGTAGTAGTAGTAGGAGGAGGAGGAGGAGGAGTAGTAGTAGTAGTAGTAGTAGTAGTAGTAGTAGTAGTAGTAGTAGTAGTAGTAGTAGTAGTAGTAGTAGTAGTAGTAGTAGTAGTAGGAGTAGTAGCGGCGGCGGCGGCGTAGAAGAGGGCAGCGTCGATGGTGACAGTAATAATAATAATAATAATAAAGTGTTCAAAACCCAAACCAAACCGCGAATTACAGTGATGTTATGACAGCAAACATAACATGTTGTACTAGGACAGGCAGATCGATGTTCGTGATCACCAAGGAGGTATCGCTACGGACTGTGTGCTATATATTAACATAGCAATTGCTCTTGCACATATAATACATTACACGGTGCAATAAAACATCAGAGAGTTATCCAAGCATAACGTGTTTGGGCTAGAGTGTTTGAATGATTGCGTGTTTGCTGTGTTACAGTTACGCATCAATATAAATTTATCGTGTGCGCTGAATGAATTTCTTCGATTCTCCAGCTGTGTAATTAGACACGCTGGCACAGATTGATGGGGAATTAGTTGGAAGAGTACGATAATAGGTTGATTCGCCGGTTGGTTGGTTGGTTGGTTGGTTGGTTGGTTGGTTGGTTGTATGCTTAGCGGATTAGTTGAGTTTGTTAGTTTGTTGGTTGGTTGGTTGATTTGTTTGCTGGTTGTCTGGCTGAATGGTTGATTGGCTGGCTAGCTGGCTGACTGATTGATTGACTGGCTGGCTGGTTGATTGACTGGCTGGCTGGTTGATTGACTGGCTAGCTGGCTGACTATTTGATTGGTTGGTTACATGACTGGCTAGCTGGTTCGTTGGTAGGCTCGCTGGTTGGTTGGTTGAGTGGCTGGCTGATTGAATGTTTGGCTGGTTGGTTAACCGGCTGACTGATTGGTTGTTTGATTGGCTAGGTGGCTGATTGGATGGTCGGTTGGTTTGTTCGTTGGTTGGCTGTTTGGTTGGTGAGTTGATTAGTGTGTTGGCTGGTGGGTGGGTTGGATGGTTGGTTGGTTTGTAATCCATTGGAAGACTGAGTTTAACTCTTAACTCTTCCATTCCAGGAGTCACGCTAGCTGCGCAGTGGGGGAACTACCAATAACAAACTAACTAACATGTTTATTACTTTCCCGGAGACCAAATACACAAACCTTGTAATAAAAACTAACACTTCATCAGGTGAATTCAATATGTCAGACTAAACACAAGCAACACAATCATAAATGACACGATGAATAATGAAAAATAGCCAGTAATATATTAGACTCGGCTATACAAGGAAATTAACCAATCACATATTAGACATTGATTCATTCATCATGTGCCATGCTGGTAAACGTAAGCGGTCATGTTTTACCATCTTACACAATCACCAGAGTCGTGGATCAGTTCTGTATTTTTGTTTCGGCCATGCCATGTTGTCAAGCCATCTAGATATTGACTTCACTGTCCTCCCCTTATTTTTTCCCCTCAATCTTGTCAGTTCTCATAAAGTTTTCTTATTTATTTCTTCTCATAACGTACCCCCACAAAATGTGACTGTCTACGTCTAATTTCTCTAATAAGTTTGCGGCTTTCATTTGCCTCTTGTAGGATTGCTCATTTGCTCATACAATAAAAATAGCCTATCACATATTAGGCACTGATTGGTATACTAGAAAAATAGCCAGTGACATATAATGCGATGCCTGTAAGCATTTCAAATATCCAGTCACAAATTGTAAGTTGCTTGCCACAGAAAGAGTTAAGTGGCCGTCTCCGAGGCGACGTGGTTAAGCCGCCATTCTGGCGTTCCGAAAGTCGTGGGTTCGATTCTGGACTTCGTCAGTAGGTTCACTACTGCAGTTTTCTCGGAGACTCATGAGGGTCGTCGCTGGAGCTATGGAGTTGGTGCCGTATGCGACGCTTTGGACGGGCCGTTTTGCGGAAAAAGACCGAGCCGTATAGAATAAAACTCGCTGCAAGGAAGTCGACTATCTCACCTTTAAACCACCTTTTAAAAGAGTTAAGTCCGTTGCGTCAAGATGACACTAAATGTTTTGCATATCCTTTTACAGGACATCGCTGTCAACATCAGCATCTTTCAGCTGATTGTTGATTTCTTAGCAAGATTACGTTCAGTAGTTTGCCATTGCTTTCTGGGTGACTGGTTCCATACTCTCATAAGTCACTGGCGCGACTCGAACCGCTTCCAATTCTCGTGCGCTCACGTCAACCACGAGAGTATTCGGGGTTACGGAGAAAGCTACTAACGCCTCGGCCAGGGAGCACGGCCAAGATGACACTAGACAATTGAAAAATTTAGGGGCGTCTAGTTAGCCATGCGTCAAAGTACACTTGTTACTTTATCTTTCTCACAAAGTGACCAAAACATTGGTTGTTGTGTGTGTGTGCGCCTTCTGCACATGTCATCATCTGACATCAACAGGTCACCATATCGGATGCCGTCTGGGCCTGGAGCGGTGTTAGGTGATTTCTTGAGCATCACACGTATTGTCTCAGCTGTGATTATGCATTCTTCGTCTGTCCCGACCCCCTCGCACAGCTGAGAGTGTGTCGTTGTGGTCCTCTGTCTGGTGGGCTCGTCTTTCTGCATGTGTGTGTGTGTGTGTGTGTGTGTGTGTGCGCGCGCGCCGCATTCAGCCATGACTCTTTGTTACGTCTGTATCCTCCAAGTGTGGGCGGGAAGCAGCCGAGCTGTTCCAAGTCACAAGCAAGTCTGTGTGCTACAATTTTCTCCAGTAGCTTGCCAGCAGTGTTCTGCATCGTAATGATTCTGTAGCCGCTTATCTTGGAATGGCCTTTGTTCGGTTTTGGCAGCGGCAACAAGTAGCTGTGTAGCCATTCCTCTTTGATCTGACCCCTCTGAATACTGGTGTTGAATTCTCTGGCCAGTTCTTCCATGTCATCATCTGACATCAACAGTAGGTCACCATATCGGATGCCGTCTGGGCCTGGAGCGGTGTTAGGTGATTTCTTGAGCATCACACGTATTGTCTCAGCTGTGATTATGCATTCTTCGTCTGTCCCGACCCCCTCGCACAGCTGAGAGAGTGTCGTTGTGGTCCTCTGTCTGGTGGGCTCGTCTTTCTGCATGTGTGTGCGCGCGCGCACACACACACACACATGCAGAAAGACGAGCCCACCAGACAGAGGACCACAACGACACTCTCTCAGCTGTGCGAGGGGGTCGGGACAGACGAAGAATGCATAATCACAGCTGAGACAATACGTGTGATGCTCAAGAAATCACCTAACACCGCTCCAGGCCCAGACGGCATCCGATATGGTGACCTACTGTTGATGTCAGATGATGACATGGAAGAACTGGCCAGAGAATTCAACACCAGTATTCAGAGGGGTCAGATCAAAGAGGAATGGCTACACAGCTACTTGTTGCCGCTGCCAAAACCGAACAAAGGCCATTCCAAGATAAGCGGCTACAGAATCATTACGATGCAGAACACTGCTGGCAAGCTACTGGAGAAAATTGTAGCACACAGACTTGCTTGTGACTTGGAACAGCTCGGCTGCTTCCCGCCCACACTTGGAGGATACAGACGTAACAAAGAGTCATGGCTGAATGCGGCGGTCTTTGCTCAAGATGTCTACGAAGGATTTCAGGTCAGAGAAGAGACATGCGCGGCCGCCATAGACTTAGAGGACGCATACAATAGAGTATCCTTCGAGCACTTGATGCAAACCCTCCTCAGACTGAAAGTGCACCCTCACCTTATACGATGAATAGCTGCAGTTCTGCTCCATAGGAAGGTGGTGCTAAGATGCGGGAGTTGGTCTTCTGAGCCGATAACGATATGTCCAGGATTGCCGCAGGGTTCACCACTGTCACCAATACTATTCAACGCGTATACGGTGCCGATCACTGAACAACAGTTGGACGGGAGGGGTAGGACTCTGTCATTTGCTGACGACATTCTCCTATATCGACAGGGTCGAGATAGATAGGCGGTTGCCAATGATATGCAGGGCGAACTAGATCGAATTTCCTCATAGTGTGCTGAGGCCGATGCCCTTGTCAACACTGCAAAGGCATCGGTTACATGGTTCTCCCTAAACAACCATTTGTGAACACAGACCTGCCGGCAGTAAGAATGGATGGGAGCATTTTGAGTAGAGCCCAGTCAATGACATATCTTGGCGTGAGGCTTGATCGTAGCCTATCCTACAGAGATCATGTCGATTATGTCATAACGAAAGCTCGAAAAGGTTTGTCAGCAATGAGAGTCATGGCGACTGCCAATATCGAGCAACGACTGCTAATACTTCTGTTCCACGCATCGAGTAAGCTCTGACCATCCTCACTGTCAGCCCTACATAGATTGGAAGACTTGAAAAGGTACAAAACGAAGCCATGCGCATCATTTTGAGCTGCGCGAGAGACACCAGCTGTGTAGCAATGAGATACCTCCTTGACTTCCTGACAATGGAACACAGGATCAAGATCTGGAGAGCTCGTGCATACTTAATAAGTGCAGATGCGCAGCACCCTCTGCTTGATGCTATATTCAGAGAAAAGGATAACAGGCTAAAGAAGGGCAAATCATGGATGGGTCGGGCGAAAATATCGTCAGACAGGTCTGCAGTCTTACCAGTATCAACCCCGGCAAGGAATGGGTGCCGGTGCCTCCGGCTTTTAAGTGCACTTTCTCCTGCATTATCACACTTGACAGACGGTGCAGAGAGCAGAACCCTGCCGCCGTCAATGCAGAGGTCAACGCGCTCATCTATGAACACTCAGATAGCCTCGAAGTGCTCATCTATACAGATGGATCTGTTGTAAAGCAGCAGAGAAGTGAGGGGGGCATTTACAGCCCGTTCAGTGGGCCGAACCGTTCAAGAATCCAGTGGTGCCCACTTTATGACCACGAGCAGCATGACGATGGAGGTGATGGCAGTTACGCAGGCTTTCATATGACTGGAATCACAACATTATACCAACGTGTGTGTACTAAGTGACTCAATTAGCATGATTCAGAAGGTCGACGTGGAGCTGTACGCAGACAGTGGACTGGGTCGCTGCGGAAGTCTGTTGTCCGTAAAGTCACCTTCATCTTCGTCCCGGGACATGTGGGAGTCGAGCGAAATGAACGAGCTGATAAACTGGCTGGCTCTGCACCCCCATGGATCGTGCCGATGTTGTTAACGTCCTCAAAGATATGGCGAGAACAGAGGACTTTGACGTCAGTGAATCCACATCGCTGTCCAGGATGAAAGACTTGGGAGTAAGAATCGGCACGGCCAGACGCGAGAGGTACATCGGGAAAACAAGGCGCCTCGTCAACCAACACAGAACTGGCACTATTGGCCACCGGACGCTGATGCATATGCTGGGGGAGGATCTGAGCACCTATGGACCTGTCCGGAGTGCAATGAAGATACCCCAACTGATAACTGATAACACACACACACACACACACACACACACACACACACACTCAGATGATGGATGGACTGACGGACAGACAGGCATAACGAACGAACAAGTGAATAAACGAACGAACGAACTTTATTTTCACAGGATCACAAATTGGACACACAGGCAGACCCGTCTTACATTCAGCCCTTCCGATCACTCATCTTTCATACACCATTGATCCACTGTGCATGTTACATTCACATAGAAAAAGAAACATTGTCAATTGAATGCTGTGAATATTCACAATGCATAATACCGTGTTATTATGAGACATGGTGGGCATGTACCTTCGCGCGCGCGCGCACACACACACACACACACACATGCATAAACACATAGATACATGTATACATACTTAGATGCAAACATTCATACACACCTACATAATTTACACAAACTCTCACAGTTATACACCCACTCAATAACAAACACTCCCTCGCATACACAAATACATCTCACAATCACAAACACACAAACAAATATTTACTCATACATATACGCTTTCTCTCTCTCTCTCTCTCTCTCTCTCTCTCTCTCTCTCTCTCTCTCACACACACACACACACACACACACTCTTCTCTCTCTCTCTCTCTCTCTCTCTCTCTCTCTCTCTCTCTCTCTCTCTCTCAATCCCACATATCTTCATTCATGCATAAAGCAAAGCACATAGACACTCCTTTCCACACCTACATAATAGACACATACACACCTTTATACACTCACATACACAAATACTCTTATAGACATGCATCCACACAATCACACTTCTGTATACACACACACACACACATACATACCCACTCACAATCACAAACACATAAAAACGTTCTTTCATTCATTCAGTCATTCTCTCTCTCTTCTCTCTCTCTCTCTCTCTCTCTCTCTCTCTCTCTCTCTCTCTCTCTCTCTCTCTCTCTCTCTCTCTCAAAATATTCGCCCCGTTAGGGGCTGAACCCTTGATCCTCACGTTAAAAGTCTGGTGCTCCTACTGAGCACCCAGACATACAGACAGAGAGACTTTTTGACTTTTCCAGTAGTTTCCTTTTAATATGCTTCATTGATGTAAACAATATGCTTTTAACTAATATTTTATAAATATATAAACAATATGCTTTTAGTATGCTTCATTGTATAAACACAGCCAAAACCGAAGTAATGCTAGTTAGCAGATCGCCAGGCCCACTAAGTATACAGATAAATAACACACCTCTGAAACAAGTTAAAGAATTCAAATACCTTGGAAGTATGATCACAGGAGATGGCAGATTGGACAGAGAGATCTAAATCAGATGTCAAAAAGCTAGAGCACTTACATATCAACTATCACCCTTACTGAAACATCGAAATATACCCATGTCCGCAAAACGACAGATAATAAACAGCATATTCACACCAACCCTATGCTACTAATCTCAAACTGGACTTTATCCAAATTACACCTTCGCAAAATCAACACCTGCGAAATGAGATGCCTGAGGAGAGCTGCCAACTTAACAATCCGAGACCGAGTAAGAAATTCTACTATCAGACAGACTGTGGGATCAACAACTTGTGCCACATTTATTGAAAGACAGAAGATCAAGTGGTTTGGCCATGTCGTTAGAATGCAACATCAGCAACTACCATCACTGGCCTTACATCAAAGATCATCTGCGGCGAGACCACGAGGACGTCCAAGAAGAAAATGGATTGACGACATCAGAGACATTGTACAACCACACGGAATGACACTATCCAGTGCCGCCCACCGGGCGCTAGAACGCAAATTATTCCTCCCCACGACGCTTGACGGCAGAAGTGGAAGATGATGATGATGATGATGATGATGATGATGATGATGATGATGATGATGATTATGATGATGATGATTGATATAACATTCGATTGATGGCAAATGTGGGTTCTGAAAGCGCGCCACAGAGATACCAAGTTTAAGAACCAATGTGTTGAAAATATTTATACTCCACACTTCTCGTCGTTAAGCGCTAAGTACAATAATAGCGTTCTAGCACTGAATTCGCCAGTGGAGAAAAACCAGTGGCGGGTAGCCTATCAAATGTGATTTTCTTGTGTACTATTCTTTTATTGCCAACGATCACATATCCCATTTCCCGTCAATGATCTATGGTCCTGTTTTATTTAGGTCTCACTTTTCATGAACAAAACTCTTTGAGGCACAGAGCGGACGCTTTAGCGTAGGAGTTACGAATTTAATTATCAAATCCGCAAACCGCGGTCTTCTTATTCTTCTACTTCTACTTCTTCTTCTTCTTCTTCTTTTTCTTCTTCTTCTTCTTCTTCTTCTTCTTCTTCTTCTTCTTCTTCTTCTTCTTCTGCGTTCATCCAGGGTGTTTTTTTTTCCCAGACGTAATTTCGGTGTGTCTCGTTATGCACCCTTGGACCAAAACCCTTAGGCCAACACATCCGACTATTGCGTGCGTTTGTAAAACCTAGTTAGCATTCCTGGGGGACTCTGTTACGGTGCCGTCCACATCCCAGAACCCAGCTAGTCAAGCTAGAACGGTCGAAGACTTCCCGGTCAGCCCTCAAGGGAAGGCAGGGGCAGTCCATGGGCATTTTCCGCCTTTCAAGGAGGCTTCCATAATTTGAGGGCCGACACATAGCGCTCTGGTACTGGGCTCACCCAAGGAATCGCCACATCCTGCACATCTCATCTCATCATGTTCCTCTTGTACCTTGCGGTGTCGAGGTGAAATATAAACAACTGGAGAGTGCCAGCTTATGGGCTTCATGTATCGATATTCCCATGGACTCTGTTATACCCTGCGTCCATCGTTTGCGTGGTCGGCCTCTTCCTCTGCTTCCCTCTGGTCTGTACATCATTGCTTGTTGTGGTATACTGTTAGTTGGTAACCTACTTGCATGGCCAAACCATTTCATCATTTGACTTGCTGTCTTCTAATAAAATCTAGGTCGGCAAAGCACCTGATACATGATGATAGTCTAAGATTCCCAACTGCTAATAACTGTGTGCCTCACGACTAAGTCAATTTACGCTGCTAGCGTATAACTTTTTTAGATCATAATTTTAATAAAGTGATTAGAAGCTGGCGAATAATGATTTATTGATCGATTCCAGACTTGTTTTCTCTGCTTATTATAATAATACTAATAACTGTATAATCGGCAGAATCATTTGAAAATGTGAATGGAATTCGTATAGTAATAAATTGTAGCAGTCACACTCACAGTAATCGTAAAAAATAATCACTACCTAACAAAACAACTGACTGTTTTAAATTTTAACAGTGTTTTTATAGTAAAATCGCTGAAATCAGTCATTTACACTGTTCAGTGTTTACTGTTTAGTAACCACAGTAACATAGTCATATTAATGTAATAAGTAAAAATAAAAACAGCATAAACAGTTTACTATGATCTTTCGTTCCACTGTACTGTACTAATGTGCTAACTATTAATCTACTATGTACTAAAGTAATAATAAATCATATAATTAATAATAATAATATATATTTATATTTTTATATTTACTATGGCGCTGGAACGCCAATTGACAATTGTGAATTTCTCCTCCCCACGACGCCTAAGGAAATAAGTGGAAGACAACAACAACAGCATATTACTACTAAACTGCTTGCCTGTCATGTCAGTGGTCAGGGTTCAATCACCAACAGAGGCAGGAATATTGTGTTCTACCAGTACGGCCCTGGGCTTGGACCAGCTTCATAAAAATGGGTCCCAGAAATTTTCATAATTTTATAGGAATTGTCTGGAAAGGAGAAGGGAAGCGGAAATTACTCATATGTGAAGGCCTAGCACTTCACATTCCCAAAGGCAGTATCAGCTTTGGGACTACTTTTACTTGTTATAGTGTTGTACAAATGGTAATTAGTGATTAGTATACATAACAGCAAATATTTCAACCTTTGGGTCAGTCATACATAGTAATAGTATAACAGTACAATAGTGTAATAGTAATACACAAATTATTGTCCTGACCAGTACAACTCAAATGTCGACCCAGGCTCATGACATAAGCACAAGTAGACATTGAGTAGAAGAAGTGGCGAGGAAGGGAACTAGCCCTCCCACCTCATTATGCCATGCCTTAGGATATTTTGCTGCATCTCATCAAGAAATCAGACAGAAATCACACAATATAAAATAAAGTATCGTAGATAAATCCTTCAAGCCGAAATATACACATGTTCGCACAGTAATGTCAATTGTCTACCACAGTAATTTTAAACTGACTGCATGTCTTTCTGTTTGCACAAAACTGGCCTATATAGATTACTCATGATGACTTCTGCGACCTTTCAGAAGCGACTATTTTATGTGTTAAACAACATGTGAAATGCCTTGTCTCTATCAATCGCATGACCGGTTTCCAAAATGTGCCACCAGTCGATGACATAGGAAGTTTGTGGTGTGTCAGCTTGGCCAGGTTCCCATCATCTTTGTGTATTATTCTCTCAATCCAATTGGGTATGTGTTCTTCTTTGCGTTCATCCGGAGTGTCTTTTCAGATGTGATTGTGATGTGTCTAAGTGCTGAAACCCGTAGGCCAACACATCCGGCTTTGGCATGCTTTTTTGACCAGGTAGCATTCCTGGGGGGTATGTGTTCGACCACCTTGAAAACATAAACAATAGTATGCATAATTTATTTCCTGGCATATTGTCTCGACCACGCCATCTAGATATTTATATTTTTGCCTTCCCCTTGTTCTTTTCCCCTACATCTCGTCAGGTACATACTGCAGAATTCACACAACATAAAGTAATTTGATAAATACTTCAAGCTGAAATATACAACACAAATGTTCACACAGTAATTTGAATTGTCTACCACTGTAATTTTAAACTGACTATCATGTCTTTCTGTTAGGACACAATTTCTTGTCATTAGATAAGTGCCTCAGTTTTTTTATATACTTATTCTAGTGTCCAGGAACTGCAGTGACTAACATGCTAACCTGGTGGTCATGTGTTGCAATTGATGCAGATTTTTAAAAAATCTGGGTTCCCAATTCAATCCAGCCCAAAATGGGTGCTAGGAAATGTTCTGGGAAGTGAAGTTGGCTGGAGTGAATTTGACCATCTGGGTCTATAAAACAGTGGGGCTAGCTTGATATACCCAATATACCGAAAATGTGTGTATGGATCTACACCTTTGCTTTATTGACTACACAAAGGCTTTCAATAAAGTGAGATATGTCGACATGATAAGGATGCTTGAAGATCTACAAATTGATGGAAAATACCTTAGACTTGTAAAAAACATATATTGGAAGCAACAAGCTGCATAAAAACTGATAATGAAGTAGGTCAATATCAGCCTATTAAGAGAGGTGTGAGACAGGGATGTGTAATATCTCCAGATCTTTTGTCACTGTACAGTGAAAATATTTTCAGAAATATAGAAGATATGGAAAGAATCAACATTGGGGGACAATGCATCATTAACATTAGATATGCAGACGATACAGTCTTGATTGAATGAACAGGACCTGCAACAATTTAGTAAATGCGGTTGTTGCACACAGTGAACAACTAGAGTTAGAATTGAATTGTAAGAAGACACAGATTATGGTCGTCACTGGGAAGAAGGAAATAGCATAATGTAATAAATAAGTAAATGGGCATATTCTTAAACAAGTGAATTGGTACAGTTATCTCAGAACAGTCATAATGTCTGATGGGAGATGCCTTGAAGAAATTAGAACAAGAATTGCCATTGCGAAGGTAGCCTTTTGCAAGATGAAAAACACTGACCAATAAAAAGATATCAATTGAAATGATAAAAAGAGTGTTGAAGTGCTACATAGAACCTGTACTTTTGTATGGATGTGAAGCGTGGACAATGAGCAGACAAGCTGAAAAAACATCTGATGACTGTGGAAATATGGTTTCTGAGGAAAATGCAAAGAATACCATGGTCAGACAGAAAAACCAATGAACAAGTCCTTCAAGAAACAAATGAAGATTGTAAACTGATTAGAGACATTAGACATAGACAGTCACAATTTTTTGGGCATGTTATGAGAAGAAATTAATTGGAGAACTTGGTGACAGCTGGCAAGATCGAAGGGAAGAGACCAAGGGGAAGACTGAGAAGTAAATACCTGGATGGCTTGGCCTACGTGGCATGGTCGAGACAGAAACACTGAGCTGATCCACGACTCTGGTGATCGAATGAAATGGCAAAACATGACCGCCCACGCTTATCGGCATGGCACATGATGGATGGGAATGTATGTTAAAGGGCCTTTTAATTCTGTAAAGTTCTCTTTTTTCTTGTTTGCTTATGGTTTTGTAGCAGAAATTCCATTCTACCAATTGTGCCCGTCTTGTTTGTAAAAGCGACCTGTTTTCACTTGATCTTTTATCCCAGTTATTCATTGTAGTTTTACTGCAGGTTGTAAACAAATTCACAAGTATTGATCAGCACTGATAGAAGTAGAAGCTCAAATCCCAGTACAGTAACTAGAGCTTTCGATTTGTGTCTAGTGTGTCCACTTGTCTCTACTTTTTTCTTTTTCTTCTTTGAGCACTTGTTGATTTGTTTATATAATGTCTCTGCAGCATCAATAGTTCCCCTACAATTGATATTTATTGCAATTTAACCTTTCTTTTTTTAAATTAGTAACCATAATGAATGAAAATTAATTAATATAAAGCTTAAACAATTAGTAAGATATGTTTTGTGTTAGTAATCGTTACTGTTAGTTGCATGTCATTTACAGGACATCACTTTTAACCCCAGCATTTGCTGGCTGTTTGTGATTTGCTGGGAAATTTTTCGTTCAGTACTTCGCAATTTCTTTCTGAACGTCCGGTGCTTATACTGTTGTAAAATGTCAATGCAGAGTGAAATGCTAAGTAGTTTATATTATTAATACTAATAATTGGCAAGAGAAGGTCAACCAGAGAAACGAATGGAGATGGCTTGTATCTGCAGCAAAGAACCTCAATGGCTCAGAATGCTGAAGA
Source organism: Cepaea hortensis (assembly GCA_963921405.1). Taxonomy (NCBI): domain Eukaryota; kingdom Metazoa; phylum Mollusca; class Gastropoda; order Stylommatophora; family Helicidae; genus Cepaea; species Cepaea hortensis. Next base: position 198,011,248 of record OY992877.1, read on the forward strand.
AGAAGAAGAATAATTATTGTTAGTGGGGAAATATTGTAACTCTGAAAACGGTAGTGTTAATTATTATCCCAAAAATTACCTGATTTATTAAGCCAGAATGTGCATCTAATATAACCGCAGGTCTAAGTATTTTTGTAGGTTAATCAAGGCAACTGTTGAGGGAATTATATAGCTGAAAGTGCTACTTAATTACTCTGTTAGGAAAATGTGCATATCCGTGTAGAAAGTCAAGTGAACATTTTGACAATTTGAGCAAGTAAATGGACACAGTAAAATTGTGATTATTTCACTGTATCAGCAGAAACTACAATTCCGTGCAGAACATTCAGTCAACATTGTGACAGTTTGAACAATCAGCAAATATGATCAGAATGAAAAAATCTCGAGTATTGCTCTTTCTTCTGGCTGTGTGTGTTGCATTTTGGTTCCTGTTGTACTGGATTTTTTCCGACATTTATTCTCGACAGCGACATTTCCGATTCCGCTCCAGGCCGTCAGTGGAAGATATGCTACCTGTGTTGTCACTTGATGACAGCAGGGGCGATAATGTTGACATTTATAGTACACTGATTTTGGAGAAACTTGCTCAGGTTAAGACCGCAGATGATCAGAGGAACTATAATGCTGGTAAAACATTTTTTGTTTATTATTTCAAACCATTGTTTTTCTAATTATAAATTTGAATAATGAAGACACAAACAATAGGTTGCATAATCCGACTGGCTCCTGAGCGTCTGCATAGATCATAGTTATTAAAATGGAGTTATACCTAGATGATAGTTATTAACATGGAGTTATAACTAGATGATAGTTATTAAAATGGAGTTATGCCTAGATGATAGTTATTTAACGTGGAGTTATACCTAGATGATAGTTATTAACATGGAGTTATACTTAGATGATAGTTATTAACATGGAATTATACCTAGATGATAGTTGTTAAAAATGGAGTTATCGCTCTGCATAGCATAAAGCCTGGGTTGAATTTAGAGGCCATGTGTTGCCCATGCAGCATTATCCCTCTCTCAGCCTGCCTAGTTTACTCCAGAGGAAAGGTAACACCAATACGTCTGGAACAACTCAAGCTGCAAAAGCTGGCGGATTAGCAAAGCAATGGTCAAACTGTCCACCTGTTGGAGCTTGGAGCTTCCATCTTAGACCAGTTGCCGACCAAGGTTTAGGGTCTGGTCTGCCCTAACATGACATTTAGTCTTTGGGTTGCATTTCCTTGCACTAAGGTAAGGCTTGTACCCTTCCAGTTGCACTAGTCCACCCGAAGCCGTTGGCAGAATGTGGCGTGTCAGCTTTGGTGAGCACCGCCCAACATTTGGTGCTAACAGAAAGAAGGTATTACTGTCTACTATTATAGGTAGCTCAGTCATAGCTGACTGACAGTTGCATAATCTATGGCCTGGCATATTTCATGGCATCTTATCATGTCAATCAATCAGTCATGTGCCATGCCGGAAAGCGTTGGCGGTCATGACGCGCCATTTCACTCGATCACCAGAGTGTGGATCAGCTCAGTGTTCCTGTTCTCGTCCATGCCATGTGGCCAAGCCGTCCAGGTATTTTCTTCTCGGTCTTCCCCTTGGTCTGTTCCCTTCGATCTTACCAGTTGTCACTAAGTTGTGAGCACAGGATCTGGCTGACACTCAGTACTCCAAGGAAAGGTCAGACATATACATAACCAGACTACAACTGGTACTAATAGTATTAGGGCTCTTTGCTGGCTGTTGAACATGAGGACAGAGCAAATAGTTCTGTGATGTCAGTTCTTGACTCAACTCAACTAGTGAGGATTTAAGAGGCAGCAACTAGATAAACACCTCACTCGACGACACTTCTACTTTTTGTATTTATAAATGCAAACCCCCAACAAGATGTGTGTTGAGAGCATTCTAAGCTCTTACAATTGACCATCCACACACATCTTAACAATATGTGTTAACAAAACTGAGTTAATAACTACACAGCAATGTTTGTTCTTTTAAAATATGGAAAACCCTTTCCAAAATATAGTAGATGGTCAGATGTTAGGATGATAAAATGATAGTCAACGATGTAGTCAAGTCATAACATAGTCCTTGTTCTTTGTGAATATTTGTGAAAAAATTATGATTAGCTTTCATGCACAATGGGTCACATATGAATTAGTTTCATGCAAACAAAGATTGTGACGTATGAGTTCTTCTGTTTATAGTTTTGGTTTTATTTCTCATTCATTGGTTATTAGAATTAGTGTTTAATTTGTCTGTTTAAAGTTTGTTTCATTTTGAACTGTTCTACAGGTTACCAGAATCATGCCTTTAACCAGATGCTGAGTGACAAATTAAGTTTTACTAGACCCTTACCAGATGCCAGGTTTGAGAGGTACAGCAGGGTTCTTCTGGCATTTACAATTTTACTTTAATTAAGTGTCATGTAATATATGTGTTTTATAATATAATTGATTGGTTCCTGCAGTCACAGCTTCCATCTTCTACCTTGGCCTGTAGAGGTGCATTGTGGTCTTGTTGTTTATTCTAGAATATTCACAGACATATTGCTTTGGTTTGTAATTCCCAAATCTAACACCAATAATACACATCATATCATAAGTGATTTACACCTGACTACTGTGTCTTCATGATTGTAGGCATCTGTACTAATGCTATGCCACCATTGTGTTGTTAAAAAACAAGAAAGTAAAGAACCCTTTTCATGCCATGAGGTGCATAAGGTATATGGTGCTAGCCCTATATTTTGCATACATTCTGTAGCACCGATCCATATGTGTGTAAAACAGAATCACACATATTATTAGTTTTTATGGGTAGCTTTCCTACTTTGCCTCCGTGGCGACGGGATTACGGATGCAGTTCGTAATCCCACATACCACATTCAAAACACAGTTGTAGGGCACTTTGGCAGCAGACTACTTTATGTTGGTTTTTTTATGAAATGGTATGGATGCAGGTCATTCAGAAAGCAATGGCAAACTACTGAATGTAAACTTGCCTAGGAATGATGAACCACCAAAACATGCTGGGGTTGGCTGCTATGTCCTGTAAAGGATATACAACTAACTTCCTACTTTAGAAATTGTGCCTCGGCAGTGGCATATTAGGCCTGCTCTTTTTTATTTTCAACTGTTGAGGGATTTTTAACTTGCGCAACATGCACACGCCTCCAAGTTGTCAGCCCTTGTCAAAGAAGGCTAGATGTTTGATGCACTACCCAAGGATCAAGGGGAATATACCATTGTGTTTCATGTTTTTATAACTAACAAACAGTCAATATGGTGAGATTAACCTGGTTTGTCTGAACAAGAGGTGGACATCGGAGGGTTGATATCCTCTGTCCCCTACATGTAGTTTGTGCAGACATGTGAGATCTTCTTTTACAAATAATACTGTGTTGTTTATGTGGGTTGTTTTTCTTCATTTACTCCTTTTGAACTCAAGCGTGGTCCACCCTGGAGTGATTTTTGTGGGTTAGCTTTCCCTATTACCAGTGTCCCGAATGCATTCCAACCTCTCAAGTACTTGTAATTTACGTCCCCAAGTCAAGGACACGAAGTCAACATTTTAGACCAACTGACCTGTGAAGGGATTGAACCCACTACCTCAACATTAGTACACCAGAAGTTTAAGAGCGATCACTCTCTTCCATTCAGCCATGCTGATCTCCGTAATGTTGTGTGTATTATTCTTTCAGGTGCAGGGATCAGAGCTACCCACCAGATTTGCTCAGCACAAGTGTGGTCATATGTTTTTACAATGAAGCCCTGTCTGCTCTGTTGCGTACTGTTCACACAGTATTGGCTCGCTCTCCAGCCAACTTAATCCATGAGATTATTCTTGTAGATGACTTCAGCGACCTTGGTGTGTATTAGGCATTTTCATTCATTTCTATAATCTTTTTCATATTTCCTTAATTTTTCATTAAATTTTCATAATTTTTCCTTAAATTTCCATGCATAACTTTTCAAAAATTATAGACAATTTTACTAGATAGACCTGGACAAATTTTAATCGGGCGGTGCGTCATTCAAGTGTCTATTTCAGTTATAAGTACAGGGCAGGGTGTATTTTTAATGACTGTGCAGTGTTTGAAAATATTGCCGGTTCAAGTTTTGTATTTACCTGTTATGTTGCATGCACTTTACTGAGGGTGAATGCAAAACTTAATATACAAATGAATACAAAACACCCTATATGTTAGACAATTTGTTAAACCTTTCCTCACTTTAAAGCACATAGGACATATGGTGCTAGACTCATAAATATGGATGATTTGGTCAGTGTCACACCAATTTCCTTTACTTCCCAAGGCATTTCATGATATTCATTTTAGGCTGGGTTGACTGGTAAATGTTTTGCTTCTTCTGAATTTGTCCTGATGCAGATTTGAACCCATGACCTCCTGGCTGGCAGACAAGCGTTTAGTCACTACACTGCAGTGACACCCTTGTCAATTACAAGAGGAGATATTGATTTTTTAAAAATTAATATTCAGTACAGCATCAGAACAGTAACAAAGACTTATAAGAAAATAAGCCCTTGCCAGTTTGAAAAATGTTCCCCTTTTCAAGATTATTTGTCATGATAGTCAAAGGGCGGAGCGGCTGGTCAAGTGGCTAGAATGTTGGATTCTCCTTCGGAAGACCCGGATTCGAATCCTCTGTAAGATGTGGAGTTTTTTTCTGTCAGGGGCAAAAAGAAAACTCTAACCTGCACTGTTCATGGCGACTGCACTAACCAGGTGGCCTTAATTCCTCAGGCTCAAGACCCCCCCCCCCCCATACACCACAAGATATTATATTGACAGTTGACAGATAGTCAAATTTGGTTCAGTTTTCTTTTGGAAACCACTTGATGCTATCATAGAGCACTAGAAGGAGAAATAGGGCAGGGGTAACAGTAGATGGGTGGGTTGGTGATGGTGTTTGGGTGTCTGTGTTTGTTTTTATTGGTGGGTGAAGATTGTGTGTGTGTTGGTGGGTTTGCTGGTGTGTATGCGAATTTGTAGGAATGATGAATGTCAGCAAAACTCTGAATATATTTATATTTTGTTTTATTCCATTGTAACTGAATATGTAACTTTTTTTTACAAACACACAGACACATACAGATGTAAACATGCATGTATGCTTGTACATGTATATAAATGAACGAACAAACTTTATTTTCAAAGGGTTAAAATTGGGCACGCAGGCCCGTCTAACATTCTGCCCTTCTATCACTCTCTTTCATACATTATTTCATTCATACATCATTCAAGGCTAACAGAGCACAGCAACAATAGCACATATGCACATAGAGATGAAGATACGACTCATACTGTCACATATCCAGATGGTAAATGTGAGACAGATTCCCAAACTCCAGAGTACGTCCTACAAACCTATTATATGTACCAGAAGGCTCAAAACCAGTTCTGGTTGTAAGCTAAATTTCGGAGTATAAAGCAGGAACTGCTATTAATTCAGGATTTTATTCAGAAAATAGATGTTGAACAGTTAGCGCAGAAACAATGAAATGAGGATGCAAAAAAGAAGAAGAGGGGGAAGAATAAGAAGGGAGTGAGAGAGAGAGGGAGAGAGAGAGGGGTAATGAAGTAGTCACAGAGCTTTTGTAATTGAGAATTTACATTATATACTTCACTAGTATAGTCCTTTTCTTTCTAAATTCATGTCTAAGTTAGGTATCAATTTACATTTAATTCTTCATTAATATAGCATATTTTTCTTTCCAAATTGACATCTAGGTCAGATAGATACCTTATTTTCTACTTCACTAATATGTCATCTTTTTCTACTTTCAGATTACCTGAAAACAGATTTAGAAAAATATATACAAAGAAACCTGCCCAAAGTCAGGCTCTTTCATACAACAGAACGTCTTGGACTTATTCGAGCACGCATGTTTGGTGCCATGCAAGCTTCTAGTCAAGTAAGTTTGTGTTTCTGCAGTGTTATCTGATTCAGATTAAATTATTTCTTCTTCTTCTTCTGCGTTCATCCAATTTTTTTTTTTTTTCCCCCGGATGTGATTGCATTGTGCCTGTTTACAGCAAAGCTGCGTTCTTGCGCCGTTAGGTCGACACATCCGACTTCTGCGGGCATTTGTTGACCGGGTTAACCTTCCCAGGGAAATTATTTCTAATTACATAACATTTACTCATTCCATTTTAACATTGAAATAATCTTTCACATTCAGTACGAAAATGGAGATAAAGGTGAATGCTGTAGCTATCAGGTGGCTGGCTGTATTTCATATGCGTGCCCAATTCTTAACACTTCGAAAATAAAGACTTTCGTTCGTTCGTTCATACGGTCTGTATGTGTATGTGCATGTCTGCCATATGTGGATGGATGGATGTGTTATGGATGCATGAGCGAAGGCATATATAATGTGTCTCATAAAATTTTAGTCTGTTGTGTGTAAATGCTCAGCATTCATATTATTGTGTTTACTGCTACATTAAATTTAACATCTATATTATTGTGTTGACTGCTACATAAATTTAACATTCATATTATTATGTTTACTGCTACATTAATTTAACATCCATAATATTATGTTTATTGCTACATTAATTTTACATCCATATTATTATGTTGACTGCTACATTAATTTAACATCCATATTATTATGTTGACTGCTACATTAATTTACCATCCATATTATTATGTTTACTGCTACATTAATAGCAAGAGTGCTGTTTTCAGGCCATACATAGAAACATGCCTCTCGCTTAGTGCAATCTAAAGAGGTAGAGAAAACACTAAAAGAATGGGAAACAGTGAATTCCAAAACACTTAGAACTAAATGTAAACATGAATATGATCCCACAATATTCGCCAAAGAATGCTCAGGTTGAAATAGTTCAGAGGTATTTTACATGAAATTTCAAAGAACTATAGATAATCAAAGAAAGGACAATGTCCAAAATAATGGAGAATTATTCAAAAAAATTTAACAGGAAATCAAAATGTTATAGGAGAAATTGTTTTCTCCATAAAATAATACATAAAGCAATACAGAAATTTAAATCATTCAAGCTTCAGGGCTTCCATGGGTCCAGAGAGGCTGGGGCTGATCTTCGTTTTCAAGCAGTCCAGCTGGGTCATTTGACGTGTTTGAAGTGAAGCCATGATATCTGTGTGACATGTTGAGAGAGTGGACTTTCAGTTTGTGACTGCAGGTTATGTCAGTGTCCATGTTGTCAACCTGTTGTGCAGAACTAGGTGTTATACACCACATCAGTTCTTTCACAGATCATTGTGTGCAACTTCAGCATGTATTTATGCCAGGTTGGCTTCCTCTAGACAGATTCTGTCCAGGGTAATTGGCTCTATCTATACCAGGTTAGATTTCCTTTCCTAACAATATGGCCAGGACAGAGGCCATATGACCTTCACTTCGCAATCTTTAATTACCATTGGATTATCAACATTGGACTTTGTTTTTCACCCGTATCTGGTAATGCCAGATTTCACTACCCACGAAACCAGGGAGACATGAAGATAATTAGAAACCAATCCATCCATCCATCATGTGCCATGCCGGAAATCGTGGGCGGTCATGACTCACCATTTCACTTGATAACCAGAGTCGCGGATCAGCTCAGTGTTCATGTCTCAACCATGCCATGTGGCCAAGCCATTCAGGTATTTACTTCTCGGTCTTCCCCTTGGTCTGTTCCCTTCGATCTTGCTAGTTGTCACCAAGTTCTTCAATTCATTTCTTCTCATAACATGTCCAAAAATTGTGACTCTCTACGTCTAATTTCTCTAATCAATTTACAATTTTTAAAATTTGTTTTCTGTAGTACTTGGTCATTTGTTTTTCTGTCTGTCCATGGAATTCTTTGCATTCTCCTCAGAAACCACATTTCTACAGAACCAATAGTTATCATTAAAAATGCTCACCCTTAAAAATATAAGGTGTATTTGTAATGACTGTGCCGTGTTGTAAAATATTGCTAGTCCAAGTTTTGTATTCACCCTCTGTAACGTTCATGCAACTTACTAGGTAAATACAAAATTTGGACCGGCAATACTTTAAAACACTGCACAGTCATTAAAAATACACCCTGTCAAAAATATAAATAAATTGTCCCGAAGCAGTTTGCTGCCATGGGTCTGTGCTGTGATATCGCCATCTCAATTGTAGGCCTGACTATGCTCAGAGGAATAGGTGACCAATCTTTCCCTCACTGTTACAGGTGATGAGCCCTCATGTCCAACCCATGTCTGTCTGTGCTCATGACATTATCAACAGTTTGCTATCAGCTGCTGCGTTTAAACCCAGAAACTTCTGAACGTAAGAGTTGGACACCATATACCTCTGGCCCAACAGCCTCCTAATGGGAACATTGTAAATTCTATCTAATATCCAATGTTAGATGGTGACACAGCGTTAATTTAACAGACTTATTCGAGGCTGTTGTTGCTGCAACTCTAGCAAGAAGCACAATTGAGATTAGCTCAGGCACATGTAGAATCAGTCTTCCACTGTGATATTTAATATTGACATTCTGCCACGTCTGCTAGGGAAGACAGAGAACCTATGGCTCTGCCTGAAGGCTGGTGTGTCAGTTCTTAACAAAAGCAATCAGTAACATTTGGGGGGAAGTTTGCTTTTATTTTTGTTTCTGTGTTCTCTAACCCATTTCATTCTTTCTTTGTCTGTGTCTTCTGTTCTACCTAAGTTGGCCATTCACTGCAGTTAGCTTTTTTTTTAGACAATGTATGATAAATATTACTGTTCATATTTACAAATACTTTTTGTTACATATATTATTTTTATTCTTAATTTTACATATTTTATCAACAAACAAAATTTCAATTTCTTCGTTGATTTTACAGATTCTGCTGTTTTTAGACAGCCACTGTGAGGTCAATGTTGGATGGCTGGAGCCCTTGTTGCATGCGATCCAAGCTGACCAACATACAGTAGCTGTTCCATTAATAGACATAATAGACGCTGACACATTTTTCTACGAACAGTCCAGCTTAGTGAAAGGGGGTTTCAACTGGGGGATGCATTATCAGTGGGAGCCTTTACCTTCAGATGTAGCTAATGATGTGTACGAAAAGGCTGAACCATATGTGTGAGTTTTTCCATCTTATTTAGCTGCACTACTGTGTGTCATTTTATATTGTTTACATTTTCACAGCTTTACCGCAGTTCCACCCAATTTTATTCATATTTTTACCCTGTCGTCATCTTTTGAGGTAGTCACAGGAAATCTCCTTGACTATATGTTGTGTTTGTGAATGTGTTTGTTTGCTGATGAAGGCTAATCGCCGCAACATCCTGTATGTGTCGTAAATCTGTTATATAAAGCTGCACTACTTTGTGTCATTTTATATTGTTTACATTTTCACAGCTTTACAGCAGTTCCACCCAATTTTATTCATATTTTGTCATTGTTTGAGTGATTAAAGCTGTTTCATTGTTCTATCATCTGTGTTTGAGTCTCTGCAATGATGTTCTTCTTGTAATTGAACTGGAGTTAAATAAGATAGAACCCAACAGAAAACAAGGAACAAAGCCCCTGGAGTTCAACAATATAACAAAGCTCCATAACAATATGTTTTAAGTATAAGAAAATAGAATGAGACTATCCATGTGAGTGGTCAATAATGATCATGTCTGTCTCTTTAACCTTCATTCTCTGGTTCTGTTTATGAATTTTTGTGTTGGTATCTTTCATTGTATGATATTAGGCAACTTTTCTCTCTACTATTCACCTATTTTTTTTCACTAACCTTACAAATGTTTACAATGTACTGCAGAAGCAATTAATGTTGACTGTTTCCTTCTGATAGTTTTGATGAGTTTCCCTTGTGCCTTGGGCCCTGTAGACCAAATATTGATGATTAAGTTTTTTATGCTGTTTAAATTGAAAATATGTATACTATTGTTTACTATTTTATATGTATACTATATATTAATGTCCTGAGTGCAGTGATGTCGGTTCTTGACTCAACTCAACTCAACATGTATACTATTGTTTACTATTTTATATGTATACTATTGTTTACTGTTTATCATGAATAAACACATTGAAAGTCACATGACCAAAAGGACAAGAGTGCTTGATCTTACACTTCTGCTGTGCTGATGGTGGGTCAGGAGTTCTCTCCCTAAACCGGTCATTTGGACTTAAGTGTTGACTTCTCAACCTTGACTTGGGGACATAAATTTCAAGTACCTCAGAAGTCAAGGCCAGCACACACAAAAATTAATTAATTCATCTTTCTGTTTCATTACTCTGCATGTACACACTTAGTAAGCATGTTCTGCAGGATTGTCTTTTGTAAAACGTGTCAAGAAATATATATTGACTGAATGCCTACTGAACCAACACTAAACTCCAAGTTGTATGAAACCAGATATGAACTCCAAAAAAACAACTGAGATCATCAGGAGAACATGTGTGTCAGTGTAATCATAAAGATGCAATCACAGGAAGAAGCCTATTAACTAATTCCTGCCATTTGCAGTTTTACTTCTGCTAATTAATGTAGACATTTTGTATAGACTTCTCATTTTATTTCTTCAGGTCTCCAACAATGGCCGGTGGTTTGTTTGCAATAAACAGAGAATACTTTCACCAGTTAGGAGATTATGACAGTGGTATGGAAGTGTGGGGTGGGGAAAACTTGGAGCTTTCTTTCAGAGTAAGTTCCATTTATCTTACTTGAGATTGGTTGAATATTTTATAACTGTCTAAATATTATAATCCAGAATAGTTGTGACATAACATAGTATATGGTTAGCCATATATAGTTGTAGCTAGTATGCTCACATACCTGGTCAACAGATTCTAGAAACTTGCCTGATTTATTAGTCAAAAAGTGCAAATATCGCAGCACTATTGTAAATTGGAATAATGCAATTATGTCAACAACAAAACAATATTGTGCGAATGAAGAAGAGAACACTCACATGCCAAACATGCCAAGAACACATGCCAAACATGCCAAGAAAAGTACACTCACATGCCAAGACAGAGATCTGGAGTTTAGTTCACTGTATTGTGAAGAATGAAGACGAGAACACTCACATGCCAAACATGCCAAGAACACATGCCAAACATGCCAAGAAAAGTACACTCACATGCCAAGACAGAGATCTGGAGTTTAGTTCACAGTATTGACGGACTGGATGTCAGAATAAAACCACACAGCAGGGTACAACATGATCCCATGTTAATACAGGACAAGACTGTTAAATTGCTATAGCCTCTATTATTTTCCTGTTGTAATCTTGATATCCTTCTGTGTTTTAACCTTGTTAGATTTGGCAGTGTGGTTAAATTACTATAGCCTCTATTATTTTCCTGTTGTAATCTTGATATCCTTCTGTGTTTTAACCTTGTTAGATTTGGCAGTGTGGTTAAATTGCTATAGCCTCTATTATTTTCCTGTTGTAATCTTGATATCCTTCTGTGTTTTAACCTTGTTAGATTTGGCAGTGTGGTTAAATTGCTATAGCCTCTATTATTTTCCTGTTGTAATCTTGATATCCTTCTGTGTTTTAACCTTGTTAGATTTGGCAGTGTGGTTAAATTGCTATAGCCTTTATTATTTTCCTGTTGTAATCTTTATATCCTTCTGTGTTTTAACCTTCTTAGATTTGGCAGTGTGGTTAAATTGCTATAGCCTTTATTATTTTCCTGTTGTAATCTTAATATCCTTCTGTGTTTTAACCTTGTTAGATTTGGCAGTGTGGTTAAATTGCTATAGCCTTTATTATTTTCCTGTTGTAATCTTAATATCCTTCTGTGTTTTAACCTTGTTAGATTTGGCAGTGTGGTGGACGTCTGGTTATTGTACCTTGTTCAAGAGTTGGTCACATCTTTCGTAAACGAAGACCTTACGGTGCACCTCAGCATGACAGTTTTACTAAAAATACACTTAGGATGGTTCATGTTTGGCTGGATGAATACAAAGTAAGTATTTCTGTATGTGTGACTTTCTTTCTCTCTGATTACTTGGTAGTTAGGTATTTCTCTCTTTGCCTTCCACTTGCTCTCGTCCCATGAGTTTTACCTCTTGTCACTACATTTGCAAGCAAATTTCGCAAACATGCTTGTTTTTTTTTGTTTTTTTTAAATAGAATTGGGTGACTCATTTTCAACCTACAGGGTAGTTGCTTGTTTGAATATTATGCATGTTGTGAAATAATATTTAATACAACTTTGACCCTCCTGGTTTGATTCTCTTCTCGATCAGAAATACTACTTCCACATAAACCCCAGAGCAGAGGACATGGAGTTTGGGAACATCACTGGTAGAATTCAGCTTCGCAAAGACCTCAATTGCAAATCGTTTCAGTGGTATTTAGAAAATGTATACCCAGAACAGCTCAAAGTAAGTTTGAATGCTTTCACCTTTCCTTGTTGTACCTTAAGGTTTAGTGTTGTTGTTTTATTCATTGTTGACTTTATCCTCCTTATCAACAACCATTTACCTTCTGTGTTTAATATAATACGTCAGACGTTCCTGCTTCTTTTACCCAACAATTTTCCCTCCTGGACACATTCTTTTTATGTTCTCATGTCTCTTCTTTGTTTAATTGTTTACATAATCATCATCATCAAACACTGCTCTGAAGGTTGTGGGTTCAGTTCTGGGCTGCATTGTTCGTTTCACGAGTGCAATTCTCTTTGAGACTCCTGGGGGTCGGTGCGAGAGACTGAGCCATATTGGATTAAACCGGTGCACTGAAGTCGATCCTCTTGTGTTTGAAACCTTTCTTGTAAACTATATTGTATCCGCAAATGCTTGTTGCATTTTCAGGTTATTTTGCTTTTTTCCCCAATATCACCATTGTAATTATTGTTCACCTTTTGACTTCTAGGCAAGTTGTTTGTCCATCAAGAATGATGATGACCATTCATTTCATCCATTCATTCGTTTGGAGCCGTGAGTTCTAAGATGGCTGATAAGGCCTATTTTGGCTCGAAATGTTCTTTGACAATGTGGGCAAAGAATGCTTGATGTTCCAGGAGGAGGATCTCCTGCAGTGGTTTGTCTGTCCAGCCTTTTCTTCACAGCTCTTGCAGTCCTGGTTGCTTCACAAGTGGCTGCACCATTGCGTAATGATGAACGCCACATATTTCAAGTTTATGTTGTTCTCATAATGTGCACAAAGAATCTTGACTGTCTACATCTAATTTCCTAAATCAGTTTTTTGTTTTTTTTGATGGACTATCTCCTTGGTTTTTTTCTGCCTGCCCATGATATTCTTTGCTTTTTCCTCAGAAACCACATGTCCACTGCCATTAGATGTTTCTCAGCTAATCTGCTTATTGTCCATATTTCACATGTATATAACAGTATAGGCTCTATATAACATGTCAAAACTTTTTTTTTCACCATTAAATATCAAAGTAAATTCAGAAGCTAAGAGTTTTATTATACATTTGGTAGTCAAATTTAGTAATAAATGCATAATTAAATATGTGTTTTTCAGAAATTGCCAGATTTAAGTAAATCGTTAAACCCAAATCAAGAAAACAGACAAATGGGACAAGAATTAAACGTGCCTATAGTAGCTAGAGGCTTGGTAAGTTATTTTGTTAAACTTATAGTATCATATTGTTATATTATAAGGTACTGATGATTGTAACTGGGACTGCTAAAATAATATCATGAATTCTGTTTGTAACCTCTGAATACAGGAATTTATTGCATAAGATGTTCTTCATTTTATAAAATATTTTTTACTTATCCATTTATCTTGTTTATTTTTGTGAAGCTGGCTCTGTGGCAAAGGGGTTATGGACAAAGTTCATAATCCCACATATCGTGTTCAAAACACAGCTGCGGCTGATTTGACAGCATATTAGTTTATATAAAATGGTATGATTGCTGGTCGTTCATAAAGCAATGTCAAACTACTGAACGTAAACTTGCCAAGAAATCACAAACAGAAAAAAATACTGAGGTTGTCTGCAACATCTTGTAAAGGATATGGAACTAACTTAACTCTGTGATACACCTTCCATCTGAGACAAAGAGTGTCACTGCTGCGGTGGTGTGAAGTGTTGGATCGTCACAAGAAATAATGCAGGTCAGCATGGTCAAATGGATAAGAATGCGTGTTCTTAAACATTCGATGTGCTGAAGCTGAGGTAAGGGGTTCAACCCCTACACTCACTGGACAGTTGAACAAAAATGTTGACCTGTCGTTCTTGACTTGGGGATGCAAATTACAAGTACCCCTGAAGTTGGAGTGGGTTCGCCTGCTAGCGAGGGACAATATTAATAGGTAAAAGCTAATCCACACGCAAAATTCAGTCCAGCACTACTTGAAGTAGTGTGTATGGACTTCGCTTGTGTTCAAAGCGAGCGAGCACCAAAAAATAAAAACAAATAAAACAAAATAAAAAACAAACAAGAAATAATCATGTGGACTAACCGGTTCCCTTATCAACATTTTTCTGTCGGAATATTCTCAGAAAAGCTGACATTTGTTTAGTACCCATTTTACGAGGCTGTGTCTACCCCAGCCAAAATATTAAATCTGTGGGGGTCTTCATGGTGTAGTGGTGTGGTTAAGCCATCTACCATCATTATGCTCTGAAGTTTATAGGTTTGTTTTCAGACTATGTCCTTCAGACCATGAGGACAGCTTGTCCAGAGATCCCTGTGGGTCATTGCTGGAGCTGTGGAGTTTGTGCTTTGTGTGACAATCTTAGCAGGTGCCTGGCTGTTATGTGTAGGGAGAGTCCAAGCCAGGTGGAGTCAAACCTGGTGTAATAAAGTCAGTCTTCTTGACTTTAACCTGAACTTTAATCCTGTCACCACTGGAGCTTGAATCCAGGAACACTGGGTTGGTAGATGAGCTCAGCAATCGCTACACTATCAGTTTTTCTTAACTAGGCTCCACAAAAACTCTATAACTTTGTTGCCCTGTGATTTTCCCCTTGCACTGTATCCATTATATTTCTTCAATATGGCTCTTTGTGGCATTCTTTTGGGGTGGTCAGACCAATTAGTTTGTTATTCTTTAATAAACTGTATGATTGGTTTATGATTTTGTCTTCTTCTAATTTACTTATTCCTAATTTTTTTTTTTTTTTTTTTGCAATTTATTTTTGTATTCTGTCAGCTCAGGGC
Organism: Cepaea hortensis; assembly: GCA_963921405.1. Taxonomy (NCBI): domain Eukaryota; kingdom Metazoa; phylum Mollusca; class Gastropoda; order Stylommatophora; family Helicidae; genus Cepaea; species Cepaea hortensis. Next base: position 198,026,375 of record OY992877.1, read on the forward strand.
AAAATTGAGTGACTATTTTATGATACATTGTACCAAAGCCATAAAGTGGTTTGGTTTTCAGATGCTCACAGTAGCCACAAACATCACACAACATAGTGACTGAGCGGATCTTGTTTTCATGAGCCACAAATGTCATCATCATCATCATCAAGTGCCATGCCGGCTGGCGTAGACGTTCATGGCTCTCCACAGATCTCGGTCTTTGGTGTTCTGGATCGACTCTGCTGATGATATTCCTCCATGCCACCATCTCAATCCATCCAGCATCATTTCTCTTGGTCTGCCTCTGCCTCTCTTCCCCTCGATCTTTCCAGTTGTCGTTATGTTCTCCAATGCCTCTCTTCTCATCACATGACCAAAGAAAGCTGTTTGTTTCTTTCTTATTGTTGTATATAGTGTTCTAGTTTCATTAGCCTCTTTCCACAAATGTCACATGACCTAAATTCTGAATTATTCTTTGTGTTGTCAAGAACCACAGACATCACACAACATAGTGACTGAGCTAATCTTGGTGTTTTCAAGAATTACAAATGACACGTGACATAATGGCAGAACTATCATTGGTGATTTCAAAAACTATAACCATCACATTGCTTAAATGGCAGAGCTGTTATTCATGTTTTCAAGAACTGTAAATGTCATATCATCTATTGACTGAACGTCCATTGATGTTTTTTTTTTTCAGAATCACTTAACAGATTAAAAGTAATCCCATGACAAATATTATGCTGGGTATCAAAGGAAAGAACTCACACATACCAGGTCACTGCAAAATAAGATGGATGACCATCTCTCTTCAACATAATTTTCCCTTCCAATAACAAATAAAATCTGGTACCAATTTTATACTGCTGGGTTAAATTCAGAGCCAAACTGGCCAGAAAACACCCTACTACTAAAAGAGTTTGAGCTATAAGACTACTATTTGGTAAGCCAGAATATTAACCCTGCCACACCTCCGAAAAATCAACAACGATAATTAAAATGTTTGATAATCTCTTGTGTCTAAAAATCACTTTGTGTGCATTGTTCTTATATTTTGGCAGTATGTTTGAGAATGTTCTTTTTTATATTCTAGTTAAAACATATAGGATCTGGCCTGTGTGTACAGTCAGAGAAGAGTGTGGTTGATAAAAGGGCCCTGCTTCAGTTAGCGGTCTGTAAAGATGGAAATAAAGATCAGGTGAGCAGATTCACATGCAGTACATTTGTGGCCACTTGTACATGTCCCATCTACAGGGTGTTTGTAAAGTCACTACATTTGTATGTAGAACAGCTATTTGTTGGAGAATAAACATTGGAGAGTTTTCCGTTTGCAAGATGAAAAACATACTCTCCAACAAACAGCTGTTCTACACACAAAGTGGAGTGAGACTTTACAAACACCCTATATAAATTTGTCTGTGTGTGTATGTGCATGCATGGGTAGGGGGAGGGGAAGAGAGAAGCAAGAGGGCGGAAAGAAAAGAGCAAAAGACAGAGAGAAAGGTGCAAAAGGGAGAAGAAAGAGGTGTAAGAGAAAGGTGCAAGAGTGAGGAGAGAAAAAGAGGAGAGAGGTGCAAGAGAAAGGGGGGGAGAGAGAGTGGAGCAAGAGAGATGGAGTGCAGCTAACATTTAAAGAGCCTCAAACCTTGTATCCTAGCTATGGTACGAAACAGAACAGAAAGACCTTCGACTTGCCAACATGCTGTGTTTGGATGTGAATGAAGATGAAGGTCCATACGCCAGACTTATGAAGTGCAAGGGGTTGAAAGTTCAGACATGGATTTGGCACAAACAGGTAATTCTAACAAATCTTTTTATTGGACCCTTCACATCTGACACAAGACTCTCATATGTTTAAATCTCCTGTGTGTTCTGTCCAAGGCCATCTTCCATCAATGATTTGTTTAACTACATCATATACACTTACAGTCAACATGGACGAATGGATAAGAACCCGTGTTCTTAAACATCCGGTGTGCTGATGCAGAGGTAAGGGGTTCAACCCCTACACCGGACAGTTGGACTAAACTGTTGACCTTGACTTGGGGACATAAATACAAGTACCTCTGAAGTCAGAGTGGGTTTGCCTGATGGCAAGGGATACTGTTAATAGGGAAAGCTAATCCACGCGCAAAATTCAGTCCAGCACTTCTAGAAGTTGTGTCTATGGACTATGCTTAAGTTCAAAGCGAGTGCTAATAAATAAATATATATATATATATATATATATATATATATATATATATATATATATATATATATATATATATATATACTTACCATGAATGAATCATCAAACAGCGAGAAGTAAGCTTTACTAACTAGAACATGAACACAAGTAACAAAATGGATGTTGTGGCCAGGGTCTTCGTTAGCACACAAATAACAAACATACACCGATACAACTACATGAAAAACCCTACATGAAAATATAAATATATAAGTTACTCATTTGTTTCCTTGTTGTGGACTGGACACGTGTGTGCTGGGATCCGTGTGAATGATAAGCACTTGCCAACACACAGAGGAAACTGTAGCGATAGTTAAGTCTGGAGTTTATTAATGAAATAAGACCAAGTGAAAGATGGAGGAAAAAAATCAATTTTAGGTCACCTCTAGAAATGAAACAGAAAGATAAAGTATTATACAGGACATGGAGGTGGAGAATTTTCATTGGATGTAAATCAAAGTTAAGTAAGTAAAAGTCATTAACCCTTTACAAGGCATAGCGTCTGATTCCGGCCGATGCGAGAAAACGATCGTAGCGTCCGATTCCGGCCGATACTATTATGCATTGTAAAATCGCGATCTCTCGGCTTTCCGACACTTCCGACGGCTACTTTCGCTTTAGCCTACAGCTTGACAACGTGGCCGCCATTTGTAAACGCGATAGTATCAATTTGAACGGACTTTTAAGGACAATTTTTGATAGTTTTCGGGATTTTTACGCTGTTTTTCAAAATGGATTTCGGCGATTCTTCAAGTGATAGCCGAGATTTCGCTAGGTTCATTTTAAATGACATTAAAGGGCACGAAGTTGACTATTAATCGGAGCTAGATATCAGTGCAAAGCGTTACTTTGCATTAGCAGTCGTGAGTCGGACTTTAAAGAAAGTGATTATGATTCTGAAAATGTGTTTGTATATTGCCGTATAGGTGACGGAAAATCACAAACAACATGCCGTATTTCGTAAATATTTGTGTTCATGTATGGATTACCGGCAACAATCACGTGAGTAACATATTCTGCATGCTTTTCCCTTCATTGTGTTGTTTATTTAACTAAAATCGGTTGACTAACACCTTATTTGTGATGTTTTTACTAACGCGACCCGAACTTTTTCCAAACCTGAAAAAATCTTGCCCGTTCAGGGCTACAAAATGGACAAGCGTCTGCCCTGTAAAGGGTTAAAAGACCCTTTTACACTTCAGCAATGGTATGAGTGTACAGCTCCTTTTGACATGAAGAGTAACAGTTAAAAGGAGCATAAAGGTCGGGTAAGAAATGTATTCACCTGTGTGTTACCAAACGGGGAGTAAAGAATAGTAACACAGTAGACCTCGTGAGCATGTCATAAAAGGCAACTAAAGAGGGTTGGTCTGAGAGAAGCTATCTCGCACCGTAGAGAGAAAAAAAAACAGCCATGACTATCCCACAATGTAAAGAAAAATACCAGCCAACATTCAACCAAGCATAATTCATCTGCAAACAGCTTAGCATGTGTGATTTTGGGCCTATACTCAACTAGGAGTCTCAAGAGCGGAATATGAAGAAGAAATTGATTCAAACTGTACAATGATATGCTATTGACAAAATCTTCCAAGTCGACAGAAATACAGAGCTGCTGTCTTCTGTAAATTGTATTCAAGGAGTACATTGTCTGCTTTACCCCCTTTTGTTTATTCTTCTGTACTTTATCATGTCTCTTTAGAGTTTACTTTATTTTAGGATCTACAATGCAAAATGATTATCAGTAAAACCAACCTTATGTTTTATTTGCAGGGTGTCAGCACACAGCTTATAAACCATGGCAATTCCAAGTGTTTAGTGGCAACAGGTGTTGACCCAGGGTCCATTTTAAAGACAACAGTGTGCAGTGAAAGCCCTTTAATGTATTTCAGTTTGGTCTAAATATAACGTAGTCTGCCATAAAATTATTGATGTATGTTATAGATGATTTCCCACCTTAAGAAAGCTATGCTAAGGGAACATAACTTTTAACTTTCGTGTGCCTTATTGTATGTGATATTTTGGCTTAATAATTTAATCCCTCGGCCTATTTTATTAAGAGAAAGAGTAAAACAAAACGTGTTTAGTTGTAAATACAACATTATTTATATGTTTATGAATCGTAAAAATAAAATATTTTGATGAGGTCCTTAGGAGTACTAGTTACTGTAAAAGTAAAAGAAGGAAATAGTTTAGTTTAGTTTAGTCGATGGATCAACATCACAGCACATGGGTGTAACCCATAAGTGCTCCGTTCTCCTCCTAACTCAAACATGAGTCTGGAGAAACTCAGCTCAGTGCACGAACTTCGTAGCTCCGGCGAGGATCCTGAAATATTTGGGTAGATTTTTAACTCGAAATTTTGCCCGGGCAGCGCCGTTAGGCTACTCTTTTTCGATTTCCAACTGCCAAGGAATTTTTTACGTGCGCAACAATACACACGGGTGTCCGGTCTCACTACCCAGAGACCAGGGGAGATTTTATTACTAGAAGTCCATGTGAAAAAAATCCCGGTCCATGAACCCGGGACCTCCAGCACTCGAGGCGGACACCATACCTCGAGACCACGCAGTCCCCCTAAAAAAGGAAAATAAAAATTAAAAAAGACTAGTTTTCTAAAAACTAAAGACTAGTTTTCTAAAAACTAGTTTTCTTCCTAAAAGAAGGAAATATTACAAGATAGTCAGTTATCTGTTAGGATATCATCCTTGCACTACTGACATGTCCATAGGTGCTACGACCCTCCTCCCAACATATGCGTCAGCGTCCGGCAGCTAACAGTGCCAGTTCTGTGATGGTTGACGAGGCCCCTCATTCTCCCGATGTGCCTCTGGTGTCTGGCTGTGCCAATCCTTACTCCCAAGTCGCTCACCTGGACCACGATGTGGTCAATATAACGCTGGCCATCTTCACTTCCAAGACATTTCCTGGTACCCATTTTAGGTTGGGTCAACCTGGGGTCAGAGGTCAGTTTTAAAAATATGCCTTGATGTAAACTTAAACCCATGACCACCGAAGCCATGACCTCTGAACCCTCAGGAAAGCATGCTAACCACTTCACAATCACAGCTGTTGTTCTGTTGATATTCCCCATACATTTCATTAGTACTTTCCTTACAGTGATCTTGTAACAGCTGCAATACTTAGAAATAAATGACCATTTGACAAATTATGGAACTCCAAATAGAGACAAACCCTGCACCAAACAAAGAGAAAACCTAAGCATTCTGTAGTGCTATATAAATTAAGATATTGGGAACGGCAGCGAATAACATGCTTGCCTGCAAGCCCAGTGGTCATATTTTGGTATCCTCTTTAAGGCGGGTATTTTGTTTAATGTAACAGGGCTCCCAGATTGACGCAGTCTAAAACAGGTACCAGGAAATGTTCTGATAAGTAAAGGTGGCTGGTGTTATGTTGACCGCATCATCCATTGAGTGCTGATTGGTTTATTAAAATATATAGAGCTATCACCGTATAGCTCAAGGTGTGTAATAAGTTTCTTGACTTTAGTTAACTGTAAATTTGTCATACAGAGTAAATAAAATTGTTTTGTAGTTAACTCTTGTCTAATGGTTGATGAGGAATCATCATTTATTTTGTAGTTAACTCCTGTCTAATGGTTATTGAAGAATCAACACTTTTGTATTTAACTCTTATCTAATAAAGAATCAACATCACAGCACTTTGAACAAAGGTATAAATGCTCATTCTCGCACAGCAACTAATCATTCCTATAACACACTGGTTATAAATACTTTGGGTCCATCCCTTTGTCTATGATTTATGTGTGATTTTTTTTTTCCAGTTGATGATAAATATGCCATTGATGATAAATATGAATAAATATTGCTGGCACAATACGGGATGTCAGGTTTGGTGAGCACTGGTCAACATTCGGCACTAACTGTAAGAAAGGGTCCCATCTACTGTTCTACAGTAGTTCAATCATATCTGACTTGAAGACCTGACTAGAAAATGTGCCATCAATGATAAATATCTGGTAGATCTTGTAATTATTATCTTGCTCATTTTCAATTATGGTAACCTGCTGCACAGTAGAAATTATAAACAAAAACAGCATTTGAAAATACATGTTACTTCCCATTACATTTTGTTAGTAAGTAGTTAAATGTGCATAGCTATCTACACTTGACATGTTCTAGATTTCTTCACTCATTGGCACATTCTATTTTTCTTCATTTATTGAACTTTGTTTAGTGCAAGGTTTTTCTCTATTTGAGTTTTTTTCATTTCCAGTTTTCTTCATTTATCTAAAATTGTATCTTGAAAATTATATGGAGTGGTAAACACATTTGAAAATTATGTATTTATATAACTCCAATTTTCCTTGGGAAAGGGTTTAAGTCTGTTGGCAGTGAAATATCTGAAACTTGCAGAAGCAACACCAGCAACCCAGGACTACACCAAGCCGGTCTCTGTGAGCTGTGCTGAATCATGTTTAAAAAGTTAGTTGCATGTCCTTTACAAGACATCGCAGTCAATCCCAGAATTGTTTGGCTGTTTGTGATTTCTTGGCAAGTTTATGCTCAGTAGTTTGCCATTGGTTTCAGAATGACCGGCACTCATACCATTGTAAGAAAATCGATGCACAGTGGTCTGCTGCCAAATCATCCGCAGCTGTGTTCAAACTCGGTATGTAGGGTTGCGAATTGCGTCTGTAACGCCTTTGCCACAAGGCCGGCGCTGAATCATGACACAGTGCTAATAAGCTTCTCTGCAGATGTGAAGTTGCAGAACCAACCTTGCACACTCCACTGGTCTCTAGGCTTGGAAAGGGGAGGGAACACTCAGCAACATAGTCACCTTGGAGATGTACTTTAGTATTGGGTCTGGAGTAACGTCTATACACCAACCTCACTATGATAGATGCAAGCCTATTTCAGGACCTAGACGACCTGCGCGTCAGTATATCAGACTTAATTAAATTCAGCCAACCAACCATATAATTATTACACATTGTGGTGAAGGGGTTATGGACGCAGTTCGTAATTCTGCATATCGTGTTCAAAACCTAGCTGAAGGCAATTTGACAGCAGATCACCTTGCATTGGCTTTTATAAAATGGTATGAGTGCTGGTTGCTCAGAAAGTAATGGTAAACTACTGAACGTAAACTTGCCAAGAAATCTCAAACAGCCAAAACATGCTGGGGTTGACTGTGACATCCTGTAACGGATGTGCAACTTTAACATAGTACCCATTTTAGGGGTACATTATAAGAAGAAATAAACTTTACAACTTAGTGACAGCTGGAAAATTTGATAGGAAAAGAGCAAGAGGAAGGCAAATAGGTAAATACCTGGATGGCATGGCCATATAGCCTAATGGAAACAAGAGCAGACTTGATCCAGGACTGGTAATCTTGTGAGATGGTGAACCATCACCACCAGGACTCTGGTAATCTTGTGAGATGGTGAACCATCACCACCAGGACTCTGGTAATCTTGTGAGATGGTGACCCATCACCACTGGTAATCTTGTGAGATGGTGAACCATCACCACCAGGACTCTGGTAATCATGTGAGATGGTGAACCATCACCACTGGTAATCTTGTGAGATGGTGAACCATCACCACCCATGCATATTGGCATGTCACATGATGATTGACGTATTGAAAGATACCTATAACTACTAAAGTAAATCTCTTAAGAAATATTTTTGGGCAGACATTATGCTACCTGTGTCAAACATGCAGGTGTACTGCAACTAATGAGCTCAAAATCATAACAGCAGAGATGGGATGCTTTAGAAGGGCCGCAGGGGTAACAGAGGAATAGTGCTGAGATGTGTCCTGCATAACTTCAACAGAATAACTCAAATATAACAGGTCTAGGGTTTGCAGAAACAATCCAGCAAATGTCAATGAAGCATCAACTGAACATCAATGAAAGGACTCGAAGGCCGGCAGATTGATAAGGCCAAGTTTATTTGCCCACATTCTCATGCTGCATGATCAATCAGAAACTTCATGAAAACATAATTGGTTTCGACCGGATCTGTTATTTCCAGACGGGACGGTCATAATAACATTAATTATAAACCATCAACTGTTGACCAGCCTAGCCACTAAGAACTATCAAGTCTGTATCACAGTCCTTCGGTCCTTTGCAAGGTTGCCAAAATGTCCTTCTGCCATGACATTCTAAGTTTCATTCTGGAATTCCGCATCTGTCAAATATATTTAGTTTGCTGTGTAAGATGCCATACTATTCTGGTTCTCCTTTCTCATATATGTTAGCCATGAGTACGGTTGTCCTGCCAGTAAATATCTTTCTAAGTTCCAGACAACTTCAGCGTGCTGCTTCTCTGGTGGAGCTCTGTGATCCGAATGTTTTTGTTATTAACAATTCTCCTGACGTGTCCTCCGTTCTACGTCATACCATTCGATACTCCTAGACCTCGGTTTCGCGATTTCGACGCTTCTTTACTTTTGCGTTATATTCTCTGTCCTGCTACTTGGCAGATAGAATTGGGAATGAGGGAATTAGAAGACGGCTAGGTCTGAAACCAGATATGTAATTTATTAAAGAACACCAGATTCAATGGTTTGGACATCTTACAAGAATGCCCTGGTACCATCTACCACAAAGAGCCACATTGAAGAAATATATAAATATAGAGCAAGGGAAAGCCACATAAAATATGGAGTGTAGTCAAAAACAACCTAAGAAAAATAAAGACCAGCTTACAAAATGTGTTGGAAATAGTGCACAAAAGATCCTTACATCTCTCGCCAACATTTCACTGAGGTAAATTGATTAAGAGAAGAAGAAGAGTGTGATAATGATAGTACTTAAAGATGTTATAATAGAGTGAGGAAGTTGTGAAACATTTCTGATCAAAATGGTTTGTGAATGTAAAGTATTTAAAATATTTGAGAGTCCCAACTCTACATTAGTACAATTGAATCTCAAAGGAAACATGACATGTTGTTTTCTTGTAGACTTTACTGCACGAAATAGTTGAATTGTATGTGTTTGTTTTGTATATGCAATGGTTGTGAATTACACTTTGTACAGTTTTTTTTTAAATATTGTGACATTCCTACTGTACATTTATGATAATAAAATGTTACATGTAGCCAGAATTTCCAGAATCTTCTGTAAGCATTAAAGAAACAATTCATTATTTTACTAAGGAGCTGTGATCCTACCTATGCACATGAACTTTTGTATTAGATGTTGTTAATGTAACTATGAAATTGTATTGCTTATGTATTTGTTTTGATTAACTAAGAATATTACAGTATTTTGGGATTACAGCAGCCCTGGAAATGTGAAGTAGAAATGTGCATTACCTAGATATGTTCTTCTCTAGTTCAGAGATCAGTATCTCTGACTTTGGCATGTATTTGTGTCAGGTTGACTTCCTCTACACAGATTCCATCCAAGGTAAAGGGCTCTATTTATTTGAGAGTAGATGTTCTTTCCTAACAATAATGACAACAGTCACAAGACCTCTGTGCAATTTTCAACTGTCTTTGGATTTGTAACATGCAACACTTGTACACATTACCTGCTGCTTTTTGTCCTTATCTGTTGAGGTATCCAGTCTCACCTCACTAGTGGTCAAGCCATGTGTCTCGCAGTCTGAAGGTCAAGGGTTCAGTTTTAGACTGCATCTTTCAGACCGTGGTTGCAATGTTTCTGGAGACCCCCACGGGGTCATCACTGTGACGCTCTTGGCAGGCAGCTTACCATTCTGCAGAGAGAGACTGATACTGATGGGGTAAAATCCAGTGCAGGAAGTTGATCCTCTCATCTTTAACCTTTTCTGGATCAGAGGCTGATTCTGTAATCTCTCATAATGCCAGCACCGACCAATTGCTTCATTGGTGTGATGAGTCCACTAAATGATGCATGTTGAGTAATGATACATTAAACATTTTTCATTAGTATGATAACAGTCCACTAAATGATGCATGCTGAGTAATGATACATTCAACATTTTTCATTAGTATGATAACAGTCCACTAAATGATGCATGCTGAGTAATGATACATTAAATAATTTTCATTAGTATGATAACAGTCCACTAAATGATGCATGCTGAGTAATGATACATTCAACATTTTTCATTAGTATGATAACAGTCCACTAAATGATGCATGCTGAGTAATGATACATTAAACATTTTTCATTAGTATGATAACAGTCCACTAAATGATGCATGCTGAGTAATGATACATTCAACATTTTTCATTAGTATGATAACAGTCCACTAAATGATGCATGCTGAGTAATGATACATTCAACATTTTTCATTAGTATGATAACAGTCCACTAAATGATGCATGCTGAGTAATGATACATTCAACATTTTTCATTAGTATGATAACAGTCCACTAAATGATGCATGCTGAGTAATGATACATTCAACATTTTTCATTAGTATGATAACAGTCCACTAAACGATGCATGCTGAGTAATGATACATTCAACATTTTTCATTAGTATGATAACAGTCCACTAAACGATGCATGCTGAGTAATGATACATTCAACATTTTTCATTAGTATGATAACAGTCCACTAAACGATGCATGCTGAGTAATGATACATTCAACATTTTTCATTAGTATGATAACAGTCCACTAAACGATGCATGCTGAGTAATGATACATTCAACATTTTTCATTAGTATGAAAACAATAGAGGTCTGTATGGCTGAGAGGTTTAATATTATTATGCTTAACTTCATGTTCATTGATGGTGGGGTAGTGGGTTCATTCCACACACTGATAAATTGGACTTAAACATTGACTGCTCGTTCAGAAAGCAATGGCAAACTTTTTTTTTAATTTGCATATCCTTTTACAGGACATCGCTGTCAACAGCAGCATCTTTCAGCTGTCTGTTGATTTCTTGGCAAGATTAGGCTCAGTAGTTTGCCATTGCTTTCTGAGCGGCTGGCTCAGTTATCCCAGCGAGTCACCAGCGGGGGACAAACCGCTCCCAGTTTTCGCCCGCTACGAGACTCGGCGTGATAAACGGGATTACGGAGAAAGTGGTATAACCCCTCGGCCAGAGAGACCGGCAATGGCAAACTACTGAACATGAAATTGCCCAGAAAATCAACTTGAAGTTGATAGCAATGTCCAGCAAATACATGCATCATTTAAATGAACACAATTTCCACTCGGAGAAGCATGTTGGGTAATGATACAGTTTGAATGTTTCATTGGTATGAGAACTATATCCACTCGGAGATGTATGTTGAGAATGATAAAGTGTAAAATGTTTGATTAACACAAGAGCAATATCCAATTAAAGATGCATGTTGAATAATGATAAAGTAAATGTTTCATTAATACGAGAGCAATATCCATTCAGAGATGCATGTTGAGTAATGACACAGCTTATGTGTTTCATTAGCATGAGAGCAGTATCCACTGTATGTTGAATAATGATAAAATGTAAATATTTCATTAATGTGAGAACAATATCCACATAGAGAGGAATATTGGGTAATGATACAGTTTAAGTATTTCTTCACCATGAGAACAATAGCCACACAGAGATTCATGTTGAGTAATGATCAAAAAATTGGTTCATTAGTATGGGAACAATATCCTCTCAAGATGTATGTTGAGTAATGATACAGTTTCAGTGGCTTTGACTCAGACAAACCGAAAAATTAGATTATGCTTTCTTCTGGTAAGATCATCAATTATCATTGGTTGTTGGTTGGAGCATATTAATAATAAGAATTTAAATAATGAAGACACAAACAATAGATTGCACGATTTATTGTTCCTTCTGGTTTAGGTTTGTGGCGCTTTATAAATCCTGTGGAGTACCCATTCAGGTTTAGGGCATTCTTCAGAGTTTCAAATTCTTCTGTCGGTGTGTCCTGGGTGCAGATCTTTCTAGCACGGTCAAACAGGGTCCATACTAGGCCCCGTTTGTGCTGGACAGGTACGAAGCTCTGAAAATTTAAATATTGGCCAGTCCATGTTTCTTTACAGTACACCGATCTTTGAATTGTGCCGTCTGCTCTACGTCTCATTAGGATATCTAGAAACGGCAACGCTTCCTTGTGTTCCATAGATAGAGAGATGGTTTTATGTGCCACGTTCACTGTGGCCTGGAACGATGTTGCTTGCAGCTCGTCTGTGGTGATAATTAGTATATCGTCCACGTAACGACGGTAGAAGGCCAAGTTATTGATGTCTGAAGATAATAAGAATTTGTGTGTGTGTGTACATTTTGCTTATCTATTCAGACATTCTTTCTTTTGGTAGACCAGTATATTCCACATAGCTAATAACAAGTGCCACACCATTCATTAATATTACTGTCTTGTGTGATATTGGTGTTTGCATTTTCCCCATGCCTTTATAATGCATATCTTTTATATTATTGCTGTTCTCAGTTAGCCTTGAATGAGTGTGAATGAAATAATGTATGAAAGAGTGATAGAAGGGCAGAATGTTAGACGGGCCTGTATGCCCAATTCCCTTTGAAAATAAAGTTTGTTCGTTCGTTCATTCGTTCTTCCCTTGTCTTCTTTCTGAGAATCTGTTTGACTAATAAAGGTAAAAACAGTTAAATTAAACATAATGCTCTACTCCTGAATGGTCAATTCCGTGTTTCTTGGTAGTCTACACTAGGCAAAGGTATCAGTAACCCTGCTTGCACATGCACCAAAAACAAAGTAATCTTGCTGAGTCACTGAGCTTGTGTTGTGGTTAAACTTCTTCTCTTATTGTTCAGCACATTCGTCATGCTGCATCCACAGCCATGTTGTTTAGAAAGAACAACATTGCAATGGAAAACATGGTTCCTGGGAGAGAAGGGAGAGCCAAAATAATAGGCACAGAATATTATAGACTTCGTGGACATGAAAATTAATGAGGCTGGAGACTGATCAAGAATCTATCTGGCAGGCTGTGATGTTTTGCACAAATTACTATGGAAACTATCTAAACAGCATTGTGAAAATTATCCACACCACTAAACATTATCCACATACCACTGAAAATTATCCACATACCACTGTGGAAATTATCCACATACCACTGAAGATTATCCACATATCTCTGTGAGCGCTCCCCACAAGTAATTGTTCTGATAAATTGATTATCACTAAAGGGTTGCCTGGTTTTATGTTAGTTTGTTTGTTTGCTTGATTAAACTTTTGTTCACATTGTTATCTGTGGGTTATTATTTTGAACTTGTTTAATAGTTTTCTTTGTAATTAATGTATTTATGAATTCTACCAATATTGTTTGTTGCATTTTCTTTAAGAAACAAAAAATAATGATAATCTAGAACAAAGTTCTTGATTTGAACCTTGGAAAAGATGACAGATTTGATCTGTTTTATCAGCTTTTAGTTTAATGAATGAAGTAATGATTACAATCTGCGTTAACATAACAATGAATGATTATCGTTTAAATATAATAGTGATGATTGTGTATGTTTTTTATTGATGTGCATATATTTTATTGCTATGTTTTACAGGTTTTTGTCTCCAGAGGTTGACAGTTATGACATTGAGCCCCTTTTTTATTACATGGTTGACTATTTACCCTGGTGATCAATAATTTCTAGGTGACTAAGTCCTTCGATTAAAAACATTTGGAAAATGAATTTTATCTGACCGGAGGTTGTTGAACCTGAAATGCACTAGGTACAAAATATGAAAATGATACCAGTATACAGAAACTTGTGTGCGCTGGTTGGGGTATCTTAGGTGTAGAAGCAAACACTACTGAGTTTGAGACTATGATCTGTTCCTTTACTTCAGTATTTGTTTTCCCCAAGTATTGACTATACTGTTCTGCTGCTTATTCTTCTTCTTCTACTACCACTACTGCTACGATTACTACTACTATTACTATTACTACTACTACTGTCACTGTTACCTACTGCCTAAAGCACCTTGCGATGTAGGGCAGGGAGGGTCTTGAGCCTGACGAATAAAGGCTGCCTGGCTAGTGCAGTCGCCAGAAACTGTGTAGGTAAGAGTTTTTCTTTTTGCCCCTGACAGAAAAAAATCCACACCTTACCGAGAATTCAAACTCAGATCACCTGAAGGAGATCCCATCATTCTTAGCCATTCGGCCAGCCACTCCTGACTACTACTACTACTACTACTACTACTACTACTACTACTACTACTACTACTACTACTACCTTTTATTCCCTCAAAGGAGTATTGACCTCAACCATCTTATGCCAAGGCCTCCTACTCTTTGTTAGCTCTTGTAGTGCTAGTCATCATACACGTCTCACGCCACATCATGTCATTCTTCTTCTAGAGAAAGAGACTCCTTTCTTGTTGACTAACTGAACTATTTTTCTTTTTCTTTTCTGAAGACTCGTTCCAAGATTGGTTGAGTTGGGTAGGGCAGCTAAAGTTTTCTACTTGATGAGCTATCCAGCTCCACATCAACTCTCCTCAATCACCACTTACCACATGCTTGGTAGGTTGTGGTGTGACTGTTCTTTGCTCCCCGTATGAGCCCTGGTAGCACACTGGCGAGGTATCCATCTTACGGTTCTAAATCCCTGGTAAGACAAAAGTATTATTATCCATCAGAGTTACAATAACTTAGTATGTTTCATGAAAACCACCATGGCAAAGTAGCATTTAGGCCTCAACACTATCCTCTCAGCAGACACTCGCTATAGTACAGAATGGCCATAATGATTGTTTTCTGTTTCCCCTCTTCCCCACCCTCCTCATCCCATTGATTGATTGGCTGTGTATTGCCTTAGTGAATTTAAACCCGGAAGTCGCAAACAATAGGTTGCACAGTTTATTGCCTGGCATATTTCAGTTAGCAAATCGATTAACCGAACATATACCAGTATGGTTGGAAAAGATAGTTCATCGCTATTCAGGAAACCCTGGGCAGTTGACAGGCTATAACAGCCCAGACTCTACCACCCCACAATACCTGCTAAATTGCGGCTATAAAGTTAACAAAGAAAAGGCGTTTACTATACTATATTCAATGAACAATAAACGATTGCTCAAATACATCAAGACCATAGCAATTGGGCATCTAAAACCGGAGTTGTGCCAACAGAAAGATTTCACAGTGACTGTGATTACTGTGGGAACAACATTGCTCCACATTTCAAAAGTAGCAGAGACTATATGTGTGATAAGTATTTCAGCCAACATATGATTCATCCATTCACTTTATATGATATATATAACTCTGTAGTAAGCATCTATGCTGGTCTCTCTGGCTGTGGGGTTACAACACTGTCTCTCTGTAATTCCGTTTATCACGCAGAGTCTCGTAGCGGAGCGAGAGCTGAGGCGGTTCGACCCCCGCTCGTGACTTGCGGGATACTGAGCCGGCCGCTCAGAAAGCAATGGCAAACTACTGAGCGTAATCTTGCCAAGAGATCAACATACAGCTGAAAGATGCTGGTGTTGACAGCTAAGTCTTGTAAAGGATATGCTTAAAAAAAAAAAAAAAAAAAAAAAAGAAGCATCTGCACATCTTGTCAGATGGTCACAATCATAAAAACTGTGAGTACTGGTGTTTACTGCAGATTACTTTGCTGGTAATTATTTTACTTGTACTGCTTGGTGCTTTCTTCTTCTTCTTTGCGTTCATCCGGAGTGTTTTTTCAGATGTGATTGCGGTGTGTCTGGTTAGGCACCCTTGGATCGAAACCCTCAGGCCAACACATCCGACTTTTAGCATGCTGTTTTGACCAGGTTAGCATTCCTGGGAGACTCTCACTTTTGTGGTACCGTCCACATCCCAGCTGGTCAAGTTGGAACAGTCGAGGACTTCGGTCATCCCTCAAGTGAAGGCAGGGACAGTCCATAGCATTTTCCGCCATCCAAGGTGGCTTCCATAGTTGCAGGGCCGACACAGCGCCCTGGTGCTGGGCTCACCGAGGGAATCGTCACATCCTGCTCATGGCTGCTTTAAATCCTCACTTCAATATATTGGGCATTTCGTTCACCACGGGCCGTTACTGCACAAACCAGACCGGTCTGCAGACGGTATCCACTCAGCGAGTTTTCGTTTCGGAAATGTGCTTGTCTTTGTGCCCATCAGAGCTGTTCCAGGCACGACAGACATTCGGAAAACCACCTAGTCAGAGCTGTTCCGAACAAGAGCGGCATTCGGAAACTAAGTAGATTTTCCTAGCACGGGGGAAGACTAGTTAGAGCTTTTCCGGTCACGAAAGACATTTCACTCTGACGTAATTGCGTAGTGCCATTTTTATTTTGCCGCCCGTAGGCTGGCACTTCCGACTTCAGTGGGCATTTTTAATGAGGTTAGCCTTCCTCGAGTTTCGAGACAAGTTAGACTTATTTCGACTTCTACACAGCAAGCTTTTGCTTCGGGCTGCCACATAATGGATTCGCAAGACAAATGTTCCATTTAGTGTTAACGAGACAATTTTTCACCTTTTGACTACACTCACTCCATGAGTATGGTTACAGATTTTCATCAGAACGTGCGACCGAGGTGTTTTACCACCTTGAGTACTCGCTCACGTGGTAGGCCACATGTGCTGCCGGCTCAGCACCTTACCTCCGTGCGTCTGTGGGCGAGAAACGGCCAGGCCCTCTCATCCGGGGATCCCTCATATCCCCCAGCTAAGAGCCATCGAACGAGTATCTGCACCAAGCATGTAGCGTGCTCAGCACCTCACCTCAATTTTGATGTAGGTATGTGTCAGCCAGGCTCTCACATCCGAGGGTTTAGAGAAGTTCAGCCATACCCCGCGGCTGAGAGCCTTAGAGGTTGTGTCCAGACAGATTATTGGCATCGTTCGCCTGATTTAGACTGCTATCCTCAGTCTACCTGCAGAGCAGGTTGGTTGCTTACAGATCGGAACTGTGAGGTGAGTATGAACACATTTTTTTCAATTCTCATTTTCTTCACTGCTTTCATTTTTTCATCCTTCTGTTCTTCTCGTCCTGTCATCACCTTCTGATGTAGTCACAGGAGATCTCCTTGACTGTATGTTGTGTTTGTGAATGTGTTTGTTTGCTGATGAAGGCTAGTCGCCGCAACGTCCTGTATGTGTCTTAATTCTGTTATGTTAAGCTGCACTACTTTGTGTCATTTTATATTGTTTACCTGCAGAGCAGCAGGTTGTGTCTCTCTTAGTCTGGTCCCTATCCCCAGAGCTGTCCAATATGTAGTTAATATCCATCGGCATAGCGCTTGGGGTCAGTGGGACACTCAAGCTCCCCCACTACGGCAAGGTGGAGACACATCGGGGGAGCTTGGTACTTTCATCTTCCTCTCTCCCATCTTTTCCTCCAGAACACATTTTTATCCCAGACAGAGAGTACAATCATTTTGTGATGTATTCCAGTTGTCAGTTATGGATAATTTTTCTAGTTGTTTTTCCTCTATATCTTTGAGTCTTGGCTATGTTCTTCATCTTGTCTTCCTGCCTCAGATAGCTAATTATATACAACTTGTTTAGAAGTGTGCAGAATTTTGCCATTATGGATGTTTGTCCACCTTAAAGGTATTCCAGTCATGTCACTAATTTGATTGTGATACTGTAAAATTGCATAAGCACATTCTTTTAAATATCCTTTCTGGCTGATTGAAATGTAGAAAAAGTTCTAATGTTCATACTAAACATGTGTTGGTAGACGCAAGTGATTGAGCATTGTTGTATCTGTTAATTATTATACATGTAAATTTGTTTGATATGTTTTATATGCTACTGATTACTGATTTTTATTTCAAAACAACATGTATAGGATGTATTCTGTGGAGATATATAGTTTTACAATGTTATATTAACAATGTACCCATTTTTAGGTGAGTCCATGTTTCAATACTTGAACACAGTATAGTAACAGTATAAAGTTAAATTTCTTTTTTGAAAACATATTTTTGATGATTATATCAATGCCATATTTATTTGCATTGTCTGTTTTGTTTAATAGCAGCTTCTCTATTTGAATAAAGAAAGAACTTAAAACAACCAGTGTGATTGTTCATAATCATGTTTGTTATTTGTTAGAAAAGAGATGACTAACGTGGGAAAGCCATGGTGTGAGCTGCAGGAGATAGTCAAAGACAGAACGGCTTGGTGTGGGCTGGTTGACGTTCTGTTAGTAGTTAGTCAACAGATCATCCTCATTGCACATCGAAACATTTGTCCATAAGTGCTCGGATCCCTTCCTCAGCAAATCCCGCAGCGTGTAGCGGCTAACGACGCCAGTTCTGTGTTGGTTTATCAATCTTCTTTGGCTTCCTGCGTAGTGTTCTTGTTTGGCCACACCTCTTTTAACTTGCTGTTCTCGCAGTCTGACCATGGTTGTAGATTCACAGTCATCACTTGGTTCTCGCGAACGACTTACTTCTCGTAGTGCATTCAGAATGTCCGCTTGGTCCATGGCTTGTCCGCTTTCCATAGTAGCCTTACCTGCGAGCTTGTTAGCCCGCTCATTTCCTCGTACACCCGCATGCTCTGGCACAAAAATGAAACTAATCTTTGCCAGCGAAGACAACTCCAGAGACAGCAACCACACTCTTCGGATCCACCCCATCTCTATTTTCTTGAGCATGCTCATTGAGTCACTAAGGAAATATGCGGTAATGAATGTCTGTGTCTCTGGCTATTTTATTGCTTTACTTACTGCCATTACTTCCATAGTCAGGCTATTTGTGGTCAAAGCAAAAGCACCAGAATCTCCCTTTGCAATTCTTCCTCCAGCCTGAGCCGTAAAAGCCCATGAACTTCTCACTCATCGAACGACCAACCGATCTGTGTAAATGACAGCATCACCCTTCAAAGAATTCTCTAAAATCAGAGCCTGTACTTCCGCCTCCACAGCAGCCGGATTTTCTTGTTTGCATTTTCTGTTTAGTTGGATACAAACTGAAAAGGACATACATAAATCTGTTGGCATTTGTTCCCACTCCTCGCCAGGTTCTAAGTCCTCAAGTGAACACACCTGTTGAAGAATGTCTTTGGCTTGATCCATCCACGACTTTCCTCTTTTTAACCTGCTGCCCTTTACCTTCTTAATTTCACTGTGCAGTGGATGTTTGTGTTGACTCTGAGGTAGGCACGTGCTCTGCAAATTTGTATTCTCTCCCCAGTGGTTGGAAAATCAAGAAGGTAGCGCATTGCCCTGCATGATGTATCACTTGTACATCCAAGAATAATACGCATAGCTTCGTTCTGTATCCTTTCCATCTGCTTATGGCTCATAGTCAGGATCGCCATCGCATACTCCAAAACAGAAAGGACCAGACCCTCTTAAAGGAGACATAGATGGTGCTACTCACAGTTTGCCACCGCCATCACCCGTATCGCAGCCAAACCTCGCTTGGCCTTTGTTATCACCCGGTCGATGTGCTCATGATAAGCAAGGCTTCGATCAAAACGTATCCCCAGGTAGTTCATTGTCTGTGCTCTTTCCACCATCTCTGAACACAGATTTACAGTTGGTGTTGGAGTGTTGACAATATGGTTGTTCAAAGAGAACCATGTCACTGCTGCCTTCGTTTGGTTGACCATTGCCTGATTGCCCCAGATTCCACACACCAAGTGCTTATGCGATTTAGTTCTGTTCGTAGATCCACAGCAACCCAATCTCTATCGTTACCCTGACGATACACAAACCCATTGTCGGCATATGACTATGTCCTCCCCGGTCCTCTGATCTGTTTGCCGTTAATTCTCACAGTGTAGGCGTTGAACAGCACCAGAGACAGTGGCGATCCCTGTGGCAAGCCCAGATATATTGTTGTTGGTTCAGAAGTCCAACTGCAACATCTAAACACTACTTTCTGTTGGAAAAGGGCTGCGGTGATCCAAAAAGGAGGAATGGACTTATCTTGAGTTCAAAAAGCTGAAACATTAAGAAATCCAAAGGTACTCTGTTGTATGCTTCCTCAAGATCAATCGCCGCAGCACATGTTGCAATGCCTAAGTGGAAACCTTCATAGACATGGGCAAAAACTGCTGCGTTGGTCCAGGTTTCTCTGTTTGGACGGTACCCTCCAAGGTTAGGTGGGAAACAACCATGCCTATCTAGCTGACTTGATATTTTCCTGGCAATTAACTTCTCCAGCAGCTTGCCTATTGTATTGTGCATGGTTATTACCTGATATCCCTGAATTTTTGTGTGGTCTTTGCCAGGCTTCGGCAAGGGAATCAGATAGCTGTGTAACCACTTTTCCTTGATGCTAGTACTCTGTTGTTGTATATATCTGCTAGTTCCTCTAGCTCGTTGTCGGTACACATATTGAAGTCGTCATACCTTATACCATCTGGCCCTGGTGCACTGTTTTTTGTTCGTTGAAGCACAGCCCTGATCTCTTTCACTGTCACTGTGTCTTCAACTGCAATGTTCTGGGCCTTACACCTATCTGAGGTAACCGCCTTGGCAAAATTTCGGCCTCTCACGTCTGTCTGGTTGCTCTGCTCTACATAGCGTTCAAAAAGGGCTTTGCCCTTATTCTCGTCAGACTTCTGCCAGATAAGGTCAGCACTTTGGAAGTCAGGAACACTCTTATTCTTGACTGTCCCATTCGTACTTTTATGTAGTCACCAGAACAATTTCAGTGACTTGTCTGTGTTTATTCGGGGGGGGGGGGGGGGGGGGGGGGGAAGAGGAGATAAAGATGTGTGTGGGTGTGGGATGTGTGTGGTGGGGGATGTGGGTGGGGGGAGGGGGTGTGAGTAGATTGGGGATGTATGTGTGGGTAGGGAGATGTGTGTGTGTGGGTAGGGAGATGTGTCTTGGTGGGGATGTGTGAGTGGATGATGGATTTGTGGGTGGGTGCGGGATATGTGGGTTGGTGGGGGGATGTATGGGTGGGGAATGTGTGGTCGAGAGAGGTGTGGTTGGAGGATGGGTGGTTGGGGTGTGGGTGGGTGGGGGATGTTTCTGTGGGAAGATTAGTGTGTGTGGGGTGGGGGAATGTGTGTGGGAGGGGGATGGGTGGGTTGGTGGGGTATTATGTGTCCCTGGGTGTGTGTGGGTGGGTGGGAGATGTGCCTCATAACATGGTAATTTGCATTGTTTATGTTTACAACATTCATTTGAATATGTCTTTTTTTCCTATGTGAATGTATCATGCACTATTGATGAACGAAAGATGAGTGATTGGAAGGGCCGAATGTAAGACGGGCCTGTGTGCCCAATTTGTGACCCGTTTTAAAATAACGTTGAATTGAATTGGATTCTTTGACACAACTCTGCCCATTTGCCACTTTTAACCACTTTAACCAGTTTTTTTTTTTTTGGGTTTCAAATAGCTAACTTTTGTGTCCATCTCTCTTTCCAAGTGCACAGTAAGAGGATGGGCAACTCTGTTCTTCTTGGCATTGTGCCATTTCCTTACAGCACCACGCTTATCCATCCAGGCCTTTTCCACCTCACAATTCCACCAAGGTATCTGCTGCCAGCTTTTTTTTCCTGCCAAGATGATTTCTGCGCTTGTCTCGCCTTATTTTACTCACCACATCTTGCCCTGAACTGTCATACTTGAAGATCTTGACTGTTGACTTGTGCTGCCTGGTTTTGCCGTTCTCCACCAATATGCTGCAAGGATGGTGGTCGCTGCCATGGTGCCCTAGGACACCCCATCTACATACTGTAGTGAGTGAAGGAGAAACCAGCGCCAGATCAATAATAATGTCCTCATCACCTGGACGACTTGCTGTCCTGGTGACACATCCACTCCACAAGGCCACTGGTTTCAAGTGCCGCCTCAAGCTCCTCCTCCTGTGTGTTGGAAGAAATGTTACCCCATGATTTGCCTTTAGCGTTGAGGTTCTGTGCCCCAGTGGAGGATAAAATGTTTGTTATTTGTTAGAAAAGAGATGACCAGCGTGGGAAAGCCATGGTGTCAGCTGCAGGAGATAGTCAGAGATAGACCGGCTTGGTGTGGGCTGGTTGAGGTTATGTGCCCCAGTAGAGGATAAAAGGGCAGAAGAGGTTTGTTATTGATACACTATCATATATATATATATATATATATATATATATATATATATATATATATATATATATATATATATATATATATATATATATGTCATCACTATTTCGCTTAATTCGTTTACCAATAAGACCAGAATTAAGATCGACTACTTCCCCATTGACACAAGATGTTGAAATGATTAAAAAGTCGTAAAAACTTTTAGTTAGTCGAGGTTCCAACTTCATGGCAACGGGTCGTCCCCATTATGCTCCATTCCTGTGCCAGTGAATATCACACAAAAAGCTCTCCACTGTCCAGTGTGAAAAGTGGATAGACAGGAGTCTCGGCAATCCAACAACCCGCACAGGTACACTGTGCATAATGCCACGGCCAGAATACCAACACAAAAGTAATCCATGAGACCACAATTCATCGTCGATAGACTCGGCAGTCGCCAGAAAGACCTCATTGACCCGGGTTTTCTAACAAACATGGCTCGGTCTTTCTCCGCAGGGCGACCCGCCGAAAGTGTTGCACAAAGCACGAACTCCGCAGCTTCAGCGCCGACTCCCAGTAGTCTCCCGAAAAATGCACTCGTGAACCGAAAAAGTAAATCAGTCAATTCAGCAACAGCCGGTAGCCATTAGGCTATTCCGAACATGTAGGTCACTGTACAGGACAGATGTAAAAGCATTTCACCCAAATTTCACAGCTCACAGTGTCAGGGGGGTGGGTGTAGCAGGGCGATTGTAATGGTTTGTTAGAGAGGTTTGTTATTGATACACAAACCTCGTAAAAACTGTTACTATACTAAATGCAGACTGCTGCAGTGATCATGTGTTTAATTATCGACAAAATACTTATAAAGTTAAAGAAGTCAAATATATGCCAAGAAACGTTAAATTAAATTAAATCTTAGTTGGAATATTCAAAACTAACCGTGAAAATGTTAAGAGACCAAAAATCAAATTAGAAAATTATCTAAAGAGGTAACAGAAGCATGGTTTGGTGAAAATTGCAGGGAAATTGAAATCACACACCAAAATTACATAATGCAGAAACAAAAAATTGACATCACTAATAAAATAACACCCATTTCAACTAGTTACCTGAAAATAAACAAGGCAAAATCTTAATGGGCAATGGTCCAGTTTTAGATACCTGATCAGAGCATGTGAAAAACCCTTAAAGCGATTCACATGATGAACAATTTGATATTCCCGATAATAATACAGTACCACCGTATATTGACCATAGAAGTTTAGAATGCCATAAACCATATGAAACCTGGCAAGACATCGGGTCTAGACAATCTCACAAATGAAATTATAAATGTGTTAGAAGAATTTCAAATAGACCAGGTCACCAGGCTGCTGAACACAACGTATGATATTGGAGTCATGCCTCCTGACTTGTATAAATATGATCAATATCAATATTCATCTCTTGCGTGTAATTTGTGTGCCAGGATGTAAAACCAGGAGTTTCTACTCAAGATCTGCGCGGAAGCTACGGAGTTCGTGCATCGAGCGAAGCAATCCTTGAGTGAATTTTGGCAGCGTGTGTGGTTTTCTGTGTATTCGGTTTTTCAACATGGCGGAACAACGTGTGTTCTCCGAGCGGTCAGCAGTCAACCTAACGAGGCGGCGTGGATGCCGCGCAGGCATAAAGAAGCAAGGTAAGCGTGGTGGTTTGAGACGTTTTAGACTTAAGTGTCACCGTCTAGGACTCAGGAATATCCGTATTCTGTATTGGAACTGCGCCAGCGTAAAACAACGGGGCTCTATTTTAGAAACCCTGGTTTACAGGAACGATATTGTAGCACTCCAGGAGACGAGACTGGGCGATCAGCTACTCCGAATTGCCGGCTTCAAATGTTTCTACAACAGACGACATCTGGGAATGGCGATTCTCGTTCGCGACAGCATGGTGGCGTCAGAGCTAGACATGTCCAGTTTGGGACAGTGACGATACACAAATACAGGCGTTGAGAGTTCATTCCACTAAACCATTCGTGTTGGTTAATGTTTAAGCCCGCAATGCGAGTATGGACGCCCAGAAGTGGCAGTGCTTAAGTGGCATATTAGGTCACGAGAGAAATGTTATTTTCTGTGGCGATTTCAACGCTAAAGGCAGATCATGGGGAAACATTTCCTCCAATACACAGGGAGAGGAGCTCGAGGCTGCACTTGAAACCATTGACCTGGTTTGTATCAACAGTGGCTGTGTCACCGTGACAGCAAGCCGTCCAGGCGATGAGGACAGTGCTATTGATCTGGCGCTGGTTTCACCTTCACTCACTACAGTGTGTAGATGGGGTATCCTAGGACACCACGGCAGCGACCACCACCCTTGCAGCATATTGGTGGAGAAAGGCAGAACCAGGCAGCAGAAGCTAAAGGTAAAGACTTTCCAGTATGACAGTACAGGGCAAGATCAATCAATCATGTGCCATGCCGGAAAGCGTGGGCGGTCATGACTCGCCATTTCACTCGATCACCAGTGTCGTGGATCAGCTCAGTGTTCCTGTCTCGTCCATGCCATGTGGCCAAGCCATCCAGGTATTTTCCTCTCGGTCTTCCTCTTTTTCTGTTCCCCTCGATCTTGCCAGTTGTCACTAAGTTCTCCAATCCATTTCTTCTCATAACATGTCCAAAAAATTTTGACTGTCTACGTCTAATTTCCCCAATCAGCTTACGATGTTCATTTGTCTCCTGTAGTACTTAGTCATTGGTTTTTCTGTTTGTCCGTGGTATTCTTTGCATTTTCCTCAGAAACCACATTTCTGCAGCCATCAGATGCTTTTCAGCTTGACTGCTCATTGTCCAAGTTTCACATCCATACAAAAGAACAGGCTCTATGTATCCCCTCAACACTCTTTTTCTCGTTTCAACTGACATCTTTTTATTGGTCAGAATGTTTTTCATCTTGCTAAAGGCTACTTTCGCCATGGCGATTCTTGTTCTAATCTCTTCAAGGCATCTCCCATCAGACGTTATAACTGTTCCAAGATAATTGTACCGACTCACTTGTTGAAGAATATTTTCATTTACTTGTATATTACATTGTAGCACTTCTTCCTTCCTACTGACGACCATAACCTGAGTCTTTTTACAATTTAATTATAACCCCAGTTGCTCACTGTGTACAACAACCGCATCTACTAATTGTTGCAGGTCCTGCGCATTGTCTGCAATTAATACTGTATCATCTGCATATCTAATGTTATTGATGTTTCGTCCTCCAATGCTGATTCCATTTATATCCTCTACATTTCTGAAAATATTTTCACTGTACAGGGAAAAAAGATCTGGAGACATCACACATCCCTGCCTAACACCTCTCTTAATTGGCTGATACTGTCCCACTTCATTATCAATCCTTATTGCAGCTTGTTGTTTCCAATATATGTTTTTTATAAGTCTAATGTCTTTTCCATCAATTTGTAGATCTGCAAGCATATCCACCATGCTGACATGTCTAACGCTATCAAAAGCCTTTGTATAGTCAATAAAGCAAAGATGTATATCCTTGTTTATTTCTACAGCACGTTCAATAACTGTTCGCAGCATATACACAGCATTTACTGTACCCTTTCCTTCTACAAACCCGCATTGTTCTTCCCCTATTTCAGGTTGTATCTTCTTCCTCATTCTTTGCATGATAATTCTTAGCAAAATCTTTGTGATGTGACTCATTATACTAATTGTTCTATGTTGATCACATTCCAAGGTTCCTGATTTCTTTGGGATTGCAATAAATAATTCAGGAGTTATATCTCCAGTATCATATAATGTGTTCAGCAGTCTGGTGACTTGATCTAGTCCAAATTCTTCTAAAGCTTTAATCATTTCTGTTGTGATGTTATCTGCACCGGGGGCCTTGCCAGCTTTCATATGCTTAAGAACATTTCGAACCTCCATCTCCGAAAAAATTGGCGGTCCTTCATTATTAAATCTAATATCATACTGTTCGTCTCTGTTATCATCATAAAGGTGTTTCATATAATCTGTCCATATTTGTAGAATCTGGTATTTTTCTATTATGATTTTGCCATCTTCAGTTTTTAGACACCCTGTTGATGTACTTGTTCTTTTATTAGTAAGTTCCTGAATTCTTTTGTGCACTAATTTGGTATTTTGACTGTTGTGTTGTTTTTCAATTTCTAAGCACTTTTCCTCAAGCCATGCTTCTTTTGCCTCCTTACATAATGTTCTGACTTGTCTGTGTATTTCTTCATATTTGACAGAATTATTTTTGTTGAGTCTTCTTGTTTCCATGAAGTGTAAAATTTCTTCAGTCATCCATTTCTTACGACCCACCTTCTTTAATTTTGAAATAGTTGTTTCTGCAGCCACATTGATTGAATTCTTCAACGTTTCCCATTGATCATCCACATCAGAGGGCAAGATGTGGTGAGTAAAATAAGACGTGACAAGCGCAGAACGTTTCAGGGCAAGAAAAAAAGCTGGGAGCAGCCACCGTGGTGGAATTTTGAGGTGGAGAAGGCTTGGGTGGATAAGCGTAGTGCTGTAAGGAGATGGCAGAATGCCAAGAAGAACAGAGCTGGTCATCCTAGTCCCTGCATGCACTTAGAAAGAGAGATGCACACAAAAGTAAACCATTTCAAAAAACTGGTCAAGATGGTTAAAAGCGAAAAATGGGCAGAAGTGTGTCAAAGAGTAAGCACAGACAAGTCACTGAAATTGTTCTGGCGACTACATAAAAGCATGAGTGGTGTAGTCAAGAATAAGAGCATTTCTGACTTCCAGGTGCTGACCTCATCTGGCAGAGGACTGACGAGGACAAGGGCAAAGCCCTCTTTGAACTCTATCTAGAGCATAGCAACTAGACCAGTGTTTCCCAACCTTTTTTGTGCCATGCCCCACTTAAGCCTTTCTAAAATTCATATTTCCCCCCCCCCTCCCCCGCCCCATGCCCCCCCCCCTCAACATATACATTATTTTTAATATTCAAAAATTGAAATGTTCACTAAAAAAACTTGAATGATAGGTTTTAGGAAGAAATCACTAGGTAATTATTGAGCAAACACAGTAAGTAAATTTTCAAAACATATAATGGAGAACTGAAATTCAAGTACAAAATAATTTTAATGAAAGATTTTTCTATATTATTTTAATTATTAGTAATTATTTATTATTTAAATTTAGTGAGATCCTTGCGCTTGATGCTTGCTGCAAAGAGATCTTATGTCAGGTTCCAATTTAGTTAGTCTCAAATCTCCCCGTTTTGTTATATTCAGCCGATTTCTTCCATTTTCGAATTGCCCCCCTTAACAATCGAATTGCCCCCCTGTGGGGCGTGGGCCCCACGTTGGGAAACACTGAACTAGACAGACATGGGAGGCCGAAATCTGGCCAAGGAGGTCACCTCAGACAGGTGCAAGGCCCAGAACACTTCGGATGAAGACACAGTGACAGTGAAATAAATCAAGGCTGTACTTCGACGATCAAAAAACAGCGCTCCAGGGCCTGATGGCATAAGATACGACATCAATAGGTGTACCGACAATGAGCTAGAGAAACTAGCAGACATGTACAACAACAGTATAGAGAGTGCTAGCATCAAGGAGGAGTGGTTACACAGCTATCTGATTCCCTTGCCGAAGCCTGACAAAGACCACACAAAAAAATTCAGGGATATCGAATTATAACCATGCAGAATACAATAGGCAAGCTGCTGGAGAAGGTAATTGCCAGGAAAATATCAAGCCAGCTAGAGAGGTAAGGTGTTTTCCCACCTACCCTGGGTGGGTACCGTCCAAAAAGAGAAACCTGGACCAGTGCAGCAGTCTTTGCCCATGATGTCTATGAAGGTTTCCACTCAGGCATTGAAACCTTTGCTGCAGCGATTGATCTTGAGGACGCATACAACAGAGTACCATTGGATTTTTTAATGCTTCAGCTTCTTGAACTAAAAGTAAGTCCATTCCTCCTTAGTTGGATCGCTGCAGCCCTCTTCCAACGGAAAGTAGTTTTTAGATGTGGCAGTTGGACTTCGGAACCAACAAAAATATATCCTGGCCTACCACAGGGATCACCATTATCTCCGGTACTGTTCAACGCCTACACAGTGAGAATCACCAGTGAGCAGATCACTGGACCTGGCAGGACATTGTCATATGCCGATGATGTTTTAGTGTATCGTCAGGGTAAGGATAGAGAGCAGGTTGCTGTGGAACTACAAACTGAACTCAAACGCATAAGTACTTGGTGTGATGAAGCTGGGGCAATGGTCAACCCAACAAAGGCAACAGTGACTTGGTTCTCGTTGAATAATCATATTGTCAACACTCCAACACCAACTGTAATGCTGTGTTCAAAGACGGTGGAAAGAACGCAGGGATACGGTTTGATCGAAGCCTTGCTTATAATGAGCACATAGACCAGGTGATAACAAAGGCCAAGCGGGGTTTGGCTGCGATGCGGGTGATGGCGGCAGCAAACTGTGAGCAGCGCCATCTGTGTCTTCTGTACGAGGGGCTGGTCATGTCTGTTTTGGAGTATGCAATGGCAATCCTGACTCTCAGCCGCAAGCAGATAGAAAGGATGGAAAGGATACAGAATGAAGCTATGCGCATTATTCTTGGATGTACAAGAGATACAGCATGCAGGGCGATGCGCTACCTTCTTGATTTTCCAACCATTGAAGAGAGAATACAAGTTTGCAGGGCACGCGCCTACCTCAGAGTTAACGCAAACACACAACGTCCACTGCATAGTGAAATTAGGAAGGTGAAGGCAGCAGGTTAAAAAGAGGACGGTCGTGGATGGGTCAAGCCGAAGACATTCTTCAACAGGTGTGTTCACTTGAGGACTTAGAACCTGGCGAGGAGTGGGTGCAAGTGCCAACAGATTTCTGCACACCCTTTTCAGTTTGCATCCAACTAGATAGAAAATGCAGACAAGAAAATCCGGCTGCTGTGGAGGCTGAAGTACAAGCGTTGATTTTTGAGAATTCGCTAGATGCGGTCATCTACACAGATGGGTCGGTCGTCCGACATGTGAGAAGCTCATGGGCCTTTACAGCTCGGGCCGGAGGGAGAATTGTGAAGGAGGACTCTGGTGCTTTCACTGAAACCACAAGTAGCCTGACTATGGAAGTCATTGCAGTAAGTAAAGCAATAACATGGCTCGAGACACAGACATTCACTAGGGCATGTTTCCTTAGCGACTCAATGAACATGATCAAGAGGATAGAGGAGGGGTCGATCCGACGAGAATGGTTGCTGCCTCTGGAGTGGTCTCGGCTGACAAAGATTAGTTTCATCTTCGTGCCAGGGCATGCGGGAGTCCAAGGAAATGAGCGGGCTGACAAGCAGGTGAGGCTACTGTGGAGGGCGGACGCGCCATGGACCAGGCTGACATTCTGAATGCTCTACGAGAAGTAAGACTCTTGCGTGAACCAAGTGATGACTATGAATCTACAACCATGGCCAGACTGCGAGAATAGCAAATTAAGAGGGGTGGGAGAATAGCAAATTAAGAGGGGTGGCCAAACAAGAACACTACGCAGGAAGCCAAAGAAGATTGATAAACCAACACAGAACTGGCGTCGTTAGCCACTACACGCTGCGGGATTTGCTGAGGAGGGGATCCGAGCACTTATGGACTGAATGGTTCAATGTGCAATGAGGATGATCTGTCGACTAACTAACTAACTAACTAACTTGTATAAATCTGTGGCCATTGCAATCCCGAAAAAATCAGGAGCCTTAGAATGTGATTATTTATCATCGCATCACAAAAGTTTTATTGAGAATCATCGTGTAAAGTGGGGAAGACAGTGTTGTTTTGAAGAAGACAATGATACAACAAATGCTATGTATTTCCCAAGAACATAATAAAGCATTCGATAGACGTAAGCACAAACCTGCGTCTAACACGGCCAGTAGTTAACATTATAATACTCAATGGGTTAGAGTTAAATAGTAACTGTTTGCTACTGAAGAAGATTTGGTGGAACTACGGTAAAGCTGTGAAAATGTAAACAATATAAAATGACACAAATTAGTGCAACTTTACATAACAGAATTACGACACATAAGAACATTGCGGCGATTAGCCTTCATCAGCAAACAAACATATTCACAAAACACAACATATAGGACACATAGGGTTAACTTAACAACTAAGACAATGTAGGTTGGTAAAGCAATTGACTGGTACAGAAATAGTGTAATACGAATACAGAACATCACACTCGGTTTCCAAACTGGTCACAATATAATGAGACATGTGTCTCAAATTCCAGATAGGTGCCTGCCATCAGAGAGGTAGCCAAGTTCGAAAGCTACGTGGAGCAAGCATATAAACGCATACGTTTAAAACCACGAGGTGAACGCCCAGGATGACCTTTATAACACTAGTGAACTAGGCGCCACTTTTCAAAAATAGTTCCCATTGGCACCTCCCACTCTCCTGCTACGCCACTGGGTAACATCGGCATCGGTCTGTGTCATCGTGACGTGAGAGCGATCATTTCCTTCAAAACTGTCTCTTGCGTGCAGACCTCAGGAGAAAGTGGCCCAAAGTCATACCCGCCTGCTCCAAAGACGCACTGTAATGTTATGGCTGAACAGTGAAACTGAAGCAGCTAACAGACTCGGGAAATTCAAAATCATATTTACATAATTAATGTGCGTGGAAGAACAACACACAAACCCACATGCACGCACACGTTTAATGCTCATTTCCTGCTGTCTACAAATGTATCACTAATAGTATTAGTAATCATATTATTTGGAGACGCCTTTTAGCAACAACGCGTGGGCGTCGTCTTTTCCCCCTCAAACTGCAGCGTGACTATACATTCTCCCCCTCACCCCGTTGTAGTCTAGTATATATTTAAATATCTAAATCTTTCCCATCTGTTATAGTCAGTCAGCCAAAGCACAGTTATGTATATAACCGTTATGTGGTGACCTCAAGGTTTCCCTTATATAATTTCATACTTAAAGTGTCCCTTATTTAAGCCATTCACCTTTGAACTTTGACTCTACGTCTACGAGTACTCCACACTCCTGGCTGATAAAAGTGTCACGCCCAAAAGCCTAAGGTTGACATAACTCAGCCGGTTAATTACCACACATCTTTAATTATAATTTGACCCGGCTGTCAGTTAAGTAATCCCCTGGCTGTCCCCACCAGATTCAGAAGACATTGTATAGGTGATGTTTGGCCAGTCAAAACGTGCAGTCGTCTGCACACTAATAATACAGTCTGTTGTATTTGCGTCACGTGACCAAGCAGCGCCATCTTGTACACTTCTCAGGACAGTAATTCTGTTGGATGCTATCCTCCAAGGCCTGGTCTTCTGATCGCGGATTGCACAGATAACACCCGTAACCGTTGTTTATTTACATATACACAACCATCATGTCTTTATTTAAAAGAAATAAAAGCGACACGCTTACAGAGTATACATGCAGCATACGTTTTTTGGACGATACTGAATCAATTCAGTTGACTTTCAAGGTAAGGTTTCTTCTCTCTTCTACTTAATCTGCCAGCTCTTCTCTTTACTCGACTCGGACTCGGGTATTTACGGGTACGGGTATGACCCGGTATGTGTTGTGCAACTTATGGGATGCGATGGAAATATAATCTCAGACGTTTATAAAGCCCGGACACTAGTTACTAGGTATTAGTTAGTAAGTGCTAGCTAGTTTCGGGTATTCCAGAATTGTGAAAATAAAAGCGGGTGTCATATCTGTTTAAATTAATAAATGTTACAGTTACTGAGTTATTTACTGTTATAGTTGAACTGAGTTATAGTTACAGTTATTTAATATTTAGTAATCAGATTATGAAAATGGAACCTGCCGTTCCAGGCGATAATGCTTGACAAATAGAATCCATCTGTATCACAGTCAACACTGTTAGTTGCGTCTAAGCCAGACTAATATTTAATAATGTTTTCTCAGTAGTTAGGTGGGTTAATGCTCTCTCCATTTCTTTCTCTTTTTTCTTTCTCCATCTCTCTCGCTCTCTCCGTCTCTCTCACTCTCTCCCTCTTTCTCACACTCTCTCCATCACTCTCACTCTCTCCGTCTCACTCTGTGTCTCTCTGTCTCACTCTGTGTCTCTCTGTCTCACTCTGTGTCTCTCTGTCTGTCTGTCTCTCTCATATAGCAGCAATTAAAATGGGAAACAAAGTGTCTATTCATAGCGCACTGTATAAAGTATTCCTTTATACATAGTTGAAATGTCCCGGCTGGTCACATGATTTGCCAAGTCACGTGACTTAACGTACGTGACATCATCGGGGCATGTGTGTGGCTTATATTATATATTTTTATTGATTGGTAAACATGTCGTCAGTAGCATAGTTGATAGTGTCTCCGCCTGTTGGGCGGGAGCTCGAGGTTCGTTTCCTTGCCGGACAATTTTTTATTTTAATTGTTCAGCAATTAATTGGGTGAAAGTCAATCATTTATCTCTTTGGGTTTGTGGGGTTATATGCAAACATTTTATATTTATAATTGTGTTGTTTAAAGTGAGTGTAAGTTAGTTAGTCTTTCCTCTTGAACCCTGACTGTACTGGACTTAGGTATCAGTACAGAGCAGGGTAGGTGGTCACTTCTATAATCCCCAAGGACACTCCATTTTATGTCTGATGTCACCTCTTCTTGTGATACAAGTGCCAGGTCGATGGCCGTGTCAGTGTCCCCCGGTCTCATTGCCTGCCTAGATAGTGTCCCATCATTTAGACAGACAATATCCGTCTCAAGCGAGGCCTCAGCAAGAGCAGTGCCCTGTGTGTTCTCTCCCGACCTGTCCCACTCTTTGGAGCATGCACTGAAGTAACCACATATCAGATATTGATGTATTGGGGATACCAATCTGGAAAATTATTCTTGATATTTAAACAGCCATACTTCACTATGTATAAAGTATTTCTTTATTCATACTTCACTATGTATAAAGTCTCCCAATGGGAAATAAAGAGGGTAGTTACGAACAGATAAAGCTAGGAGTACGACAAGGGTGTGTTTTGTCACCCGATCTCTTCTCCCTATATAGCGAAGTAATAATGAGAGAGATCAAAGAGAAGCCAGGAATACTAATCGGAGGATTTAATATAAACAATATACACTATGCAGATGACACAGTATTGGTGGCGGATAATGCAACAGACCTACAACAATTATTGGACATTGTAGTATCAGAGAGTGCACAGAAAGGACTCTCCTTGAAAATCAAGAAAACAGTAACAATGGTGATATCAAAGAAAATGGGGACGTAGAAATAGAAGGATAAATTCTCAACCAAGTGGATAATTTTAAATACCTAGGGGCACATATTCGGTTAGCGGGGTAGGGGTATCCCCTATCAAAGGAGATGTAAGACGCCTCCTTTCCTCTGTTAGTCTACGGAACACCCTTGGGCAAGGTGGAGAACCCGTTTAGCCCCCCGATCAGGGTTACGTGAAGCCTAGAAGCAGGTGGTGGATGGAGTGTGAGAGCAGCCGATATATTGTTGTTGGTTATGGTCTTGCACGCTGCGGCGATAGGCAGATGATCTCATCAGTAGAGACAATGGCTATGGCCACCGACTAGTACAGTCACTGCCCAGAAGGAAAGCAATGGCAAACTACCTTCTGCAAAACTTGCCAAGAAACCATAACAACCATGAAATATAGAAAAGAACAAATGCATCCATACTTAAAGAATTGAATATTGAAGAAGGTTGGCTATTAAAGACGATAAAACAGAAAATTGAAATATTTTGGTCACTTGAAATGTCACGAAAGTTTGGAGAGAACAATATTGGAAGGATTTATGCCTGGGAAGAGAGGAAGAGGAAGGCCAAAGAGAAGATGGGTGCAGGATGTGGCGGATGATTTCCAGATAGGTGTATCAGACGCGGGACATCTTGCTTATGATCGAGAGGTTTTCCGGAAGGTTGTTATGGCAGCAAGGTTCTGCAAAGGACATGCTACTGAATGAGGGACACTTATAACATCAGATGGAAGATGTACAACAGAGATTAAGAGCAGAATTGGGCAGGCAAAAGCCGCATTTCAGAAAATGAAGAGTATCTTATGCAATAAGTCGCTATAAATCAATATAAGAAAGAGAGTGCTAAAATGCTATATAGAACCAGTTTTGCTGTGTGGCAGCGAATCTTGGAATGTAAATGAACAAACTAGGAAGAACTTAGAAGTAACAGAGATGTGGTTTTTAAAACGAATGTTGCGAATTCCTTGGACTGCCAGAGTAACTAACAACGATTGCCTGAAAGAGGCTAATGAAACTAGAACACTATATACAACAGTAAGAAAGAGACAAACAGCTTTCTTTGGTCATGTGATGAGAAGAGAGGCATTGGAGAACATTGTGACAACTGGAAAGATCGAGGGGAAGAGAGGCAGAGGCAGACCAAGAGAAATTATGCTGGATGGATTGAGACGGTGGCATGGAGGAATATCATCAGCAGAGTTGATCCAGAACACCAAAGACCGAGATCTGTGGAGAGCCATGAACGCCTACGCCAGCCGGCACGGCACTTGATGATATATATATATATATATATATATATATATATATCTTATATATAAAATTTATATTAAACAACAATTTAACAGCAGACACTACTCAGATGAATCAGATAAGTAATACCCTGAATCAGCATAGACAAAAGTTTATCTTCAGCTGAACAACAAATATTACCACCCAAATATAGATGGTTAATATCATCTTCTTGATCTAATAGAGCAACTTTAATAACAGTAACAAACACCATCCCCTAGATATGGATGTCATGTAGTTTGCTGTCATCTTCATCATAATAACAAATATAAGAATGACACCACCACCATTGTCACAGTACTGAGTACTGTATGTTGTTTCGTCACTTATCTGGACAGCCCATGACAGAGTTCTTCCTGTCAGTAAGGATAAACTCACACTTCAGCAACCTACTGTTTTAATAGTGGCAGAAATAACAGGAAACAAATTATACTGTCAAGCCACTGCTAAACTGCAAACTGTGTCACACATATTCATAGTCCTACTGTGTGTACAGCTATTGGCTTGACTTACATCAGGGTTAAGGTCACACTACATTATGCAGCAAATAATATTACACATAGTCATATAGGTATTCAGTGAACAGGAGCCGTGGTAGCATAGTGGTTAGTGCGCTTGTCTACCAAGACTGGCCAGGGTTCAATCCCCTGCAGAGGCAGGATTGATTTTCTGACACAGTACAACTTTGGGGTCAATCCAGCCTCATAAAAATATTTACAAAACTATTTTCAGAATTATCCGGTAATTTGTCTGGAATGAAAGGCAGTGCGAAAGGAACTAAATTGTCTGCAATAAAAGGCATTGAGAAAGGCAACTAAATTGTCTGCAATAAAGGGCATTGAAAAAGGCAACTAAATTGTCTGGAATGAAAGGCGTTGAGAAAAGGAACTAAATTGTCTGGAATGAAAAGACAATGAGAAAGGGAAGCGGTCACCCTGCTTCATACTTTGTGGCCATGGCCGAGAATATGTGAAGGTCTAGCACTTCACACTACAACACCAGTGTCTGCTGTGGGTCTACCTTGATCTTTTATATAGTGAAAAGTTGCTGTTACTAACTGACGTGTCTTGACTATAGTACTTACTGGGGTTTATAAACAAACTGTCGTTCACATCATAAGTTCTGATGTCACACATTCTTCTCTTTGCACCATACTATTAAGGACTTCCCAAGTTATGTCATGTGTTTATGATTTATCTTGTTGTTTCCAACAATAGTGATTCCTTAAAATCCCTAGCTCAGTCGACACAGCCATATATAAATCCACACAGCCATTTGTCACAAAACGTGTTTCAATACAATCATCATCATTGTTATCAACATTGATTTCATTAACTACAACTTTGATGATAAAAACAGCAAATACTACCATTCAATTGGGAAATACTCTGGGGGGGGGGGGGGGGGGAACATCTTGAAATTCACATACCCAGAGGTCCTAAATGGAACCAGAACACATTTGGAGACATGAGTCTTCAGCTATTCGAGATATATTTGGCTGTTATCTGATAGGCTAGCAGGGAATGCACCGCTTGGTGTTATCTTGCCTATGGACAAGAGGGAGGTAGTCGTGCGCTTGTGGGACCAGTTGGAGAAGGCGGAGGAACAGATTGAGAACCCATATGTGGAAAGAATGAGATTGCGGGGGATCGGCAGGGGTTCTGGAAGAATCTCAAAACTGAGAGGGAAGACCAGAAGAACTTTTAATCAGATAGCGGTGGGAACGATTAGTAGTATGACTCTTCGCTGTCTGTTGAATGAGGGGACTGAGCATGTATGGGAATGTCCTGAGTGCAGTGATGTCGGTTCTTAACTCAACTCAACTCAACATTGCTTAAAATGTTTCTGGTCGTTTCCAGTAAACTGCAGCTTGCGATTTACCGATCGTCCATTTTCCCCATTGTGTCAGAGTTACATGCGCAGTAAAAGGTTGTTTTGAGTACCACCTTTTATTGCACTTGAAACTAATATTCAACCATGTGTGATTGCTGA
Source organism: Cepaea hortensis (assembly GCA_963921405.1). NCBI lineage: Eukaryota > Metazoa > Mollusca > Gastropoda > Stylommatophora > Helicidae > Cepaea > Cepaea hortensis. The sequence goes on from OY992877.1 coordinate 198,063,055, forward strand.
TTTCATCCCAAGTGGCTAGTTATGCTCAAGTATAAAACGTGACTATAACTTTGGAACAGTGAACATTTTGCAAACTGCGAGCTGTGTGATAGGAACATGTGTCAAGCATGGAAGAAAGTACTTAGCTATCACTCGCACATGGAGAAAAGCAACAAGAATTTGCTTCAAACAACACCAGTCTTTTATTTTAATAGAAGTAAGCAAGCAATATGAAAATCATTAGTGCTTTTGATTACAACTTGTATGGTTTAGCTAAACCAAACTTTGTAATACTAACTACTTAATTAATACCTGATAATTTTCAGTATTTCCGGCGAAGGAAGGGAACTGGTTTCCTTACATAATTATGTCATAGTTTATTGCCTGTCTAAACAATGTATGATTGCCTAACACTTCACACATAATTATATCATAGTTAGTTGCCTGTCTAAACAGTACCATGAGTTAACATTAATATGTATGATTGCCTAACACTTCACACTTTTACCTACGGCAGTTAGGAATTAATTACTAGATTTTCAGTAATCAATTATTGCCTTAGAAAGAAAGTGTGTGCACAGTGACCTGAAGGAAACATAGATTACATTATTAATAAGCTCTGCTATCTATCTGTCAGGTATGTCATTTCTCTGTGGGATTGACAGTGCTGGGCCCAAAATTGAAGGCATAGAATATAAATTATTGGCTTTGTAAAATTGCTGTTGAAACCATTATCATCACCATGTTCTATGTCTAATGGCGCATGCGATCATGTTTCTCCATAAACATCTGTCCTGTATGGTTTTGTTAAGTTTAGTTGTTAAAATCATCTTCCATGCCACTCTTATAAACCCATCCAGCATTTGCTCGAGAAAGACATTGTTTTAACCATCCATGGAATTATTAGCATCCTAATGAGAAACTACGTCTCTGCTATAGCCTCCATTTAATTTCTACTTAATTCAGCGTCCTCGATTCAGAGGTATACAATAGTTGGGCAGTATATAATATCATGAATCTCATGTTCTGACTTTCAAGGACAAGAATAAATTACACTGAATATTCTTATATCTGCTGGAATGCTGCATCTGATGCTGTCATGTGTGGAACAAAATGAAAGAAAGTTAACTTAAAGAAAATCGAAAAAAATATATATTTACTAGAGGTGTACCGGATTTCGGCTCCGGCAAATCCGGAATCCGGCCATTTTTACAAATCCGGCCATTTTTACAAATCCGGCCATTTTTACAAATCCGGCTTCGGCTCCGGCTCCGGCTGGATCTCACTTCATAAATCCGGCCAAATCTGGTACAGCCCTTGTTAAAACACTCATGGCTTTCCTCCAGAAAGAAGGTAGTGATGCTGGGATCAAAACTATGAAAGCAGCCCTGCTTGAAGCTGTTAGCAGCAGATTTGCGGACATTGAATCCAACAGTATTTACACCTGTGCCGCACTACTGGATCCTCGATTCAAGCTGTGTTTCTTCTCCGAACGTGGTAGAAGTGATGCACGAGCCCATCTGCTGTTAGCAGCTAACTCCATTATTGATTCAGCAAACACAGTCAGTCCACAGGATCCATCAGCTACTAGTAGTAGTAGTAGTAGTACTAGTGTTTTGACTTCTGTGAGCACTGCCACATAGTACGAGTCCAGCCTATGGAGCTGTTTTGACACAATTGTCAAGGAAAATCCCACCACAGATCGTTCTGCAAGTGCATTAACACTGAGGTGACACAGTACCTGTCAGAGCCACTTCAAACTCGACAGTCAGATCCAGTTTCATGGTGGCATGCCAATAAGCGAAGATTTCCAAGTATGGCTAGACTGGCGCAGGCATTTCTTGCACCACCATCTACAAGTGTGCCATCGGAAAGGCTGTTCAGTACTGCAGGAGACATTATCACTGACCACCGTAGTAGCCTTTTACCACAAAATGCGGAGACGTTGATTTTCCTGAAATACAACTCGTCCCTTCTTGACTCTGAGAGTTCAACTTCACAGCCACAATGAAGACTGACTGACTGAAATAGTGAAATTACTGAATGAATGTATTTCAATAAATTCAATCTGTTCAATGTACTGTTGTTGTGAGTTGTAACTGAGCTTCCAATTTGCCAACTGAAAACAATGTGAAAACTAAAAACTGAAAACTAAAAATTAAAATTACTAAATTAGCATTATGTGCTTATGTATTATGTTTCATCTTGAACTTATGGAACTTAATATTACTTAATTACTTATTCTAATGTAAATGTAATTATTTTACATTTAAATGATTTAATATGAGTATATGTCACCATTGTCATGTCTATAGTAATGAACTGCAGTAATGAACAGTCGAGTGACTCCACTCACCTAAGTCAAGTGATGTAGTAGGTTATTTTATTTTTATTTTTTTTATTTGTAAATCCGGCTCCGGCCGGATCTCACTTCATACATCTGGCCAAATCCAGCTCTGGCCGGATCTCACTTCATAAATCCGGCCAAATCCAGCTCCGGCCGGATTTAAAAAATTTGAATCCGGTACAGCCCTAATATTTACACATACATGCATATACATCTATTAAGGAAACCAAAAAATATGCACAGAAAAATGTGTGTTTTGACAGACCTAAAAAAAAAAAGCACAGAATGCTTGAAATCAAAGACAGGAAAGGTGTTAATAGCAGAAAATTATATGATAAAAATATGGAATGAATACAAAAGAGTGTTATATGACTGAGAAAGAACATAATTAACAGTAGAAAGTAACTTAGAAGGGCCACCTATTCTATATGGAGAAGTCACTGATGCTACAAAACATATGAAGAAAGGAAAACGCCGGGGCCAGGTGGTATCGTGGTAGAGGCATTAGAAGTGTTGGAGAATTTGGAGTAGAAATATTAACTAAACTGATATAGTGATACATTGGTATTGATAACTGAAAACGCAAGAGATGTGCAACAACTCTTGAACACTGTAGTAAAGAGTGCAACAAAGGGACTTTTTTTTAAATATCAAGAAAACAGAAACAATTGTTATATCAAAGAAAAAGATAACTCCAAAATGGGATTTAAGAATGGAAGGGAAAATGCTTAACTAAGTCAATAAATTCAAATTTTTGGGGACAGTCATAACATCAGATAGAAGATTTGTGCTAGATATTAAGAGCAAAATGGGCTAAGAAAAAGCTGTATTTCGCTGAATGAAAAGTATCTTATGTAACCATTTTCAGTGAGTGTCAGAAAGACAGCATTCAAATGGTATATCGAACCTGTATTGCTTTATGGCAGTAAATCTTGGAATATAAATGAATAAATTAGGAAGAGCTTGGAAGCATTAGAGATGCGGTTTCTGAGATGAATGTTGCAAATACCTAAGCTGGCCACAATAACTAACAAGGATTTTATAGGAGAGGGTAATGAAAGTGCAACACTATACAAAACTGTAAGAAAGAGACGGTGTTCTTTGATCATATAATGAGGAAAGAGACAGACATTGGATGATGACTCGTAAGGTCAGAGGTAGCAGAGGCAGACTGAGAGAAATTATGCTTGATGGTCTAAGATATTAGCATGGAGGATTATCATTAGAATTGATTCTGAATACCAACAACTGAAACCTGGGAGAGCCATGAATGTCTTTGCCACGTTGCACGGCACATGATGACAATGTGTATATCAAATATGAGTTTTACCAATGCTTTTGTATGGTTGTGTAAGCATACTTGCTAATAAGTCAACCCTTTCCTGTTAGCTTCATTATGGGAGCAAAGAAAGTTTCCAAAGCTGACAGCCCTTCGAAGAAGAAGGCCAGGAATACGATCGAGTCGAAGAAGGAAATCATTGAAAGTAAAATACGAGAATGGCATTAAGATTGCTGAGATCGGCCACGTGTACGGGAAGTCGACATCCATGATAAATTTCATTGTGACGAAAAAGGAAGAAATAAAGGATTAATGTAGTGAAAGGCATGAATGAACATAGGTCACAAACAATTGAAGATGTCAAACATTTATTATTGATTTGGATAAATCAAAAACAGTTATGGCGATTCTGTTTCGGAGGCAATCAAATGTGAAAAGGCCAGGTTGTATGCTGATCTCATTAAGAAAGTGCTTGGGACGACTGCTAGTGTACTTAGTGATTTTAAGGCCAGCAGCAAAGAATGGTTTGAAAAATTCAAGGCGCGCACTGGCATACACAGTGTTACTAGGCACGGCGAAGGTGCGAGTTCAGACAAGTCTGGGGCCGAAAAATAGTATTAAACACTAAATTTGTTCTCTAAAAAATTTGTTTTTGGTATGTATTTTGGAGTACCTAGAACAAATTAAATGGATTTACATTTATTCATATGGAAATAATTGCCTCGGGTTTTGCCGGTTTTGGCTTGTGTCGATTGTTTTCGGGCAGATTATCGACAAAAACTGGGGTTTACACACACACACACACACACACGCGTGCGAGCGAGAGAGAGAGAGAGAGAGAGAGAGAGAGAGAGAGAGAGAGATGGTCTGTGGAAAGCCATGCACGTCTACGCCAGCTGACAGGGCACTTGATGATGATGATGATATATATATATATACATTTTCAGTACAAAATACAATCGCATTGTGCTTCAGTTTTACCATTAATTTCCAATGTAACATCATCAATGTAAACTTCCATAGTAGCAGACATACAGCAAATATAATTTTGTTGGTCTGCAAGGACAAATCTGTCAAAACTGAGATTGCGTGTACTTTGTTTTAAAATCAACAGTTTTGTTTTGAACCCAGGAATCAACCAACTCTTTCAGAGAATGTTTCCGGACAAGCCAAACAATTTGACTTCTTTTGAGCTAACGCCATACGTCAAGTCATTGCTTAAGGGCAAGCTGCTCAAGACAAACTTTTCAGATGCATTTCCATGTCCGGTATAGGGACACAAACATTGTTAAAATTCATTAATTTTGCTTCAGTTATTTGTGTGGCCCTGCCACAGCTGTGGATATGATTTGAAGATGCATTGTCAGCATTAAATTGGGGAGGTTTAATGCAACTTCAGTTGGTGGACCAAATGTAAATTTGGCATTTCATGAGAAAGTCAGCCAGCTTCTTTATAAAAAATATGGCACTGAGCTAATGAATGTTGGTATTTGTGAATTACATAAGATCCATTGTGCCTGTAAATCAGCCATGAGTGCAGCTGGCTGAGGAATTGAAGAGGGTTATAAAATCAATGTTCAAGTTGCTGGAAGACACTCCACTCCAGCCAGAGGAGCAGACTGCTTCACAACATCAGAAAGTTCACAAGCACCCTCAAAGTTTTCTTCTTGCATGTAGCTTGAAAATTTGATTGTGGCACAGAGCTCTAGAAACACTGCCAAATTGTAAAAAGTACTTGGCCCCATTTCAAAAATGGAAATTTCGCAGACAGAATCATTTGAAACTGTCAAGGGAGCAGTCAGTTATTACATGTTTTTACCAGCCATGTTAGCATTTTTTGTTTCCTTTAGTAAAAAATTGGAGCCTTTCCTTAAGAAGTATCAGGCTGATAAAGCAATGCTTCCTTTCTTGTTTATGGACATGCGTTATCTTATATTTGCTTTTTTAAGGCAGGTTATAAAGAAGGGGAAAAAAATAAGCTGTCTTTCAAGAACTAGCGACATTTTGACGTAGTTAACAAAAAAATCAAGTCACTAGTCATGACACTTGTATTTTCTATATAAGGCTTAGGGGGAAAAAATCTATTGCTATCTAGTCCCTTACAAAATTTTGAATTCTGATGGTTTGGAAAGAGCCCAAGAACCACTATGATGACTGTTATCTCTGTGTTGCCAATATTAATTAAGGGAATTAATGGGAGAAAATTTTCTTAATGGAAACATCCAGATTTAGATTCTGCTGGAAATATCCAGATTTAGATTCTGCTAGATGACCTGTTCCACGCGGATATGAAATACCAATTCCAATTGTCAGTCAGATTTTGGTATCACTGCTAGAAGATGAAACAGCGGTGGCATGTTGAACAACAAGTGACAGTGATAGTGATTTTGAAGATGATTTTCCAGTTGCTCAACGCTTCGACCAGCGTGAACTGAATGATCTAATCCGAGATCTATATCTCTCCAAGGAATCTTCGGAACTTTTGGCTTCAAGATTGAAAGAAAAAAATTACTGACTGCTGAAACAAAGGTTACATTTTATTGCAGCGGATAGCAAAGTTTTCTTCCATTCTTTTGTAAAGAAAACAACCTTGTGTTTTGTAATAATGTAGGAGGTCTTGTAAATGAAATGGGTGTAAGTTATACACCAGACGAGTGGCGACTTTTCATTGACAGCTCTAAAAGAAGTTTGAAAGGTGTTCTCTTACACAATGGTAACAAATATGGCTCAATTCCAATTGCCCAATTTACTACAATGAAGGAGTATGCTACAATAAGCACAATTCTAGAAAAAATAAAATATTTAGAACATAACTGGATAGTTTGTGTAGATCTTAAAATGATGAGCTTCTTGCTTGGACAGCAAAGGGGATTCACCAAATATCCATGCTTTATATGTTTATAGGATAGTTGCGCAAAAGATACGCACGGACAAAGAAATAGTGGCCGTTGAGGGATAAATTTAAAATTGAGAAGAAAATATTGTCAACAAGCCTCTCATTGATTGAAACAGAGTTCTACTGCCACAATTACATATAAAGCTTGATTTGTTGAAGCAGTTATTTAAGGCACTGAACAAAGATGGTACCTGTTTTAATTATTTATGCAGAAAGTTTTAGGAGCTGAGCATAGAAAAACTTAAAGCTGGAATTTTTCATGGACCTCAACTTAGAAATTTAATAAACAATCCAAATTTGATTGATTCAATGAACATAACAGAGTCCACATCCTGGTCATCATTTGTTTTAGTTGTGCAAACCTTTCTGGGCAACTTTAAAGCAGACAATTATTTTGAATTAGTTGAACACTTGCTGTCGAGTTTTTGTAAGCTTGGATGCAACATGAGCATAAAATTGCACTATCTCCATAACCATTTACATTTCTTTCCCGAGAATCTTGACGACTTAGTGAGAAGCAAGGTGAAAGATTTCACCAAGATATAAAAACAATGGAATAGAGCTACAAGGGACTTGGGGTTGCCCACATGATGGCAGATAACTGTTGGACCCTTTAAGCATGACTGTCCAGACATATCACATTCCAGGAAGTCCTCGAAAAGAAGCTTTTTGTGTGTTGAATACAGATTTTTTTAAAATGCTGGTGATAAAGTTTTAATACATGTTTGGTGTTTTATATGAAGGCAATAAATGCACAGTAATTACATACAATATGAATGCAGATTGCAGTCGAAATGCCACCGATGGCACCTAACCCTAGGCTTGTACATAATAATTGCCTTACTAAGAAGGTATTCTTAGTTATCTCAAAAACTAGAGCTGATAGAAACAATCTGATTACATTTTTGGAATCAGCAACACAAAATTACCCAAGAACAGCTATACAATTTAAGGCACCAAAATGTGTGTAGACCAGTCATCCAGGAGAAATGGATATTTAAAAAGCTCTTGAAGAAATCTGCACTTTATGATAAGTGTTGAACATTATTTCTGTGATAAATAATTAATATCTCTCTCTCTCTCTCTCTCTCTCTCTCTCTCTCTCTCTCTCTCTCTCTCTCTCTCTCTCTCTCTCTCTCTCTCTCTCTCTCTCTCTCTCTCACACACACAATCGCACACTCTCTCTCTCTCTTTCTTTCTCTCTCTCTCTTTCTCTCTCTATATATATGCAAGTGACCCTTGGAAGTTCATCATCAGTATAACAGTAGCATTATCATCATCATCATCATCACCTACAACAAAACCATCAACACAACCACCTATCTGTTGGTGGGTGAAGGTTAGCATCATCACCATCATTAACAACAAGCACAGTAAATGGAACCATTCAACCAGTATGTAAGTCAAGTCAAGTACCCTGCTCCCACACCTTGAGATGTGTTGGCATATGGTGACAAGCACAGTAAATGGAACCATTCAACCAGTATGTAAGTCAAGTCAAGTACCCTGCTCCCACACCTTGAGATGTGTTGGCATATGGTGACAAGCACAGTAAATGGAACCATTCAACCAGTATGTAAGTCAAGTCAAGTACCCTGCTCCCACACCTTGAGATGTGTTGGCATATGGTGACAAGCACAGTAAATGGAACCATTCAACCAGTATGTAAGTCAAGTCAAGTACCCTGCTCCCACACCTTGAGATGTGTTGGCATATGGTGACAAGCACAGTAAATGGAACCATTCAACCAGTATGTAAGTCAAGTCAAGTACCCTGCTCCCACACCTTGAGATGTGTTGGCATATGGTGACAAGCACAGTAAATGGAACCATTCAACCAGTATGTAAGTCAAGTCAAGTACCCTGCTCCCACACCTTGAGATGTGTTGGCATATGGTGACAAGCACAGTAAATGGAACCATTCAACCAGTATGTAAGTCAAGTCAAGTACCCTGCTCCAACACCTTGAGATGTGTTGGCATATGGTGACAAGCACAGTAAATGGAACCATTCAACCAGTATGTAAGTCAAGTCAAGTACCCTGCTCCCACACCTTGAGATGTGTTGGCATATGGTGACAAGCACAGTAAATGGAACCATTCAACCAGTATGTAAGTCAAGTCAAGTACCCTGCTCCCACACCTTGAGATGTGTTGGCATATGGTGACAAGCACAGTAAATGGAACCATTCAACCAGTATGTAAGTCAAGTCAAGTACCCTGCTCCCACACCTTGAGATGTGTTGGCATATGGTGACAAGCACAGTAAATGGAACCATTCAACCAGTATGTAAGTCAAATCAAGTACCCTGCTCCCACACCTTGAGATGTGTTGGCATATGGTGACAAGCACAGTAAATGGAACCATTCAACCAGTATGTAAGTCAAGTCAAGTACCCTGCTCCCACACCTTGAGATGTGTTGGCATATGGTGCTAGCCATATATATTTGCTGACCAATGGACACTTGAGGGATGATGTGAATCTGTACTTCCCCAGACATTTCCTGGCACTCATTTTTGACTGGGTTGTCCTGGGAACATGAGTCAATTGTAAATATCTGCTTTGGTACGAATTCAAACCCATGACCACAGAGCCAGTATGTAAGTGTGGTAACCATTGAGCTACTGCAACACTCTAACCAGTATGTTTATGTAATTAATCATGAATGGGAAAATGCAGTATAAGTTAACTCTTTCTGTCCCAAACAATGCACAATGTGTGATCTTCTATTCTTCACATGTACTAATCGGGTCATTGGTGATTGTACTTTGATGTTTAGTGAAAGCAAACCAAAGAAGTCTAACAACAGAAATGTTTTATACAAGGCTTATATATTTGTCCCTCAGGAAAGTAATACTTATGTTATTTTAATGTTATTATTGTCCCGTCCCTTTGAATGTTTACTGCAATCTTCTGGGCCTTAAAGAGTGTCTTTGTCTATTTAATATTCTGTTAGACACTCTATACCAGCTAATTGTTCAGAAAAAAATTATACAATTATATGTGTGATCTTATTGGGGTTTTAGCCACAACTGGTGTGCATGGTTAATTTCATTGTAATATCACATCTGCTGTTGCTGTCAATATCCTGCAACAGTTGGCAGGTTTTGTGTCACTGCATGAGGACTCATCATTCACTCAACATAGGAGGGATGAGATGCTAAACCAGGCAGCAGCTGTGGAGGGTAGAAATCTTCAGCAGAAAATACATGACTGTTACATACTGAGATATTTATAACAAATGTGACAGTGTCTTGTTATTGTTTGCTGTTATTTTATGAAGTATGCTATTCATTATCTATTTGAAAGAGTCTAAACAAAAACTAACAGTGTTGAAGAGTATATTAAAAAATATTGTCTGGATAGAGTTAAGTGTTGGCACATATCCAAGATGTTATTTGTCCTTCTTACTTTCTTTATGGTATCACTGATAACAAAAGCACTCGTGCAGAGGTCACTTGCTGTTAAGTACTGAAATGCTCATTTAATGTATACAGCTCATGCATGACATTAAACAGCATGAAAAGGGTTTTTAAATACTGGCTTGTATATTCAGTGTTCTAGGAACATGAATACAATATTTCCTGACATTCAGCGGTGGTTGGGATTACTGACTCAGGCAACGAATGATCATCAAATATTTGCCATCATTGAACATAACACTGTTCGGATATTAGATCTTGGCTTAGAGGTATGGTGCCCACATTACCCGGAGAAGACTGAATATGTGAATTTGTAAAAAGTAGAAACTTAAGGATGTTGTTCTTTGCCATACACGCAACCACCCCAATCTTCTGGTTTTGGATTGAGTGCCCAGTCTCTTCAGAGAAGGGTGAAAAATTAGGATGACACATGTGCACATTTCACCACTGTAAAAATGCCTTGGTAATAGGGAATAAGTAAAGAGTAGGCAGCTACTTGGGCAAAATTTTGACAAATAGATAACAATGGGGGAAAATATTTGTAGCATGTATGATTCAAGTATACATGATTTGAGATCTCGCTGGCGCTAAGAAGTTCATGGACAGTGTTGAGATCTTCCACATCTGATCTGTGGAAGAGTTTAAACAACGGCTTTAAAGGCAAGAGGGTCAGCTTCATCACACCGGGTTTTATCCTATACGGCTCAGTCTCTTTCTGCAGGATGTCCTGCCGAAAGTGTCGCACAAGCACAAACTCCATAGCTTTAGCACCAATTTACTGCAATTTAGCTACTTTATACATCAATTTAGACTGGACAGGCATTTGGTCAGTACCACACTGGTCACGTTTACTTCCCAGAACATATCCTGGTACCAATGTTAGGTTAGATAGATCTGGAAGCCAAGGTTCATTAACAAAATCTGCTTCAGTGGGGATTCAGATACATGATCACAGAGTCAGCAGCAAGATTTTTAGATGTGTGCTTGCTGTTGAACTCATTTAGTCACAGAAGATTGTAGGAGCTACCCATTGGAGGATATAATGATCAGAACAAAACCATAAGAGTATTACATCATTTCACAGAAGTCAACTATTCAGCTGGCATCTATGATGAACGGGTAACGAATATAATTCACAATCCCGCTTACCACGCTCACAATCAACTGCAAGCGATTTGGAGGCAGACCATGTTGTGTTGATTTTTAACAATGGTGTGAGCATCGGCTGTTCAGAAAGCAATGGCAAACTACTGAGCGTAAACTTGCCCAGTAAATCACAAATGGCCCCAAAAAATGCTGGGATTGTGACAGCTTATAAAGGACATGCAACTAACTTTAACAAATATACACATACATCTTGTAAACAACACATATGTTGTCACTACTCTGCCTTAATGTTAAGATATCGTTGAAATACATGGAGCATTGCATGGAATAGTTACAATATCCATCCATCATGTGCCATGCCGGTAAGCGTGGGCGGTCATGTTCTGCCATCTCACTCGATCAACAGAGTCGTGGATCAGTTCCGTGTTTTTGTCTCGACCATGCCACAAGGCCAAGCCATCCAGATACTTGTTTCTAGGTCTTCCCCTTGGTCTGTTCCCCTCGATCTTACCAGTTGTCACCAAGTTCTCCAAATCATTTCTTCTCATAACATGCCCAAAAAATTGTGACTGTCTACGTCTAATGTCTCTGATCAGTTTACGATCTTCATTTGTTTCTTGAAGGACTTGTTCATTGGTCTTTCTGGCTGTCCATGGTATTCTTTGCATTTTCCTTAGAAACCACATTTCTACAGCCATCAGATGTTTTTCAGCCTGGCTGCTCATTGTCCAAGCTTCACATCCATATAAAAGTACAGGTTCTATGTAGCATCTCAACACTCTTTTTCTCGTTTCAATTGACATCTTTTTATTGGTCAGTATGTTTTTCATCTTGCTAAAGGCTACTTTTGCCATGGCGATTCTTGTTCTAATCTCTTCAAGGCATCTCCCATCAGATGTTATTACTGTTCCGAGGTAATTGTACCTATTCACTTGTTGAAAAATATTCCCATTTACTTGTATATTACATTGTGGTATTTCGTTCTTCCTAGTGACGACCATAATCTGTGTCTTTTTACAATTTAATTCTAACCCTTGTTGTTCACTGTGTGTAACAACCGCATCTACTAAATTTTGCAGGTCCTGTTCATTGTCTGCAATCAAGACTGTATCATCTGCATATCTAATGTTATTGATGCATCGTCCCCCAATGTTGATTCCTTCCATATTTTCAATATTTCTGAAAATATTTTCACTGTACAGGGAAAACAGATCTGGAGACATTACACATCCCTGTCTCACACCTCTCTTAATAGGCTGATATTGGCTTACTTCATTATCAACTCTTATGGCAGCTTGTTGTTTCCAATATATGTTTTTTACAAGTCTAAGGTCTTTCCCATCAATTTGTAGATCTTCAAGCATCCTTATCATGTTGACATGTCTCACTTTATCAAAAGCCTTTGTGTAGTCAATGAAGCAAAGGTGTAGATCTTTGTTTACTTCTATAGAACGTGACTTCTCTCTGTTCTATATATACAATAGCTTGCATCGTCATTTGCACTATGATATGTGTTTGTGCTTGTCCTTATGCATCAGCTTCGTTTTAATACATGCTTCATGTTGTAACCACGGGGATGGGGCAAAATAAGGGCTAGCATCCACCATTTTGTTCTAGATAGTCAGCTGACCAGAATCATTATAACAAGAAAGGGTGTAGGAGTTTTGGCTTCATGTATGTGAGCCAGGTAGCTTATGGTTTTTGGCTTCATAGCTAAGTGATCCTCTATTCTGTGTACCCTAGGGTTTATCAAGTTTACATCACTATGATAATCCTGTAAGCTCTGTGTGGAGAATAGGCCCCTAATTGCAGTTCACTCATTTCAAGAAGCCAATAATAATCCAACATTAATTGTCTTTGCTGTAGTGTTTTTCATTTCTCAATCATATCATTATCACGTCTGCTAACATACACGGGATAGCCATGTTCTTGTTTAGTTGATCTTTTCTCAGATCCACAACTGATCTAATCAACCCATAATCTCAGTGAAAACTGTTGGAGGGCTGCCATGATGGATGCATCAACACTCAAAAGAGTCCTATTGGTAGATGTTCTCAGTGATATATAAAAGTGCAGGAAGGCTGTGGTCCACCCATTCTTTGATGTTTTCACTCCAAGATTTTAATTGCCTACTTCTCCATTTTCATTTAACTGTTCTCTGAAGGATTGTTTTCAGAAGTGAGTCGTGGCGCGTGACATAACCAAATCAGCCAAATCTTCTTGCTTCTACAGGATTGTTTTTTAAATGCAGTCAATCTCATTGTGGATGTGTTTCATTGCACTGTGTTTCTTGTGTCTAACAACCATGGCATCTGACTTCAGCTAGCATTTGACTGAGTCTACTATGCTAACCTTCCAATAATATTATCAAGATAAACTACTGCTTTTATTAGAAACAATATGGAAGTCTGACCTCAAACAAAGAAGAATAATTGAGTAATCACATATGAGGTGCCTAAACCAGAAAAGCTTTTTACACTTCACTGTTAACTGAAGTGGTTTCTCCGTAATCCCGTATACTCTCGTGAGTAATGTGACATGCGTGAGAATCGGTAGCAGTTCTCTCTGCGTCAGTAACTTAACGGAATATGTCGCTCAGAAAGCAATGGCAAACTACTGAGCGTAATCTTGCCAAGAAATCAACAATCAGCTGAAAGATGCTGATGTTGACAGCGATGTCCTGTAAAGGATATGCTGGAAAAAAAATATTCAAGTGGACAATCAGTTTTCTTGACAGCGCTAATCTCCTCTTCAAGATCCTCATAAATTCATGTAAAAGTTAGCATTAAGATAATCAAAAGACCAATCCAGAAAACATATCTATCCAGTTGCTTTCTGGAGTATTTATTGTGAAACTTGACAAGATGAAAGAAAACAGTAACAGATCTAAATATACTCAGTCAGTTGCTTTCTGGAGTATTTATTGTGAAACTTGACAAGATGAAAGAAAACAGTAACAGATCTAAGCATACTCAGTCAGTTGCTTTTTGTAATTTTGAATAATATGTCATTTTTTTTGTTTCCCTTTTTCAGAAAGACACATTAGGGCAGTGGTTGTTTGATCGCGTATGTGAGAAGTTGAACCTTGTTGAAAAGGACTATTTCGGACTTCGCTATGTTGATGCAGAAAATCAGCGGGTATGTTTTTAACTACTTAATGTGGCTTTAGTTAGTTTTATGGTTGATTTGTAATTGTGGAATTCAAGAAAGCTTATTTTACTGAAATTGTATTACAATTTGAAAGTTTATTTTGAATATTGTAAGCTTGTGTTGGGTGAGTGACTTTAAAGTATGGTGTCCATCTCTAATTCCAAATGTGCTTGATCTAAATCTAGCTGTGGATTATTTTTACACATAAGGTTATCAGAGGATATTATATTGCCTCCTATGGCATTATACTCCCATGACACATGACATAAATGACACCTTGGACATGACTATGCATGAGGTAGGGGAACAACTAGCAAAAGATGTCTTTCCGGAGGACTGGGAAGAGAGTGACATTCAGCAAAAGACCTACTGCTTAAAGTCATCTCTGGGCAGTGGATCAAATGCCCAGCGTTCTCTTCTTTTTCTCCCTTTGACTTGTATCCCCCAGTAGAGCATAGGCCCTCAACCAAATCTCTGTCCAAGCCCCCTATCCTCTGCTTCTGCTGTCTTCTGCGGCTCCTGCAATGTACTTTCAATATTAATCATCTCTGTTGTACATAGAATACCCAAATAATACTAGGGCACAGCGAGAGTACCGACAGGAAAGTACTGCCATAACTATGATGCTGAAATTGAGGCAATCAACAGAGAAATTACTAAATACCAGCAATGGTACATAACCTGTGGTGCTATTGACAGATGCAAAATCAGTACTTGAGGCGCTCCTGTCTGGGAAATTGCCAGTACTAAGGACACTACTTTCTGAACTTAGCAGTCAGCATAAGGTCATCATACAGTGGATACCATAGCACTGTGGAGTACCCGGAAACGACAGAGCTGATCAATTGGCTAAGGAAGGAGCCAAAGAAGAACAGCCTGATGTGCCTGTTACATACCACCAAAAGAAAAGAATGATCAAATCAGAAAGCCACCAAACCCTGCTCAAGATGACTACCATGTTATGGACAGACCAGAACAAGTCATTATTCTGCGCCTCAGAACAGTACACAATAGATTATGCAACCACATGTATACAAAATTCAAGATTGGTGAAACGGCCATGTGGACATGTGGATTGGCATCGCAGACAGCAGAACACATACTCAAAGACTGCCCAAAATATAACAAATCTAGGCAAACCTTCTGGCCTAGAGAGACGACCGTGGAAGATAAACTCTATGGACCGCTGAGTGAACTAAAAAAGACAGTTAAATTCATACCAGAGACAACATTGCAGTTATTGACATATTTCAAGCAAACGAAAGAAGAAGAAGAATCAACATCTCTGTTTCTAATTCGCTTCACCTTGTGTTCTTAGCTCTCCTTCTATTTCTTTTGCTTTGTGGCTTCCATAGCAAGGACTTTCTTGGTTATACTGTTAAAAGGTTTTCTCAATGTGTGTTCAGTCAGCACCAGCGTCTTTTCCTCAACTTTGATTCATTAGGATGTGTTTAGTTCACTCAGTGAGCTCTACATCAGTGATTCTGTCATATCATTTTAGTTCTTATCTGCACAGGCACCCATTAATGAATGTTTGTAATTTATTAACAGTTGTTTGTCATTCTCAGTGTTGCTAATCTGTACAGAAGTGCTGATTTGATGTGTTAAATATTGTAAGTTTGGTTCAAAATTTAATTAATTTTTACCTCCACAAATCGTCTAGTGCAATGAAGGCTTCACTTTCTGTTTTTTTTTTTTTTTGTATTCTAATTTTAATATTTCTATCTGTTCCCCAAACTTTGTCTACATTGCTACCTACATATGTGGATGATTCTACCCCTTGAAGTGAGGATTCACAAAGGGAAATCAGGTTATCATCTGCTTTATTTATTCATGTCATTTTTGTCTTTCTCTTCAGAATTTTTAGACCTAATTGTTGTGACCTTTCATCAAGTGTGTTTAATTTGTCATCTCATTTTCTCATCTTATCATGTTCCTCTTGTACCTTGCGATGTCAAGGTGAAGTATAAACAGCGTGAGAGTGCCCACTTATGAGCTTCATGTATTGATATTCCCATGGACTCTGTTATTCCCTGCGTCCATCGTTTACGTGGTCGGCCTCTTCCTCTGCTTCCCTCTGGTCTGTATATCACTGCTTGTTGTGGTATACTGTTAGTTGGTAACCTACTTGCATGGCCAAACCATTTGACTTGCTGCCTTCTAATAAAATCTAGTGCAGCTATAACCCCCACTTTAGTCCTGATTTCTTTATTTCTGTTCTTAACTCTTCTTGATACATTGAGTATTCTTCTCAGGAATCTCATTTCTGTTGTGATTTTTCTTTTCTCTTTTTCTGTCATTGTCCAGGTTTGGCATTGGTAACATAGAGTTGGTAGGAAGATTGTGTTGTAAAGTACTTTCAGTCTGTTTATACTTCTTAATTTGTTTAATTTGTCTTGCTTCTATTTCATGTGTGGGATAAGAGGACATGTCATCAGTGAAGTCCAGACCATCAAGCTTTCTGCTTGATAAATCCATGCTTTTTGTTTTCATTCCCATTTCACAAGTACTTCTATGCTTTTAACCTGCTGCCACCAGTCTTTGATATTCACCTCGTCTGATACTTATTAGAGCCCATGACCATACATTGTTCTTTAGTTTCTGGACTTCTAGGATAATCCTACCATTTGGGTTTTTAAAATTTTTCCATGTTTGCAAGTGGTTGTGTATCTCTTGATTTTCAACTTAATTTTACTTAATCTGAATCTACATCTGCACCTCTGGAAACGGTTTATGTTGTAGAATCTAAATGTCTTGTTAATACAAATATGGTCAATTTGATTTTCTGTATTGTGGTCTGGTGATACCCACATTGCTTTATTATTCTTTATTGTAAAAAACCACTTCTACCCACGACATCTTGATTCCCTATGTGAAAAAATTTGTAAATAATTCTCCATTTTCATTCATGACCCCAAGTCCATGTTTGCCCATCAACTCTTCAAAACCCATGTTGTACGGTCCTGTTTTGCCATTCAGGTTGGACATCACGATTTTGCTATGGCCTTTTCTGTGAATAACTATAGTACTTTAAAGTTTCACATAAAACTCCTCCTTGTTTAGTTTCCTTTTTTTTATAGTTATTCTAAATGTTGTTGTTATTCTAGAACTCACTATTTTCCACTCTGTTAATGCTTTCTTTGCCTCTTTAGATAGCATTAGGGCCATTCCTTCACTATGAATGGCATTTCCTTTAGTATTGCCCAAGAACAGCACTGTTATACATCTGTTTAGAAGCTTTTTTGTCTGCTCCCTTCCATTTTATTTCCCATAATCCCAAAATCTTATATTTAATTTCTCTTACTATTTGCTCTGTTTTTCCCGATTCATACATAGTTCTAACATTTCAAGTGCCAATTCTGGAGATTTTCCTAGGTGAAAGGAGGCAAGTCTGTGAATCAGACTCCTTGTAGCTTTCTCTTGTCACATCATACTGTTTTGGTGAAAATAGCCTCCTTTCATCTTGGTTGACAGTTTTTTATATTCTTTATTGACTTGTTCACGGTTGGTTGGAAGTTGCAGCTGAAGTTTTCTATGGATAAGGAAACAAGTCTCATGCCAATACTCCTTAGTTGCCTCTTACGACATGCATGCTAGGTTTCAGTACTCTTTGTTTCCTTTATAGGCCCCGCTCCTACAGAGGCACTAGCATTTTTGGATAAGAGTTTTAAAAAATCAGAGGTGCTGTGTTGGGCACATCAAAAATCACCAAAAGTTGGAAAGTGAAAAGACTTTAGTACATTGTGTGACTGCTGCCCTTGCACATTAAGAACACCTGCTCACAACAGACTATTTATAGTGTGTTTGGGTCTGGTATACATGCATTGAAATCCTCACTAGCACTGTGGAATGTGTGCGATGTGTTAAGATTCTGTTTGTATGATATATGAGAGGAGACTGGGGAACTTATCAATATACACATCTACCTTTACAATCCTTAACTCACTTGCTCTTAGCACTTTGATTAAATGCAGTTTTTTGTCTGATAAGGAGCAGTTCTCTTTCCTACAGCATGAATGTTTTGTTTTTGATTTTTGTCTTTACAGCACTGGCTTGATCCACTCAAGACTGTTTATAAGCAGTTGAAAGGTAATTCAAATACCTTCCTTTTGTGTTTAAAAGCCTTGTTCCATAGTATAATTTATCAGCACGCTGGCCTTAAACCATACTGAACATGATAACAGAATAATTCTTTATACTGATGGGAATGCACAAGATGTTTTTATTACTAGAAATGTAGTGTTTGCCACAAGCAATGTATTCATTAATTCAGATATGTACGGACAACAGGAGTAAATATGTTCTTGGACTTGGGGTTTGAAGAGGAATGTTTCTAAACTATTAATTGGAAGATCCTGGGAAGGTTAACCCAGTCAACAAATGCCCGCAGAAGTAGGATGTGTCAGCCTAATGGCGCAAGAACACAGCTCTGCTGTAAACAGGCACAACGCAGTGACGTCCGAAAAAAAAATCCGGATGAACGCAGAAGAAGAATTGGAAGATAACGTTCTGCTGCTTCTAAATGTTAAATTAGCAGTTTCCGGCTCTGCTTTAGCATCTAATGAATCCACCAAAAACTTGAGTGTGTATAATAGTCATATTAATGACATATTAGGACATGGATGAAACTATAATGGTTTCTTCTTCTGTTTATTACCAGTATAGCTTAGGCTGCTGCAGCTTCCTCTATGACCTCCCGATATTATTCACTTCTATTGCCATTTCTCTTCTGTATGGGCTTTAAGGTCTCCGCCTGTTTCTTTCAACCATGGTAGTGCAGTGGCTAGCATGATTGCCTGTGGACCCTGTGGTCATGTGTTTGAATCGCCATCAAGACAGGCATAATTGAAAAAGTGACCTGAGCATCCTGGTCGACCAGTCTAAAATTGGAGACAGGAAATGTTCTGGGAGGGCGTGATATTGACCATATCATTGATCGAGTGCCGTTTGGTCTATAAGAATACGGGGTTAACAACATATACCCTTTATGCTTGAAGGCGTGAACAGTTGTTTTTTTTTCTTCTTTATCTTGCTTTTGCCCTGGGTTCCAAAGAACGGGTTTTCTGGTTACTATTAACAGATTATTTTCAGTGTGTGTCCTATCCAGTACAGTGCTTTACTCATTTGATATTAGAGTTAAATATTCTGAAATTGGTATAGACATAATGAAGTTTAGTACTATATTTAATTTCTGTAATGGCCACTTTACATAATATGCTATTATTGAGGAGACAATTTCAATAAATGTGAAACGCTTAATGTTGTTAGTTTCTTTTATATTTTGAGATAAGTGGTTCTTAACGTCACTGTTCTTCAGAATGAAAACTACATATAGAAGAAGCACTGGAAGATTTGCATTATAGACTGTTAAGAGTTAACTTGTTTGAATATTTTGCCCTTGATACCTGATTGGTATTGAGAAAGAACCCTGGCATGGGTGCTTTCTTTCTATCTCTGTTGGTTCAGTAAATACAGATCACAGCAAAGGTAAATAGTGGGCGGTTCCTCTGAAGCATGAGAGAATATCCTTTGGTTTGTGAAAAGATTCAACTTTGTATCATGGTTTGTGAGGCATAAGCTAGTTAGTTATATTAGGATTTGAATACTATAGAATTGATTTAGACTAGCTTTTATTCTTGTGTGTATTTTTAGTTACACCTGACTTTGTAGTTGCAAAGCTTCTTGATTACAGTAATGTTAAGAATGTGAGCTGAAACATATGTTGTTCTCAAAGAGGCCAAGACATAAAACAGTTGTTGTTATTCAAACCCTATCATTTGAGTTTTTTTAATTATACGGAAGAGGATTGACAGTAAATTAGAATTTGAATTACAGGAAGAATAAGCAGGTTTCAGACAAGGCAAAGTAATCAGGGACCCTATCTTCAACAAGAGAACCATCTTTGAGAAATGCAGAGAATGCAATGTATATCTTCATACTTGCTTCATAGACTATAGTAAGGTCTTCGACTGTGTTGAACATCAGAAATTATGAAACATAGTGATATTGGGTTTCCAACATTCATGATCAACAAGCAGCTGTCAAGGTAGCCGGTGAAACATGTTACTAGTTTGATGTGCAAAGGGGAGTAAGTTAGGGCTGCATTCTCTCTCCATATCTATTCAACACGTATGCAGAATATCCATTGAGAAATGTCAAAAATTATGAGGCCAGTGGGAGTTTTTATCCATTCATAATTGGTGGAAATCCAATTCCATAACTTTTTTATTTCATGTTGCATATCCCTTACAGGACGTTGCAGGCAACACCGGCATTTTTCAGCTACTGTTGGTGTACTAGGCAAGTTTTATGTTCAGTAGTTTGCCATTGCTTTCTGAATGACCGGCTCACATACCCCTGTAAGTTACCAGCACGGCACGATCCGCTGCCAAATGTCGCAGCTGCTGTTTTCCCCACGTGGATATACGGGATTACGAACAATGTCGTTAAAACCTTGGCCAGGGAGACCGTTATCCATAACTTTTTTCTTTTTTTTTTAAATCCATAACTTGGATATCTCAAATTGTGTTAAAGGATTAAAGAGTTGATCCTGTCTGTGAAGAGACACATGATTTTTTCTGAACTTAAAAACAACACAACATCCACAGACAAAGCTACATACCAGCCAAAGTTGACAGTCAACAATGATGAACTTGAAAATGTCACAGTCTTTAAAAATCTTGGCTCCATATTCAACAACAGAGGGCACTGTTCACAGGAAGTCAGACACAGCCATAGCCATAGCAATACAGAGATTCAACAATTTAAGAGCCCATGGCACAACACCAACAAACAAGTTAGAGTAAAAATTTTAAGAGCATACATCTTTCCTGTGGCAACATGTGAATGTGAGTTATGGACAATTTCACAATCACTAAAGAAGAACATTGGCACTTTTCGGCTTAAATGCTACGGAAAAATTCTTATAGTATCATGTACCAAGAAAAGAAAACAATACTGAAATTCTACCAGATCTGAGCATTGATGAAAACTGGCTCATAAATAATATCACGGAAACTAAAATACTTTGACCATAATAAACATCTTGGTGGCTTAGAAAGAACAGTGATGGAAGGCGTGGTTCCTAGAAGAAGAGGCAAGGGTCAACCGACACGAAGATGGACACAGGACATTGTAGATATCATAGGCAGGAGACAGGGCTAGATATCAAGCATATTCAGTGAGCTGCAGTGCGAGTGATGTTCTGCCAAGAACCTGCTATATGATGATGATAACATGAAGAACTTGAGGAGTGGTGGTGACTTTGTCTCCATCCTGGTAGACAAGCTGCACATTCATTTGAATCATACATATCAGTTCTCCAAGTTTGAGGGCCAGACTTGGGTGCTGAATGTCTACCATCATGTGAGCATTGGTTGGGACACTCTTTCAGTCTTGAAGCATGCAAGGTGTCTGGTCCTAGGCAAGATTCATCATAGTGTAGATTATGAACCTCAGAAAGGAAGGGAGAAATCACTTCATCCCTTAACACCATTTGTCATCTATTTGGGCATGTGAAAGATGCTTTCAGATGTCCTACAAGGTCTCAAATGGTGGTGAGACCAAGTTATTTCTCCTGACCTACCTGAGGTTGACGGTCTCCAAACACATTTATGACAAATTCCACATGGTGAAACCCAGCATTCAAACCTCCTTAGTAGCCTCTTACGACATGCTTGGCATATTGTGGTGGTTCTATTATTTGCTTACCTGGTGGACTCTGTTAACACAGGAGAACAGAAACAAATATATTTAGGTAGAAAGACAAAGAAAACAAACAGCATTTTTTGGTCTTATCATGAAAAATAAACTGGAAAATGATTTAACAGCTGGTAGTATTACTAAAAAAAGAGATATAAATATGTGGGAGAGGTGTTAAGCAGACTGCCATCATGACATGGAATGATATCAGTCATTGTGATAAACATTACATAGAATTAGGGTTGAGAAGATACATAACTGCCCACATTAACAACCCCACAGCGATTGGAAATTGGAAAGAGAAGGCCGTAAAGCTGCTGCTCGGACAGAATTGTCAGGAAGAGTAAACCTACCCTAAGGTAGATTGAGCATGTTAACTTGGATGAAATCTGTCTAGACTCTAGAGGAAGTACACCATACACAAATACACGTTAAAGTCAGTCACACTGACCTCTGAGTTGCATAACTAGGTGTAACGTACTTCCCTCAAAAGAGTAAAGAGGAAGATAGGGGAATAAATTTGCTGGTACAGAATTGCCAAAAAATATGCTTTGACAAACACTTGTGCTGCAGGTTGGGGGAGGGGAGAGACTGAATGCGTTAGCACTATATCATTTACATGTTGGAAAGACGATGACTCATTGAGAGTATATGGTGACACCACTTTGTTGGCAATTTCAGCTGGAGAAGATATTTGAACTTGATGACTTCAACTTATGGAAGTGGTTTGCTTTTGAGCAGGTTATATAACTACTAAAGTGTACAAGAGTGGTTGGTGAAAAGTTTGAATAGCAAACATAATATTTACATGACCAGGATTTTATTTTGGGCGCTCGCCCGCTTTGAACTCAAGCATAGTCCATACACACTATTTATAGTAGTGATGGACTGAATTATATGTGTGGATTAGCTTTCCCTATTAACAGTTTCCCTCGCCAACAGGCGAAACCACTCCGACTTCAGAGGTACTTGTAATTTACATCCCCAAGTCAAGGACGACAGGTCAACATTTTAGTCCTGCTGTCCAGTGTAGGGGTTGAACAGCTAACCTCGGCATCAGTACCCTGGATGTTTAAGAACGTGCGTTATTGTCCATTCGGCCATGTGGACCTGCAAGACCAGGATATAATAACAATCAAATACACAAGTTCTGAAGAGGCTGAGAATGAAAAGAGAGTTGATGGAAGAAATAAAACATAGACAAGATAACTATTTTGGCCATTTTAAAATACATAGCACTCTTAAAACCATGCTGAAGGGAACCGTTGACGACAGGTGAGCAAGAGGTAGACGGCAATAAAAGTGGGAAGATAACATGAGATGGCTGAACAGCAGTCTCTTAGAGCATACAACAAGGGCGAAAGACAGAGTGTTGAAGATCTATTGCAGCCAACCTTCATTGTGGAAACAACATTTGATTGATTGAATGAATGAATGATTGATGATATGTTGTGCTGGTATAAAATATTTTTATTAAATGTATGGTTCATATTTTGGGAATTTTTCTAATATATATTTACCCCAAATGGATTTAGTTATGTATGTTCATTCAGAAATTATAGAAGATAAATAATTGACTAACTACAAATGTTTTGTGACTGCTTCAGTTATTTATGCATACATTCATGAGAAACTGGGCAAATATGGTGATAATGATGACTCATTCATTGTGTGATGAGCATTTAACCTTTTTATCTTCCAGGACTCAGCAAGATGGTTTTGTGTTTCCGGGTCAAGTTTTATCCAGAGGATCCCATGAAACTGCATGAAGAGATTACAAGGTCAGGGAGACTTGTGGTGAACTGTTTGTGTACTTTTGCTTGCCTGTCATCACATGTGAATGTTTATGTGAGATTATGTTTGTAATTCATCATCCTGTAGAATGTCGTCAGCTCGCCACAGACCCCCTGAAAGGCTCTTGATTGTTCGCCAGCTTCCCTCCCTCATGCATTGTCATGCCCAGGGTGTCTTTAACATCCTATATTCACCAGTTTGTTTGGCCGCCCCTGCCCTGTGTTCCAGAAAAACCATACCTTTCATTACTATTTGTAATTATCTTGTGTAATGTAACTATTTATTTGTGTTCTGTTTTATTTATTTCCTAAATATGTCATTTTAAAAACACTTTAAAGGAATTAGGGATCAGCTAAACGTTGTTGTAGTTTGTCCTGAAATGGAGTTCATTTAGACCAAAGTACTTTCTTCAATCTCTGTATTTTGGCAGTCACACACCAAGTAATTAACTGTTATTTTATCAGTCTTTATTTCCATGCTTGTAGGTATTACCTGTTCTTACAACTGCGCAGAGATCTTCACCATGGACGACTCCTGTGTCCTCATGAGGAGTCGATTCAGTTGGCAGCCTATATCATACAGTGTAAGTATCACTGTTGGACTCTAGAATTGTCTGTACAGTATTTATTAGAATTGTCTCTCAGGAAGGTAACCCGGTCAACAAATGCCTGAAGAAGTCGGATGTGTCAGCCAAAAGGTGCAAATATTGCAGCTCTGCTGTAAGCAGGCAAAAATTCAGGACGAACACAGAAGAAGAAGAATTGTCTCTACAGTGTTTAATAGAATTGTCTCTACAATATTTAATAGAATTTTCTCTACAATATTTGAAAGGATTGTATCTACCATATTCAATATAAATGTTACAGTATTTAATGAAATTGTCTGTACAGTATATAAAAGAATTCTCTGTATAAAAGTACAATTGTCTACAAAAGTTAATAGAATTGTCTCTATAATGTGTAATGGTATTGTCTCTAAATATTGAATTACATTGTCTCTACAATATTTAAGTAAACTGTCACAACAATATTTAATAGAATTGTCTCTACAATATTTAACTCTTTTTGTCCCAAGTAACACGTATTGTATGACTGGCTGTTCCCAATATACCCTCACATTATGACATATGCAATGGGTCTACAGGGGTCTACATTCTTTGCTTCCCTTTTGGGACCCTGATAACGAACGGACAAATTAAAATGAAATTTCTAATGTTTCTAATTATTTTTCTTCTGGTGAATCTGGAACAATTAGTATAATGAGTCACATCACAAAGATTTTGTTACAAATTATCATGCAAAGAGTGAGGAAGAAAATACAACCTGAAATAGGGGAAGAACAATGTGGTTTTGTAGAAGGAAAGGGTACAGTAAATGCTGTGTATATGCTGCGAACAGTTATTGAACGTGCTTTAGAAGTAAACAAGGATATACATCTTTGCTTTATTGACTACACAAAGGCTTTTGATAGAGTAAGACATGTCAACATTGTGGATATGCTTGCAGATCTACAAATTGATGGGAAAGACATTAGACTTATAAAAAACATATATTGGAAACAACAAGCTGCCATAAGAATTGATAATGAAGTAGGACAATACCAACCTATTAAGAGAGGTGTTAGGCAGGGATGTGTAATGTCTCCAGATCTTTTTTCCTTATACAGTGAAAATATTTTCAGAAATGTAGAAGACCTAAATGGAATCAGCATTGGAGGACGAAACATAAATAACATTAGATATGCAGATGATACAGTATTGATTGCAGACAATGCACAGGATCTGCAACAATTAGTAGACGCTGTGGTTGTACACAGTGAGCAGTTGGGGTTGGAATTAAATTGTAGGAAGACACAGGTTATGGTCGTCACTAGGAAGAACGAAGTACCACAATGTAATATACAAGTAAATGGGAATATTCTTCAGCAAGTGAATCGGTTCAATTATCTCGGAACAGTCATAACATCTGATGGCAGATGCCTTGAAGAGATTAGAACAAGAATCGCCATTGCGAAGGTAGCCTTTAGCAAGATGAAAAACATTCTGACCAATAAAATGATGTCAATTGAAACGAGAAAAAGAGTGTTGAGGGGATACATAGAGCCTGTTCTTTTGTATGGATGTGAAACTTGGACAATGTGCAGTCAAGCTGAAAAACATCTGATGGCTGCAGAAATGTGGTTTCTGAGGAAAATGCAAAGAATACCATGGACAGATAGAAAAACCAATGACCAAGTACTACAAGAGACAAATGAAAATCGTAGATTGATTAGAGAAATTAGACGTAGACAGTCAAAATTTTTTGGACATGTTATGAGAAGAAATGGACTGGAGAACTTGGTGACAGCTGGCAAGATCGAGGGGAACAGACCAAGAGGAAGACCGAGAGGAAAATACCTGGATGGCTTGGCCACATGGCATGGACGAGACAGGAACACTGAGCTGATCCACGACTCTGGTGATCGAGTGAAATGGCGAATCATGACCGCCCACGCTTTCCGGCATGGCACATGATTGATTGATTGATTGAATCTGGAAGTTTTTCTTAGTCTCTTCAGTTAATTTCTTCTTCATACACCATCACACATGAATATGTCCAAAGAACGTAGCAGCCAACTTGACATTGATAATACATCCACACTTTGTTTCCAAAATGAGCAGGTGTAGGCCAAATAATTTTCATTGCTTGGCATTTGTTGGACACTCCTGCGAGAGTTATTGTTTGGGACTGATAGGAGAGGGTTGGTAAACGTATACTATTTACCATAAAATGTTGCGTATAATACTCACAATTCTATATTACACATGCTTGATTTAGCCCAGAATTGTCTGTTAAAAATGGTTGCAATCGATTTAGAAAATGACATATTTTTAGTAGTCACATATAATATGCATCCAAGTGGGCAGAATCGAGTATGTTTTTGTGTGTATTATAATTGAGATTTTAGTGTATCACTTGTTGCTTGATTTCTGTTCTAGTGAATGCTTGAGTAATGTTGACTGATGATAAGTGTTATCTTTGAATGCAGCAGCTAGTCAGCTGAAATGTCTTATTTTTCTCCTGTAGCGGAAGTTGGGGATTACGACCCTCAGGATCATCCTGTAGGTTATGTGTCCAATTTCAAAATGTTGCCAAAGCAGACACCTAAGCATGAAGAAAAGATCATGGAAGCACACAAGGCCTTGGTGTGAGTAAATTATGTTCTTCTCATATCTTCTTCTTCCTCTTCTTCTTCTGCCTCTTCTTCTTCATCCTCCTATTCTTCTTGTACTTCTTCAGATGACTGGTCTGAAGGAGACATAAGCAATCATGACTCTCCAGTCATCTGCTATTTTAGTGACATTTACGTTACTTCTTGTGCTTAATTTTTCTATGCGCTGATGACGGGGTAGTGGGTTCATTGCACAAACCGGTCGGCTGGACTTATGCTGATTTCTCGTTCAGAAAGCTGTGACAAACTACTGAGCATAGTTCAGCCTGGGGTTGATCACATCATCCTGTGAAGGACAGGCAACTAGCTGTTTAACCTCTGTCTCTGCCTTCCTGTGCTTCTCCTGTGATAAATGTACAAATGCTTGTATTTGATTTTCTAAACAATACTAGCTGATTGTCATTATTTTAATAACAATTGTTATTATTATTATTAGTATTATTGTTATTATTATTATGGAGCACTAGCATTGTAGAGCAGTTACATAACCACTACTGCAATGAGAGACATGGTGCATCAGGTGGTAGTATGTATATTTGATTGCTACTATGCACCACCCAATTTCATTGAGAACTGCTCCTCTTTGACCAGAAGCATTGGTTGTGCCTATCTTATTTTCCATCTTATTTGACTGCTCACTTGTTTTAAATGTGACCGAGGGCCACATGTCTAGAGATGCTGTGTTCACCACTTGTAGGTGAGCTAGGGTTGGGCAGGCAAGGATGAGAGATATGTGCCTTACACATGCTTCAATGCCCCATCAAAGCAATGTATCACTGTGGAATTTTGAATTTCAGACCCCAGTTAAGTATTGTTTGAAATATAAAGACAGTGCTTGCATATTTGTTAAAGTCCCAAAACAGGAGCTTACAGTGGGTCTGTGATGTGCTAGGGCTATCACACTTTGTAGGCTAGAATCTGCAGGGAATAGATGACTTATTGGATGAAGAAGGCAGATGCCTGACTCATCTGACCGCTTTCATGACATCATTGTAGCCTCCTAGTGATTACACTAACATGCCCACTAGCGTGTGCTTAAGGACTCAACAATATTAAACACCATAAGAACAGATTTAATGAATGGAGTATTATTACTATTTATTGGTGTAATGTTAGGTGTTTGATGTCTTTACTACATGTCTAGGAACTATATCGGTGTAATTATGCATGCCTTGTCAGGTCCTTGTAAATTTACATAGGAAGGTATTCAACAGAAGATAAGCAAATAATGTTAGACATTTCTTAGATTGTATGGATTCTCATATTAATGAAGGAGATAAATTTCTGACCTCTTTTTAACTACTGCTTAAGCAGTAAATCATCCATGTGTTACTGGGGGGGTCCATAAAGAAAGCAAAGAATAGTAACACTGTAAACTGCCATGTCATAAGAGGCAACTAAGGAGGGTTGGAATAAGCCTGGTTAACTCATTCCATAGAAAACTTTAGCTGTAAAATCCAAATAATCATGAACGAGTCAACAAATAGTTTGGCGTGAGATCAGGGCCTATGCTCTATAGGGAGATGAAAGGCAGAAGAAGAAGAAGCAGTGATAAAAACCCCACTTCAGAAAAAACAGCAGGGAGATTCTGATCGTCAGAATGGGTTTCCCCTTCCTCGAATATTTTGGCCCTTTCACCTTTTAACATTCTCTAAAGGCGGGCCCGTCTGGGTCATAACTCTGGGCATCTTTCCCCTGTCGTGCGAGTTATTTATGCTCACAGTAATCAAAATGTGTGTACTCTAGACCATAGACATTTTTGACTTTAGCATACTTTTGTGTATGGTTTACTTCCTCCGCGGGAACAGTATTAGCGTAGTGGCTAGATGCTCCTCTACTAGCCTGATGGTCTCCCAGGTCAACCTAGGCAAAACAGTTACCATGAAATGTCTGGTAAATACATGCGCCTGTGTGATTATGACTACATCACCCACTGAGTGCTCATCGGTTTATACGAATGTGGACCTGGCACCATTTGCTCAATTCTCCTGAAGGCATGCAAATGGCCCTGCTCTTTTGCTTACTTCCTTTACAGATTCTGTTCTAGAAAACGGGAGTTACCTGCCTATAGGTAGGTTTATTCTTTAACAGAGTTCCCAGAACAATAACTTACGGCCTGCTCTTTGCAATTTCTAAATTCATGTGGATGTTTTTATTAAATTAGTAACTTGCACATGGGCTTCTTGGTTTTTTTTTTCCATCTTTATCAGAGAAGGGTAGGTATCTGAACTCACTACCCAGGAGATCAGGGGGAAATATGATGTCATTGGACACCATTGCTCAGACAGTAAATACATCTGCTCACTGTTTTCAAAGTATCTCTTATAGATTGCCTGCTCTGAATGTGAGAGGTTAAGTGTCGTTGTTGGTGAGACATCTATTTTGTTCTCTGTATACAACACAGTGGTGAAGTTCCATCAGAGTGTGAGGCCAACTTCCTCAAGAAGGCTTCTAGCATGGACACATACGGAGTGGATCCTCACCAAGTGAAAGTGAGTTGTTTGCTTGTTGCATTTGTTTTCTCCTCAAACTCATATCTCTCTCTCTCTCTCTCTCTCTCTCTCTCTCTCTCTCTCTCTCTCTCTCTCTCTCTCTCTCTCTCTCTCTCTCTCTCTCCCCTCTCTCTCCCTCTCCCTCCTCTGTGACAGTTATGCAGTATTAGATTGCATTATGAAGTGCAGTAAACAATGTTCTTCTTCACTGCCTCTCTCATTCCCATAGAAATTTCACAGAGCTAAGATTATACCCTAGAGCCACATGTGGTCAGGACATCAGTCCTCAGCTAAAATATGGACCAGGACTGTCATTGTCAGCAAGCCAATATTCCAGTAATAACCACTGGTTATTATTCTCATAGTTTATTTTCATTATCATCAAGTCCTTTGCCAACTGGTGTAGGCAATCATGCTTCTCCACATCTTGTGATCTACATAGCATTTATAAGTTTATTAATGGAAGGAAATTAAATGCATTGCATGTATTTTTGAAGTTCATGCAGTGTGGAATGTTATTGGTTTGAAAGCATTTTTTTTTTATGTCGCACATCCCTTACAGGATGCGGAAGTCAACACCAGCATTTTCCAGCTCCTGTTATGTACTAGGCAAGTTTTACTTCAGTAGTTTGCATTGCTTTCTGAACCACCGGCTCACATACCCCTGTAAGTTACAGCGCAGCGCGATCCACTGTTGAATCTCGCGCAGCTGTTTTCCCCATGTGAATATACAGGATTACGAACAACGTCGTTAACTCCTTGGCCAGGGAGACCGGCTTGAAAGCATACTGAAGGAAATTAAGGTCCTGAATAATCTTTAGCACTGAAAAGTTTATGTATGACTATTGATAGCTTATCATGACACTGGTGAGATCAGTGCTAGACAAGACAAATTGAACAAATAGTGAACAAATATTGTGTTGATTGGCCTAAGATGATGGTTTGCAGGAATAACATCTATAGTATTGATCCAAAACACAAGGTTCAGAAATCTGTGGAGATAATGGAGGTCTGTGCTATTTGATGATGATAGTATAGTGAGAATCTGTGAAGTCTGGAATGAAAAAAAATAAGACAAAAGTTAGCATGATTTTCATTGGCTGACTGCTGATCTAGGAAAGTTGAATGAGTTTGATGTGGCACAGCAGAATAGCAACCCAGAATAACTCTTAACAGTAGTTAAGCATTGAGAACGTTCCTATTTGGCAATCTGACTTACCACGATTCCTTGTATAAAATTGTTGTCTAGAGTACAGATTGAAGACAAGTGGCAGAGACGTAAAACAAAAATATCCTGGATGGATAACATTAAAGGCTATGTAATGCCACACTTACATATATTACTAAGGCTGGGGAGATGTGACGTATCTGACCACATTGTGGCACCTTGGCGTATGGCAGATAAGGTTATAAGATGAAAGTAGACATTGCTAAATTGGTAGCAGATCATTGCTATCATGTACAGATCAAGGACAAGATAAAGATTTGCTTATTAAATATTTTGTTCCTGTATCTGGCTTGGGACATATTTTTTCTCTCTTTTTTTTAGGATCAGAAAGGAGATCCACTTTACCTAGGGGTGACACATTTGGGTATAATGACCTTCCGTGGAAGCAGACGAACTCAGCTCTTCAAATGGTCAGTTGTATTACATGTAGCATATGCTAAACATTACCTTAAACTTAATTAATATATGAATCTGGATGGTACATGACTCACTGAGCACATCACTACACTTAATATCCATACATACATATATATATATACTTAAGCAACACAGAACTGGTATCGTTAGCTGCCACACGCTGCAGGATATGCTGAGGAGGAGATCCGAGCACTTATGGACTGAATGGTTCGATGTGCAGTGAGGATGATCTGTCAACTAACTATCACTACACTTAATAACATACAAATACATACACACAATGCTACAGGTGTGCAATATTTATTGGTTTTGGTATCCAAAAATAACATAGTTTACGCCTTCTCACAAGTTACCTAGTAATCAGTCATTATTACAGTGGCATTTGCTACAAGAAACTTCAACATGGTTTGCTTTTGGTGAAGTTTTACTTGCATTGCAAGATATCTTCACAAGTCTCCTTCTGTAGACTATACAAGGAGAATCTCAGCACAGTACACAAACTTTGAACCCAAAAGAGGTTCCAAATATGTATATACTTGTCTCTTCCTACATTTACCTCAGTGATGTGTTTGGGGGAAGATGTAAGGATCTTTTATGCGGTCTTTCAAATGCTCTTTGTAAGTTGGTATTCATTTCTGTAAGGGTGCTCTTTGTACCATCACTCCATTTTTTACGTGGTATTTCCCTTGCTGTGTTTCACACAGTATCGCAGGGATATAAATATTCTTGTGTGGGTAGATTTTATCATTTTGACATTTTTGTCTGGATAGTGGCTTGTTGGAACTGGTCTTTTGGAAAACCAACTGGAAGATTATTTACATTCCTTGAGGTGTATTGAGTACATGGTGTTGGTCCCATATTTTATAGACCAGTTGGCACTCGGGGGTGATGTGCTCAATAGTATGCCGGCCACCTTTACTGCCCAAGACATTTCCTGGTTCCCATTAAAGGCTGGGCGGATCTGGGATCTTTTCAAATCCATCTTGATTTGAATTTGAGCATGTGACCACTGGGCTGGCAGGCAAATGTGCTAGCCACTGCTCTAACATGACTCTCTTCGACATGAATGGGAACTAACTGCTGAGGGGTTTCCAATATGCAATATCGCAAATTGGTCTAGGTCCTCATGAATCAGAGGTGGGCATCATAACCTCTAAACCACTCTATACACATAACTTCAATTTCATACGGTGATGAGTTTTAAACATAAATTGAAATCCCTATTCCTTCATGTAACTATGATATATTCATAACCTAAATTTGTGATGATGTTGGAAAATATGGGGAAGAAAAATGTTAATTCTGCTTGATTTTACTCACAGGGGCCAGATTAGAAGAATTGCTTATGAAGGAAAAATGTTTATTATTAACCACACTAATTCAGAGGTAAGATATATTGTGTAGTTGGTTGTTATGTAAATGTTAGATCCATTTTGTTTTGTCTGTCCCCTTCTATTCTTAGGTACAGAAGAATAATAAGACTTTAGCTTTGTTTATATATTGTAAATACATACACACATATTTACATAACCATACTGATGCTTGAATCTTGCCGTGTCATATCAAGTCCAGGGATCTCAGGAGAACAATAGCAATAAGTGTATGTTCTGACCCGCTTTCACTATTCAGCTATCAGTTTGAAAGCCATACATAAATTGACTATATTAATGTGGATCAATAAAGATACAACCTGTGTTACCAAAGTAAAGCATTGATCTTCATTAGGCAGCCCTGTCTTTGTGGATGAAAAATAGAAGTAACAGCTGGAAAGATAATGGATCAAGACTGCAATAAAAATAAGATACTGGATGATATTGATAAATAAGATATTATCTTAATGGATAAACAATAACTTCAATACAAGATTGTGAAGATATTAGCCTGTGCTGTTTTTTCCATCAGCTTTCTTTTTGCGAAGAAATGGTGTTCATTCCTTGTGATCAGAATTTAAAGTGGCTGTTCTGTTGGTGTGTTGTTCACATTTGATTTGGAATACGTAGCTGTTATCTGTAGATGTGTTGATAATGTTTTCTGTTATACTCTTAGACTATCACATAGAACTCATTTACTAAGTATTTACAAGTTTGATGCCTTTACTTTCACCCTACCATGCTCAGAATATTCCATTTGGCTAATCAACTGTATTGATGCCTTTAACAAGGGCTGTTTAAGTGTAGTTTGAGTATATTTAGTGTGGATGGTGAACATGCATTTGTAAAATAAAGAATATTGTTGTTTTTAAATATCTCACTAGATGACTGGATTAGTTTCAATAGACCGAGATCTTATCTCTTTGATCTGTAGAGTTCTGGTTCTGTTGGTTGCCTGTCCTGTTTCTTTTGCCTGTAAAATTTAACAGATGCGTCTGTTGATTTGTTACATGTGAAGCAAATCACAATAACTTACACAGTTCCACCCTACATAACTAAAATTTAAAATTGTCATTACAGAAATGAGTTTTGAATACAGTAATCCTGGATTTATGGAATGTTACAAGTGATCATAGTAAATTAAATTATTGGATAGATGTAACAGATATTGCAGAACAAACATGTAAAACCTGGCAGGAAAAGTACACTGTTCAGCAGTCTTCCTGTCAATGTCAGACTTAGGTATTAGCAACACATTTTTTAAAAGAAGTATGGAAAGAAAAAAAAAATGAAAGGAAACGCCTCCTGCAGTGAATTCAAAATGTCAGACTTAGATGGCACAAAATTTTAAAAATTGAAATATGGAAGGAAAAACAAAAATGCCTGCAGTGAATTAAAAATGTAATATAAAGAGACAAGATGAGAATGATAATATCGGGAAGAAAGTTGAGATTTTTGACTGCACCACTGTTAGATGACCTTAAAAAAAAACAAATCATGGTTTGGTCATGTAATAAGATTACAACAGGATAGTTTTGCACAGAAAGTTCTGGCACATAGACATAATGGACATAGAGCAAGAGATGGACTCTGTAAACCATGGATTGAGGGGAAATCTGAGCTCAGAATGCAGCCATGCTCTGTATGGAGCACACAAACCCGAAGCTGAAAGGCAAAACATGGACATCATGATGTGCCCTGCAGGTGGCTTGAGTGTTCATGTATCTCTACAGATCTCAATACTTTGGATCAACAGTATCGATGGTACTCCTCTATGCCACCATCATAGACCACCCATCCAGCATAATTTCTCTCGGTCTGCCTCTGTCTTTTCTTACTTTACATTGGCACCTTGCCGTCTTGACAGACAATAGTTTGTGCTTCAAAAAGGCTTAATAACTACAACCCATGGCGGTGGCGAATGTGACTGTTAAGGCCAATTTACACTGTAAATGTTTGTCCACAGTGAATGCATGTGAACACATGGTCATTTTCACCATCATGCACCATCTTGCGTCTTACACGCTCGGTGTGTGACTTATCCGCAATAATTTTCTCCTTTGTCTTTATTCCATTTATGATATTTGCCCTCCATGCAACACGTTCAGCTGCGACTTGCTCCCAATGTGCATTATCAATGCCTGTATCAATCATGTCACACTTACACACATCTTTGTATCGTAGTAGAGGCCGACCCTAAGATCTACTACCCACCTGTAATTCACCAAAAAAGATGTCCTTTGGTATTCTACCATCATCCATCCTCCTAACGTGTCCAATCCATCTACGGAGACTGACCATGGAATATACCGTCAACTTTCCAATACTTCAGTATTTGTGATTTTGTCTTGCCATTTAATACCAAGTATTCTTCGCAGACACCGCATATGAAAGCTGTTTAAGCATTTCTCTTGTTGTGAGTAAGTTGACCAGGCTTCACTGCTATAAAGAAGAGTCTATCTCTTCTACCGTTGATCATTCCTTTTTTATAGTGCCTCTCTTCTCATTACATGATCAAAGAACATTAATGATATAGAATAAGTTAATGATGTGTTACTTTGTGAGAAACTTGTATAAGTGGATATTAGGTAGGGACATTGATTCCAATGTTTATTTCAGGATGAAGATGCATCTAGTTCTAAGAAGGTGAGGTGTTTTTAAAAATTATGATAACCTGGTCATGAATTATACTTCTTGGTAACACTATAGCTGTTAACTAAAATATGCACCTTAGATACTGCATTCATTACCGGATGGTCATCAGTTATGTATTGGTTTGATTAGAATGAAGTATATACTTGTAACTGTGCTTCTCTAAATTAGCCAGCATGTGTATATTTCTACACTAACCTATAGAGCCAGATTTTTCTGAATTAGTAGTTGTATATTACTGTTAGATAAAATATAATCTTTATTAACAGATAATGTATGTGAACAATTTCTCCTTAATGGTTTGTGCTATACACATATTATGAGTATTGAAGATATTTTATGATACATAAATGCAGTAACGAGCATCACAAGATATCTTTATGTGAACAGTAAATTTGTAATAGTTTTGGTATCAAACATTTCAGTCCTTAGTTAATGTTGCATATCTGCTTGCATTTTTAATGTTTATCTGCAGTGCTTTTAGACAACATTATAATCATATGCCCTGCCAACTTGGATAGCATTTGTGCTTCTCCTCAGATCTTGATCCTCTGTGTTCTAGCTCAGTTTTATTTTTATTGATTATATTCCTCCTTGCCACCATCTCAGTCCATACAGCATAATTTCTCTTGGCTTGCCTCTGCCTTTTTCACCGCTAATCTTTCTAGTTGTCATGATGTTTTCCAATGCCTCTCTTTTTATTATGTGACCCTAGAACGCTGTTTCTGTCTTTCTTATAGGTGTATATAATGTTCTACTTTTGTTGTCCTCTTCCATGCAGTTGTTAGTCTGGCAGTCCAAGGTATTCACATTTGTCTCAGGAACCACATCTACATTGCATCCAAGCTTTTCCTATTTTGTTCATTCACATTCCTTGATTCATTGACATAGAGCAAAACAGCAAATTTGAGTAAAACACTGCTTTTAGACAGTATTTTAAATAAAATATTGCTTCTTTTTCTGTAATACTTCTTTTGTATGGAAGATTTCTGGGCCTGATTGTTGTTGTTTGTTATACAAGCTAGGCTTTTTATGTTGCCATTCATAAATCTGTCTTATCAGTCTCTTCAAATTAAGAAATTCCTTTGTATTTTGGCTGTAATGCAGAATGGATAGCTTCAGGGTGGTATTGTTTTGATCTATATGAATTATTTGTGGGAGTGAGAGAAGCTGAAGTAAGAAATAGATGATAAAATGCAGATGTGGCCCACCTTAGCAATGTTTATAGAGTGTTGGTGATCAAAATCTCATAGTAAAATTAGAAATGTTTGTTGAATGAGGTTGTGCATTGTATTACACAAGCCACAGATCACAGTAAAAGCAATCACATTTATATCAGCTGTAGTTTATGCTATTGTGAAATAAATGTTACAGTTTGCTATGGCCAGTATAGAATATATGTGCTGGTGGTTACAAACTTTACATTTTCAAATTGGCTTTAAAGTCCTTGTGGCTACTTAAAAACACAGCAAACATGAAATTAGCATAATTTTAATGCAGAATTAGATATCAAGGTCTACATACAATTCATCATTGCCTTATTAGTGTTCAAGAAAGGCATACATTTGAAGATGAGTCAGTCAGTGTTCAAAATATACATACATTTGAAGATTAGTATATTAGTGTTCAAGATCTATGTACATTTGAAGATTAGTAAATTAGTGTTCAAGATCTACGTACATTTGAAGATTAGTCAATTGGTGTTCAAGATCTACGTACATTTGAAGATTAATCAATTATTGTTCAAGATCTACATACATTTGAAGATTAATCAATTATTGTTCAAGATCTACATACATTTGAAGAATAATCAATTATTGTTCAAGATCTACATACATTTGAAGATTAATCAATTATTGTTTAAGATCTACATACATTTGAAGATTAATCAATTAGTGTTCAAGATCTACGTACATTTGAAGATTAGTAAATTAGTGTTCAAGATCTACTTACATTTGAAGATTAATCAATTATTGTTCAAGATCTACATACATTTGAAGATTAATCAATTATTGTTCAAGATCTACATACATTTGAAGAATAATCAATTATTGTTCAAGATCTACATACATTTGAAGATTAATCAATTATTGTTTAAGATCTACATACATTTGAAGATTAATCAATTAGTGTTCAAGATCTACATACATTTGAAGATTAATCAATTATTGTTCAAGATCTACATACATTTGAAGATTAATCAATTATTGTTCAAGATCTACATACATTTGAAGATTAATCAATTATTGTTCAAGATCTGCATACATTTGAAGATTAATCAATTATTGTTCAAGATCTACATACATTTGAAGATTAATCAATTATTGTTTAAGATCTACATACATTTGAAGATTAATCAATTAGTGTTCAAGATCTACAACACATTACACTTGTTGCCTAGGTAAAATAACTATCGTTGATCTCCTTGACAAGAACTGAACAAGGAACATGGATGAGAAATTTAGAAAATGAAGATTTGAGCAAGTGAAGTTATAAACTAACTATTAATAGTCTCTAGATGCATGCAAGGTCAGAGCACATACAAAAGGATAACCATGAGGCTTGGGAGTACATGAAATAGATATGATAAAGGAAGAGCAGTGGAATAGTAGCGCAATGGGTCCAAAGTTGAAACTGTTTCAAAGTTATAGTAATGGCAACACAGATAAAGACAGAATTGCATTTATAAACACATGAGGCTGATCATTCTGGGCGTTGTGTTTATTATATGGTTCTTTAAGCTGGTTCTATAAGTTTTTTTATTGTGTGTTCTTATGCCTTATTTGTACATCTCAATAATGCACATTATTTTTATGCTAGATAGTTGCCTTTTAAATCAAACATCTCATGTCATTGACTAATTCACTTCCCCATTTCTCTCATGTGGGATTATTTGCACAATTCTTGTTTAGTTTTGGTTTGATGCTGGGTATTTATAGAGTTTGGGGTGTTCGAGAGTTGTGACCTACTTTATTTTACTATAAACGTTGAAAAGTTAAATATGCGAGGATTGACTTCATTACGCCAGGTAGACCCTATCTGACTCGGTCGCTGTGTGCAAAGAGAGGACAACCTGGCAAGAGCATTGCACCAAGCTCAAACTCTAGCCCCAGCGATGACCCCCAAGGGTCTCCGGAAGAATTGCACTCGTGGTCTGAACGATGCAGTCCCAAAATAAACCCATAACTTTCAGAGCACAAGGCACTTAGCTTGATCCCTTTGCCTTGGAGATCCCACTATTTTATTATGGAGTTGGGTGGTTAGGATTTCTATCATCTGTAGAATGGCCAGCGTCCATGGTGAAGAGCTAGTGAATGCAATTTGTAATCCCTCATACCACGGTCAAAATCAGCTACAGGCAATTTGGGAGCAGACTGCCTTGTGTTGATGTTTAACAATGGTATGAGAGTCAGTTGTTCAGAAAGCAATGGTAAACTGCTGAATGTAAACTTACCTAGTAAATCACAAACAGCCAACAAATGCTGGGGTTGAATGTGATGTCCTGTAAAGGACATGCAACTAACTTTTTTTTTTCCAGTTTAATAGAATGATAGGCTTTTATCTATCTAAACCATCTACAGGATTAGTAGTTTGCTTCACAGGAAACCATGTAATTACCTTATGCCTTTGTAGGTAGATGTTAATTGATTTCCTTAACATTATGACATATAATATCTCTGTATACACATTACATATTAACAACTAGTTCTGCAGTATAGATCATTAATTTGACTGTATGCATACAGATACATTTCAGAAGCCTGTATGTATAAGTTGTGATATAGGCAGTCTATGTGCACGTTGCATATACCAACCGTCCCTTGACAGTTCGAAATTATGATTATGATGAAGAAGCAATGTCATTGCTCCCAGAACAGGTCCATAAGTGCCCTGTCTCTCCCAGCACATGTTGCGACTGTAGATGTAGATTTTTCCTGTTATGAGGCCTGTGTTTATTTGACCAATTTGATTCCATCTTAATTTTTGAAACACAAACTGGTGGAGGTTATTTGATCTTCTCGTACTCTGCTTCTCACCCTAGTAGATAAGTCCCATCTTGATTTTTGACAATGCAGCTCATATCCATCAGTGTCAAATGATCTGTAGTCACATTGATCCCTTGCAACCCAATCATTGTTGGAAATTGTAAATGGTAGGCCAAATAAGAGCTCATAGAGAGAAGTAAACAAATACCAGTGAATCAAAAGGTGGGGAAGAGGCGCTGGGTAGGACACACAGTAAGAAAACCTGAGAATGGTGTCAATAGAAAGTCCTTTGTCTAGAACCCACAGGGCACGTGAAAACCAGGGCACCCAAAAACACAAGAGAATTAGAGAAAGAAGAAAATTTGAGGTAGATTAATAATGTGGGGATGGCCTAACAAAGCTAAAGATGGCTATAAGTGAGTCAGTTAAGGGCCTATGCTACAGTGGTTAAAGAAGAAGAAGGCCAGTGGGGTTTGTTGTAAACCAACGGTCAGTTTAGCTTACACTTTGACTTCTCCTTCAGAAAACAATGGCAAATTGTCTAGAAAATCAGCCTGTGGTTGACTGCAACTTCCTGCAGAGGGCGCAGCTTAACCTCGGACGTAGCAGGGGAAATGTCCCATTAAAACAATCGCTGTAAACTATGATTTATCAAGGGAAATCACTATT
This sequence comes from Cepaea hortensis, assembly GCA_963921405.1. Lineage (NCBI taxonomy): Eukaryota > Metazoa > Mollusca > Gastropoda > Stylommatophora > Helicidae > Cepaea > Cepaea hortensis. The sequence continues at coordinate 198,102,754 of OY992877.1, forward strand.
TATAATTGTCAAAACACTTAAAATGAGTTTAAATCAAATTACTATTAATTAAAGTGTTTTCCATTGGCTGTTCTTATGTCGAAAAATGTAGGTTTTCTCAACAAATGCACAATCAAAAGCTATAAATAGTAAACTGCCTGTTTGTGGAAATTTTATCAGTTTTGGTCTTACACACACGAAACAAATAACTACTAAGTAGCTTATAAACTTCAGTGTCAGTTAAACCAAAGCTTGTGTTTAATGTTTACATTTGTTCCGGGCCATAAATTTGGGTAAATAATACAAGTAGATTGAGAAATAGCAACAAAGCTAACCAGATTTTAATGTCAACCTTAACAGTATAAAATGGCCAGGGAATCTAATGTATCCTTATCTATGGAATCTGTTAAAGCAGGATTATGAAATAATTATTAAAACTGGAATAAGTATAGTTTATAGACACCACATTAAATTGTGGAATGTTTTTCTTCTTGTAACTTCAGAAGTGTCTATTTCTCTTTCTGTATTAAAATTTCTTCTAGGAAAAAAAAAAAGAACTGGGCTCACATCTGGCACTGCTCAAGAGAGCATCCTAGACTAACCATGTCTAATATTTTTACTTAATATTGTCTTTCTAGTGAGCCTTTTTTTGCCACTGCATTAACCTTTTTTTCTAAAGCACCTGCTAAATATCACATTTTATTTGCTATGCTACAATTTCAGTTTGGTGTATAGACAGAGGTTCACCTATTATTTGCTTTGAAAATAATTTCTCTCTTTACACAATTACCACAGGAACTCAGCATCACAGCGGTAAGAATCTGACTGCAGCAGGCAGTGAATACATGCTGTTGTGTGTTTTTATTATGCATTTCGCAGTGATAACCATATTGTGCATGTGATTGACCAAGCCATTATGTTCTTTCATTCTTATGTGCTGACATATTTGCATACATTAATATAACTGTTTTTGTCTAGGGGAATGCAATGATGTTGCTTATAACATTGCACGTTTGTGTTGTGAACGGAAGATAACAGCATTCTGTGTCCTTATCCCTTCGTTTCATTTTGCTAATTTTATTGCATTTGAGAGTGTTTAATTGCTGAGTATAATTTACATTGCCCATTTGTATTGCTGATATTCTTTGATTTGATTGTTGTTATTTTGATTATAGTTGTTTCATTTGATTCAGGATCGAAGTCGCTTTTGGGCCATCATCAGATTAGCTATCTGTTATCTACGGATCTTTTGCAAAATGTCATCGCCACTTCATGTAGTAAATACTTAGCAGAATATCATTTGTATCAGTGCCCGCCAACAAACTTCTTGGTCTCTTATCATTTATCCTGTCTTATACACCCTCATGCCCAAGTTGTCTGCAATTTTCTGTGCCACCCCCCCCCCCCCTCCCTCTTTTTCTATGTCCTCCCTTCTAGCTGTTTGACCACTGGATAAATTGTTCTTGCGTGACCACACCTTCTGTGACTGTTCTGTCCAAGTGACCTTGACATTTAATATGGCTAAAGTATTTCAGTTTTCATGACATAATGCTCTGTGCTGTTTATGAGCCAGTTTTTCTTCTATGTTGACTTCTTACAGAATTTAAATATTGAGCACAACCTACTACTGGCAACGCTGATCGCATTCTGGTATGAACCTAAGGCCTATCCACGTCAAAATGGAAGCACTATACTCGAGTTTCGCCCTCGTTTGAGCTCGTCAGTAGTGCATATCCCTGACCGGATCCGGAAACAGTCCCGGATCACGCGTGTGAAGCGGGTGTGTAACCACGCGGCACACACTGGACACACCAAATTATCACAACAGAATATCACAACGCTACCCATCGTAGGCTATGCTCAAGATTGCCCAATCGCCGCGACTGACGTCCGTCAATCGATGGGACCCGAACGATCAGGACTTCTCACTGGCAAGGAACACCAGGCCTCCTAAATCCAGTGAGCAATAATCAATTGATTATGTGGTTGTTTCGGGATTTGAAATTTAAATATTGAGCACAACCTACTACTGGCAACGCTGATCGCATTCTGGTATGAACCTAAGGCCTATCCACGTCAATATGGAAGCACTATACTCGAGTTTCGCCCTCAAACGAGGGCGAAACTCGAGTATAGTGCTTCCATATTGACGTGGATAGGCGTTAGGTTCATACCAGAATGCGATCAGCGTTGCCAGTAGTAGGTTGTGCTCAATATTTAAATTTTAAATCCCGAAACAACCACATAATCAATTCTTACAGAATGCCAATATTTTCCTTCTTCTTGGTCCATGATATTCCAAGAAGTTAAGTCAAAAGTCCCAGTTTTCTTCTATGTTGACTTCTTACAGAATGCCAATATTTTCCTTCTTCTTGGTCCATGATATTCCAAGAAGTTAAGTCAAATGTCAAAGTTTTCTTCTATGTTGACTTCTTACAGAATGCCAATATTTTCCTTCTTCTTGGTCCATGGTATCAAAAGTCCCAGTTTTCTTCCTTAGTCATTGTGAAATTGTCCATGACTTGTATCCATATGTTAGCACAGAAAAGATGCATGTTCTCACAAATATCACTTTAACCTGGTGTTTTGCCATGGGCTCTTAATATTGTTGACCTTGTCCATTGCTATGGCCAGTCTGTATTTGACTTCTTTTGGACATTTGGTCTTTTACCTGTTTCAGATTCTACTGGGATATTTTCAAAATGAAAATGTGCCTATCTAAAAGAAATAAGAACATAAAATATGTCTTCTTTGTCTTCTTGCGATGTTTTTAAAAAAAAAAACAAACATAATTGCACTGTATCCGAGCTACAATATTTGTGTCTTTTGGCTGACACATCTGACTTCTTCCTGGCATTTGTTTAAATTACTTATATAATACAGTTCTTCATACTTCTGTACTCTTGGTTTGAATTCAAATCTGATTGTTTTTGTAGTAGACAATGATATAAAATAATCATCAGCGTTGATGTCTCTGCAGGTTTTCTTGTGCTTCAAAGGCTCAGAAGTAAACATTATTTTACCTATATGTATAACCTACATAGCTGACATTTATCAGCACTTTGATATTTGTAGAATAGTTCTGTGTGTTTATTATTGTTCATATGATAAACATTATTCTTTAGTAAGTGTATTGAAATCATTGCTTTTGAGGCTACTCCTAGTACTCGACTGATAGTAGTTTGGCTTCTGTGGCTATCGTGCCAGTTGGAAGGAAGCCAAGTCACACTTCGGTGCATTGCATTATGAAATAGGTACCTGACTTGTTCAGGAGTGGGAGTGGAAACTGATAGTCAGGAAGATGGCTGCTCAGTACCGTCTCATAAAGTCATTACTGCTTGTGTAGAATGACAAGAGAAATCTGGTCTGAAAAATAAGAGATCAAACTCTTGAATCGAGTTGAGTCAAGAACCAACATCACAGCACTCGGGACATTCCCATTCATGCTCCGTTCTCAGCGGCAACAGCCAGCGAAGAGTCCCAATACTAATGGTACTAGTAGCAGTCTGATTATGTGCCTCTCTAGCCTTTTCTTTGAAAGAAAGAAATGTAAATAATGGAAGGTAAAAATTCTGAAGTGAGCAGCAGATGGCAGACTTCATTGTATGATTAGAAGAACAACCAGCCAAAAGGTTGAGTAACGTGCGTGTGCTGAAAGCCATATCTAGTATATGTTTAATCTACCTGTGTCCCAATGTCTGTGTCTACTAGGGGATCATTTTGAGCATTTGAGATCAAGTTGCCATCAGAAAATATCCTTTGAGACTTAAAGTACATCAAACACTGATCAAACACTCCTTGTCTTTGATGGCTTTAGTGGCAGGTGTTTTCAATGCTGGCATTTCAGGCCACAAGACAACTATATTTTGTTGCCTTCCTGCAACATGCAACAGGTAGCATTGTTTTCCATGCTGATATTTCAAACCACATGACAACTATATTTTGTTGCCTTCTTGCAACACACTGGAGCTGGCATTGTTTTCCATGCTGATATTCCAAGCCACACGACAACTATATTTTGTTGCTTTCTTGCAACGTGCAGCAGGTGGCATTGTTTTCCATGCTGATATTTCAAGCCACATTACGATATTTGGTGCCTTCTTGCAGCATACAGGAGAATGTAGTGATCACAATTGTTTCTCCCCTCGTCAGAGATAACCTCAGGTTAACAACATGGAATAATAGGAATGTAGTTGTTTGTACACTTGTTTAAATACAAGATGAAGAAACCTGTGCTGTATTTGTGTATGTGTGTCCATATCCTGTTGCTAACTAGTGTTCATTTTTTGCATGATAACATTGTTATACTTGTGACATTTTAACTATGATTTTAGTTGCATGCTAGGGGAGATAAAGCCCAACCAGTTTTTTTAATTTTTTGGTGTCTTTCTTTAAGCGTTCTTATCTGCAGCGGAGCAAGGTGATTGCACCAGTTTTCATTTCACTTTTTTGTTTCATATCTGTTTGGTGTGTGTGTTATGCCAAAGTATAAAGGGGAGGGTGTGTAAATTGTTTAATATGGGTAAAGAACTAATGTTTTATTTTCTTTCTTTTCTTCTTTTGTTTTTAAACAATAGTATCGGTTGGTAAATGTTTTTAAAGGGTATTGGTTGGTAAGTGGTTTTTAAACCTTATTTGGTTTTTTTTTTTAATTTTTTTATATTTTAATATCACTAGTTGTAAGTCTCCCCTCTCTTTGCAGGAATCTACCTTAATAAAAAATTTATGAAATAATCTATTTCTGAGTTTTAGAGCTTTCTTTAGCCCTCTGTGAAATGTATAAGCAAAGATCTTCATTCTGGATGTTTGAGTTTTGTGTCTGAATTAACTTGTTTGTTGCTTGAAATGCTTTGAATTTTGTTGTGCACAGTAATTTTTAATGTGGAATATAACTTTTTTCCCTGTCATTAAGGGGTGACATTTTCATTAACAAATACAGATATTAACACTGTGTTTATGGTTCAATAGTTGAAATTTTCATCGGTTAATTTTTATATGGTTGATGAGGGACTTTTAATAGAATTATTTTGTAAAATGTGTGTTTATATTTATAATTACTCAAAAAACTGAAATGGACATGAAGGAAAGATGTCTGTTGTATGTACATTAAATTCTGTGATATATTCTATACATCTAAAAATGTCACTCGCCTCTTCCTATTTTTCTCAAGGGAGTAATGAAGAATGGAGTTTTTAATTTATTAATGCTTTTAAATAGTCTAATTTTTGATGAGCACTTTCAATGTCACTTTATTCTTAGTCCCAAAACTGTGTCCCAAACTTCTGTCCTTGCACCCTTCATGACTCACTTGTGTTCTGCGTCAGTTTCAGTGCCACATTAATGTTTGAGCCTTCTACTAAACTCCTGCGAGTGTTTCATACTGAATATTGAATTTACAAGTCAGCATCACTGCACTGGGGATATTCCCACACATGCTACGTCCCCCTCTTCAAAAACCACCACAGAGTTCTCATGCTGATTATTCCAGCATGAATGTGATTACAAGTCCGCTTGGTTTTTCCTCTACAATTTGAGTGTCATCCAGATTCTTTTTTTTTTTCCAAGCGAGTCTTTCCAGGTATGGACACTGCGTCTGTTCAGCTGCACTCCACCCGATTACAGGGAGGTTTCACCACATGACCTTTATTATAAGTAGATCTCTACCCAGAGAGGTAGCAGTTGCAGCTAATCAATCAGTCTGTTCATTGCGGGCACCCTCCTCTCTCCCCCCCCCCACCCACCCACAAACACACACATGCATGCCCGGACAGAAAATCCATCACTGGAGTTGTGAAGTGTGTGCTTTGTGTGCTGCTCTTGGCCAGCAACTTGCCGTTCTGCAGAAAGAGGCCAAGCCAAATGGGGTCAGCCTGAAGCAACAAAGTCAAGCTGTTGCCTGTAACCCTGAAAATGTTAGGTGTCCAAACTCACTATCTAAAAGATCAGCATAAAACTGTTACCCTCAGACACCAATGGTTCTTATCTTATCCCAATGCTGGGAGTCTTCATGGCGAAGTGGTCAAGCCGTTTAACTCGGGCTCCGAAGGTTGTGGGTTCGATTTCGGGCCGCGTCCTTCAGTTCACGAGTTAAATTTTTCGGAGACTCCTGTGGGCCCTCGCTAGAACTACGGAGTTTGTGCTTTGTGCGGCGCTTTCCGCGCTGCGGAAAGAGACAGAGCCATATGGGATAACACCCAGTGCAATAAAGTCGACCCTGTCTACTTTTAAGCGACTTTTATCCCAATGCTAGGAGCGAACCTTGTAACTTATGGCCCCAAAAACCAACTCGAAAAATGCTATCCCCACTTACCACTACTCCCTCAATATTTTTTTAACACAAATATAAGCTCATGCTTAAAAATCAATCATGACTGCATTTGTACCATTTGTCTACTAGGAGGTTTCCCAACCTGAGAAATAAAGGCCATTTGTTTGCCCAAACAATCAATGCATCCTATACAGACTTGGATTGTTATTTCACCTCCAGTAAACAAACACCAGAGCTTTACTGTGGAATATAATGTACATCACCCATTGTGTGAAGCAGACAATCTAACCCCTAGATTACACACTCTTCAGACTGCTTTACCTGAACAAGGTTTTCAGACTTCACAAGTGGCCTAGTTTTCTACAGTCAGTTACATCTTTGCTGTTTTCTCTGCTTTTGTAATTAATTGTAAACATGAATGTTCGTAAACCTGCTGCCCACACAGTAATTTCTTCTTGTGTATTTTGAGGCCTGTTTAGCTTGTGTTTTTCATTTCAACACATTTCTTCACTTACTTTTGCACTGTTGGTTGTTTTAATTAATTTGTACTTTCTTGGCAAGTTTATATATTTGTAATGCACGTTTCACTTCTCACAAAACACAAATCTGCTGATGCTGATTTGACATGCTTATCTTTGACAGAGTTTGCATGCATATATATGTGTGTGTGTGAGAGAGAGAGAGAGAGAGAAAGTGATCCCATAGCACATACAGCCACGGAATGTGAAGTGTTAGACCTTCACATTCTAGGCCATGGCATAAGTGGGTGGGTCAGTTCCCTTCCTCTTAGCCATTTCCTCCCAATTAACTTCCACAAAATTCTCTGGTACCCAATATTATGAAGCTGGGTCAACCCCCAAACCTGCGCTGATCAAAGAAAATTATCTGCTTCTTCAGAGGATCAAACCCAGACTATGTCTTGGCAAGAGCACTAACCACTATATTACCATATTCCATACGTGTATATTTTTCATTCATAGACAGACCATTGTGGTTAGTGTTGTATGGCACTACTGATTCTTATTGTCTTTTGTTACTCTGCATACAAATTAATGCACCTTGATTTGTTGTCAGGTCTATCTTTTAGTTAACTAGCATTTTACATTTTTGTTAGATGCGGATTTGATATTTAAATGATTAATGATTAGTTGTGAGAAATAGGTTAAATATTAATAAATTCAGTCATATAGTTTTCATTATTTTTCACATCTGTTCTGTTCTGGTAATTGAGCCTATGTTGGAAGTCATGGTATATTTCTTTTGATGTTTAAGTGACACAAATAATTGGGGGAGGGAAGGGGTGTTTTAGAATATAGCCAGTGTGATTAGTGATTTTACATATTATTTTAATAAATATTTATGCACATTTTACGTATAGGACAGACCATTATAAATGTTTATGCAGATTTTTCATATATGAAACACTGTGCTAAATGTTTATATATTATTTATATTATTTGCCCAGAAACATCAGGCCGTTGGCTTTAAGTGTCAGACAGCTCCTGCAGCAAAGTACTTATGGAGATGTGCAGTGGAACAGCAGCTTTTCTTCACGTTAGTACCTCTGGGATGTTTTGTTTCTCCTTCGTATTCCTTCATATATCCGAACAATCTTTTAGATAACTGTTCCTTCTCCTTTGTACACCTTCATGCAAAAGTTATTTGTTAAATTTCATTCTTCTTGTTCATACATTAAAATATTTGTTAAATATGTTCCTCATCCATCATACATCAAAATATGTTTCTTCTCCTTTATACACTTTCATACATCAAGATATGTTAAATATCTGTTTCTTCTTGTTCATACCACTTGTGTTTCTTCTCGTTCATACATCAAAATATGTTAAATATTTCTTTCTTCTCCATTATACTTGTTTGAAAATCAAAGTACTTGTTGGATATGTTTTATTCTTTTTGATACAACTCTTTTGTTGAGGATTACTTCTGTTATATTGTAATATGTTGAGTGTCCTGTAATATGTTGGGTGTGTGATAAATAATTTGCTGCCCTATCCCTCCATGTCATGGCAACACCGAAAACAAAAGTAGGTGACCACCAGTAACATGAGGGAAACCAGTGACAAGTCCTTCAAGAAGCAGATGAAAACTATAAACTGATTAGAGAAAAATGATGTAGACAGTCAAAATGATTTGGACACATTATGAGAAGAAATAAACTAGAGAACTTGGTGACAACTGGCAAGATTGAGGAGAAAAGAACAAGGGAAAGACAGAGAAGTAAATATCTGCATGGCTTGACCATGTAGCATGGGCGATACAAGAACATGGAGCTGATTCATGGTGATCGTGTGAGGTAGTGAAACATAACCGCCCATGCTTATCGGCATGGCACATGATGATGATGATGATCATTAACATGTTGGTGAATCCTCATGCATTAGTCGTGATACTATCCTTACCTGGAAGTATCCTGTGAGATTAGCACCATTATTCATTATGAAAACTCACAAGAGTGTTCCAATGTGCTCAGTTGTATTTTTATAGCTCGCTCATAATTAAAGATGAAATGTCTTTCCACTTCTGCATATTGTTCCTATTTCATACTCTCAGCCTTACACAAATCATTTTTTTTAAAATTCCACATCCATTATTTTAATTGTGATGCAGTTGTATGTAGGCTGTTTAATCAGTTCTCTCATTTCTATAATGTTACTGTCCTTTTAATTGTTTTTGTCTTTTATTTCCCAGTTTTTATAGTTTTTATATCTGATTGCTGTGCTACCTGAGAAATAAATGCTGGCATCAAGTGTTTAAACATGTTGCTTTATTTCTACTGCACGGTTATCTGTTCAGGTTGAATAAAATAGTTCTAGAAGGTAGTGATTGATTCTCATTGTTTTCTCTCACATTCTTGCAGTCTTATACTCTATCATTGGAACCAATGAACCGTAATCGTGCACTTACTGAGTATCAGAACTCCACATAGCAATAATGAATACCGTTTCTGGCATGGTCCATGGTTTTTCGAGAAAACTAAATAAATAAACTCGCAAAATGTATCTACAGGAAAGGATGTTCAGCTCACCTAATATACAATGATTGACCAACTCCTAGTAAAAGTTATTAGTGAAACTTATTTCCCAAAGTCATCATCATTGAGTGTGTTGGGTTGTACTGTTTTGTCAAGCCTGTGACTCAGTACATCTGACTTTGACAAGCATTTTTTTTCTGATTTGCTTTCCCTAGTCCCAGTCTACCCACAAAACAACAGGTTTGTGTATCACTTATTAGTCTGGTTCCTACCTTGTGACCTGTCTTACATTGGAGACCATACGAGTAACTGCGCTGCTATCAGCATAGCTCTTGGGGTCGTTGGAGCTTACAAGCCCAATTGGATACACAGGAGAGGGGATTTTTCAGTGTACACATAACTTATGACACAAAGTTTGGTTTCGATGTGATTTGAGAAAATGCGGGGCATGGTAGCAACTTTTGTTTAATGAAAGTATACTTAATTTGTCATTAAGGTTGGCATCATCTTCAGCAGCACCCAAGATCAGGTCCGGGGGAACTCTTTTTTCGCGAGGATCTAAATTTCGCTTCAGGTAGGATCAATTCCATTTTATTTGTTAATTTTCATTGTTCTAATTCTGTTGCATCATTAATCTTAATCCTGTTGCATCACAGCCCATTGCTCTAACTTTCTTGTTTCATCTAACCACAATGCTGATGTTTCCGGTTGTAGAGCTTTAAAACCAGATCACATGTTACAAAAGCAAACATTGCACATAGCAGAATCAATAGATCATATGAACCCTCAACATACACCCAAGTGCAGATTTTATTCTCACCCATATGAAACAACAACTGTCTCATTTTCACCCATATGAAACAACTAATGTCTCATTTTTACCCATATGAAACAACTACTGTCTCATTTTCACCCATATGAAACAACTACTGTCTCATTTTCACCCATATGAAACAACTTCTGTCTCATTTTCACCCACATGAAATAACCCGCCATCAGCTCATTTATTGCATCATACTTTGAAACACTAGGGAAGGTCTTTGACAGTCACCTCCAATATTCATCAGCATGTTTATGTGAATATTATTCTTCGTTGCTATTTCGAGGGAAGTGTGCCATACCTAATTATGCACCTCAGAAGTTAGTATGTCCTTCTTCATTGTGCCTTTGTGTAAGGTTTACATCTTCTGGATCGATTCCATCCAAGCTAACAGACTTTACCCATAGGAAATATTTAAATGAATTTTTAAAAATGTAAAAGTAAAGGTAATCCCATTGCTGATGTGCAGTTAGGAATGTTAGATATGAAGAACTTTATATGCTAGGTTATCGCTTCTTTGTGCGATGCTTTTGGCAGATCGCCCTGCAGAAAGAGATCAGACCATATGGGATAAAACCCGGGGCAATGAAGTCAAACCTCTCGACTTTCAAGGTGGCAAATAATTTTCTACACTATCCTGTCTTCCACAGCTCAGAGCAAAGATAGTACCCAGTTTTACGGCTTGTTGCACAAAAGCTTTCTGTGAACTAGATTCTAACCCATATCTGAGGTCACGTAACCACACAACACAAACTTCTCATAGTCAGGCTGTCCAAACACTCCATTAATGGATATATCTACATTTACAGTTGTGAATAAATGTGTCATTTTTCTCCCATCTCGTTCAAACACTGATATTCTTTCATATTTTTTTTTAACTTTATAAGAAAATATTTCACTGTTGTACACTATGCTGTTCTATTTCCATCTACTTGGTATTGCTTTAATATTTTCATGTGGATGAAATGTCATTGGCATCATCGTCTCGTCATCCCAGGCATGTTTCCTCGTTGTTGCATGTGTAGTGACTAACTCCTGACATTATTGTCTTTGCCAGTGGGAGGTGCCAGAATGAAGCTTATGAGGCCAGTGGGAACATACGAAGAACAGAGCCACCATTTGCCAGGTATCTTGTACACAGGTTGTGGTGTACTTATAGATGGCATAATGTAGCATAAACCTTAAGCTGAATGTTTAACTGGGATTTATTAATTGTACACTTTGTGTTGTACTTATATAATGGATACTGCAGCATAAATCTTAAGAAAGCTGAATGTTATAACTTGGATTTATGAAGTGTACACATTGTGGGGTACTTTTAGGATTGCATAATGTAACATAAACCTTAAGAAAGCTGAATGTTTAACTTGGATATATTACATATTCAAATATGATACATCTCATGACAAATAAAATGTAAAGACATTTTATTAAGCACTAATATTCATAGCTAATGCCAATTTCAGAGTATTTATACAATTTGCAAGAAGTTCAATGCTTTTACAATAATGAAAAAAAAATTCTTTTTCATATTTTAGTAGTCGTAATATTTCTGTTTATGACATAAGACCACCACCCCTGATGTAAACCAGTTTGAAAGGAATTATTTTAAAAATTATTATAATTGAAGCCACAGTAGCTATGACTAAATTAGGTAATGTTCTTTAACAGTTCAGTCTTGTTCTTAATATTTGTTTCTTTTTCAAGGGGAATGTGTCACATCTAAAAACACATCTCTCTACCTCACATACCAACTTTGGCATGTGTTTGTATAAGGTTCACCTCCTATAGATAGATTTCATTCAAGGTGATGAGCTCTATCTACCCATAGGTAGGTTACCTGAGATGGTAGGGTATCCAATCTGACTACATGTAAGATCAGGGGTAGGTGTGATGTTATCAGAAACCAGTGGGTGAAACAATTCTCAGCCTTGTGTTGGGAGCTAACCCAGTAACTTCAGAGCCAAAGATGAATCTTTTAGCCACACTTTTGGCAAAATCTTAGCCAGAGAGATGTAGAGATGTTCTAACATGCTTCACAATCAGGCTGCCCCAGCTGACATTAGTGGTTCATCTGCCTTGACACTAGAGTGGAACTGTCTTTCCTTAGGTTGGAGGCAGTATGGCAGTTGAGACACAAAACCTGAATAAAACCTATAGTCTGTTTACTTTTGTCTGCCCCAATATAAAATTCCATATCTTAGTAACCAACTGAGGGAAAATGATGAGATTTAGTATATAACCTTATCATTATGTCCACCCAACAAATAAATTGTTGTTCTGGAGATTGTACAGCAGATTTCAAAGTTTGTTTTTATGCGGTATATAATTTATGGGTCAGAGATGAAGTGCACATTATTAAATGTATTATGTCTTCAAGCATTAGAGTTGAATAGTTAATTTTCACGTGGGACATGGGATTGGCCTTATGACAAGAGCCTCGCGTAGTGGAACGGGGCATTACTGTGAAACAAGTTTGTTAGCGAGAAATCACTAGTTTTTCACCAAAACATCAAAGAAATGTCGCCACTTTCCATGATTTAAGTTGCTTTTGGACCTATCAAAGACATATTCCTTGGGTGGGGGTAAATATAAGACGGCATGAAAAATTTCATAACTATGCAACAGACAGTTTTCAAAATAATTGATCGTGAATGAAGGCATTCATTTCTGGACAGACTATAGGCGACCCGTCCTGTTTATTTAGCTCTTAACGTTAAATCAGTTTTGCTGTGTGGTTCAGAAACATGGAGAATAACTGAAGCTGTTGCCAATAAATTGCAAACATTCATTAATGGATGCCTGCCCAGAATGGAAGGCTTAAATTGGTACGAGAGAATCATAACTGCCAAATAGAACCTATGCTATTGTATGTATGTGAGACCTGGAAAATAAGCAGACAGGCCAAGAAACGTCTGATGGCAGCAGAAATGTGGTTTGAGGAAAATGCCAAGAATACCATGGGTGGGCATACAAATGAATAAGGCAGTTCTTCAAGAAGCAGATGAAAAGAACAATTTTGATTAAAGAAAACAGATGTAGACAGTCAAGATGTGTGTGCATATTGTGAGGAGAAATAAACTTTAAAATGTAGTGAAAGCTGACACATTTGATGGGGAAAGAGCAAGAAAAACAAAACAATACATACTTAGATGGCTTGACGAAATACATATTTGTGACAAGAATACAGATTTGGTCAGAAGCTTGTAATTTTTTTAAATGGCTAACAATGATTGCCCACGCTTATCGGCATGACACATAAATATGAAGATGATGATATTATATAATAATTTGTAACAAAAGCACATAAAGCCAGTACTTTAGCAGTACTAATGTTATTTGTTATTGTGTCAACAGTACTGTTGATAGTACAGCTTTTAAACAGTGGCATAGTGTTGTTAAAGACTATAAGACGCGGAAATAGTATTGTGTACTGTTTAAGATTTATCCATTTTACACAATCCTATTTAATTATTGAAGAATTTAATAATAATTCATTGGAAATTGGGGTGGTTCAAAATGATATTGCTAGTTATGAATATGAACTTCGGTTTTCTGGAGTGGGTGTGTTAGTCCAAATAGATCAGCAAATAACATAACGACAAACACCAGCATTGCTAAACATGCAGTACGCACATGTAGCCTTGAAAATTCTGTTTTTTAATCAGGGATTAACTTTATCAACAGAACATCCTCGTTGCCCAATTTCGCAAAGAGAAACCATGGACATGAGAGTAAAAACAACACTCGGCAACACTCTCTTGCTTCTCAGAGTTTTAGAGAAGGTGGGTAGTGCATGCATATAGAGGGTTCTCACCACATGCATAGACACGGTTGTTGAACATTTGTTTGCCAGGTTAAAGACTAGTTAATGAGAATAGAGTAACTGAGTATTTATATCATTATGCAGAAGGTCAGATGTTGTTGAACACAGGTTAGAAGTGTTCAGTGGTTAAACAAAGTGTTTCATGGTTAAACTAAAGTTTCAGAATGTACTCATGAACACAGTTAAGATATCAGATATTTAAAACAAAATATTACAGATTAATAACAAGATAAAGGTTTCATTTGTTATATATTGAAACAACATATAAATGGCTAATCATAGTTATGGGTATTAATGCAACTAAATTTTGAGATGATAGATAGTTAAATAAACGTTACTGATATTCTCTTGAATAAATTAAATTCATATAGTTAGGTGCATGTTTCTTTTAATTTTTGCAAACTTTTTCAATTTTTATAACAATTTCAGTTCTTACCCTTTAAATGTAAATACATTAACTATGATTCATCTTGGTGTGAGGCTTAACGATTGTTCTAGAATGCTTGTTTGTGTTCTGAGGTAGATTCCCTTTGTCTTGGATTTTATTTCATGAATGAAGAATGTCTTGCTTCTTAATGCCAGAGTTAACAGATTGTGTTATGTGGCATGTCAAACAGCATGTGAATGCATGATACAGAATTGTCTGGCCACTTCAGATGGACAGGTCTGTGATAGTAGCACTTGTGCATGGAATGTATTTCAGGCTCTGCTATGCTGAGAGATAGAGCTGGGGCTCATCATTTTTCAAATGCAGGTCAAATGAACATAGTTCAGTCAGTAGTGTGGGTTGGCCTTGGTTACCCAGCCTGCATCTGTGAGGGTTATTGGGGTGGAAGTCAAATATTTTCAACACGGAAGCTACAAACAATATGTTGTATATTTTGCTGCATCTCGCAAGGTGCATACTGCAGAGTGATATATATCATATGATGTGAAGAAATGAATAATACTTCAGCTGAAACATTTAAAACACATAGTCACAGGTATTGTTTCAAGTGTGGAACATCTGTTATCCCCATGGTCATTTCAAATTTACCAGGAACTCTTTCTGTTTGCACAAAACCAGCTTGAACTGCCAAATTGCTAATACCTCACTTTATTTGAGCAATAATTTATTGTTCGTCAAATATTTTACAATATTTTGATTCTCTGTGATTACCATTACAGATTAATGCTGTTTTTCTTGGTTTATATTGTTTGTTAATGATAGTGAATTTCTTTGGACTTCATTAAGCTTCTTTGTCTCTAGGCTATTGTTTGTTGTGTTATCTAATCTAAACAAAAATTCTGCGCAAGTCTGAAATGTCCTGAGTGTCGCTGTTTGATTTTCCTTTTTCTTATTGCTCATTGATGTGCATTTATTCACTTGCCTTCCATCTGTGCGATCAATTGTCAGTGTTATTTAGGCTACAGCTCATTCTATTCTACCAAAATATGTTTTGAAATGTACAAACTTATATACTAGTGAGTGTGTTAAACATTTTGTATTGTGTTCTGTAGTCTATTTATAACCTTCTAGTTAGACACCTCTCATCTCTAAGGCGTGGTTATTTATTCACCATTGATCTTCATGATCCATCCTTGTCCGTTATATAAATAAGGCTGTAAATAAATAAGTTTACTAGCTTTTAAAAGTATATTTTTATGTACATACTTACAAACATGAATAACATTTTAATTCACCTCTTGGTTTACTGGTAAACAGGCTAATACATGTGGATAGTTCCTGGGAAAAAAATATTACTTTATAAAATAGACCAAAGTTTGCCAGAGAATGTAGGTCTGGTGAATCAACTCAACAATACCTGTGAAGACTTCAGGTGCACCATACCCTTCGTAAACCATGTTAGAATAGATCATAGCAAATGTTGATTGCTGAAGACAAATAAGAAGATACTGGTGACATCCAAGATTTGTTTAAACACGGCAAGTAATCTTTGTCTCTGCACAAGAAATAACAAAGGTGCCATCTATCCAACAATCTAAATACAGAAGCTCTTAATTAAACTGGTAAACAGCTAAACATTTGTAAAAAGGGTGCCCAACATGTAGCACAGAGCACAATATTGGCCTCCACCAGCTCCATTGCGGTATAAACACCAAGAATCTGACTGTTACATTTGTTAAGTATGTTAAGGCTAACGTTTGTGGGACTGTGAGTCGTGGACCATTTTGCAGTCACTGAATAATCATGTAGGGATTGCCATTGGAAAACAAGTGGCAGCTGGAAATATCTGTGGGGAAAAGAGGCACAGGCAGACCGAGAGAAATGATGCTGGATGGGCTGTAGCACGGAGGAATATCATCAGCAGAGTAGATCTAGAACACCAGAGATTGAGATCTGTGAAGAGACGAGAAATCCTTGACCAGTTGGCAAGGGTACATGATGACACAGATAAAGAAAATTGAGGCTCTTGAACTTAAATTGTACAGAAAAATTCTTTGATGGCTGTGGATCAAGAAGAAGGAGCATTCTTCAAGATCTGAACATTGAAGAAAATTAGCTTATTAACGGCTTCAGTCTTGGAAACTGAAATACTTATGGCCAAATTAAATGTCATAGTGGTTTGGAAAAAACATTGATGGAAGGCATGGTTCCTGAAAAATAGGCATGGGTCAACAAACAATAATTTTGGCACAGGGCATTGAAGACACCTTAAGCATGAAAATACATGAGACAAGGGAAAATGGCAAAGGATCTGTTCCTTGGGCCATGATGAGAGTTGTGTTCTACAAAGGGCCTGATATTAGATTATGCTGAGCAGACAGTTCAGCAGTTTTGGGATCAACAGCAACATATTCAGTTGTTAGCAAACACTGAAGAATAATTACTATGATAAAAAAGATGTTGCATGTCCATTGCAGAATGTTGCAATCAACCCCAATCTCAGGTTTAGTAGGCAATTGTATGTTTAGTAGTTTGCCTTTGCTTTCTGAACGAGAAGTCAACATTCAAGTCCAGCTGTTTAGTGTAGGGAATTAACCCCATACCCCGCCTTCAGCTCACTGGAAGTTCAAGCACATTAAGCCCCGGAGCCATGCAGACTCCTCATTACTGCAATAGTAACCATTCAAAATATTACACATAGGTCTTTATAGAAACTTCACACTTAATATATTTTTACTGTGATAGTAACCATTGAAAATTTTACACATAGATTTTTATAGAAACTTCACACTTAATATATTTATACATAACACTCCAGGAATTCATTTTAAGAGATTTAATTTTCTTTTATCTGTAGATCGAAGAAAGATCAATGGTAAGTTCTTGGTAGCTATAGCTAAATCACACTTCTCACACATGCACAGGTCTGTGGAACAATTAAGTCACACTTCTCACACATGCACAGGTCTGTGGAACAATTAAGTGCCTTCTAGCTCAGCTCTCTGTTCTTCTTACATGTAAATATGTCTTGCATATAACATCAGAATACATGCCGCTGGTATTCTGTATTTATAAGGAGAATTAAGTGGGTGTACAGTGTTAGTAGTTTGTCCTTACCGGTGTCATCAAAATGAACCATTTAAGATTGCTTAGCACATTGAATGATGAGTGAAAACATTTGATGAAAACGTGAACAGTTTCATGGCCTAAGATTCAGGGGGTATTCTTGATGAAGATGGAGAAACACTATGAGAGTGAATGTCTTGGCTGGTGAAAGATCATCAGAAGATGAGAGCGTAAATTTACCTGATAGCAAAAAACCAGTGGTTTAGAAAGAAAAGCAATGGTAGGCATGGTTCTTGGAAGAACATGTGTCGACCAATAAGACAGTGGGTACAGGACATTATGGGCATTGATATGCATGCAGCAGGGAACTGGGGAAGGTTCGACAATCTTTCCTGCAGGTTCTGATGAGAGTGGTATTCTGTAATGTACTTGTTACATGATGATGGTGAATGGCAGAGATGCTTATATATACATGAATCTCAACTAGATAATGGTGGTGAATGATAGATACTTATATATACATGAAGCTCAACTAGGTAATGGTGGTGAATGATAGATACTTATATATACATGAAGCTCAACTAGATAATGGTGGTGAGTGATAGATGCTTATATATACATGAAGCTCAACTAGATAATGGTGGTGAATGATAGATACTTATATATACATGAAGCTCAACTAGATAATGGTGGTGAGTGATAGATGCTTATATATACATGAAGCTCAACTAGATATTGGTGGTGAATGATAGATGCTTATATATACATGAGGCTCAACTAGATATTGGTGGTGAATTATAGCTACTTATATATACATGAGGCTCAACTAGATATTGGTGGTGAATGGCAGAGATACTTACATATACATGAATCTCAACTAGATAATGGTGGTGAATGGCAGAGATACTTATATATACATGAAGCTCAACTAGATAATGGTGGTGAATGATAGAGGCTTATATATACATGAAGCTCAACTAGATATTGGTGGTGAATTATAGCTACTTATATATACATGAAGTTCAACTAGATAATGGTGGTGAATGATAGCTACTTATATATACATGAAGTTCAACTAGATATTGGTGGTGAATGATAGATGCTTATATATACATGAAGTTCAACTAGATAATGGTGGTGAATGATAGCTACTTATATATACATGAAGTTCAACTAGATAATGGTGGTGAATGATAGCTACTTATATATACATGAAGTTCAACTAGATAATGGTGGTGAATGATAGATGCTTATATATACATGAAGCTCAACTAGATATTGGTGGTGAATGATAGCTACTTATATATACATGAAGTTCAACTAGATAATGGTGGTGAATGGCAGAGATACTTATACATACATGAAGGTCAACTAGATAATGGTGGTGAATGATAGATACTTATATATACATGAAGTTCAACTAGATAATGGTGGTGAATGGCAGAGATACTTATATATACATGAAGCTCAACTAGATAATGGTGGTGAATGATAGAGGCTTATATATACATGAAGCTCAACTAGATAATGGTGGTGAATGGTAGATACTTATATATACATGAAACTCAACTAGATATTGGTGGTGAATGGTAGATACTTATATATACATGAAGCTCAACTAGATAATGATGGTGAATGACAGAGGTGATGATGAAGAATGATAAGAAACCAGCAGGAACAAAGTAAACTCAACAAATGTTTGAATTTGAGTCTTCAGTCACGGGAAAAAACAGAAGCATGCAGACAGTAAATAATATCTCACTTATTGCTTTTTATTTTCAAGGAACTGTTCTTCATTTAGGTTGACATGTTTATTTCTTATGTTTGCTTCGTCACTTTTTTTTTCTAGCTTAATTACAATTGCCCTTTTATATTGTTACTTTTTTCTGTTTTAAATTTTAGAACCTCAGTGCTTTTAGGGGGGAGGGACATGAGTGGGGATGTTGCAGACATGTGGCTAGATGTAATGGCATGGTGTTAAAACCACTCACTGCATGATGATTTTGGCCTTTTTGAAAATTAAGTTGATACCTGTAATTTATTTATGTTCTTTTTAAGTTTTGTTTCTGTTATTTATTAGTTGGCTCCTTTTGTTTATTAGTTGCCCACAATTGACATTTTATTTCATTTGCTGTTATGTTTGGTTTGCTAATCCACTAAACATTATGTTGTCCATCCCTTAGTGTACAAAGCTACAAGTAAAAAGAAAGAAGGTAAAGTATTTTCCTGGGGGGAAAGTAGCTTTGTTTTGATTTGTTTTGTTCTTTAAAATGGCTGCTAATTTTTCTGAAAGCAACTCTAGTAGTTGAAGTTAATGTAGTATGTGCCAAAGTGTTATTGTTTGTTTTTAATAGAGATCCTGCTTATGATTGCCAGTGTGGAGAGGTATGTGAAGTAAGTACTTTATGCATGATTAAAGAGGCTACAAGACTTCTGTATATGTCTGTAAGCTTCCTTAGGTATCTGTATCTGCATGTTTGGTAGAGTGCAGAGAGTTTTTGGTACAGAGAATGTACAGACATATGTCTTCACAGATGTATTTAAAGATAGCACTTACCAGCATGCAGTGATAAAGGAAAGAAACTCATCTTTGGCACCATCATTTAGCATATGTTCATATTAACTACTAAATTCTGTCTCAGGAAAATGTTCTTTCATATATGTATTATATCAAAGTGTGTTGTAATTATTACTATTGTATTATCTTATGCATACCCATGTTTGGACAATGCACAGTATATTCCTATGTAGTCTCAGTAACAGTGTGAAATGAACCCAAAAAAAATTATATTAAGATCCTGCAGATCTTAATATACCTGTTTCATTTTATATTGTTGTATCCTGCAGTCGAGATCTTTCTTATTGAGTGCATGCGTCACAAACTGTTGTGTATTTGTAGTGTCTCGCCACAAGACATACAGCCATATATATTTCTTCTATGCTCTATATTAAATAGTTTTTATTTGAATATCACTGTATATTTATCATTTGTATAATGCTCCTCATCTGTAGTTCACAACCGTGTTATATAGTTCTCATTGGTATGCTGTCTGTCAACATTAATTCTCTCTCACGTGCAGTCCTTCAGCAATAGGTCTCTCTTACATTCTGTCTGTGAACATTAGTCCTCTCTCATATGCTGTCTGTCAGTGATAGGTCTCTCTCACATGCTGTCTGTCAGTGATAGTTCTCTCTCACATGCTGTCTGTCAGTGATAGGTCTCTCTCATATGCTGTCTGTCAGTGATAGGTCTCTCTCACATGCTGTCTGTCAGTGATAGTTCTCTCTCACATGATGTCCATCAACATTTAGTTCTCTCTCACATGCTGTCTGTCAGTGATAGGTCTCCCTTACATGCTGTCTGTCAGTGATAGGTCTTCCTTACATGCTGTCCATCAGTAATAGTTCTCTCAGTGATAGGTCTCCCTTACATGTTGTCTGTCAGTGATAGGTCTCTCTTATCTTACATGCTGTCTGTCAGTGATAGGTCTCCCTTACATGCTGTCCATCGGTAATAGTTCTCTCTCACATGTTGTCCATCAACAATTAGTTCTCTCTCACATGCTGTCTGTCAGTGATAGGTCTCCCTTACATGTTGTCTGTCAGTGATAGGTCTCTCTTATCTTACATGCTGTCTGTCAGTGATAGGTCTCCCTTACATGCTGTCCATCAGTAATAGTTCTCTCTCACATGTTGTCCATCAACAATTAGTTCTCTCTCATATGCTGTCTGTCAGTGATAGGTCTCCCTTACATGCTGTCTGTCAGTGATAGGTCTCCCTTACATGCTGTCCATCAGTAATAGTTCTCTCTCACATGTTGTCCATCAACAATTAGCTCTCTCTCATATGCTGTCTGTCAGTG
This sequence comes from Cepaea hortensis, assembly GCA_963921405.1. Taxonomy (NCBI): domain Eukaryota; kingdom Metazoa; phylum Mollusca; class Gastropoda; order Stylommatophora; family Helicidae; genus Cepaea; species Cepaea hortensis. The sequence goes on from OY992877.1 coordinate 198,123,956, forward strand.
ATAGGTCTCCCTTACATGCTGTCTGTCAGTGATAGGTCTCTCTCACATGCTGTCTGTCAGTGATAGGTCTCCCTTACATGTTGTCTGTCAGTGATAGGTCTCTCTTACATGCTGTCTGTCAGTGATAGGTCTCCCTTACATGCTGTCTGTCAGTGATAGTTCTCCCTTACATGCTGTCTGTCAGTGATAGGTCTCCCTTACATGCTGTCTGTCAGTGATAGGTCTCCCTTACATGCTGTCTATCAGTGATAGGTCTCTCTCACATGCTGTCTGTCAGTGATAGGTCTCCCTTACATGCTGTCTGTTAGTGATAGGTCTCTCTCACATGCTGTCTGTCAGTGATAGGTCTCTCTTACATGCTGTCTGTCATTGATAGGTCTCTCTTACATGCTGTCTGTCAGTGATAGGTCTCTCTTACATGCTGTCTGTCAGTGATAGGTCCCTCTTACATGCTATCTGTCAGTGATAGGTCCCTCTTACATGCTGTCTGTCAGTGATAGGTCTCTCTTACATGCTGTCCGTCAGAGATAGTTCCCACTCACATGTTGTCCATCAACATTAGTTCTCTCTCATAAGCTGTCCATTAGTGATAGTTCTCTCTCACATGGTGTCCCTCACAGATAGTTCCCTCTCACATGTTGTCCATCAGTAATGGTTCTCTCCCACATGCTGTCCCTTAGTGATAGTTCTTGCTCACATGCTGCCCCTATCCTGTAGGAATCATATAATGTCCTTCTACTATATCTCTCATTATTTTAATACTCATATGCTTTAGTTGTCATTCTTGTAATGCCCTGCTTCTGTAGCTTTCATTTAAATCATGAATGTCTTTCAGTGCTCAAGACCTTAGAATAACAGAACAATATTTCTTATTTCTTAATACTGCCTTTGCTGTGAAAATGTATTTCCCTTGACCTTCTTTTAGAAATTAAAACCTATATGTTTGAGTTATGTCAAGAACCGACATCACAGCGCTTGGGACATTCTTATACGTGCTCCGTCTTTATCTTCATCAATCTGTGAAGAGTCCCATACTAATGCTACCAGTAGCAGTCTGATTATGTGTCCATCTTGTCTTTCCTGTGAGTTTTGAGTCTCAGTCAGAGCCTCTGAAAACTGGAAGGATAAGGAGATGGGGTCACTGGTTGCATGGGTTCTAAACATCGTTTGTATATTAAAATAAACTGATGCATAGTCTTTGTCCCAGCTGTACACCATCTAGAAGGATGTCTTGATTTCCACTACTTGTATCATTGTTAAAAAGTTTCACTACTTAATCATCATTAGTAGATAAGGTCACTACTTTCATCATTAGTAGATAACGGTCAAAACTTTCATCCTTATCCGATACAGTCATTACTTTCATCATTAGTAAATGTTTTGTTAACTTGGTAGAGTATAAATTTGATTCACCATTGGAAATATTCTGCTTTTTAGTGTTGAGCACCCAGTTACTTCTCTTCTTGATTCCTCCATTTTGTGTGGATTCTTTGAATATTTAGCAGGAAACATTTGGTAAATGACTTCATTTAGTTTATTTTGTAAATATAACATCTCGTACTGCCGGGCATTTTTTGTAACATTGAAAATTAAATCAAACACTTTACCTTCATAAGATGATTTATTCATAGAAGAAAATATATTGTTTTTTAATAGGGATATTTACACATTTGATAGTGTGCAGATTTTGTCATGTTGACTGTGTATGCTTTCTCTATTTCATTCTCATTTGTATTCCGCTCTATATTCTTTTTTATTCATGTTTGACTTGCAGAAACTGATGCAGACAGTCCTATCAAAACTGGGAGTGAAGAAGCTGTAATAACATCCAGCACAGAAGAAGTTATTGAGCAGGGACCTAGAATTCTGGCTCCACCAGAAAAGGTAGAAGTGGTGGAAGAGACAGTGCTGAAATCCTCGGTTGATGTGGCGGCAACTGCAGCTACGCTACCCTGGGAGTACAAAGAAAATGGACAGGTAATATTTCTTCTGACTTTGGTAACATCTCCATGTCTTCTGTGAATTGATAGTTATTCTAATTTACATTATATGTGGCAACTTCATGTGACCTTTTGTACTTCGTATGACCCTTGTATTTTATATGATCCCTTATACTCCGTATGATCCCTAATTCTGTCTTCGAGGGCAAGAAAGGAAACATTACAACCACCCCCTCATGGGAATATGAATACTAATTCTTTGAGATGGCTGCTGCATGGAAATACTAATATGTGGGAATGTTGATCGTGGTAACATAGCATTCGTATGAGCCAGGATGTTGTTTAGAATCCCAGGTTAGCATTGGTTAACGTGTTTGCCTGGGTGTCCTGCACTCAAATCCTCAAAGGGGATTTTTTTCATGACTATGCAGTAGCTGGAAATTTAAGTAAAATGGCCGTTATAAATTAACATAGTTAGTTAGTCGCAATTCCAACTTCATGGCAACGGATTGTCTCCATTATGTTCTGTTCTTGTGCCAGTGAATATCACACAAAATGCTCCTCGCTGCCCAATGTGAAAAGTGGAAAAGACATGAGTCTCGACAAGCCAACAGCCTGCACAGGTACACTATGCAGAATGCCAGCACAAAAGTCCTCCACGAAAAATACAGTTCATCGTCGATGGAATCGGCAGTCATCAGAAAGACTTCATTGACCCTGGTTTTATCCAATATGGCGCGGTCTCTTTCCGCAGGGCGACCCACCAGAAGTGCCGCACAAAGCACGAACTATGTAGCTCCAGTGACAACTCTCAGTAGTCCCCTGAAAAATGCACTCGTGAACCAAAAAGGCAAAACAGTTAATTCAGCAACAGCCGGCCGCCATCGTTCTGAACATGCATTTCACGCACACACAAATGTGGACAGATGTAAAAGCATTTCACACGAGATTCACAGCTCACAGTGTCGTGCCACGCTCTCTCCATAGCAGGTCAATGAAACCATGCACTACCAGTCCAATATGAGGAAAACGTGAATGTAAATCGTAACCACAAGCATAAACACTCCAGGGGCCTTAACGGTTCAAATGCCTATCCGCCATGTTGGGGACCGGAAATATATATATTTATATATAAGGGGTGTGCATTTGAAATCCGTTTGTGCCGTGCCGCACGTAATTGCGTACGTTGAACATGATCATGTCATAGTCATGTGATAAGTACTGACCAATGAATAAAAGAGCATGTGCTTATCGTCCCTTGATGCATAGGTTCTGTTTCTGACCGTTGAGAAAATAGCCAGGTTGGTCTAAAATCCGTCCAAAGAAGCTCAGAGAGCGGTGATTCAGTTTCTTTCATTTGAAGGATGTCGACCAGTGGACATTCATCGAAGAATGCAGGCAGCATACGGTGACAAATGTGTGTCGAAGACAACAGTGACAAACTGGGCACGAATGTTTCGGAAAGGACATCAGTTCACGGCAGATCTTCGATGGCCGGGTCAAGCGCATATTGTTGCAACAGAAAAAACCATCGCCAAAATTGATGCAGCAGTACAGATGAATCGTTGTCGAAAATATGCTGTGTCAATTGGGACAGTTCAAAAGGTTGTTCGTAAGAAACTGCAATATCGGAAGGTGTGTTCACAGTGGGTACCACGGATGTTGACCGACCACCAAAAAGAGGATTGCATGGGATGGTGTTTGAACCACTTGCTGCGTTACAGAGTGGAGGGTGATGCATTTCTCTTCCGCATAGTGGCAAGCGATGAATCATGGTGTCACCACTTTGAGCTGATCAGCAAAAGTGAGAGCATGCAATGGAAGCATGCTGGATCACCAAAAGCCAAAAAATTGAAGTTAAAGGTTTCCGCTGGTAAGGTTATGCTGAGCGCATTTTTTTACCATGAAGGGCTATTGTTGGCCGACTTTAAAGAACCTGGTGTCAACATCAACTCTACCCACTACTTGCAAACACTAGACAAGCTGCAAAAAGCCATCAAGAATAAACAACCTGGCATGCTTTCTCGCGGTGTGATATTGTTGCACGATAATGCTCGTCCGCATGTCGTAAAGGTTTTGCAGGAAACATTAGCAAGGAAGAAGTGGGAAATTCTGCAACATTGAGCCTATAGTCCTGATTTGTCACCATGTGATTTTCATTTGTTTGGAACTCTAAAAAAAAGCTCTCAAGGGGCAACGATTTCACATAGATGCAGACATAATGAACACGGTAAACACTTGGTTCAGTGAGCAACCACAATCCTTTTTTGCGGACGGCATTCGCCTACCTAAGCAATGGGATGCTTGCCTGAATGCCTACGGTGACTTCTTCTGACCAACCCATGGTGCATAATTCATTCAAAATGAATGCTTTGTTTAATTCTACCACACCTGTTAATGTTTCTTTCATGCTTTTGTAATAAAGCCATTGAAACGGGTTTCAAATGAACGTCCCTAATACATATGACCAAGTACTACAGGAGACAAATTAAAATCATAAATTGATTAGAGAAATTAGACGTAGACAGTCAAAATTTTTTGGACATGTTATGAGAAGAAATGGATTGGAGAACTTGGTGACAACTGGCAAGATCGAAGGGAACAGACCGAGAGGAAAATACCTGGATGGCTTGGCCACATGGCATGGACGAGACAGGAACACTGAGCTGATCCACGACGCTGGTAATCGAGTGAAATGGCGAGTCATGTCATGACCGCCCACGCTTTCCGGCATGGCACGGCACATGATTGATTGATTGATTTATATGTGACATATATATATATATATATATATATATATATATATATATATATATATATATATATATATATAAACATATTTCATTAAAATAAACATCTCTGTGAAATGTAAGGTATTATAGTTAGAGAAGCAAGAAATACTTGTTAATTTAGTTGCAGATATGAGCATAAGCTTAAATGTGATAGAGAATGTCATTGCACTACAGGGTCGTCATGACTACGTTTCATTGGGGCCCTGTAAAGGAGCAAAGAATTATAACACTGTAGCCTACCAGCGCCAGCTCCATGGCGAAGGAGTTACAGGCGCAGTTCGTAATCCTGCATGCCACGTTCGAAACACAGCTGCGGGCGATTTGGCCGCAGCCCACCTTGCATTGGTATTTTACGAAATGGTATGGGTGCCTGTTTTTTCAGAAAGCAATGGCAAACTACTGAACATAAACTTGCCAAGATATCACAAACAGCATAATAATGCTGGGGTTGACTGCGATGTCCTGTAAAAGGATATGCAAGTAACATTTTTAACCTGCCATGCATGTTGTAAGAGGTGACAGGATAGTTGGGGTGAGACTAACTACCCCACGGAAAACTTGATCTACAAAATCCAACCAACCATGAACACGTCTAGATAAAAGAAAAGAAAAATAACTCCGTGAACTAAGATGAGATACAGCTCTTCTTCTAAAATGTGTGATGCAATGCAGAGAAAGCTGTATGGAGTCTGGATTGCCAACTGACCTTTCATGCAGGACAATCTCCATATTTGACACCTGGAATGTTAGAAATGTGATTTCTGAGGAAAATGCAATGAATACCATGGACAGACAGAAAAAGCAATGAGCAAGTCCTACAAGAAACAGATGAAAACCGTAAACTGATAGAGAAATAAGATGTAGGCAGTCAACATTTTTGGACACGTTATGAGAAGAAATAAATTGGGGAACTTGGTGACAACTGGCAAGATTGAGGGGAAAAGAACAAAGGGAAGACAGAGAAGTAAATATTTGAATGGCTTGACCACGCGGCATGGTGGAGACAAGAACACTGAGCTGATCCACAACTCTGGTGATCATGTGAGATGGCGAAACATGACCGCCCACGCTTCAACATGGCACATGATGATTATGACAGTAACAGCTAACTGGTCAGAAAGATATAACAACAATGAAAACATTTAAGTATTGAGAAGCTGTATTTCCAAGAATTTAGTAAACTATCTATATGATTGATAGCCCTAATATTTCATGTTCAGTTTTAGAGGCTCTTCAAATACGATTATCACTATTGGGTGCAATCTCAGCATTAAAAGTCAGCTGTTACGAGTCTCAAAGACTTTCTGTCCTGTTCCTCCGCAGTCTTCCTCTTGATGTCAACCCACATGTACCTGTGATGTTTTCTGTCTCTCGCACACTTGCTCTTCACTCTTCTCTCCAGCACAGCTTTCAGCAAACATTCATCTCCTTATATGGACAATGTGTATTGTTTCACCTTCATTTCATTCATTATGGTGATGTTTTATTCACTTAATTTTTCTAAGGCTTCTGTTTTAGTTTTCTTCTCTTGGTCTGAGCTTCCTCATATTCACTTCATATCATATTTAGTTCTATAGTATACACCTGACAAGATGTGGCGAAATATGCCAGGCTGAACTTTGTGTTTGTGTGTCCGTTGTTCAAATTTCTTCTATTCATCAGTATAATCATGTTGACTGTCTATGTCTAATTTCTCTAATCAGTTTACAGTTCTCATTTGTTTCTTGTAGAATTTGCTCATTGGTTTTTCTGTCTGTCCATCGTGTTCCATTGCCATCAGATGTTTTTCAGCTTGTCTGCTCATTGTCCACGTTTCACATCCATACAAAAGTATCAGTTCTATGTAGCACTTCAGCACTCTTTTAGTATATACATAATCTCTTCTCATTGTTAACTTTCAGGTTGTAAGAGATAAGTCTGGCATTTTGGAGACCAGTCTTGATGAGACTCTCCCCTACGAACCCAACCGGACAATAGAAGAGTCTGACGAAGAGGAGGAAAAACCTGGCCTGGATGAACAGATTAAAATGTTGGAGGAGGAGATAATCAAACCCAGTGTTCAGAAGGAATTCAATTTATCCCCACAGATTGTACAGCCAGCAGTTCCGCCATCACCTAAGAAAGACAGTGGAAACGCAGGCAGCGCCTTGAAGTCTGTCCTTTTATCTCTGGTAGCTGTTTTATTACTGTCAGTCATATTTTTTTATCTCGTGTTCTTCAGTCCTATACAACACCCGTTTATTTCCAAAGTTAGGGAGCACTTAGAATTTTTGGAGCCTGTTAGAGACTTTGTGGAGAAGAAAGCCAACCACATTGTCAGCTATTTCCAAAAGTAAGTGATGTTTATGCTAGAAGCTCTCTTATAATTACCTTCACTTCTTCACTTTGGAAAAGATCTCATTTCTTAAAGGCTTTGTTAGGCAGACTGGGCCGTGTCCAGGGGTTTACTCATCCTCTGTATTGCCATTTTGTTTTGGCTATTTCTTAGGCACATTTGTTATGAACAAATATTTCTTGAATTTTATATATTCATGTGTCAATCGCATGTCTTTTTATTTATTTTGAAAGTCTCAAATGATCTTCACCAATCAGAGCAGTGTCTTAAACAGGTTTCTGTTGGGTGCAAGACTAATGGAACCATACAATAAACATTCATTGGAATTGAAGGACACCCAAAATAAGTTTGGAGTAATCAATATTTGGAAGAAAATTATTCATTCAAGATAATCAAGCAATAGTATTTTTCAACAACATTACTGCATAATGTCTGTTTGCCTAGCTGTTGTTAATAATGAATTCATTTTTTTTTTTGTACATGGTGCTGTCGGTGTAGAAATTATGTCTGTAATTCTTGTACTCTATTTTCCTGAAATATTTCTTAGTTTGAATTTTTGTGATTTCAGAAATACTTATTTTATTTCATGTTGCCATATATTGTAGTGAAATGCTTATTGTTTTGAAGTTTATTGAAGTGCAGAATATTTGCATGTTTTTGAATCTTGTGTCTGACTGGTGTTATAAAATTTTTCTTACCTGGGTGCAAGTTTATGTGTGAGAGTATTTTTCTACCTTACATAAAACTTTACATAGCAGCCATCTTCTGTTTGCCCAGCTTATGATAGAAAATTCATTAATGATAGCAAGTATATTATTTCCATTAAATAATTACCATCATTCTGAGCACAAAGCGGGTGTCACACCACACAGGCATCATGTGTAAAGGCGCCATGTGTAATGCACATCACAAGTGCTGCCATTTATGTAATATAGTAGTAGCTTTTGATGTAGATAAGCTGTAGGTTGATCATACATTATTACATACAAACATTTTCATGTCTTTTTATCAGTTCAACTATAAAAGTTTATTGTTGCAAACAGGCAACAAATGTAAAATGTTAACTCAATGTTTTTTTTGGAAAAAGAAAATTACAGCGTGTTGTCTCATTGCTGGTGTGTGCATGGAAAATTGTGTTATGTACTTCGGTGTAGTAGTAGCTTACTCAGGTAATCAGAATCCAAACGTGAAGATAGGTTGTTTTTCTCTTATCAGCAAAACTTATTTGCCTTACTAAAGATTTGAATTCTAGTTGCTTGATCATCTACCTACATGTTATTAGGTGAGGTGCCTAAATAAAATAATTTCCTCCATCGATGCTGGGTTGGTTTTCTCTACAATTGTCAAGGTAGTTATAATTATGTGGGCACTAGAGAATAAGAACTGGATAGAAGTGACACATCAACAGTAGAAATTGGAGCGGAAATGCAGTAGAGGTATAACCATCAGATGTGAAAGATGTTTAAGTATTTTAGGTACAAGCACAAATTATATCCCTTGACTTATTAATTGCCTTGCATACAATTTAATCTTTATTTATTTATATGATGTTTATATCACACTTGTACGCATACATGCTACAGTGTAAGGCAATATGCATGAGAACTGTTTATAATTTAGACATGACTATTGTTTCCGTTGTTGAATGGTTTGGTGTCTATATAGTTTTTTTTTTATTTACTAACTGTATAGACATTTAGATGAAAATGCCATCATTTAGTGGCATTGGAAAATATATATTTTGTTACCTTCATTATCATGGGGATACTTTCATATATCTTTATTCTGTATATTTCTTCCTTGTTTATACATAGAATAGTTTTATCGGCACCTTTGTGATATACGAATCTCACATTTCATGTGTATGTACATAAATAGATATACATATATATCCAGTGAGACTTTTGCATGGCGTAGTCTTGAAAATACTATAAACATATGCCCAGTAGTTTCAGGGTAGCAGCCATGTTGTTTTTCTTATCATAGCTAGTCACATATCAGTGTTATTACTGCACCATGTTATTTGTGTGTTTCTGGTGTGTCTTTTCTCACTATCGCTTCTCCTCACTGCGCTGTTGTAAATATGATAGCAAGGAAACTTTTCCTTTCTGTCATGTTTTAGTGTGTAAATCTGTTTCAGCGGTTGTTAGTTGTTATTTCCATGTTTATTACAATATTGTTAGCTGGCGTATTTACTTTGCTAACATTTGGGGATTTTATATTACCATTACTTTCTCTCTTACTCTTGTCCTCTTTGAAAACTGGGGTTGGATGTCTACTTATGTAAGAAATCACAAGTTGCTAGAACTTTTGTTACGAGAAAGAGTTTTTGAGGGATGAACACATGTTGTTATGAACAACTGAGTTTTTGAGGGATTAACACTTGAGGAGCGGCTGGCCAAGTGGTTAGAATGTTGGATTCTCCTTCAGGAGACCCGGGTTTGAATCCCTGGTAAGGTGCGGGATTGATTTTCTGTCGGGGGCGAAAAGAAAATCCTAACCTGCACAGTTCGTGGCGACTGTAATAGCCAGGCGGCCTTAACCCCTCAGGCTAAAAGACAACAGGTATGCTGATGATACAGTGTTGCTAGCAGAAAGTGAGCAAGAGTTAAAAAGCCTAGTTGAAGAATTAAACAGGCATGGTTTAGAATGTGCAAAAAACAAAAACTATGATAATTAACGTTGAAATATGTGGGTTTGCAGAAGAATATGTCGTATTTCATGGAAACAAAAACATGCAGAGGTTCTAGAAAAACTTAAAATGCCAAGAAAGCTAAGCAAAGAAATAAAAAAGATGCAAGTGAAACATTTTGGCTGCATTAAAAATTCAACACTCTAATGAAAACTGTACTGGAGGGTAAGGTTGAAGGCAAGCAAGCAAGAGGTAGATGATACAAGTGGAATAGAGACAGTAGTGATGTTTATAAGTGAATCATGGACAAATGGCAAAGTGAGAAACTACAAAGAGACCATAGAGATGGGGTTCTTCTTATTCTTCTGCGTTCATCTGGAGTGTATTTTCAGACGTAATTGCGGTGTGTCTCTTTATGCACCCTTGGGCCAAAGCCCTTAGGCCAACACATCTGACTTTAGCGGGCATTTTTTAAATCCAGGTTAGCCGTCCTGGGTGAGATGGGGTTCTAAAGAGGACTTTTGAGAACACCATGAACAGAAAGAAAGAGTAGTGAAGCAATCTTAAAAGAACCACCCAGTGAAGAGAATAATTATTGATCTGAGAGAAGTAAACAGTCCGCATCCTTAGGCCATTTCATCAAAAAAATGAAAGTGAATTTTATGGCAGCAGGAATGTTTGCAGAGGAAGCTGTAGAGATAAGATGCTAGACAATTAAACACCATTCTATGAATGAACAGTTGAGAGAATTGAGAATTATTGGCAACACTCGGACCAGGGCAGAAATTAGAAAATTATGTCCTATCCCGTATGACAATATTATATGAAAAATTGATCTATACTTTCATTAGGAGATCAAATTCATCACATTACATCCCAGAGGCTATCAACTTGAGGACCTTACGTTAAAATGAGCTTGAAATTTGTAGAGTGTTTATGTGTTAGCTGCTCATGGTTCACCGACCACGTAAGTGTCCATTCCAGTAAATGATGCCAAAATCTGTCTCTGCATTGCCCAGGCTCATAAATATTTGCTGAAGAGCTCACAGCTATATTATATACAAAATATTTCAATGTGTCTTCTCTTTGTCGGTCAAGAGAACGATTAACAATTCCTAAACTGCTTCATTTTTCAGCTGATCATTTTCAGAACATAAAGTACAAAGTAGATAATGTGCTCACATGAAGCTTGTTTTATATCACACATAATTCTGTTCACATTTCATCCTGAAATCCAGAAGCAGAAGCCTGCTATGATCTGTGGTGTGTTCGGATCGTCACATGTTGTAGGTCTGAGTGCACGGAGGCATAGATGGCCAGAATTTACCACCCATAGCAAACAGCGAGTTCAGATATCCAACCCTCATCCGACAAAGCTCATGCCATAGTCAGCGCAGCTTCTGAACCCTTCCACCAACATGCCCGCTGCCTACTTAATACTCTACTACTATTCAGTTTTCAGAATCTCTTATATAATTCATCTACAAATCCTAAATACCCTTAGTTTTGTGACTTAGCTGTAACATTTGGTATTCTTGCATGACTTGCTCAGAAGCTTTGTAGAAGGGTGGAAATAAAATATTAGGATGATTTACCTTTTGTTTATTGTAGTTAATGACATCAAATGTTGCTGTTCATGGTAATGTTTATGCACATGTTAGCAACAAAGCACAGTATAAGTGCAGTTTGATGCCATTCAAATACATCTTTTTTTTTTTCGTGACCCTTGTTTAATCATTGTTAGTTTCTTATGCAAGTGATTAGAATTCTTTAGCACAAAACAGATTATCAATTAATAAATTATATAAGTAATGATTTAGTCCGGATTCTTGCACGGTTTGATATTGGCTTATTTTAGCTTTCCCATTCATGTTCTATTCAATAAGTCTTGTTTTGTTCATTTACAAAGCAAGATTTTGATTTTCTCTTTTGTATGTGTTTATAGTTTTTTTCCTTCATGTAAATGTGATTAATTTGCTTGTTTATTTAATAATATAGTGGTTACAATTATACCTTATTTCATCAAAGATATGTACAAACATTACCATGTTTCCTGTGTGATTGTTTAATTAAATTTACTTAAATGTTATTACATTAGCCGAATTTCATGCTAGCTGAGTGAGTGGCTGTTAGTTGTTATTTTTGTTAAATGTAACTTCTGGATTCCTTTTACTCACGTGCAATCTCGTCGGTTTAAACAGACTTGGTGTATTCATTCAATCCTTTTACCTTGATCTTTGTGTCCTTGCAGATGGATGCATTTCTATATTATTCATTTTATGCTTACAGTTTCAGACAAAAATGTGTAACCACAAATATTTTTGTAATCTTATTTTCTCGAAATGTTTACAATTCGGATTTCTCTTGAAGTATTTGCAATTCTGATCTTTTCTGTTTTGTGTATGCTGCCAGTTTGGATGCAATGATCCTCTACTTTTTAAAGAACAATTATTGATAAAACAATATGTTATTGGCTATTTTGGATTGATCCCAAGATCTGTTATTTGCTGTTGCGTGAATGCCCTTGTTCAGTATACTCGACATGCAGTAGCATCATGTGCACTCACTTATACAGTTGGACCCCAACCTATATAGCTTTGCGGTTGATTCAGACTCACCATGTTTTGAGTGATTTAACATTCAAGGCATGTATTTCCTTAGTGAATTTAGTCACACAAGCCACAAATAATTTATTGCCTAGCATATTTTGCTGTATCTTGTTGGGTGCATAATGCATAGTACTGGAGATTTGTCTGGGAAAGTTAACACTATTGACCTAAAACTGACCATATTGTCCCTAGCGTGTCACTGTGAGTTAGAGGATAGGGACCTAACACCATTTTGTAACAACTAAGAATAATGGGAAAAGAGATAGAATAGAGGAAGGCAGCAAGAGATAATGTTTGATAGCCTTTCATGTTGGCATGGAAAGATATCAGCACATGAGTTTCCATCATTCTGCTAGGGAATGGCTGCTGTGGAGAAGTATTATCACTGAAGTGGGTTGACATGGCACTTTACGGTGTTCCTTAATGACATGTACTATAACAAGTACTTGATCTCTTCTTCTTCATGGACCAGATCTGGGGGAGACATTGACAACCATCATTGCCCACTCCTCCTTGTCATCTGACATTCTCATGAATGAGGGATGTGTGGCTTCCAGGCTCACCTGTGACTTGTCCAAAACTGATTCATGTGGATTTTTACAAAATAAAGGATGGCAGACTTCTCTTCTCTCTCTTCTTTCCTCCAACCCCCTTTATCTGTCCTGGGGCAGCGGATTGAATGTCTAGCCTTCTCACACAGTGGCTGAAAATGCTGAGGAGCCGTGTGCACGTTGTGAGTGAACATTCCTCCAGCAATTGGAAACTAAAAGACAGCCACCAGGGCTTGGTGTCACAATTTCAGAACTTCTCTCCACACACACACATACGCGTTTTTTTTTTTGCATGTGTAATTCCATTTACATCCTCACCAATGCTGTCAAGTCTGTGCATTGTGCTGAGATTCTCCTAGTGTTGTCTATAGGAGGGAACTGGGACACTTATGGGAGAAAAAACCCAGTGTATGATGAAAGTGATCCTTACCAAAAACACAAGTATTTTCATGAAGTTGACATTGCTTATATTGTTTCCCAGCAGTTTATGCTTTCCACATACATTTCTCTATTATATACCTTTTGTTCATTCCGCCCCATAAACTTAATGTGTCATTTCCTTAATTTTTGATGGGTGATCAATAACTACTAAGAAAGCACTTTACAACACAATCTTCCTACCAACTCTATGTTACCAATGCCAAACCTGGACAATGACAGAAAAGGAGAAAAGAAAAATCAAAACAGCAGAAATGAGATTCCTGAGAAGAATACTCAATGTATCAAGAAGAGATAAGATCAGACATGAAGAAACCAGGATTAAAGTGGGGGTTGTAGCTGCGCTAGATTTTATTAGAAGGCAGCAAGTCAAATGGTTTGGCCATGCAAGTAGGTTACCAGCTAACAGTATACCACAACAAGCAATGATGTACAGACCAGAGGGAAGCAGAGGAAGAGGCTGACCACATAAACGATGGACTCAGGGAATAACAAGAGTCCATGGGAATATCGATACATGAAGCCTATAAGCGGGTACTCTCCTGCTGTTTATACTTCACCTCGACACCGCAAGGTACAAGAGGAACATGATGAGATGAGATGATCATGTAACACCTGCAGTTTCCTCTGTCCTTGATATTCTCAGCATTCTCAAAAACATTGCCTCTTGTGTCCCTATTACTCTTTGCTCAGCATTCACATCCATACAGATCTATTCTTCATTGACATGCTCAAAACCTGACTATTTGCTGACTATTGTGGCCATACCAGCCCTTGCAAGTTTCAAGTTTGTTCTGAATGGGTGCCTGTCCCTTAGCAATATAAGCATGGACTTTGTAAGGTAGCACTTGTAGCTTGCTAGAGCACAGTGTCAACAGCTATGCACCTCTCACATGAGATGACATCTCCAGCCCACAGTGTTTAGTGGTATGCGGGAGAACAGCCGAGCTTGCCTTGCTTCCATTGTTAGATGAATATGCATTATGGGTGACTGCTGGTAATCTTGATTCAGTTTTGAAAAATAATGATAAAAATTATGAGTTCCAATGGGACTATAATGTAACCATGTTAAGTCTTAGAATACACTCTGATGATGTGTGACAATTCTCCCGAAGTAGATTTTGGTGTTTGTAAATGGGCAGAGTTGCATGCTACTTGAAGTGACTTACTGTTTACCTAGAGTTAATTTACAATGTGGTCAGTTTTTTCAATGTGAAGCTGTCATGATGTGTCACTGCAGCAGATGTGAAGCTGTCGTGATGTTTCACTGCAGTAGATGTGAAGTTGTCATGATGTGTCACTGCAGCAGATGTGAAGTTGTCATGATGTTTCACTGCAGCAGATGTGAAGTTGTCATGATGTTTCACTGCAGCAGATGTGAAGTTGTCATGATGTTTCACTGCAGTAGATGTGAAGTTGTCATGACGTGTCACTGCAGCAGATGTGAAGTTGTCATGACGTGTCACTGCAGCAGATGTGAAGTTGTCATGACGTGTCACTGCAGCAGATGTGAAGTTGTCATGACGTGTCACTGCAGCAGATGTGAAGTTGTCATGACGTGTCACTGCAGCAGATGTGAAGTTGTCATGACGTGTCACTGAAGCAGATGTGAAGTTGTCATGATGTGTCACTGCAGCAGATGTGAAGTTGTCATGACGTGTCACTGCAGCAGATGTGAAGTTGTCATGATGTGTCACTGCAGCAGATGTGAAGTTGTCATGATAAGTTGTCATGATGTGTCACTGCAGCAGATGTGAAGTTGTCATGATGTGTCACTGCAGCAGATGTGAAGTTGTCATGACGTGTCACTGCAGCAGATGTGAAGTTGTCATGACATGTCACTGCTGCAGATGTGAAGTTGTCATGACATGTCACTGCTGCAGATGTGAAGTTGTCATGATGTGTCACTGCAGTAGATGTGAAGTTGTCATGACGTGTCACTGCAGCAGATGTGAAGTTGTCATGACGTGTCACTGCAGCAGATGTGAAGTTGTCATGACGTGTCACTGCAGCAGATGTGAAGTTGTCATGACGTGTCACTGCAGCAGATGTGAAGTTGTCATGACGTGTCACTGCAGCAGATGTGAAGTTGTCATGACGTGTCACTGCAGCAGATGTGAAGTTGTCATGACGTGTCACTGCAGCAGATGTGAAGTTGTCATGATGTGTCACTGCAGCAGATGTGAAGTTGTCATGATAAGTTGTCATGATGTGTCACTGCAGCAGATGTGAAGCTGTCATGATAAGTTGTCATGATGTGTTACTGCAGCAGATGTGAAGCTGTCATGATAAGTTGTCATGATGTGTCACTGCAGCAGATGTGAAGCTGTCATGATAAGTTGTCATGATGTGTCACTGCAGATGTGAAGTTGTCATGATGTGTCACTGCAGCAGATGTGAAGCTGTCATGATGTTTCACTGCAGCAGATGTGAAGTTGTCATGATGTATCACTGCAGTAGATGTGAAGTTGTCATGATGTTTCACTGCAGCAGATGTGAAGTTGTCATGATGTGTCACTGCGGCAGATGTGAAGCTGTCATGATGTGTCACTGCGGCAGATGTGAAG
Organism: Cepaea hortensis; assembly: GCA_963921405.1. Classification (NCBI taxonomy): domain Eukaryota; kingdom Metazoa; phylum Mollusca; class Gastropoda; order Stylommatophora; family Helicidae; genus Cepaea; species Cepaea hortensis. The sequence continues at coordinate 198,139,820 of OY992877.1, forward strand.
TTGTCATGACGTGTCACTGCAGTAGATGTGAAGTTGTCATGATGTTTCACTGCAGCAGATGTGAAGTTGTCATGATGTTTCACTGCAGCAGATGTGAAGTTGTCATGATGTGTCACTGCAGTAGATGTGAAGTTGTCATGTGTCACTGCAGCAGATGTGAAGCTGTCATGATGTGTCACTGCAGCAGATGTGAAGCTGTCATGATGTGTCACTGCAGCAGATGTGAAGCTGTCATGTGTCCCTGCAGCAGCCTGACCTGCACTTGTCTCAATCCCTGCCCCAGCCATTAATCCTGGAATGTACTTGTATAAGTTTGCTCCTGCCTGTTGCTTACTTAGACAAAAAATCTTGATGTAATCACCTCTTTCAGATAACAGTCCTGGCCAGCTTTCCTGTGTGTTTTTGTATATTGCAGCTGCATTAAAAGTTACCTAAACAATGACATGAAAATAATCATTTTTTAACAGTCTAAATTGTTAACAGTGTGTTCACCAAGGCCTTTAGGGTGTCAGTTTTGACATGACATTTGCTATCTAGAAATCATGACTCACTATTTTTTTAGGGTCGGGTTTTGACATGACATTTGCTATCTAGAAATCATGACTTGATGTTTTAGAGGGTCGGGTTTTGACATGACATTTGCTGTCTAGAAATCATGACTTAATGCTTTAGAGGGTCAGATTGTGACATGACAATTCTTCTTCTTCAGCGTTCCGAGCCATTGAGGTTCTTTGCTGCAGATACAATCCGTCTCCATTGCAATTGCTATCAAAAAATCATGTCTCACTATTTTAGAGGGTCAGGTTTTGACCTGACAAATACGATCAAGAAATTATGACTAACTGTTTAAGATGGTGTATTCTTTAGCAAGAAAACTCATTGCTTACTGTGCCATTTTCTACTAGACTTGATAGATTTAATTTTAAAATCTGTCATTTGCCGTAGGCTGATAGTTTACTCAACCACAGACTAGGGTGAAAGTTAGTGAGACAGGGTGCTATGGCTTTCACTGCCCCCTTTGGTTTTATCAGTGACAACATCATTGGGATAGTATTGTTTGGCTGCTGAGATGTGGTCAACTTGATCTCATAAAACAGTTATTAAAGATTTCTGTATGAAAGCAAGGCAGTTGGTGAGGTGCTGGCCTTGTAACTCTTTACATGTGTTCTATTCAAACTTAGAAGTCCACACTATGTTCCCAGTATGCCTTAATGGTAAATATAGAGTTTCTTTTCTTGTTAATTGTATTTGTTAAAGAAAGAATGTGTCCAGGATCATGGACAGTGAGTTGTTAGGAGGACATTATTCTAACATGTAAACTGGTTTTGTTGGACAGAAATGCTTCATAATTATGTGTCATGTCAAATAAGTGTTGGTGGCCGTAGTTTACCATCTTACACGATCTCCAGAAGTGGGACAAACAGTGCTGTGTTGGTTCAATTGTTCGGAGATGCTGTGAGTGTACCACACATGGCTTTTTAGTCTCACTTCTGGGAAATTGACAGTCTGTTACCTCGTAACTTTGTGTATCTGTGTGTGCTACAGGCTTATTGCATGGTTGTATGGTCATTAGGCAGACATGATGTTAACATAGTTCATACTGTGTAAGTGATAGCCATATTGAGAAGTGATCATTTCAGTGGTTCTTTATTCAAATATAAAACATTGCAGGTATGTTATAAGCTGCTGAATTCATTATTGCCCAGCTGAATTCATTATTGCCCAGTGTGTATTGTTTTTATCCTCTTAGTCTTATCTGAAGCAAAACATTTTCGTGATACACATCAAGTGATGGAGAAAACCTAGGCCGTGTAATTGAGTAAAGGAAGTTGGGGGAGAGTTGCTTTTTTTATGTTCTTCTGCAGCACTCAGTGACCTACTTCTACAAAAACTGCTCCTAGTGGGTAAAAAAATATTTGATTGAACATCCATTTTAAAAAGGAAGTTGTTCATCATTCATCATCAGTGTCCATTCAGTTTTTTGAACTGCATGTGTTGTAATATTGTAATGAAAGCTCCAGGTCTTCATATTTAGTCAGTACCCATAAACAGCTGCCACAGAAAATCAGAAATTTTTAAATATATGCATGCCTTGTTAAAATATTTTGTAAATCAAATTCTACATAAAGGCGCCAAATGGGCAAGAACAACAGATATTCCTTTTATAGAAGTTAGCATTGTATTAAAACACATGAAATGAATGAGATGTCTGAGAATAAATTCAGCTGCCTTACAAATTGGATGTTTAGTGTAATAGTAAAACAGAGAACAATGTTCCCTCTTAGTCCTCATTTAAGTACTTTACACAAATGAGTGGGTGTGTGAATGTTTACACCATTAAACGTGGTGTTATGTACAATATATGCTTGAAGTGTGTATTTTGAATCAAAACAAATCATCCAAATAAGTTTTCTGAACAAATGCTTGTATAGTTTACATAGGTGGCACAGTGAAGCTATCCATGTAGATTTGGGGAAGAGAGAGAGAAAAGTCAATGACTAATACAAAGCATGTAGAAAGAAACAAATAATATCTAACGGACATTACAGTTTGAACTAACCATTGGCAAATATAAAATGGTGCTGTCAATTTAAACCCAGAGAATAAGATCAGAATGAGGAAACCGAGAGAAAGGATCGAATACAAGGGGATGATGTTGCTGTGAAAGACGACAGTGCAACTAGGTTTTCAAGAAGCTAATATTGTGGACTAAAGCAATAACATCAGCAATAGAGACAAATTAAACACAGCGTAATAGAAAAGAATGAAACTTATTCACAAAGCTGAATACACAGGACAGAATCTACAAATTACTGTACCCTTGTGTTCCACGGAAAAGACGAAAGGTCAGTAATAATAATGGCTGATGATAATATCTGAAATATAGAAACTCAAGGGCTGGCATGTGAGAATTCATTCATTGTGATTATGATGTCAATTAAAGTAGATCACACATCATCAGTCATTTCAGTGTTTTAAATACACCCTACATTGATTTATTTTAGATGTTTCATACTTCTGCTGAACTCATGAAACAATGGTCACATTTCATAACAATTCTGACAGCTAGAAGATGTCACTGTCATTCAAATAATTGTTCTTTTTGTGTGTTTCTTATATTCATTATCTTTAGGCTTTTGTATTTGCTTTGCGTTTTAGAAATCATTGTGCAACTCTGCTACAGCTGATGTACATGCAAACACACACACACATGAACACACGCGACTTAGAGGGAACATTGTTTGAGGAAGTCAAACATTCATAGAGTGAATCACACAATGAGGGGACCAAACATGTTCCACACTGGTGATGCAATTATTATTTTGTGTATTATGTGTGCTACGCTTGAAGTCTTCTGCACCTTTCTATCTCTCCCCTTGTGCAAAAGACATTTTGTATGGTTGGTGAAGATGTAGAGTTCTGTACAAATAAATCACAAACGACAAAATTGGGAGTTGTTCTGTCATCTGTTTGTGTTGTATTTTCTCATTGCAATCAAAGGCTCGGCATGGCACATGATGATGATAATATATTCTCCTAACTCAGCATCAATGTACCATCTCCTTGGGGACTTGCAGAGCTTGGGGGTGGTGGTGTGTGTCTCCTCGGGGTATGGTGTCCGCCTCTAGTGCTGGAGATCCCGGTGAGGACCGGGATGTTTTCACGTGGACTTCTAGTAACAAAATTTCCCCTTGTTGGGTAGTGAGATCGGACGCCCATGTTGCACACGTAAAACATCCCTTCGTAGTTGGAAATCGGAAAAGAGTAGCCTAACGGCACTGCCCGGGCAAAAATTTTGAGTTAAAAATTTACCCAAAGTATTTCAGGATCCTCGCCGGTGCTACAGAGCTGAGATTCTCCGGACTCAGGCTTGAGTTAGGAGTAGAATGAAGCATTATGGGTTACACCTATGTGCTGTGATATTGATCCAACTAAACTCCTTTCCCTCTCCAAACTCAAAACTAGCTGGGTGTGCAAAACCGACATTGGAATTTCATGTCTGCAGGGAGGCATGTGAGGATGTAGCCACGCTTGGATTAGCCCGAGGTGGGCAGTGTTTCCTCCACTGGTTTTAGGTATGTCAACCCAGGGGCATACAAGCGTGCATAACATTCATGTGTTTTCAAATCAAACATGGACAGAACTGAATCTTCCAACTTCATCAGTGCTGTATATCTGCTTCTTGCCAGCTTTCACAGACTGTTATTCTGGTTGTGGACGTGAGCGATGTTTCCAGCATATAGGTCTCCATTGTTTAGATTTGAACTTGGGCAATGTTTCCAGCATATAGAGGTCTCCGTTGTTTAGATATGAACTTGGGTGATGTTTCCAGCATATAGAGGTCTCCGTTGTTTAGATATGAACTTGGGTGATGTTTCCAGCATATAGAGGTCTCCGTTGTTTAGATATGAACTTGAGTGATGTTTCCAGCATATAGAGGTCTCCGTTGTTTAGATATGAACTTGAGTGATGTTTCCAGCATATAGAGGACTGTTGTTTAGATATGAACTTGGGCAATGTTTCCAGCATATAGAGGTCTCCGTTGTTTAGATATGAACTTGGGTGATGTTTCCAGCATATAGAGGTCTCCGTTGTTTAGATATGAACTTGAGTGATGTTTCCAGCATATAGAGGACTGTTGTTTAGATATGAACTTGGGCAATGTTTCCAGCATATAGAGGTCTCCACCGTTTAGATATGAACTTGGGTGATGTTTCCAGCATATAGAGGTCTCTGTTGTTTAGATACGAACTTGGGTGATGTTTCCAGCATATAGAGGTCTCCACTGTTTAGATATGAACTTGGGTGATGTTTCCAGCTTATAGAGGACTGTTGTTTAGATATGAACTTGATGTTGCTAGCATCTTGAGATATCCATAGGCAATAGGAACATGTATATAGATCCTGGCATCTTGAGATATCCACTTGATGTGGATATATTTAGATATCCATAGGCTGGATATGAATGTGAATATAGATTCTAGAATATTGAAATATCTATAGGCTAGATATAAATGTGGATAGTTTCCAGCATATTGAGATATCCATAGACTGGATATGGATATAATTTCCAGCATATTGAGATATCCATAGACTAGATATGAATGTGGATATAGTTTTCAGCATTCTGAGATATCCAGATTAGATATTAATGTGGATATAGTTTTCAGCATTCTGAGATGTCCATAGGGCTTAAATGTGAACATGGATGATGTTACGTAACACTTCTTTCTTCAGAGGATGCAGTATTTGTGTATTTCTGGGGAGGATGTGTTATTTCATTTTCGGAAGTTTCCAAGAAACCACAGAAGACAGGTGGTGGGATGAAATTTTGAGGGCAGCAGACAGTTATTTGTTATGGTCTCAAGTTTTGCAACGGGAGGCACATGATCTCTTTATCAGAACAATGGCTAGGGTCACCCGGCCAGCATGGTCACTGCCAAGAAGGAAAGCAACAGCAAACTACCTTCTTTAAAAGTTGCTGTTTATCACGATCCGCCTAATTACAGATGATCACAAGAAAAGGACAGGGACGCTGAAATTAGCAACATGGAATGTTCGAACGTTAAGCAACAGTGGAAAATTAGATAACATCAAACAAGAAATGGAAAGAACAGAACATTAATATATTAGGAATGTTCGAGACAAGATGGTAAGGGACAGGGATAATGATAAGGGAACATTGTAAGATTATTTAATCTGAGGGAGAAGATCAGCAAAGAGGTGTAGCAATTATCTTGGATCAGGAAACATCAACATCTGTTCAAGGATATTGGGCTGTGTCAGACAGGGTTCTATTGGTAAACTTAATTCACTCTGCATCCTTTAGAGTCAGTGAAGAATCAGCTCATATGCCACACTGACATATATTTTTCATGGCCAGGTGCGCAAAATGTGATGTGGTCAGTACGGCCATCGTAGTCAGTTTTGCAAACCAGAGACATTTTTGGTGCCCATAGTTGACTCCTCCACTGTACTCGTGGGAATGCCACCATCCATCATGTGCCATGCCGATAAGCATGGGCGGTCATGTTCTGCCATTTCACTCGATCACCAGAGTCGTGGATCAGCTCCGTGTTCCTTCTTGACCATGCCATGCAGCCAAGCCATCCAGGTATTTACTTCTCGGTCTTCCCCTTGGTCTCTTCCCTTTGATCTTGCCAGTTGTCACCTAGTTCAACAATTCATTTCTTTACAAAACATGCCCAAAAAATTTTGACTAAGTCTAAGTCTAATGTCTCTAATCAGTTTACGATCATTTGTTTCTTGAAGGACTTGTTCATTGGTTTTTCTGTCTGTCCATGGTATTCTTTCCATTTTCCTCAGAAACCACATGCAGTGGAATGCCACCACTGGAGATTTAACTACCCGCTGTAGCGTAGTGGCTAGATGTTCGCCTGCCAGCCTAGTGGTCAAGGGTTCCAATCCATATCAAAGCAGCTGCCAGGTCAACCCAGCCTAAAATAAATACCAAAAAATTCTTGGGAAGTAAAGGCGGCAGCCACTGAGTGCCGATTGGTCTAAAAATATTGGCTAAATCTATGTGCACAATACACCTTAGACATGTAAAGGGAATCTTTGTTTACTTTTACCTTACTATATGCTAAGCGCACCTCGTGGCGTGTTTTACTTGACTGAGAATTTAACCCTGAGCTATTAACTAATATTAAACCATTGCACTAACTATAGCTCTTTAACCAGCTTCAATTTGTAATGATATGAGCTGAGTTAATCCTAGAGCACTGGTAGAGGTAACAGATCCTGCTGCCACCGGGGAATCGAATACTGAACCACTATATTCATATGCCTGTACACTAACCATTACACTACATGGTACAACAGCTAGCAGGCTTAACGTTTGTGGCTGCTGTGAGCAGTTCAAATCAAGGCCATCAATTTCTTAAGTTGCAAAAGCAAAGGGCAGTGGAAAGAATGTGGGGTGTTTTTTTTTTTTTGGTTCTTGTTTCGAACTCGACCGTAGTTCACACACGTGCGACTACTAGTATTTCTCCTATTTCAGAGGCACTTGTAATTGTAATCAAGGACGAGAGGTCAACATTTAAATTCAACTGACCAATGTGTGGCGCGAACCCACATCACACCGCTACCATGTCTCTGTGGTATCCTTAGTAATCGGACTCTCATTGTTCTTATTTATGTTTAGTGAGGGCCGTCACCATCGTACTACTCCAGAGATGCTCTGATCTCTTTAACATCCCCATCCATCCATCATGTGCCAAGCCGATAAGCTTGGGCGGTCATGTTTTGCCATCTCACTCAATCACCAGAATCGTGGATCAGCTCAGTGTTTGTCTCGACCATGCCACGTGGCCAAGCCATCCAGGTATTTACTTCTCGTCTTCCCCTTGGTCTCTTCCCCTTCAGCGTGTAATGACTGGTTGCACCAGTTATGCGCTAATAAATCAAGTGTCTGGTACCTTAGGCCTAAATGTTCTTGTCTGGCGGCCCCACACCTCACTCTGAACAAAGATTCCCAAGTGTCCTTACATTCATCTGTTCGTCCCAGTCTCTTAAGATAATGATGCCTGGCCGCCCATTGCCCTCCTTTGATCTCTGCCAACCAGTTAGCTCACTAATTATTACTTCTTAGTGCATGGCAGTCCCGTCCCAGTAAGAGGTTGGGAAATTCCTCAAGAATTAGCTCACATTTCTTCTTCTTCGTTCATCCGGAGTTTTTTTCCAGACGTGATTGCGTTGTGCCTGTTATAGCAGAGCTGCGTTCTTGCGCCGTTAGGCCGACTTCTGCTGGCATTTGTTGACCGGGTTAACCTTCCCGGGGGTTTCTTAGGATGTTTGACTCTCACTGTTGTGGTGTTATCCCCCATCCCAGCTGGCCCATATAGAACAGCCAAAGACATCCTGGTCAGCCCTCAAGGGAAGGCAGGGGCAGATCATGGGCATTCCCCGCCATCCAAGGAGGCTTCCATACTTGCAGAGCCAACACACAGCGCTCTGGTACTGGGCTCACCCAAGGAATCGTCACGTCCTGCACATGGCTGCTTAGCCTCACTTCCGTATATTGGGCCTTCCGTTCACCATAGGCTGTTCTTCCGGAAACCAGAAGTATGCAGTCTGCAGATGACATCCACACAGTGAGCTTTCGATTCGGACTTTCCACGTAATGGATTTGCTATCCAAGCAATATTCCATTTCGTGCCACTAGGACACTTTTCCACCTTTTATGAAGCCCACACAGTGGGCTTTCGATTCGGACTTTCCACGTAATGGATTTGCTATTCAAGCAATATTTTATTTCATGCCACTAGGACACTTTTCCACCTTAGCTCACATTTCAATGTGACCACAAAAAGGCTAGAATTTTCCAATGCAAATATAATGTAGCAGGCAATCAGTCGGATACACGCCCACATCTGGAAGCAGAAACCTGCTACTGGCTTGTTATATGACAGGGCAGTCACATTTTGTAGGCCTGAGTGTATGGAAGAATAGGAGGCCTCACTTAGCGACATGACAGATGCAGGAGTCAACACTCTCTCCCCTCCCCGAGCTCCTCCAACACACCAATCAGATACCGTGACTGAAAAGGAAGGATTTTCCTGTGTAAATATGAAAGAGTCAGTAATCAATGAGATAATTTGGTCAATGTCTGAAAAGTAGCATTCACAATCATAACTTGAAAAATCACATCCTGTGTTTGCTTTATGCTGCTGAGTTTGCTGGACATGTATTTCTTAAATATTGCGTGTCTACATCTGCTGAGAGCTGCAGATGTTACAAGACCTCTCATTAAAGCTACATGGAAAATACAATTGAAATGTCTGGGGCAGATCAGCAGAACATGTGAAACAGAAATTATTCATGTGGGAAAATACTGAGCAAGAGAGGCAGAGTAGTGTGGTAACACCAACTTCATCAAAATATCAATTGACATTAAGAACCGAAGAATCAAGGTCGCCAGTGCCTGCTCCAGTCTAGCCAACAGAATAAGCCATGTTGCATGAAAGTGTCTCTAACATTGAACTCTGTAACAATTTCTATGCTTATTTACAATGCAGCTTTAATGCCTTACTTAGGCCCCCTTACCATGCAAATCATCTTAACGCTCCACCTGCCATCCCCATGAACTCAAATTGTAAGGTAATTAGTACATTCGTACAATTGTTGATGTTTTAATGTTCTCTACAGTTCTGCATGTTTCACATCAAATAAAATGCTAGTATAAATTAATATTTTCAATGCTGACTGGTGTAACTTCTATGAAAAGGCACTTTTTAACAGAAACAAAATGCTTTATTTACCTAAAAAAATTGGTTGCTTCTATACAAAATTCATATGTTCCCATAGATGCAAAGATGCTGCTTCAGCTTTTTGTTAAAAAGTAAGAGACAGATCCAACATCTTGACTGCACACAAATATGCAAAACTGAAAAGATATTTTTTTAAATAAGTCCCGAAGCAGGAAGCTGCCTTGGCTCTGAAGAGATAAGGCCCCTACACTTTGTAGGCCTGTGTGCACAGACCAATCGGTGTCAGTCTTATCTTTGTTTGCAGACAACGAACCCAGGTATTGAACCCCCGTCTGACCACACCCATGACATCACCAGACTAACCCAGACTGTGATGCTTGACCAGCTAGAAGTAATACAAACAAAACAAGCCTACTGTATAAGAAAGCATAGTTTATTTCATATCAATGTTGTATGTTCAGTTCATGCATGAGAATGAGAAAACGGCACATTCCTGAAAAGAAGATCTTCATGTCAGGTTACGTATATTTACACAAAATGAATGTTATCTCTTGTGGTGGACATAGCACTATCACTGGACACAAGAATGAGCTGCTATCTATCCTATGGATTCCATCTTACAAAATTCCAACCCAAATTAAAGAGACACTAAACAAAGCCATTTAATTACAAATCTTGGTGTTGTAGCAACCTCATCAGGTAGAAGAATCAGCTGTCACAGACATGAAGAAGACTATAATCAGATGAGTAAAGCAGTTGTGATTCTTTGATGAGCCTCATATCTCTGCACAATCTGTTGCTCCTGCATCAATTGCACTGTTTTATTTGGAGGTGCCACCGCTGGCCACTGCACCAGCATCCGCACTAGTACCTGCGCCGGCACTGGTACCTGCTCCGGCACTTGTACCTGCGCCGGCACTGTTACCTGCTCCGGCATCAGCCAGTTTTTTCTCCTGTTTCTGGCGCATGATTTCCGCATCACTGAAATAAACATTACATCAGAAATATGAAATATGCGTTCGTAACCAAAATGAGCTATGGCATTTGAAAGGTGATATTGTATTAGAACAGTGATACAGTCAGTATCAAAGTGACTTACTTTAGTTTGATTATGTGGTTGTTTCGGGATTTGAAATTTAAATATTGAGCACAACCCACTACTGGCAACGCCGATCGCATTCCGGTATGAACCTAAGGCCTATCCACGTCAATATGGAAGCACTATACTCGAGTTTCGCCCTTGTTTGAGCTCGTCAGTAGTGCATATCCCTGACCGGATCCGGAAACAGTCCCGGATCACGCGTGTGAAGCGGGTGTGTAACCACGCGGCACACACTGGACACACCAAATTATCACAACAGAACACCACAACGCTACCCATCGTAGGCTATGCTCAAGATTGCCCAATCGCCGCGACTGACGTCCGTCAATCGATGGGACCCGAACGATCAGGACTTCTCACTGGCAAGGAACACCAGGCCTCCTAAATCCAGTGAGCAATAATAAATTGATTATGTGGTTGTTTCGGGATTTGAAATTTAAATATTGAGCACAACCCACTACTGGCAACGCCGATCGCATTCCGGTATGAACCTAAGGCCTATCCATTGCCCGTGAAGGTCTAGCTTCCAATGTATGAGAATAGATCAACACTAGAGCTTGGATAATATTTTCTTCTAGTACTGAGAGCGGACAAATGCAGTAGTGCAGTGTCAAGCATACCTGCCTGGTTGTCATGTGTTCAAACCCAGGATCACTGTAAAGTTGACGTGGGCCAGCAGGATGACCCAGCCTACACAAGGCATGCCAGGTTATGTTCTGGGAAGCCCAGACAGCTGGCATTATATTGATCACAACACTCACTGAGTGTCAGTTGGTCAGCACCATATACCAAACACACCTGTAAGGCATGAAACAGTAATTACTGGGACAATAATAGTGTCTTCTCATGCCACACACCAGCCATTACACTTGGACAATATTGGTGTCTTCTGGTACCTCACACCAGTCATTACACTTGGACAATAATAGTGTCTTCTCATGCCACACACCGGCCATTACACTTGGACAATATTAGTGTCTTCTGGTACCTCACACCAGTCATTACACTTGGACAATAATAGTGTCTTCTCATGCCACACCCCGGCCATTACACTTGGACAATAATAGTATCTTCTCATGCCACACACCGGCCATTACACTTGGACAATATTAGTGTCTTCTGGTACCTCACACCAGCCATTACACTTGGACAATATTGGTGTCTTCTGGTACCTCACACCAGCCATTACACTTGGACAATATTGGTGTCTTCTGGTACCTCACACCAGCCATTACACTTGGACAATATTGGTGTCTTCTGGTACCACACACCTGTCATTACACTTGGACAATATTGGTGTCTTCTGGTACAACACACCGGCCATTACACTTGGATAATATTGGTGTCTTCTGGTACCACACACCAGCCATTAAACTTGGACAATATTGGTGTCTTCTGGTACCACACACCAGCCATTACACTTGGACAATAATAGTGTCTTCTCATGCCACACACCAGCCATTACACTAGGACAATATTAGTGTCTTCTTATACCTCACACCAGCCATTACACTTGGACAATACTGGTGTCTTCTGGTACCACACACCAGTCATTACACTTGGACAATATTGGTGTCTTCTGGTACCACACACCAGTCATTACACTTTGGTGTCTTCTGGTACGACACACCGGCCATTACACTTGGATAATATTAGTGTCTTCTGGTACCACACACCAGTCATTACACTTGGACAATATTGGTGTCTTCTGGTACCACACACCAGTCATTACACTTGGACGGTATTGGTGTCTTCTGGTACCGCAAACTAGTCATTGTACTTGACAGAATGAGGCTGTCATTACTGTACAAATATGTTATTCATCTAAATGTCCAACCCTACAGCCATGTGTCCACAGCCAGCAAATCATGCATTTCCTTAATTACGATTTTAATAAACCTAGAATACATACACAGATTTAAGTTGCTTTTGAAATATTTTCAACATATATTTTCTTTGTTTCCCTCATACACTGAGGAATGAAACCACGACCTTCAGAACTTGAGGCAGATGGTTTAACCACTTTTATTTGCAGATGATCAGTGTGTTTTACAGTGATGAGTGCAGACTGCAAAATCGTATTAATAAGCTGAGTTCAACATGCAGCAGACGCAATATGAGTATAAATACAGTAACAACTGAAGTTATGCAGGTTAGCAGAACGTCTGGTCCACTAAATATACTGACAAATAGTACACCTCTAAAACATGATCAAGAATTTACATTTCTAGAAAGTATGATCACAGAAAATGACAGAATAAAGAAAGAAATCGAAAACAGATGTCAAAAAGCAAGTGTGCTTATAAATCAAGAATTGCCCATACTGAAATATCCATATATACCTACATCCGCAAAATGACATGATAAATAGCACATTCACACCAACCCTATGCTACCAATGTCAAACATCCAAATCACACTTACACAAAATCAACATCTGTGAGATGAGATGCTTGAGAACAGCTGGACTAAAATGTTGACCTGTTGTCCTTGACTTGGGTATGTAAATTACAAGTACCTCTGAAGTCAGAGTGGGTTTGCCTGATGGCGACGGATAGTGTTAATAGGGAAAGCTAATCCACGCGCAAAATTGGTCCATCACTACTATAAATAGTGTGTATTGACTGCGCTTGAGTTCAAAGCGAGCGAGCAACCAAAAAAAAAAAGGTGTTTGAGAAGAGCTTTCAACTCAACCATCCGAGACCAAGTGAGAAATATTAGACAGTGGGATCAACATCCTATACCACATATATTGAAAGGCAGCAGATCAAATGATTCGGCCATCTCAGTAGAATGCAACACCATCAGCTACCAGCACTGGTGCTATATCAAAGAAGATCTGATACGAGAGCAACAGGACGCCCAAGAAGAAAGTGGAATGACGCCTTCCAGTGCCACCCAATGGTGCTGGAACATCATCTATTCCTACCCAGGACGTCCGATGGCAAAAGTGCAAAATTATAATTTTATCTCTAAAACCTTGGACTGCCAGAGTAACTAACAAGTGCCTGGAACAGACTTAATGAAAGTAGAACATAATATACAATATATATGAAGACAAACAATGTCTTTTTGTCATGTAATGAGAAAAAGAGACATTGGCAAACACTGTGTTGACTGGAAAGATCAGCGGTAGCAGAGGCAGGAGCAGACAGATAAATTGTACTTGATAGACAGATGGTGGGTTGGAGGAATATCAACTGAAGTGATCCAGAGCACCAAGGACCGAGATCTGTGGAGATGCATCAACACCTACACTAGTTGACAAGGCACATGAAGGTGATATTTCATCAATTTCTGCAACAACTTGCCCCAGTTGCTTGCATGCCTACAACTGCACATAATTGTAGACATCACTGACACTGTCAATTCCAACTCTCATTATGTAGTTATTACAACACTTACACATCTAATTCACTTTCTGCCAAGATTCTGAATAAATATTTTGCTACCTACAGGGCGGCCCATGTTGGGCTCATTTCCACGGAGTTAGTTGCATATCCTTTACAGGACGTCGCAGTCAATACCAGCATTTTTGTTGCTGTGATCTCTTCGCAAGTTTACGTTCAGTAGTTTGCCATTGCTTTCTGAACGACCGGCACCCATACCATTTCGTAAAAACCAACACAAGGTGGTCTGCTGCCAAATCGCCCATAGTTTTGTTTCCAATGCAGGTATACGGGATTACGAACTGCGTCCATAACCCCTTCGCATTGGAGACAAGTGCTTAAAACGTGGACCAGTTACAAAGCCAACCAGCTTAGTTAACTCAAGTGCTTTATGCAGAAGATCCCATATCTCCATTAACTGCTATCGCAGGGAGGACTCTGTGGTTAAACCGTCTCTGAAGGTCGTGGGTTGATCCCCGAGACTGCGTGGTTTAGAGCTTGAGTGCAATTTTTCCGGACTCCCAGGGGACATCACTGGAGTTACAGAGTTACTGCTCTATGCGATGCTCTCAGCAAGCAGCTTGCCATTCTGCGGCCAGATGGGGTAACACCCAGTGCAATGAAGTCGTCCCCTCGGCTTTAGTACTTCTATCGCATAATCTGATCTGTGTGTGTATTGATGGACACTTGTTTTAAAGGTCTTCTAACAAAACTGAACAATCACAGTTTATACTTTTTAAAAATGCTTACCGGTGTCGCCTTTCCTCAAGAGACATTCCTCTGTTGCCATCTTTTGAGCATGATCCTTTTTGCCTGTCCACCTCTTTCTGTTTTTTCATATTTTTTTCTCGTGCTTTTTCACGCTGATTTCCTCCTGTTAATTACATGTGTAAAACAATAATTATTCACAGCCAGATTTATGTCAACTGACAAATTTAAACCATAAACTGATTAGAGAAATTAGCTGTACACAGTCAAGATTTTTGTGGGCACCTGAAGAAGAGGGGGAAAAAACTTGAAAACTTAGTGACAACTGGCAAATTGACAGGAAAAGAGAAACAGGAAGGCAGAGATAAAAACTTGGATGGATTGGTCAAATTATGTAATCATAACAGGAACACGGACCTAAACCAAGATTTGTTGATTGTGTGAGATAGCAAACCATGACTGTCCATTTATCAGATGCCACATGATGATGATGATGAAATATCAATTTGAAATGTCCCCCTAAGTGTTTCACTATATATGTAAAGAGCATTGAATGAGTGAGTGCATCTTAGCTATTTTAATGACCACACTGAACTAGTTTCCCACCGTTTTTCTGGTTTCTCCTGGCAACAGCTAGTTGCAAGTCTCGTCCCCATGTCTGCAATTTGCTGAGCTGTATGACTTGATAACCATGGGGTTAAATCTGCAAGTAGTTGGTTTAGTTTCACTCGCAGATCCCAGGCATTAGACAGTACGCAAGAAACTGGGCAACACATGGTCAATAGTCGAATGCTATTATCTTTATTAACAAGTAGTTTTGATCACTAAGTGTGGTTTTACTATACAACCCTGTTATGTTAACAATATTCATTTTCATAACATGCATTTTTGAAAGGTGTACAATAACGAGATGGATTGGGTATAAAAGAGAGCTGCATGATGAGTTGACAAGATAGTGCAAAACATGGAATGGGCCATGAAGCCATCCAACAAGGCAGCATTGCATTGAGGGATAGTTACGTTGGACCAAGGGTGTCAGGAATAAGCAGGTGATGAGATAGAGGTATCAATGCAACAGCTGATAAGTGACAACTCACCCCCAAGTGATTTCATATTCACTGCGGTGTGAGGGAAACATGAGTCAGTGGGTTTTCATAGCAAAGATTAAAGGATGCTGCTTGAAAAAGGAGAAAGTTATATAATATTAATACTTCATGCATTAAAATGGAGGTGGAAGCTGTAACGGTGGTATTTGACCTGTGGGGTGATCGGAGAATCTGGAAGATACTCAGCGCTTAGAGGAAAGCACAGGAGGATATTTAATCACTGCCACTAGTACCATCAGACTGGGAACTCTTCACTGACTACTGAAGAATGGCACAGAGCACATGTGGGAATGTCCTGACTGCAAAGATTATTCCGATTTCATATTTGTGGCACCAGATGTAAAATATAATCATCTATGAATTTCACAGTGCAATCTGATCACAATATCAGGTTCACTGGAGCCTGCCTTGTAACTGCTCATGATGTATGCTTCATAACTTAAAACTGCTCTTTTGCTTTCTTTAAGTGGTACCCAATAAGGAAAACATGGCTGAAAGGATCCAGTGCCCACCTAGGCTCAGAAGTGACCTTCACTCCTGGCTTAGGCTAAGAGGTTCACAAGCACCATTAATCATCAAATGATATGTTCCATTTATATTCTATCTATTCCATCTATGCCAATAAAGTCCATTTACCTTTTCGAACAAGGGCCAAAAAAAAACACCCCCCCCCCCCCCCAAAAAAAAAAACAAAAAAAACAGGAGGTACCTGTGTGCAAATTGCGCACAAAAACAAAAATTCAGCAATAGTTGAAAATTGTAAAGAGCAGACTATAAGGTTGCCTACCTAGAAAATTTGCTAGACATAGGAAGGAGAACATAACGATGGGCAGATAGAGCTAGTTTACCTTGAATATAATCTGTCTAATAAACCTGATACACATGTACACCCAAACCACACACATTAACCTCTAGAGAGATGTAATCTGTCCAGAGAAAGACAATCTAACACATATGTACACCCAAACCACACACACACTAACCTCTAAGTTAGAGAGATGTAATCTGTCTAGAGAAAGTAAACATGACAGTTGACACACATGTACACCCAAACCACACACACACTAACCTCTAAGTTAGAGAGATGTAATCTGTCTAGAGAAAGTAAACCTGACACACATGTACACCCAAACCACACACACACTAACCTCTAAGTTAGAGAGATGTAATCTGTCTAGAGAAAGTAAACCTGACACATATGTACACCCAAACCACACACACACTAACCTCTAAGTGAGAGAGATGTAATCTGTCTAGAGAAAGTAAACCTGACACATATGTACACCCAAACCACACACACACTAACCTCTAAGTTAGAGAGATGTAATCTGTCCAGAGAAAGTAAACCTGACACACATGTACACCCAAACCAAACACACACTAACCTCTAAGTTAGAGAGATGTAATCTGTCCAGAGAAAGTAAACCTGACACACATGTACACCCAAACCACACTAACCTCTAAGTTAGAGAGATGTAATCTGTCCAGAGAAAGTAAACCTGACACACATGTACACCCAAACCACACTAACCTCTAAGTTAGAGATGTAATCTGTCCAGAGAAAGTAAACCTGATACACATGTACACCCAAACCACACACACACTAACCTCTAAGTTAGAGAAATGTAATCTGTCTAGAGAAAGTAAACCTGACACACATGTACGCCCAAACCACACACACATTAACCTCTAAGTTAGAGAAATGTAATCTGTCTAGAGAAAGTAAACATGATACAGATGTACACCCAAACCACACATTAACCTCTAAGAGAGAGATGTAATCTGTCTAGAGAAAGTAAACATGACACACATGTACACCCAAACCACACACACACTAACCTCTAAGTTAGAGAGATGTAATCTGTCTAGAGTAAGTAAACCTGATACACATGTACACCCAAACCACACATTAACCTCTAAGTTAGAGAGATGTAATCTGTCTAGAGAAAGTAAACCTGATACACATGTACACCCAAACCACACATTAACCTCTAAGTTAGAGAGATGTAATCTGTCTAGAGAAAGTAAACATGACACACATGTACACCAAAACCACACACACACTAACCTCTAAGTTAGAGAGATGTAATCTGTCTAGAGAAAGTAAACCTGATACACATGTACACCCAAACCACACACACACTAACCTCTAAGTTAGAGAGATGTAATCTGTCTAGAGAAAGTAAACATGACACACATGTACACCCAAACCTCACACACACTAACCTCTAAGTTAGAGAGATGTAATCTGTCTAGAGAAAGTAAACATGACACACATGTACACCCAAACCTCACACACACTAACCTCTAAGTTAGAGAGATGTAATCTGTCTAGAGAAAGTAAACATGACACATATGTACACCCAAACCACACACACTAACCTCTAAGTTAGAGAGATGTAATCTGTCTAGAGAAAGTAAACCTGATACACATGTACACCCAAACCAAACCAAACACCCACCCACCCACACTAACCTCTAAGTTGGAGAGATGTAATCTGTCTAGAGAAAGTAAACATGACAGTTGACACACATGTACACCCAAAACACACACACACTAACCTCTAATTTAGAAAGATGTAATCTGTCTAAAGAAAGTAAACCTGACACAAAACCTGGCCAAAATATTTCAGTTTCCACAGAAACGTTTCTGTTTATGATCCAGTTTTCTTCAATTTTCCGAACGATGTCAGTATGTTCTATTATATTCTATTAAAGTTTCTGTAACATTTAAGTACAAAAGCCGTGATTTTCTTTCTTTTTTTTTTTTTAATGATTGCAAAAAGGTCCAAGACACATCTTTCATCTTTATGTTGTCACCAGAAAGAAGTTAGTTCTCAAAAATATCACTTTAATGTGTTTGCTAGTGTTATGCCACAGGCTCTTAATATTGTTTAATTTCTATCGCCAGTCTCCATCTGACTTCTTTTTTAACGTCCCCATTGTTGATTTTGGAGCACAGATATTTATAGTTTGCGACATTTTCAGTTCCTTCATTGTTGGTGATTTTTGGTTGGCATGTCTGTGGGTGCCGGCTCCCTGGCCAAGGTGTTGGCAGCTTTCTCCGTAATCCCGAATACTCTCGTGGTTGACGTGAGTGCACGAGAATTGGAAGCGGTGAGTCGCACCAGTGACTTATGAGAGTATGGAGCCGGTCGCTCAGAAAGTCGTGGTGTGCTGATGAGCGTAATCTAGCCTAGGAATCAATATACAGCTGAAAGTTGCTGGTGTTGACCGCAATATCCTGATACAGGATGGAAATGCGGAAAAATAAAATGTCTGTGGGTATCATTTTTAATGTGTTTTTTAAATTCTGAAAAAAAGATTTTCTTTTTCAATGTGTTTCTTGGCAGACAGGATCAACTCTTCTAACCACTTAGCACTATTTCAGAGAAAGACCATGTCATCTGCATATCTGCATTCTGGAATTGGATTCTGTCCAATAATAAATGGATCAGAATTTCTCTGGTTTCAACACTTTTGAAGTTTCTCATATTTTGTGCATGCATGTTAAAGAGGCATGGGGCTCTTACTCCCCTTGCACTCAAACCATTCTGTTTCACTCTGACAGCTGCTTGCTCTTCATGATATGATTCAATTAATTGAGTTAAACGTGCAGGAAACACTATCTCATTATGCTAAATACAGTCGTAGGCCTTAATGCAATCTATTAAGTAGAATCTGTATTTATTAATAGTCTGGGGATCTCAACCTAACTTATTTGGTATACTCAACTCTATACTTACTATGATATCCCCCTAGGCATTGAGTTGGAATCTTAACAATAAACAAATCCTAAAACCTGAGGAGAAAGCAGTACAAACCTATGCTATGTAAAATCCCAGCCAATCCATGTGTGCTGTCCTGAATCATGACCTGATTCTATCCTAATATGCCTCTCTACAGTCTTGAAGTTCCAGAACCAGTTTTGCGCACTTCGCTGGTTTCTGAACTTGGAGGGGAAGGACAGAACTACTACACAGTCCCTGCAGAGATGGTATTTGGTACCAGGTCAGGAGGAAAGTTTCTACACCAGCCTCACTCTGATAGAAGCAAGCCCTTTTTGGGGATTGGGTGACCCGAACGCCAGTCCAGACAGCTTTCTTAGTCTTAAAGAATTTTCACGAAGACAATCACAATACAGGCACTCTTCCAATTGACGGGTCTAAATAGTTCCGCAGTTAATAAGTTAGGGTTAAGGTCAGTGTTAGTTTAACACTAACCCTAACCCTTAACCCCTGACTTATTCACTGCGGAACTATTTAGACCCGTCAATCGGAAGAGTGCCCACAATACATATTGTGCTATAATACTATACTATAATTATGACTGTATTCTTCTACAGTTCAGTGTTGTTGGGTCCTAAACTTGATCATAATAAATTCTTTTCTATTCTTTCCTTTTCTGCCCTTGACAATCATTTTGTTTTATGTTAATCTTGCAATGAAATGTTATGAATTACTCTTGATTTTAATTTTGCTGCCACAACAAAACCAAGGACAGTGGGGCACCTCAGGATATGGAGATACTAAGTAAGCAGACTAAACTGGCCTAAGGCGGGTATGCCACTGTTCTCTACCTTGGAGGCGTGAAATGAAATCAGCAGCTTAAAATAGCAACGACAACATTCAACACGTTATAATAACGTACCCTTACTACACTTGCCTCCACTAAAAGTAGACTAGAAGTACAAACAACAAAGTTACAAAGCCAATTCCAACCAACGTCAATGAGCAACTCTGTTGATTTCATTATTTTCATTTACTGGTCACGTGAATAATAGAAATATAATGCATGCACTAACAAGTGTTTCAAACATATAAAGTTAACAAAACAGTATTAATTAGTATTTTAGAAATAAAAAACATAGACAGAGGTGTTATTTTATTTCAAAAACTGGAAGTGACAAATTCAAATGGAGAATGAATTTAACTCAGCACTCAGCCGAGTGCGCTTTGAAAATATACTCTTGTAAAATATAATTAAATATATTATAAAAAGATGTATTTATCGTCCAACAATGAACTTACGCGTCATTTTGATTATGACTGTCAGAATTCACGTCTGAAAAGCTCAAAAGAGCCACTGGGTGACACAAGTCAAGTTATTTCCTCGTTCGCTGCAACCGACAGCCTGGATCTGGTGTAGCCAGCTTTCTTGAGGTCAATCATGTTCAGCCTAATTTAAGCCCAGTTTACAACATTATGTTTAGTGTAAAAATAAACACTGTCTAAGAAACCTCAACACAGAAATTAATTTATTTTTTTTTAAATTAAAGCCAAGCGAAATCACTTTAAATGGTTTATATTAGTTTCAATTCATAACAACCAATTTAAGTGAAACGTATAGGTTAGGTTTTTAAGATTGACAAACTGCCATATCTGTGTCATTGTTCTGGCTTTCGCAAATTAACTACAGCAGTGATTCTCAATCTTTCCTTCCCGCGTGACCCCCTTCTGGTTTTGTTTTACTTCAAATCACCCGGCCCTGTCCAGATCCCAATACCGATGAGGAAAAAATAACAGACTAAACAACAGCTACATTATGTGTTTCAATAATTATTTCAGTATTACAGTTCACAATTTGCTAATGCGTACACATTTGTACTGATGCTTAGTGATTAGTGTAAAGCATGTTGTTTGTCCATCAAGAATGATGATGACCATTCATTTCATCCAGTGAGGTTGAAAGTGGGGAGCCGTGAGTTCTAAGATGGCTGATAAGGCCTATTTTGGCTCGAAATGTTCTTTGACAATGTGGACAAAGAATGCTTGACGTTTCTGAAGGAGGATTTCCTGCAATGGGTTTTCTGTCCTGCCTTTTCTTCACAGCTCTTGCAGTCCTGGTTGCCTCACAATTGATTGTACCCTTGCATAAAGATGCACGCCACGAATTTCGGTCTCTGGCTGCAGTCTCCTATTTGTCATGATGAATTCCAAAAGCATTC
The DNA here is from genome assembly GCA_963921405.1 of Cepaea hortensis. Lineage (NCBI taxonomy): Eukaryota > Metazoa > Mollusca > Gastropoda > Stylommatophora > Helicidae > Cepaea > Cepaea hortensis. The sequence goes on from OY992877.1 coordinate 198,161,302, forward strand.
AGTGAGATTTTCAGAGTGTCTTTAAAGCGTTTCCTCTGGCCGCCTTGGGAACGTTTACCACAACGCAACTCGTCGTAAAAAATTCGTTTAGGGAGCCTGTGAGATGGCATGCGAGTCAAGTGACCAGCCCAGCGAATCTGATTCTTCATTAGTGTAAAGCAGTGGTTCTCAACCTTTTTTTGGCCCGTGCCCCCCTTCACCATATTTTCAGTTCGTATTTCCTACCAATTTGGCCCGTGCCCCCCTTCACCATGTTTTCAGAACGTCATTCCCCCCTTTCGTATTTCCTACCTAAAAATCCCGCCCCGCCCCTACACAATAGTAATAATGGAAGCTAAATTTAATAGCACATACTAAAACAAGTCTAGACGTCCACATAAAACATGATTTGTGGGTCTACTTACTTTATAAATTGAATTTTAGAAGGGTGAGACGTACAGCACCGTACAGTATGAAGGGAAAAACAATATCAAGTAATCGGTTCTTGTATTACCGCGATCTTGAAATAATCTTAATTCCCCCCCCCCCCGGAAACCCTAAAATTCCCCCCTGGGGGTGGAGGAATTCCCTCCACCCCCTGGGGGTGGAGGAATTCCCCATCGGTTGAGAACCACTGGTGTAAAGGTTATATTAATATATATTTGCCGATCAACACCCTCAAGCAGATTATGGCTTCGCTGATGCAATGTTTTTGCGGAACTCAGATTGTGTTTAGGGTACTCTCTCATCTATTTTATTTTTTAATTCTTTCTTGTATAACATTGAGGAATCATTATCATCATCATGGGTTTCCAGGATAAACAAGAGACAGTGACGGTAGCTCATGACCTGAAGGATGCGTATAATAAGGTTAGATATAATCGGTTGACATACACTCTTATTGACTTTGTTAGTTAGTTAGTCAACAGATAATCCTCATTGCACATCGAACTATTCAGTCCATAATTCATTAATTGCTCAGATCCCCTCCTCAGCAAATCCCGCAGCGTGTAGCGGCTAAAGACACCAGTTCTGTGTTCGTTTATCAAACTTCTTTTGCTTCCTGCGTAGTGTTCTTGTTTGGCCACACCTCTTTCAATTTGCTGTTTTCGCAGTCTGATCATGGTTGTAGATTCACAGTCATCACTTGGTTCTCTCGAAAGTCTTACTTCTCGCAAAAGTCTTACTTCTCGTAGAGCTTTCAGAATGTCAGGCTGGTCCATGGCGCGTCCGCCCTCCACAGTAGCCTTACCTGTGAGCTTGTCAGCCCACTCATTTCCTTATACTCCCGCATGCCCTTGCACGAAGATGAAACTAATCTTTAACAGCCGATACCGCTCCAGAGATAGCAACCACTCCCTTCGGATTCACCCCATCTCTATCCTCTTGAGTTACTTGTGGTCTCAACAAAAGCACCAGAGTCCCCCTTCAAAATTCTCCCTCCGGCGTGAGCCGTAAAGGCCCATGAGCTTCTCACATGTCGAACGACAGACCCATCTGTGTAAATGACAGCATCACCGTCAAACGAATTCTCGAAAATCAACGCTTATACTTCCGCCTCCACAGTAGCTACATTTTCTTGTCTGCATTTTCTGTCTGGCTGTATGCAAACAGAAAAAGACGTACAGAAATCTGATGGCACTAGTATCCACTCCTCGCCAGGTTCTAAGTTCTCAAGTGAACACACATGTTGAAGAACGGCTTTGGCTTGACCCATCCACGACCTTCCTCTTTTTAACCTGCTGCCCTTCACCTTCGTAATTTCACTATCCAGTGGATGTTGTGTGTTTGCGTTAACTCTGAGGTAGGCACGTGCTCTGCAAATTTGTATTCTGTCTTCAATGGTTGGAAAATCAAGAAGGTAGCATATCTATCGCCCTGCATGCTGTGCTGTATCTCTTGTACAACCAAGAATAATGCGCTTAGCTTCGTTCTGTATCCTTTCTATCCTTTCTATCTGCTTACGACTGAGAGTCAGGATCGCCATCGCATACTCAAAAACAGACATGACCAGCCCCTCGTTTAAAAGACATAGATGGCGCTGCTCACAGTTTGCTGCCGCGATCAACCGCATCGCAGCCAAACTCCGCTTGGCCTTTGTTACTACCTGGTCTATGTGCTCATTATAAGCAAGGCTTCGATCAAAACGTATCCCCAGGTAATTCATTGCCTGCGTTCTTTCCACAGGCTCTGAACACAGATTTACAGTTGGTGTTGGAATGTTGACAATATGATTATTTAAATATTGAGCACAACCCACTACTGGCAACGCCGATCGTATTCTGGTATGAACCTAAGGCCTATCCACGTCAATATGGAAGCACTATACTCGAGTTTCGCCCTCGTTTGAGCTCATCAGTAGTGCATATCAAGGATATGCACTACTGATGAGCTCAAACGAGGGCGAAACTCGAGTATAGTGCTTCCATATTGACGTGGATAGGCCTTAGGTTCATACCAGAATACGATCGGCGTTGCCAGTAGTGGGTTGTGCTCAATATTTAAATTTCAAATCCCGAAAAAAAACCACATAATCAATATGATTATTCAAAGAGAACCATGTCATTGTTGCCTTTGTTGGGTTGACTATTGCCCCAGTTTCAACACACCAAGTACTTATGCGATTGAGTTCGGTTTGTAGTTCCACAGCAACGTGATCTCTACCCTTACTCTAACGATACACTAAAACAGGGGTCACCAAACTACGGCCCGCTTGCTTGAAATGACTATGGAACACGAGAGGTTGTGATACAATTTAAATGTAAATATTATGTTTAGAATAATAGGAGATCTTCATACGTGCGGAGATCTCCGGGCTCCTTGTGTCTTGCATTTACTATTTTCAATTATAAATTACTGTATCTAGATTTTCTTGCTTATTGTAATGTTTGCTTATTTCGCGCCATCCCAAGTCTTTCCCCGGCTCGTGGTAGCACCGCCTACGCTCTGACGTTACCATGGTTTCCATGGCAACACACACACACACACGCGCGCGCGCGCGCATCTTTCACTCCCACAGATATGTCCGGCTGTCAACACAGGTCAGATGCTCCTGAAATAGTTACTTCTTTTTGCCAGTCATCCATTTTATAGGTATGTAACAAGGATTTCTTTGTCAGTGTTAGGTAAGTGAACTGCAAGTGTGAATAATGGCAATAAAGTAGCAAACATAGCATAAAAATGCCATAGAAGCCTCGTGTTATTACCCATTATCCCCAGCTCAGAAGAATTCCCCGGTCAAGGTGTTAAACGAGCTGGTATCTATGCAATTATTTTTCAACCTTTCTAATGGAGCAGATTATTACCCAAATGTTTACGTTTCTCAAGGAACTCTGTGCGATGATCCAAGTGTCTGTCCTACTTTACGTAAGAAACCAGATGGGTAGAAATGTTGCATTTAGGCGATTTAGGTCTGTTTCGGCGGGATCTCTGGTGCCACTCGCGGAAACCCGGTTGAAAATCTCTGCTCTAGGCTGCTTATTTAGGCCGGTCCTTTTTATATATTTTGCAAACATTATTATCTGATATATTCTATTACCAAAGGTACCTACAAACTGTATATGTACCTTTGGTGAGCCGTAAGTTCACCAGTGACCCCTAGTCGTATGCTTTTGATGTGTTTCAATAGGATTTTAATTATGTTTCTAATTCCATGTCTTTTTCATTTTCAGATCCCGTTACTTCACCCTTTATAATGGCTACTAAGAAAATAAAAGTGGACGCCGAGTGTCGCGTTTTCAGTTAAGAATGGCCCCTCTGCTGTGTGTCCACCGTGACGAGGTAGAGGGGCTTGTGCGTCCCAATGACCCCAAGAGCTATGCCGACAGTAGCACAGCTACTGGTAGGGCCACCCATGTCGGACAGGTCAAGGGAGAGGGACCAGACGAAGAGACACACAAACCTGCTGCCTTGTAGGTAGACTGGGGACAGTCAAAGGCTAGGGAAAGCATCCCGAATAAATGCTTGTCGAAATCGGATGTACTGAGCCACAGGCTTGACAAAGCAGTGCAACGTAAAACCTGCTGCCTTGTAGGTAGACTGGGGACAGTCAAAGGCTAGGGAAAGCATCCCGAATAAATGCTTGTCGAAATCGGATGTACTGAGCCACAGGCTTGACAAAGCAGTGCAACGTAAAACCTGCTGCCTTGTAGGTAGACTGGGGACAGTCAAAGGCTAGGGAAAGCATCCCGAATAAATGCTTGTCGAAATCGGATGTACTGAGCCACAGGCTTGACAAAGCAGTGCAACGTAACTTAATTCATGATGTCACAAATCAAAATTAATCGTTATGGTGCTAATCCCGTGAAGTCCCATCAGGCGGCGATAGTGCCGGGCCCCCTGCCTCGAGGGGGTCCACCCATGACTACTGGTGGTCACCTTCCCCTGTGCTGTGGAGTCAAGGCACAGAGGAGTAGGTTAAGAGCTATTGACCAAATACCCCGGACACTCAACATACTACAGTGGAATGCCGAAGGAGTTTACAAGAAGAAAGACTCCCTAACACAGCGTCTTCATAAAGATAGAATAGATGTGGCATGCATTCAAGAGACACACCTCAACGCCAATCACAAATTCTCAGTCAGAGGATATCAGGCCACACGTTTCGACCGTGAAGGACACAAAGGAGGAGTTCTAATACTTACACGAAATACAATACCTTGCAGCGAAGTATCTGTGATCTCTGACAACCAAACGGAAATTATAGGTGTTGATATAATGATAAAGGACGTGAAAATAAGAATCTACAATCTGTATAGCCCAGCAGATAAGGACCTTACACTCTCAAACATGAAAATAACTGACACAAACTGCATTATTGTCGGAGACTTTAATAGCCGTTCAGAAAGATGGGGATACCCAGATACTGACAAAAGAGGAGAAGATTTGGAGGACTGGGAAATAGACTCAAATCTCCATCTACTCAACAAAGCGGATGACACACCGAGCTTCTACTCCAGAAGATGGCTTACCACTTCTACTCCAGACTTAGCTTTCCGCACAGGAGACATCCTCCACAAAATTGATCGCCATGTGCTGGACCAATTAGCAGGTAGTGACCACAGACCAATCAAGCTTCTAATGAATATGGAGTATGTTCCACAGGAGCAAAAGCCCTTGCCCCGCTGGAATTACAAACGAGCAGATTGGGACAGATTTGCCATACTAACAGACAAATATTGTGAAAACATAAATACACGATATGGCAACATAAAGCAAATGGTGAAAAGTCTAAACAGAGCGATAATACAGGCAGCCACGGAGTCCATTCCAAGAGGAGCGAGGAAAAATTACAAACCATACTGGACTGAAGAACTACAAAGTTTGGAGGACAAAGTTGAAGATGCCAGGAAGACAGCAGAGAGAGAACAAACAATTGAAGCGAACATCTCTCTCAAAGCCATCTCAGCAAAATATAAAAGAACAGTAAATCAAACAACAAGAGATTGTTGGAGGGAAAAAACAGAAAACCTGAATTTTGACAGGGATGGAAACAAACTATGGAAACTAGTGAAAGCCATGAACAATGAAGGACCTAGCAACAAACAAATAACAATTAAACAAGGAAATGCCTTGCTTACAGGAAAAAAGGCTGCAAATGCACTAATGGAACACTATGCAAATGCAAACCACATTGATATTACAACCGAACAGAAGAAAGCAATCAAAGATAAACAGATACATCATACAAATACAGAGACAGCAGCAGAATATATGATGGCAAATCTAACAATGGAAGAAATGGAACAGGCAATGAATACCCTAAAAAAGAAGAAATCACCAGGAAAGGATGGAATCACAAATGAAATGCTAATAGGACTAGGCACTAAGGCAAAAAAGAAACTACTAGCAGTCCTAAATTACAGCTGGAAGAGGGAAATAGTCCCACAGGCATGGAAAGAAGCTATACTAATACCAATCCCAAAGAAAGGAAAAGACCTGGAAGAACCAAATGGCTATCGACCTATCAGTCTACTTAGCTGTGTAGGAAAATTAATGGAACGCATTATCAATGGCAGGCTAACATGGCATCTGGAAGAAAACAAACTCTTAACACCACACCAAGCAGGATTCAGAAAGTACAGATCCACTGAAGATCAAATAACCTATATAGCTCAGGAAATAGAGGATGGCTTCCAAGAGAAAAAGCACACACTAGCAGTCTGGATAGATTTAGAAAAAGCATTTGATAAAGTATGGAAGGAAGGACTGAAAGTAAAACTGCAAAACATGCATGTTTGTGGAAAAATGTATAAATGGATCAGCCACTACCTTGAGAACAGAACTGCCAGGACAAAAGTACAAGGACAAACCAGCAAAATGATGCTGTTGGAGCAAGGTGTCCCCCAAGGAGGAGTTCTTTCACCAACATTATTCCTAGCATATATAAACGACATCACAGAAAATTTTCCAGCCAGAGTACACACATCATCCTTTGCAGATGACCTAGCCATATGGACATCTGAAGAATATATTAGTACAGCTAACAGCAGAATACAGCAAGCCTTATTAGCACTAGAGGACTGGTCAAAATCATGGCTAGTGAAGATAAGTGAGGAGAAAACAACATGCACAGTGTTCTCCCTCTCAAATAAAACTCAACAACCTAAGCTGGTATTGAATGGAAAAAATATTGCGCCATGAAGAAAATCCAAACTATCTCGGAGTCACCTTTGATCGTCGCCTGACATGGAAGACACAGGTTGAGAAAAATCGAACAAGAGCAAGGCAAAGAATGGCAATCATGAAAAAGCTTGCTGGTGCAACGTGGGGAGCAGATGAGAAAGTTCTCAAGAAGTTATATACTGGACGGGTGAGGCCAGTACTGGAATATGGCATTGCAGCTTGGGCAACAGCAGCTAAGTCAAACTTTAACAAAATAAGCAGAGTCCAAAATCAAGGAATGCGAATCATAACTGGAAGCCTGAAGACAACGCCTATTAATGAACTTGAAAAGATCACTTGTTTACAACCAATGCAGGATAGAAGAGATAGCAGAGCCCAGCAACAAGCAGAAAAATTTAGAAGATTGACAGACCACCCTATGTATAAAAGGTTTAGTGGTTTTGGAAAGGGACGACTGAAGCGTAGCAACTTTGTAGAAACTGCAAAACGAAAAATTAGGGCAGATCCCATACTTAACATATCAACAGTCAAACCTATTTACAATGCAGACAAGTTCCCAGCTTGGAGACAGCAGCAACTGCCTGAGATGATAGAAAACATTCCTGGTATTGAGAAAAAGAACACTCAGCATGAAACCGAAAGAAGAGAAATAACCCTAAACTACATAAAAGAACATTACCCAAGCAGCAATTGGACCCATGCATATACAGATGGATCAGCCAAAAATTCAATAGAGAATGGAGGAGGAGGAATTCTCCTAAATTTAAAAAATGGATTGAAAAAAACACATTCAGTGGCAACTGGAAAGTTTTCAAGTAACTTCAAAGCGGAGGTAGAGGCTCTGAAAACTGCAGCAGAAATGCTCTTGATGGAGGAAAATAAAGAGAAGCAAATAGCTATCTTCACAGATGCAAAGTCAGCTGTCTCAATACTGAAGAGCAATAACAGCACAGAAATAGCTGACCTAAGAGCAGCACTCCATGGTCTATGCCAGAAATCCAAAAAAGTTGTAATACAGTGGATCCCATCACATTGCAGTATACCTGGAAATGAAGAGGCTGACAGACTGGCAAAAGAGGGCGGACGACTACCACAGCCTGACATAGACATAACCTATAACGAGGCAAAGAGGTTGATAAAAAGCACCTATAGAACCAAATGGGAATCAGAGCATCCAGGCCACCAGAAGGATGATGCATATTACAAACTCGACAGAAGAGAACAAGTAGCAATCTTCAGACTCCGCACAGGACATAACAGGCTGAAATACCACTTGTTCAATAAACTAAAGATAGGAGATACCGATGAATGTAATTGTCGAACTGGAAAAATGACAGCAAAACATTTGCTTCAGGATTGCCCAATATATGCAGAACAGAGAAAGATATTTTGGCCCACACCTGCTTCATTTGAGGACAAGCTCTATGGAGATATCAACAAGCTCAAGTTGACCGTAGCTTACTTTAACTACATACAGGTTGACATTTAAAGGTGTATGAAGAAGTATTCAGACTGCCACACTTTATACCACAGGTATGTCGGTTACAAAAGCCTCCCAGAGGCATGAAATGGAATATTGCTGGATAGGAGATCCATTACGTGGAAAGTCCGAACCAAAAGCTCACTGTGTGGGCTTTCAAAAAAGGTGGAAAAAGTGTCCTAGTGGCACGAAATGGAATATTGCTCGGATAGCAAATCCATTGTGCGGAAAGTCCGAATCGAAAGCTCACTGTGTGGATGTCATCTGCACACTGCATTCTTCTGGTTTCCGGTAGAACAGCCTATGGTGAACGGAAGGCCCAATATACGGAAGTGAGGCTAAGCAGCCATGTGCAGGACGTGACGATTCCTTGGGTGAGCCCAGTACCAGAGTGCTGTGTGTTGGCTCTGCAAGTATGGAAGCCTCCTTGGATGGCGGGGAATGCCCATGGTCTGCCCCTGCCTTCCCTTGAGGGTTGACCAGGATCTCTTAGGCTGTTTTATATGGGCCGGCTAGGATGGGAGATAACACCACAACAGTGAGAGTCAAACGTCCTAAGAAACCCCCGGGAAGGTTAACCCGGTCAACAAATGCCCGCAGAAGTAGGATGTGTCGGCCTAACGGCGCAAGAACGCAGCTCTGCTGTAAACAGGCACAACGCAATCACATCCGAAAAAAAACTCCGGATGAACGAAGAAGAAGAAGAAGAAGTTAAGAATGGGGAGTAAAGTACTTTTTTGTGGAAACAAAGGATCAGAAAACCATTTGCGTAATATGCATCGAAAGTGTTGCTGTTTTGAAAGAGTACAATCTTCGGCGTCATTACGAAACAAAACATCCATCAACATATTCATAGTTTTCTGGAAACCTACGCACTGAGAAATATGAGTCCATGAAACGTGATTTAGAAACACAAAGAGATCTCTTCATGAGAAAGTTTGCTGAAAATGTCATTCGTACAAGTTATAACATTGTGCATAAGATGGCAGAACGAGGAACCCCGTTTACTGATGGCAACTTCATCAAAGAGTACATGATGGGAGAAGCAAATGTCTTGTGTCCCGAGAAAGCTGATTTTTTTTGGAACTATCAGCCTTTCGGCAAGTTCAGTTAAGCGAAGAACAGTAGAACTTTGAAAGGACATAGTGCTACTGATACGTGAGAAAACTAGGAATTTTTGTGGTATTCTTAGCGCTGGATGTGTCTACTGATTTATCGAGTACATCACAATTTCTCGTGTTCATTCGTGGTATGAATTTGGACTTTCGGATAACGGAAGAGTTAGCATCCGTTTGCAGCATGCATGGAACAACAGATGGAAAAGACATTGTCATGGAAGTGCAAAAGGTTTTGCAAGACTATAACCTTCAGTGGAATCAGCTTCGATATGTTACAGTTGATGGAGGAAAAAATTATGGCTGAAGTGAGGAAAGGTCTGATGGGGCAGATCAGGACTCAGTTGGAAGATTTGAAACTTCCGGGCGCTCTGTTCACACACTGCATTATATATCAGCAAGCAATCTGTGGGAAAAACTTAGATATTTCTTGCTTACTGAAACCAGTCGTTTCTGCTGTGAACTTCATTCGAGGACATGCACTCAATTACCGTCAGTTCCATGATTTTATTGAAGAAATTGATTCTGAATTCCCCCTCTGCCGTGTGTCCACCTTGTCGAAGTAGAGGGGCTTGTGTGTTCTAATGACCCCAAGAGCTATGCCGACGGTAGCACAGCTACTGGTAGGGTCACCCATGTCGGACAGGTCAAGGGAGAGGGACCAGACCAAGTGACACACAAACCTGCTGCCTTGTAGGTAGACTGGGGACAGTCAAAGGCTAGGGAAAGCATCCCGAACAAATGCTTGTCGAAATCTGATGTACTGAGCCACAGGCTTGACAAAGCAGTGCAACGTAACTTAATTCATGATGTCACAAATTAAAATTAATCGTTATGGTGCTAATCCCGTGAAGTCCCATCAGGCGGTGATAGTGCCGGGCCCCCTGCCTCGAGGGGGTCCACCCATGACTACTGGTGGTCACCTTCCCCTGTGCTGTGGAGTCAAGGCACAGAGGAGTAGGTTAAGAGCTATTGACCAAACACGCCGGACACTCAACATACTACAGTGGAATGCTGAAGGAGTATATAACAAGCAAGTCTCCCTAAATCAGCGTCTTCATAAAGATAGAATAGATGTGGCATGCTTTCAAGAGACACACCTCAACGCCAATAGCAAATTTTCAGTCAAGGGATATCAGGCCACACGTTTCGACCGCGAAGGACACAAAGGAGGAGTTCTAATACTTACACGAAATACAATACCTTGCAGCGAAGTATCTGTGATCTCTGACAACCAAACGGAAATTATAGGTGTTGATATAATGATAAAGGACGTGAAAATAAGAATTTACAATCTGTATAGCCCGGCAGATAAGGATCTTACACTCTCAAACATGAAAATAACTGACACAAATTGCATTGTTATCGGAGACTTTAATAGCCGTTCAGAAAGATGGGGATACCCAGATACTGACAAAAGAGGAGATGAAGTGGAGGACTGGGAAATAGACACAAATCTCCATCTACTCAACAAAGCGGATGACACACCGAGCTTCTACTCCAGAAGATGGATTACCACTTCTACTCCAGACTTAGCTTTCTGCACGGGAGACATCCTCCACAAAATCGATCGCCATGTGCTTGACCAATTGGCAGGTAGTGACCACAGACCAATCAAGCTTGTAATGAATATGGAGTATGTTCCACAGGAGCAAAAGCCTTTGCCCCGCTGGAATTACAAACGAGCAGATTGGGACAGATTTGCCATACTAACAGACAAATATTGTGAAAACATAAATACACGATATGGCAACATGAAGCAAATGGTGGAAAGTCTAAACAGAGCAATAATACTGGCAGCCACTGAGTCTATTCCAAGAGGAGCGAGGAAAAATTACAAACCATACTGGACTGAAGAACTACAAATTTTGGAGGACAAAGTTGAAGATGCCAGGAAGACAGCAGAGAGAGAGAACAAACAACTGAAGCGAACATCTCTCTCAAAGCCATCTCAGCAAAATATAAAAGAACAGTAAATCAAACAACAAGAGATTGTTGGAGTGAAAAAACAGAAAACCTTAATTTTGACAGGGATGGAAACAAACTATGGAAACTAGTGAAAGCCATGAACAATGAAGGACCTAGAAACAAACAAATAACAATTAAACAAGGAAATGCCTTGCTTACAGGAAAAAAAGGCTGCAAATGCACTAATGGAACACTATGCCAGTGCAAACCACATTGATATTACAACCGAACAGAAGAAAGCAATCAAAGATAAACAGATACATCATAGTAATACAGAGACAGCAGCAGAATATATGATGGCAAATCTAACAATGGAAGAAATGGAACAGGCAATGAATACCCTAAAAAAGAAGAAATCACCAGGAAAGGATGGAATCACAAATGAAATGCTAATAGGACTAGGCACTAAGGCAAAAAAGAAACTACTAGCAGTCCTAAATTACAGCTGGAAGAGGGGAATAGTCCTACAGGCATGGAAGGAAGCTATACTAATACCAGTCCCAAAGAAAGGAAAAGACCTGGAAGAACCAAATGGCTATCGACCTATCAGTCTACTTAGCTGTGTAGGAAAATTAATGGAACGCATTATCAATGGCAGGCTAACATGGCATCTGGAAGAAAACAAACTCTTAACACCACACCAAGCAGGATTCAGAAAGTACAGATCCACTGAAGATCAAATAACCTATATAGCTCAGGAAATAGAGGATGCCTTCCAAGAGAAAAAGCACACACTAGCAGTCTGGATAGATTTAGAAAAAGCATTTGATAAAGTATGGAAGGAAGGACTGAAAGTAAAACTGCAAAAAATGCATGTTTGTGGGAAAATGTACAAATGGATCAGCCACTACCTTGAGAACAGAACTGCCAGGACAAAAGTACAAGGACAAACCAGCAAAATGATGCTGTTGGAGCAAGGTGTTCCCCAAGGAGGAGTTCTTTCACCAACATTATTCCTAGCATATATAAACGACATCACTGAAAATTTTCCAGCCAGAGTACACACATCGTCCTTTGCAGATGACCTAGCCAAATGGACATCTGAAGAATATATTAGTACAGCTAACAGCAGAATACAGCAAGCCCTATTAGCGCTAGAGGACTGGTCAAAATCATGGCTAGTGAAAATAAGTGAGGAGAAAACAACATGCACAGTGTTCTCCATCTCAAATAAAACTCAGCAACCTAAGCTGGTATTGAATGGAAAAATATTGCGCCATGAATAAAATCCAAACTATCTAGGAGTCACCTTTGATCGTCGCCTGACATGGAAAACACAGGTTGAGAAAAATCGAACAAGAGCAAGGCAAAGAATGGCAATCATGAAAAAGCTTGCTGGTACAACGTGGGGAGCAGATGTGAAAGTTCTCAAGAAGTTATATACTGGACGGGTGAGGCCAGTACTGGAATATGGCATTGCAGCTTGGGCAACAGCAGCTAAGTCAAACTTTAACAAAATCAAGGAATGCGAATCATAACTGGAAGCCTGAAGACAACGCCTATTAATGAACTAGAAAAGATCACTTGTTTACAACCAATGCAGGATAGAAGAGATAGCAAAGCCCAGCAACAAGCAGAAAAATTTAGAAGATTGACAGACCACCCTATGTATAAACGGTTTAGAGGTTTTTGAACGGGAAGACTGAAGCGTAGCAACTTTGTAGAAACTGCAAAACGAAAGATTAGGGCAGAGCCTATACTTAATATTTCAACAGTCAAACCCATTTACAATGCAGACAAGTTCCCAGCTTGGAGACAGCAGCAACTGCCTGAGATGATAGAAAACATTCCTGGTATTGAGAAAAAGAACACTCAGCATGAAACCGAAAGAAGAGAAATAACCCTAAACTACATAAAAGAACATTACCCAAGCAGCATTTGGACCCATGCATATACAGATGGATCAGCCAAAAATTCAATAGAGAATGGAGGAGGAGGAATTCTCCTAAATTTAAAAAATGGAGTGAAAAAAAAACACATTCAGTGGCAACTGGAAAGTTTTCAAGTAACTTCAAAGCGGAGGTAGAGGCTCTGAAAACTGCAGCAGAAATGCTCTTGATGGAGGAAAATAAAGAGAAGCAAATAGTCATCTTCACAGATGCAAAGTCAGCTGTCTCAATACTGAAGAGCAATAACAGCACAGAAATAGCTGACCTAAGAGCAGCACTCCATGGTCTATGCCAGAAATCCAAAAAAGTTATAATACAGTGGATCCCATCACATTGCAGTATACCTGAAAATGAAGAAGCTGACAGACTGGCAAAAGAGGGCGGATGACTACCACAGCCTGACATGGACATAACCTATAATGAGGCAAAGAGGTTGATAAAAAGCACCTATAGAACCAAATGGGAATTAGAGCATCCAGGCCACCAGAAGGATGATGCATATTACAAACTTGACCGAAGAGAACAAGTAGCAATCTTCAGACTCCCACAGGACATAACAGGCTGAAATACCACTTGTTCAATAAACTAAAGATAGGAGATACTGATGAATGTAATTGTCAAAAAGGAAAAATGACAGCAAAACATTTGCTGCAGGATTGCCCAATATATGCAGAACAGAGAAAGATATTTTGGCCCACACCTGCTTCATTTGAGGACAAGCTCTATGGAGATATCAACAAGCTCAAGTTGACCGTAGCTTACTTTAACTACATACAGGTTGACATTTAAAGGTGTATGAAGAAGTATTCAGACTGCCACACTTTATACCACAGGTATGTCGGTTACAAAAGCCTCCCAGAGGCATGAAATGGAATATTGCTGGATAGGAGATCCATTACGTGGAAAGTCCGAACCAAAAGCTCACTGTGTGGGCTTTCAAAAAAGGTGGAAAAAGTGTCCTAGTGGCACGAAATGGAATATTGCTCGGATAGCAAATCCATTGTGCGGAAAGTCCGAATCGAAAGCTCACTGTGTGGATGTCATCTGCACACTGCATTCTTCTGGTTTCCGGTAGAACAGCCTATGGTGAACGGAAGGCCCAATATACGGAAGTGAGGCTAAGCAGCCATGTGCAGGACGTGACGATTCCTTGGGTGAGCCCAGTACCAGAGTGCTGTGTGTTGGCTCTGCAAGTATGGAAGCCTCCTTGGATGGCGGGGAATGCCCATGGTCTGCCCCTGCCTTCCCTTGAGGGTTGACCAGGATCTCTTAGGCTGTTTTATATGGGCCGGCTAGGATGGGAGATAACACCACAACAGTGAGAGTCAAACGTCCTAAGAAACCCCCGGGAAGGTTAACCCGGTCAACAAATGCCCGCAGAAGTCGGATGTGTCGGCCTAACGGCGCAAGAACGCAGCTCTGCTGTAAACAGGCACAACGCAATCACATCCGAAAAAAAACTCCGGATGAACGAAGAAGAAGAAGAAGAAGTTAAGAATGGGGAGTAAAGTACTTTTTTGTGGAAACAAAGGATCAGAAAACCATTTGCGTAATATGCATCGAAAGTGTTGCTGTTTTGAAAGAGTACAATCTTCGGCGTCATTACGAAACAAAACATCCATCAACATATTCATAGTTTTCTGGAAACCTACGCACTGAGAAATATGAGTCCATGAAACGTGATTTAGAAACACAAAGAGATCTCTTCATGAGAAAGTTTGCTGAAAATGTCATTCGTACAAGTTATAACATTGTGCATAAGATGGCAGAACGAGGAACCCCGTTTACTGATGGCAACTTCATCAAAGAGTACATGATGGGAGAAGCAAATGTCTTGTGTCCCGAGAAAGCTGATTTTTTTTGGAACTATCAGCCTTTCGGCAAGTTCAGTTAAGCGAAGAACAGTAGAACTTTGAAAGGACATAGTGCTACTGATACGTGAGAAAACTAGGAATTTTTGTGGTATTCTTAGCGCTGGATGTGTCTACTGATTTATCGAGTACATCACAATTTCTCGTGTTCATTCGTGGTATGAATTTGGACTTTCGGATAACGGAAGAGTTAGCATCCGTTTGCAGCATGCATGGAACAACAGATGGAAAAGACATTGTCATGGAAGTGCAAAAGGTTTTGCAAGACTATAACCTTCAGTGGAATCAGCTTCGATATGTTACAGTTGATGGAGGAAAAAATTATGGCTGAAGTGAGGAAAGGTCTGATGGGGCAGATCAGGACTCAGTTGGAAGATTTGAAACTTCCGGGCGCTCTGTTCACACACTGCATTATATATCAGCAAGCAATCTGTGGGAAAAACTTAGATATTTCTTGCTTACTGAAACCAGTCGTTTCTGCTGTGAACTTCATTCGAGGACATGCACTCAATTACCGTCAGTTCCATGATTTTATTGAAGAAATTGATTCTGAATTCCCCCTCTGCCGTGTGTCCACCTTGTCGAAGTAGAGGGGCTTGTGTGTTCTAATGACCCCAAGAGCTATGCCGACGGTAGCACAGCTACTGGTAGGGTCACCCATGTCGGACAGGTCAAGGGAGAGGGACCAGACCAAGTGACACACAAACCTGCTGCCTTGTAGGTAGACTGGGGACAGTCAAAGGCTAGGGAAAGCATCCCGAACAAATGCTTGTCGAAATCTGATGTACTGAGCCACAGGCTTGACAAAGCAGTGCAACGTAACTTAATTCATGATGTCACAAATTAAAATTAATCGTTATGGTGCTAATCCCGTGAAGTCCCATCAGGCGGTGATAGTGCCGGGCCCCCTGCCTCGAGGGGGTCCACCCATGACTACTGGTGGTCACCTTCCCCTGTGCTGTGGAGTCAAGGCACAGAGGAGTAGGTTAAGAGCTATTGACCAAACACGCCGGACACTCAACATACTACAGTGGAATGCCGAAGGAGTATATAACAAGCAAGTCTCCCTAAATCAGCGTCTTCATAAAGATAGAATAGATGTGGCATGCTTTCAAGAGACACACCTCAACGCCAATAGCAAATTTTCAGTCAAGGGATATCAGGCCACACGTTTCGACCGCGAAGGACACAAAGGAGGAGTTCTAATACTTACACGAAATACAATACCTTGCAGCGAAGTATCTGTGATCTCTGACAACCAAACGGAAATTATAGGTGTTGATATAATGATAAAGGACGTGAAAATAAGAATTTACAATCTGTATAGCCCGGCAGATAAGGATCTTACACTCTCAAACATGAAAATAACTGACACAAATTGCATTGTTATCGGAGACTTTAATAGCCGTTCAGAAAGATGGGGATACCCAGATACTGACAAAAGAGGAGATGAAGTGGAGGACTGGGAAATAGACACAAATCTCCATCTACTCAACAAAGCGGATGACACACCGAGCTTCTACTCCAGAAGATGGATTACCACTTCTACTCCAGATTTAGCTTTCTGCACGGGAGACATCCTCCACAAAATCGATCGCCATGTGCTTGACCAATTGGCAGGTAGTGACCACAGACCAATCAAGCTTGTAATGAATATGGAGTATGTTCCACAGGAGCAAAAGCCTTTGCCCCGCTGGAATTACAAACGAGCAGATTGGGACAGATTTGCCATACTAACAGACAAATATTGTGAAAACATAAATACACGATATGGCAACATGAAGCAAATGGTGGAAAGTCTAAACAGAGCAATAATACTGGCAGCCACTGAGTCTATTCCAAGAGGAGCGAGGAAAAATTACAAACCATACTGGGCTGAAGAACTACAAATTTTGGAGGACAAAGTTGAAGATGCCAGGAAGACAGCAGAGAGAGAGAACAAACAACTGAAGCGAACATCTCTCTCAAAGCCATCTCAGCAAAATATAAAAGAACAGTAAATCAAACAACAAGAGATTGTTGGAGTGAAAAAACAGAAAACCTTAATTTTGACAGGGATGGAAACAAACTATGGAAGCTAGTGAAAGCCATGAACAATGAAGGACCTAGAAACAAACAAATAACAATTAAACAAGGAAATGCCTTGCTTACAGGAAAAAAAGGCTGCAAATGCACTAATGGAACACTATGCCAGTGCAAACCACATTGATATTACAACCGAACAGAAGAAAGCAATCAAAGATAAACAGATACATCATAGTAATACAGAGACAGCAGCAGAATATATGATGGCAAATCTAACAATGGAAGAAATGGAACAGGCAATGAATACCCTAAAAAAGAAGAAATCACCAGGAAAGGATGGAATCACAAATGAAATGCTAATAGGACTAGGCACTAAGGCAAAAAAGAAACTACTAGCAGTCCTAAATTACAGCTGGAAGAGGGGAATAGTCCTACAGGCATGGAAGGAAGCTATACTAATACCAGTCCCAAAGAAAGGAAAAGACCTGGAAGAACCAAATGGCTATCGACCTATCAGTCTACTTAGCTGTGTAGGAAAATTAATGGAACGCATTATCAATGGCAGGCTAACATGGCATCTGGAAGAAAACAAACTCTTAACACCACACCAAGCAGGATTCAGAAAGTACAGATCCACTGAAGATCAAATAACCTATATAGCTCAGGAAATAGAGGATGCCTTCCAAGAGAAAAAGCACACACTAGCAGTCTGGATAGATTTAGAAAAAGCATTTGATAAAGTATGGAAGGAAGGACTGAAAGTAAAACTGCAAAAAATGCATGTTTGTGGGAAAATGTACAAATGGATCAGCCACTACCTTGAGAACAGAACTGCCAGGACAAAAGTACAAGGACAAACCAGCAAAATGATGCTGTTGGAGCAAGGTGTTCCCCAAGGAGGAGTTCTTTCACCAACATTATTCCTAGCATATATAAACGACATCACTGAAAATTTTCCAGCCAGAGTACACACATCGTCCTTTGCAGATGACCTAGCCAAATGGACATCTGAAGAATATATTAGTACAGCTAACAGCAGAATACAGCAAGCCCTATTAGCGCTAGAGGACTGGTCAAAATCATGGCTAGTGAAAATAAGTGAGGAGAAAACAACATGCACAGTGTTCTCCATCTCAAATAAAACTCAGCAACCTAAGCTGGTATTGAATGGAAAAATATTGCGCCATGAATAAAATCCAAACTATCTAGGAGTCACCTTTGATCGTCGCCTGACATGGAAAACACAGGTTGAGAAAAATCGAACAAGAGCAAGGCAAAGAATGGCAATCATGAAAAAGCTTGCTGGTACAACGTGGGGAGCAGATGTGAAAGTTCTCAAGAAGTTATATACTGGACGGGTGAGGCCAGTACTGGAATATGGCATTGCAGCTTGGGCAACAGCAGCTAAGTCAAACTTTAACAAAATCAAGGAATGCGAATCATAACTGGAAGCCTGAAGACAACGCCTATTAATGAACTAGAAAAGATCACTTGTTTACAACCAATGCAGGATAGAAGAGATAGCAAAGCCCAGCAACAAGCAGAAAAATTTAGAAGATTGACAGACCACCCTATGTATAAACGGTTTAGAGGTTTTTGAACGGGAAGACTGAAGCGTAGCAACTTTGTAGAAACTGCAAAACGAAAGATTAGGGCAGAGCCTATACTTAATATTTCAACAGTCAAACCCATTTACAATGCAGACAAGTTCCCAGCTTGGAGACAGCAGCAACTGCCTGAGATGATAGAAAACATTCCTGGTATTGAGAAAAAGAACACTCAGCATGAAACCGAAAGAAGAGAAATAACCCTAAACTACATAAAAGAACATTACCCAAGCAGCATTTGGACCCATGCATATACAGATGGATCAGCCAAAAATTCAATAGAGAATGGAGGAGGAGGAATTCTCCTAAATTTAAAAAATGGAGTGAAAAAAAAACACATTCAGTGGCAACTGGAAAGTTTTCAAGTAACTTCAAAGCGGAGGTAGAAGCTCTGAAAACTGCAGCAGAAATGCTCTTGATGGAGGAAAATAAAGAGAAGCAAATAGCCATCTTCACAGATGCAAAGTCAGCTGTCTCAATACTGAAGAGCAATAACAGCACAGAAATAGCTGACCTAAGAGCAGCACTCCATGGTCTATGCCAGAAATCCAAAAAAGTTATAATACAGTGGATCCCATCACATTGCAGTATACCTGAAAATGAAGAAGCTGACAGACTGGCAAAAGAGGGCGGATGACTACCACAGCCTGACATGGACATAACCTATAATGAGGCAAAGAGGTTGATAAAAAGCACCTATAGAACCAAATGGGAATTAGAGCATCCAGGCCACCAGAAGGATGATGCATATTACAAACTTGACCGAAGAGAACAAGTAGCAATCTTCAGACTCCCACAGGACATAACAGGCTGAAATACCACTTGTTCAATAAACTAAAGATAGGAGATACTGATGAATGTAATTGTCAAAAAGGAAAAATGACAGCAAAACATTTGCTGCAGGATTGCCCAATATATGCAGAACAGAGAAAGATATTTTGGCCCACACCTGCTTCATTTGAGGACAAGCTCTATGGAGATATCAACAAGCTCAAGTTGACCGTAGCTTACTTTAACTACATACAGGTTGACATTTAAAGGTGTATGAAGAAGTATTCAGACTGCCACACTTTATACCACAGGTATGTCGGTTACAAAAGCCTCCCAGAGGCATGAAATGGAATATTGCTGGATAGGAGATCCATTACGTGGAAAGTCCGAACCAAAAGCTCACTGTGTGGGCTTTCAAAAAAGGTGGAAAAAGTGTCCTAGTGGCACGAAATGGAATATTGCTTGGATAGCAAATCCATTATGTGGAAAGTCCGAATCAAAAGCTCACTGTGTGGGCTTTCAAAAAAGGTGGAAAAGTGTCCTAGTGGCACGAAATGGAATATTGCTCGGATAGCAAATCCATTGTGCGGAAAGTCCGAATCGAAAGCTCACTGTGTGGATGTCATCTGCACACTGCATTCTTCTGGTTTCCGGTAGAATAGCCTATGGTGAACGGAAGGCCCAATATACGGAAGTGAGGCTAAGCAGCCATGTGCAGGACGTGACGATTCCTTGGGTGAGCCCAGTACCAGAGCGCTGTGTGTTGGCTCTGCAAGTATGGAAGCCTCCTTGGATGGCGGGGAATGCCCATGGTCTGCCCCTGCCTTCCCTTGAGGGTTGACCAGGATCTCTTAGGCTGTTTTATATGGGCCGGCTAGGATGGGAGATAACACCACAACAGTGAGATTCAAACGTCCTAAGAAACCCCCGGGAAGGTTAACCCGGTCAACAAATGCCCGCAGAAGTCGGATGTGTCGGCCTAATGGCGCAAGAACGCAGCTCTGCTGTAAACAGGCACAACGCAATCACATCCGAAAAAAAAACTCCGGATGAACGAAGAAGAAGAAGAAGAAGTTAAGAATGGGGAGTAAAGTACTTTTTTGTGGAAACAAAGGATCAGAAAACCATTTGCGTAATATGCATCGAAAGTGTTGCTGTTTTGAAAGAGTACAATCTTCGGCGTCATTACGAAACAAAACATCCATCAACATATTCATAGTTTTCTGGAAACCTACGCACTGAGAAATATGAGTCCATGAAACGTGATTTAGAAACACAAAGAGATCTCTTCATGAGAAAGTTTGCTGAAAATGTCATTCGTACAAGTTATAACATTGTGCATAAGATGGCAGAACGAGGAACCCCGTTTACTGATGGCAACTTCATCAAAGAGTACATGATGGGAGAAGCAAATGTCTTGTGTCCCGAGAAAGCTGATTTTTTTTGGAACTATCAGCCTTTCGGCAAGTTCAGTTAAGCGAAGAACAGTAGAACTTTGAAAGGACATAGTGCTACTGATACGTGAGAAAACTAGGAATTTTTGTGGTATTCTTAGCGCTGGATGTGTCTACTGATTTATCGAGTACATCACAATTTCTCGTGTTCATTCGTGGTATGAATTTGGACTTTCGGATAACGGAAGAGTTAGCATCCGTTTGCAGCATGCATGGAACAACAGATGGAAAAGACATTGTCATGGAAGTGCAAAAGGTTTTGCAAGACTATAACCTTCAGTGGAATCAGCTTCGATATGTTACAGTTGATGGAGGAAAAAATTATGGCTGAAGTGAGGAAAGGTCTGATGGGGCAGATCAGGACTCAGTTGGAAGATTTGAAACTTCCGGGCGCTCTGTTCACACACTGCATTATATATCAGCAAGCAATCTGTGGGAAAAACTTAGATATTTCTTGCTTACTGAAACCAGTCGTTTCTGCTGTGAACTTCATTCGAGGACATGCACTCAATTACCGTCAGTTCCATGATTTTATTGAAGAAATTGATTCTGAATTCCCCCTCTGCCGTGTGTCCACCTTGTCGAAGTAGAGGGGCTTGTGTGTTCTAATGACCCCAAGAGCTATGCCGACGGTAGCACAGCTACTGGTAGGGTCACCCATGTCGGACAGGTCAAGGGAGAGGGACCAGACCAAGTGACACACAAACCTGCTGCCTTGTAGGTAGACTGGGGACAGTCAAAGGCTAGGGAAAGCATCCCGAACAAATGCTTGTCGAAATCTGATGTACTGAGCCACAGGCTTGACAAAGCAGTGCAACGTAACTTAATTCATGATGTCACAAATTAAAATTAATCGTTATGGTGCTAATCCCGTGAAGTCCCATCAGGCGGTGATAGTGCCGGGCCCCCTGCCTCGAGGGGGTCCACCCATGACTACTGGTGGTCACCTTCCCCTGTGCTGTGGAGTCAAGGCACAGAGGAGTAGGTTAAGAGCTATTGACCAAACACGCCGGACACTCAACATACTACAGTGGAATGCCGAAGGAGTATATAACAAGCAAGTCTCCCTAAATCAGCGTCTTCATAAAGATAGAATAGATGTGGCATGCTTTCAAGAGACACACCTCAACGCCAATAGCAAATTTTCAGTCAAGGGATATCAGGCCACACGTTTCGACCGCGAAGGACACAAAGGAGGAGTTCTAATACTTACACGAAATACAATACCTTGCAGCGAAGTATCTGTGATCTCTGACAACCAAACGGAAATTATAGGTGTTGATATAATGATAAAGGACGTGAAAATAAGAATTTACAATCTGTATAGCCCGGCAGATAAGGATCTTACACTCTCAAACATGAAAATAACTGACACAAATTGCATTGTTATCGGAGACTTTAATAGCCGTTCAGAAAGATGGGGATACCCAGATACTGACAAAAGAGGAGATGAAGTGGAGGACTGGGAAATAGACACAAATCTCCATCTACTCAACAAAGCGGATGACACACCGAGCTTCTACTCCAGAAGATGGATTACCACTTCTACTCCAGATTTAGCTTTCTGCACGGGAGACATCCTCCACAAAATCGATCGCCATGTGCTTGACCAATTGGCAGGTAGTGACCACAGACCAATCAAGCTTGTAATGAATATGGAGTATGTTCCACAGGAGCAAAAGCCTTTGCCCCGCTGGAATTACAAACGAGCAGATTGGGACAGATTTGCCATACTAACAGACAAATATTGTGAAAACATAAATACACGATATGGCAACATGAAGCAAATGGTGGAAAGTCTAAACAGAGCAATAATACTGGCAGCCACTGAGTCTATTCCAAGAGGAGCGAGGAAAAATTACAAACCATACTGGGCTGAAGAACTACAAATTTTGGAGGACAAAGTTGAAGATGCCAGGAAGACAGCAGAGAGAGAGAACAAACAACTGAAGCGAACATCTCTCTCAAAGCCATCTCAGCAAAATATAAAAGAACAGTAAATCAAACAACAAGAGATTGTTGGAGTGAAAAAACAGAAAACCTTAATTTTGACAGGGATGGAAACAAACTATGGAAGCTAGTGAAAGCCATGAACAATGAAGGACCTAGAAACAAACAAATAACAATTAAACAAGGAAATGCCTTGCTTACAGGAAAAAAAGGCTGCAAATGCACTAATGGAACACTATGCCAGTGCAAACCACATTGATATTACAACCGAACAGAAGAAAGCAATCAAAGATAAACAGATACATCATAGTAATACAGAGACAGCAGCAGAATATATGATGGCAAATCTAACAATGGAAGAAATGGAACAGGCAATGAATACCCTAAAAAAGAAGAAATCACCAGGAAAGGATGGAATCACAAATGAAATGCTAATAGGACTAGGCACTAAGGCAAAAAAGAAACTACTAGCAGTCCTAAATTACAGCTGGAAGAGGGGAATAGTCCTACAGGCATGGAAGGAAGCTATACTAATACCAGTCCCAAAGAAAGGAAAAGACCTGGAAGAACCAAATGGCTATCGACCTATCAGTCTACTTAGCTGTGTAGGAAAATTAATGGAACGCATTATCAATGGCAGGCTAACATGGCATCTGGAAGAAAACAAACTCTTAACACCACACCAAGCAGGATTCAGAAAGTACAGATCCACTGAAGATCAAATAACCTATATAGCTCAGGAAATAGAGGATGCCTTCCAAGAGAAAAAGCACACACTAGCAGTCTGGATAGATTTAGAAAAAGCATTTGATAAAGTATGGAAGGAAGGACTGAAAGTAAAACTGCAAAAAATGCATGTTTGTGGGAAAATGTACAAATGGATCAGCCACTACCTTGAGAACAGAACTGCCAGGACAAAAGTACAAGGACAAACCAGCAAAATGATGCTGTTGGAGCAAGGTGTTCCCCAAGGAGGAGTTCTTTCACCAACATTATTCCTAGCATATATAAACGACATCACTGAAAATTTTCCAGCCAGAGTACACACATCGTCCTTTGCAGATGACCTAGCCAAATGGACATCTGAAGAATATATTAGTACAGCTAACAGCAGAATACAGCAAGCCCTATTAGCGCTAGAGGACTGGTCAAAATCATGGCTAGTGAAAATAAGTGAGGAGAAAACAACATGCACAGTGTTCTCCATCTCAAATAAAACTCAGCAACCTAAGCTGGTATTGAATGGAAAAATATTGCGCCATGAATAAAATCCAAACTATCTAGGAGTCACCTTTGATCGTCGCCTGACATGGAAAACACAGGTTGAGAAAAATCGAACAAGAGCAAGGCAAAGAATGGCAATCATGAAAAAGCTTGCTGGTACAACGTGGGGAGCAGATGTGAAAGTTCTCAAGAAGTTATATACTGGACGGGTGAGGCCAGTACTGGAATATGGCATTGCAGCTTGGGCAACAGCAGCTAAGTCAAACTTTAACAAAATCAAGGAATGCGAATCATAACTGGAAGCCTGAAGACAACGCCTATTAATGAACTAGAAAAGATCACTTGTTTACAACCAATGCAGGATAGAAGAGATAGCAAAGCCCAGCAACAAGCAGAAAAATTTAGAAGATTGACAGACCACCCTATGTATAAACGGTTTAGAGGTTTTTGAACGGGAAGACTGAAGCGTAGCAACTTTGTAGAAACTGCAAAACGAAAGATTAGGGCAGAGCCTATACTTAATATTTCAACAGTCAAACCCATTTACAATGCAGACAAGTTCCCAGCTTGGAGACAGCAGCAACTGCCTGAGATGATAGAAAACATTCCTGGTATTGAGAAAAAGAACACTCAGCATGAAACCGAAAGAAGAGAAATAACCCTAAACTACATAAAAGAACATTACCCAAGCAGCATTTGGACCCATGCATATACAGATGGATCAGCCAAAAATTCAATAGAGAATGGAGGAGGAGGAATTCTCCTAAATTTAAAAAATGGAGTGAAAAAAAAACACATTCAGTGGCAACTGGAAAGTTTTCAAGTAACTTCAAAGCGGAGGTAGAAGCTCTGAAAACTGCAGCAGAAATGCTCTTGATGGAGGAAAATAAAGAGAAGCAAATAGCCATCTTCACAGATGCAAAGTCAGCTGTCTCAATACTGAAGAGCAATAACAGCACAGAAATAGCTGACCTAAGAGCAGCACTCCATGGTCTATGCCAGAAATCCAAAAAAGTTATAATACAGTGGATCCCATCACATTGCAGTATACCTGAAAATGAAGAAGCTGACAGACTGGCAAAAGAGGGCGGATGACTACCACAGCCTGACATGGACATAACCTATAATGAGGCAAAGAGGTTGATAAAAAGCACCTATAGAACCAAATGGGAATTAGAGCATCCAGGCCACCAGAAGGATGATGCATATTACAAACTTGACCGAAGAGAACAAGTAGCAATCTTCAGACTCCCACAGGACATAACAGGCTGAAATACCACTTGTTCAATAAACTAAAGATAGGAGATACTGATGAATGTAATTGTCAAAAAGGAAAAATGACAGCAAAACATTTGCTGCAGGATTGCCCAATATATGCAGAACAGAGAAAGATATTTTGGCCCACACCTGCTTCATTTGAGGACAAGCTCTATGGAGATATCAACAAGCTCAAGTTGACCGTAGCTTACTTTAACTACATACAGGTTGACATTTAAAGGTGTATGAAGAAGTATTCAGACTGCCACACTTTATACCACAGGTATGTCGGTTACAAAAGCCTCCCAGAGGCATGAAATGGAATATTGCTGGATAGGAGATCCATTACGTGGAAAGTCCGAACCAAAAGCTCACTGTGTGGGCTTTCAAAAAAGGTGGAAAAAGTGTCCTAGTGGCACGAAATGGAATATTGCTTGGATAGCAAATCCATTATGTGGAAAGTCCGAATCAAAAGCTCACTGTGTGGGCTTTCAAAAAAGGTGGAAAAGTGTCCTAGTGGCACGAAATGGAATATTGCTCGGATAGCAAATCCATTGTGCGGAAAGTCCGAATCGAAAGCTCACTGTGTGGATGTCATCTGCACACTGCATTCTTCTGGTTTCCGGTAGAATAGCCTATGGTGAACGGAAGGCCCAATATACGGAAGTGAGGCTAAGCAGCCATGTGCAGGACGTGACGATTCCTTGGGTGAGCCCAGTACCAGAGCGCTGTGTGTTGGCTCTGCAAGTATGGAAGCCTCCTTGGATGGCGGGGAATGCCCATGGTCTGCCCCTGCCTTCCCTTGAGGGTTGACCAGGATCTCTTAGGCTGTTTTATATGGGCCGGCTAGGATGGGAGATAACACCACAACAGTGAGAGTCAAACGTCCTAAGAAACCCCCGGGAAGGTTAACCCGGTCAACAAATGCCCGCAGAAGTCGGATGTGTCGGCCTAATGGCGCAAGAACGCAGCTCTGCTGTAAACAGGCACAACGCAATCACATCCGAAAAAAAACTCCGGATGAACGAAGAAGAAGAAGAAGAAGTTAAGAATGGGGAGTAAAGTACTTTTTTGTGGAAACAAAGGATCAGAAAACCATTTGCGTAATATGCATCGAAAGTGTTGCTGTTTTGAAAGAGTACAATCTTCGGCGTCATTACGAAACAAAACATCCATCAACATATTCATAGTTTTCTGGAAACCTACGCACTGAGAAATATGAGTCCATGAAACGTGATTTAGAAACACAAAGAGATCTCTTCATGAGAAAGTTTGCTGAAAATGTCATTCGTACAAGTTATAACATTGTGCATAAGATGGCAGAACGAGGAACCCCGTTTACTGATGGCAACTTCATCAAAGAGTACATGATGGGAGAAGCAAATGTCTTGTGTCCCGAGAAAGCTGATTTTTTTTGGAACTATCAGCCTTTCGGCAAGTTCAGTTAAGCGAAGAACAGTAGAACTTTGAAAGGACATAGTGCTACTGATACGTGAGAAAACTAGGAATTTTTGTGGTATTCTTAGCGCTGGATGTGTCTACTGATTTATCGAGTACATCACAATTTCTCGTGTTCATTCGTGGTATGAATTTGGACTTTCGGATAACGGAAGAGTTAGCATCCGTTTGCAGCATGCATGGAACAACAGATGGAAAAGACATTGTCATGGAAGTGCAAAAGGTTTTGCAAGACTATAACCTTCAGTGGAATCAGCTTCGATATGTTACAGTTGATGGAGGAAAAAATTATGGCTGAAGTGAGGAAAGGTCTGATGGGGCAGATCAGGACTCAGTTGGAAGATTTGAAACTTCCGGGCGCTCTGTTCACACACTGCATTATATATCAGCAAGCAATCTGTGGGAAAAACTTAGATATTTCTTGCTTACTGAAACCAGTCGTTTCTGCTGTGAACTTCATTCGAGGACATGCACTCAATTACCGTCAGTTCCATGATTTTATTGAAGAAATTGATTCTGAATTCCCCCTCTGCCGTGTGTCCACCTTGTCGAAGTAGAGGGGCTTGTGTGTTCTAATGACCCCAAGAGCTATGCCGACGGTAGCACAGCTACTGGTAGGGTCACCCATGTCGGACAGGTCAAGGGAGAGGGACCAGACCAAGTGACACACAAACCTGCTGCCTTGTAGGTAGACTGGGGACAGTCAAAGGCTAGGGAAAGCATCCCGAACAAATGCTTGTCGAAATCTGATGTACTGAGCCACAGGCTTGACAAAGCAGTGCAACGTAACTTAATTCATGATGTCACAAATTAAAATTAATCGTTATGGTGCTAATCCCGTGAAGTCCCATCAGGCGGTGATAGTGCCGGGCCCCCTGCCTCGAGGGGGTCCACCCATGACTACTGGTGGTCACCTTCCCCTGTGCTGTGGGGTCAAGGCACAGAGGAGTAGGTTAAGAGCTATTGACCAAACACGCCGGACACTCAACATACTACAGTGGAATGCCGAAGGAGTATATAACAAGCAAGTCTCCCTAAATCAGCGTCTTCATAAAGATAGAATAGATGTGGCATGCTTTCAAGAGACACACCTCAACGCCAATAGCAAATTTTCAGTCAAGGGATATCAGGCCACACGTTTCGACCGCGAAGGACACAAAGGAGGAGTTCTAATACTTACACGAAATACAATACCTTGCAGCGAAGTATCTGTGATCTCTGACAACCAAACGGAAATTATAGGTGTTGATATAATGATAAAGGACGTGAAAATAAGAATTTACAATCTGTATAGCCCGGCAGATAAGGATCTTACACTCTCAAACATGAAAATAACTGACACAAATTGCATTGTTATCGGAGACTTTAATAGCCGTTCAGAAAGATGGGGATACCCAGATACTGACAAAAGAGGAGATGAAGTGGAGGACTGGGAAATAGACACAAATCTCCATCTACTCAACAAAGCGGATGACACACCTAGCTTCTACTCCAGAAGATGGATTACCACTTCTACTCCAGACTTAGCTTTCTGCACGGGAGACATCCTCCACAAAATCGATCGCCATGTGCTTGACCAATTGGCAGGTAGTGACCACAGACCAATCAAGCTTGTAATGAATATGGAGTATGTTCCACAGGAGCAAAAGCCTTTGCCCCGCTGGAATTACAAACGAGCAGATTGGGACAGATTTGCCATACTAACAGACAAATATTGTGAAAACATAAATACACGATATGGCAACATGAAGCAAATGGTGGAAAGTCTAAACAGAGCAATAATACTGGCAGCCACTGAGTCTATTCCAAGAGGAGCGAGGAAAAATTACAAACCATACTGGACTGAAGAACTACAAATTTTGGAGGACAAAGTTGAAGATGCCAGGAAGACAGCAGAGAGAGAGAACAAACAACTGAAGCGAACATCTCTCTCAAAGCCATCTCAGCAAATATAAAAGAACAGTAAATCAAACAACAAGAGATTGTTGGAGTGAAAAAACAGAAAACCTTAATTTTGACAGGGATGGAAACAAACTATGGAAACTAGTGAAAGCCATGAACAATGAAGGACCTAGAAACAAACAAATAACAATTAAACAAGGAAATGCCTTGCTTACAGGAAAAAAAAGGCTGCAAATGCACTAATGGAACACTATGCCAGTGCAAACCACATTGATATTACAACCGAACAGAAGAAAGCAATCAAAGATAAACAGATACATCATAGTAATACAGAGACAGCAGCAGAATATATGATGGCAAATCTAACAACGGAAGAAATGGAACAGGCAATGAATACCCTAAAAAAGAAGAAATCACCAGGAAAGGATGGAATCACAAATGAAATGCTAATAGGACTAGGCACTAAGGCAAAAAAGAAACTACTAGCAGTCC
Source organism: Cepaea hortensis (assembly GCA_963921405.1). NCBI lineage: Eukaryota > Metazoa > Mollusca > Gastropoda > Stylommatophora > Helicidae > Cepaea > Cepaea hortensis. The sequence continues at coordinate 198,190,368 of OY992877.1, forward strand.
TAAATTACAGCTGGAAGAGGGGAATAGTCCTACAGGCATGGAAGGAAGCTATACTAATACCAGTCCCAAAGAAAGGAAAAGACCTGGAAGAACCAAATGGCTATCGACCTATCAGTCTACTTAGCTGTGTAGGAAAATTAATGGAACGCATTATCAATGGCAGGCTAACATGGCATCTGGAAGAAAACAAACTCTTAACACCACACCAAGCAGGATTCAGAAAGTACAGATCCACTGAAGATCAAATAACCTATATAGCTCAGGAAATAGAGGATGCCTTCCAAGAGAAAAAGCACACACTAGCAGTCTGGATAGATTTAGAAAAAGCATTTGATAAAGTATGGAAGGAAGGACTGAAAGTAAAACTGCAAAAAATGCATGTTTGTGGGAAAATGTACAAATGGATCAGCCACTACCTTGAGAACAGAACTGCCAGGACAAAAGTACAAGGACAAACCAGCAAAATGATGCTGTTGGAGCAAGGTGTTCCCCAAGGAGGAGTTCTTTCACCAACATTATTCCTAGCATATATAAACGACATCACTGAAAATTTTCCAGCCAGAGTACACACATCGTCCTTTGCAGATGACCTAGCCAAATGGACATCTGAAGAATATATTAGTACAGCTAACAGCAGAATACAGCAAGCCCTATTAGCGCTAGAGGACTGGTCAAAATCATGGCTAGTGAAAATAAGTGAGGAGAAAACAACATGCACAGTGTTCTCCATCTCAAATAAAACTCAGCAACCTAAGCTGGTATTGAATGGAAAAATATTGCGCCATGAATAAAATCCAAACTATCTAGGAGTCACCTTTGATCGTCGCCTGACATGGAAAACACAGGTTGAGAAAAATCGAACAAGAGCAAGGCAAAGAATGGCAATCATGAAAAAGCTTGCTGGTACAACGTGGGGAGCAGATGTGAAAGTTCTCAAGAAGTTATATACTGGACGGGTGAGGCCAGTACTGGAATATGGCATTGCAGCTTGGGCAACAGCAGCTAAGTCAAACTTTAACAAAATCAAGGAATGCGAATCATAACTGGAAGCCTGAAGACAACGCCTATTAATGAACTAGAAAAGATCACTTGTTTACAACCAATGCAGGATAGAAGAGATAGCAAAGCCCAGCAACAAGCAGAAAAATTTAGAAGATTGACAGACCACCCTATGTATAAACGGTTTAGAGGTTTTTGAACGGGAAGACTGAAGCGTAGCAACTTTGTAGAAACTGCAAAACGAAAGATTAGGGCAGAGCCTATACTTAATATTTCAACAGTCAAACCCATTTACAATGCAGACAAGTTCCCAGCTTGGAGACAGCAGCAACTGCCTGAGATGATAGAAAATATTCCTGGTATTGAGAAAAAGAACACTCAGCATGAAACCGAAAGAAGAGAAATAACCCTAAACTACATAAAAGAACATTACCCAAGCAGCATTTGGACCCATGCATATACAGATGGATCAGCCAAAAATTCAATAGAGAATGGAGGAGGAGGAATTCTCCTAAATTTAAAAAATGGAGTGAAAAAAAAAACACATTCAGTGGCAACTGGAAAGTTTTCAAGTAACTTCAAAGCGGAGGTAGAGGCTCTGAAAACTGCAGCAGAAATGCTCTTGATGGAGGAAAATAAAGAGAAGCAAATAGCCATCTTCACAGATGCAAAGTCAGCTGTCTCAATACTGAAGAGCAATAACAGCACAGAAATAGCTGACCTAAGAGCAGCACTCCATGGTCTATGCCAGAAATCCAAAAAAGTTATAATACAGTGGATCCCATCACATTGCAGTATACCTGAAAATGAAGAAGCTGACAGACTGGCAAAAGAGGGCGGATGACTACCACAGCCTGACATGGACATAACCTATAATGAGGCAAAGAGGTTGATAAAAAGCACCTATAGAACCAAATGGGAATTAGAGCATCCAGGCCACCAGAAGGATGATGCATATTACAAACTTGACCGAAGAGAACAAGTAGCAATCTTCAGACTCCCACAGGACATAACAGGCTGAAATACCACTTGTTCAATAAACTAAAGATAGGAGATACTGATGAATGTAATTGTCAAAAAGGAAAAATGACAGCAAAACATTTGCTGCAGGATTGCCCAATATATGCAGAACAGAGAAAGATATGTTGGCCCACACCTGCTTCTTTTGAGGACAAGCTCTATGGAGATATCAACAAGCTCAAGTTGACCGCAGCTTACTTTAACTACATACATGTTGACATTTAACCGAATCAAAAGCTCACTGTGTGGGCTTCATAAAAGGTGGAAAAAGTGTCCTAGTGGCACGAAATTGAATATTGCTTGGATAGCAAATCCATTACGTGGAAAGTCCGAATCAAAAGCTCACTGTGTGGGCTCCATAAAAGGCGGAAAAAGTGTCCTAGTGGCACGAAATGGAATATTGCTCGGATAGCAAATCCATTACGCGGAAAGTCCGAATCGAAAGCTCACTGTGTGGATGTCAACTGCACACTGCATTCTTCTGGTTTCCGGAAGAACAGCCTATGGTGAACGGAAGGCCCAATATACGGAAGTGAGGCTAAGCAGCCATGTGCATGACGTGACGATTCCTTGGGTGAGCCCAGTACCAAAGCGCAGTGTGTTGGCTCTGCAATTATGGAAGCCTCCTTGGATGGCGGGGAATGCCCATGGTCTGCCCCTGCCTTCCCTTGAGGGCTGACCAGGATGTCTTTGGCTGTTCTATATGGGCCAGCTAGAATGGGAGATAACACCACAACAGCGAGAGTCAAACGTCCTAAGAAACCCCCGGGAAGGTTAACCCGGTCAACAAATGCCCGCAGAAGTCGGATGTGACGGCCTAACGGTGCAAGAACGCAGCTCTGCTGTAAACAGGCACAACGCAATCACATCCGGGAAAAAAAACAAACAAACGGATGAACGCAGAAGAAGAAGAAGATTCTGAATTCTTCTGTGACTTGCCTTATCACATATCAGTGAAGTGGCTCAGCTGCGGTGAAGTCATGTTCGTTTTTACAAGCTTCGAAACGAAATAGATGTTTTCGTCACTGAAAAAGATAGAGATGATCCACAGCTGTCAGATCCTATTTGACTGTCACAAAGTTGTCATTATTGGTCGATACCACATCCCGCATGAATAAACTGAATTTGAAACTTTAGGGAAAGACTAACCTCGTCTATGATCTCTACAGAATCATAAAAGGATTTCGGAGAAAGCTGACATTGTTTGAAGCACAACTGGAAGGAGAAAATGTTTCTCATTTTTACAGTTTCAAAGAGTTTTGCGCTACAATCGCCGAAGTTATCAACCTGGATTTTCCGAAAAAAAATTATTCATGACTTGAAAAAGCATTTTCTGGAGAGATTTTCATTTCTTGACAGAACTGAGAGTGACATTCTTCTGTTCCAGAATCCGTTCAATTGTAACCTTGATGATGTGCCAGCTAAACTACAGTTGGAGCTCATTGTTTTGCAAGCAAATGACTTGTTGAAAGAGAAGCACAGAGAAGGAACACTTTTTGAATTTTACCACTGCTTATCTAATGTTGAATTTCCGAAACTGAAGAAATTTGCCGCTGGTATGGCACTAGTAAAATCACAACTTATAACTTAACATAGCAAAAACAAACATAACGCATACCGATAAAACTACTATGGAGAAAGAAATATATGTTAATGAGGAAAGATTGAAGGTGGTGGAAAATTTTGAATATCTTGGGTCGTTGATTACCAAAAACGGTGACACAATGAAAGAAATTAAACGACGTCTATCAATTGCTCTTCAAAGACTAAAACAACTGAATAAATTATGTAAGGGTAAGATAGAACTACAAAAATTAGATTTTTAAGAGCATGCATCTTTCCTATTGCAACATACCCCTGTGAGACCTGGACACTTACTAAACAAGCTAACAACGGATAAATGCCTTTGAATATAAATTTTATAGACGAGTTCTAAGAATATCTTGGGTAAAGAAAAGAACAAATGCATCCATACTTCAAGAGCTGAATATTGAAGAAGGTTGGCTATTAAAGATGATAAAACAAAGAAAATTGAAATATTTTGGTCACTTGAAACGTCACGAAAGTTTGGAGAGAACAATAATGGAGGGGTATATATGCCTGGGAAGAGAGGAAGAGGAAGACCAAAGAGAAGATGGGTGCAGGATGTGGCGGATGATCTCAAGATGGGTGTATCGGACGTGGGACATGTTGCTTATGATCGAGAGGTTTTCCGGAAGGTAGTTATGGGAGCGAGGTTCCGCACAGGACATGCTATTGAATGAATGAATCTCCCCCGATATGTCTCCACCTTGCCGTGGAGGGCAGCTTGCGTGTCCCATTGACCCCATCTGCTTGCCGATGGATGAAAACTGCATATCGGACAGCTTATGGGTTAGGGACCAGACTAAGAGAGACACAACCTGCTGCTCTGCAGGTAGACTGAGGATAGCAGCCAATAGACTAAATCAGGTACACGAAGGCAGAAGACCTTGGTCCGGACAAAACTCTAAGGCTCCCTGTAGAGGGCTCTGGCTGAACGCCTCTAAGCCCTCGGATCTGAGAGCCAGGCCGATACCCACCTACCGAAAAATAGAGGTTAGATACTGAGCAAGCTACATGCTCAGGTCTGATACATGTTCGAAGGCTCTCAGCTTGGGGATATGAGGGATTCCCGGATGAGAGGGCCTGGCCGTTTCCCGTTCACTGCTGCACGAAGGTAAGGTGCTGAGCCGGCAGCACATGTAGCCTACCTCGTGAGCGAGTACAAAAAGTCAGAAAAGTGCCCCAGTCGAAGGAAATGGTTACGAAAACTGTCTATATCTAACTCATAGAGAGTGTAGACAAAAGTGGAAGAACGTCCCAATGACGCGAAATGGAACGCACTTGAGCGAACCTATTGCGTGGTTCGAAGTCAAAAGCAAAATCTTACCGAGTGGATGTCGCTCGCAGTCTGACCGCTCCTGGTGTGTGCTTGAGCGATCAGTGGCAAGCGAGATGCCCAACGCATGGAAGTGAGGAACTAAAGCAGCCATGAGCAGGACGTGGCAACTCCTCGGGTGAGCCCAGTCTCAGAGCAATATGTGCCGGCTCTGCAATTATGGAAGCCTCCTTGGATAGCGAGGGAATGCCCATGGTGTGCCCCTGCCTTCCCTTGAGGGCCGACCGCGATATCGTTGATCGTCCTATCTTGACCAGCTGAGATGTGGGCGACATCACAACAGTCTAACGTGCCTCAAAACCAGAGGAAGGCGAACCTCAATAAAAAAAATGCCCGCCGGAAGTCGGAAGTGTCGTCCTACGGGTGGCAAACTAAAAATTGACACTACGCAATTACGTCCGAGTGAAATGTCTCTTCCGAATGTCTCTCGTGCTAGGAACAGCTCTGACTACCTAGTTTCCGAATGCCGCTCTTGTTCGGAACAGCTCTGACTAGGTAGTTTTCCGAATGTTTGTCGTGCCTGGAACAGCTCTGACGGGCGCAACGACAAGCACATGTCCGAAAACTCGTTGAGTGGATACCGTCTGCAAACCTGTCTGGTTTGTGCGGGAATGGCCTGGGGCAAACGAAATGACCAATATATTGAAGTGAGGAATTAAAGCAGCCATGAGCAGGACGTGACGATTCCCTTGGTAAACCCAGCACCAGGGCGCTATGTGTCGGCCCTGCAACTATGGAAGCAACCTTGGATGGCGGAAAATGCAATGGACTGTCCCTTCCTTCCTTTGAGGGAAGACCGTTGTCTTCGACCGTTCCAACTTGGCCAGCTGGGTTGTAGATGGCACCACAAAAGTGAGACTCCCAGGAATGCTACCTGGTCAAAAAAGCACGCTGTAGTCGGATGTGTTGGCCTACGGGTTTCGGCCCAAGGGCGCATAACAGACACACCGCAATCACATCTGAAAAAACAATCCGGATGAACGAAAAGAAGAAGAAGAAGAAGAATGAATGAATGAATCAATGAATTAATGAATGGCACTAGTGTTTGGAACAACTTATGTCTGTGAGCAAATATTTTCAAAAATGAAATATGTGAAGTCAACACATCGAACGAGATTGATTGATGAACATTTGAAAGCAATTCTCTTGATTGGATGCATAATTCCAAACCAAACATTGATGGTATCTTGAAAGTCAAATATCAGGTTCACAATTCTCACTAATCTTTTTTTGCTGCTTAGTTTGTGAGATTCGGATATGTGCACACAAGGTCTGATGTAACTATCTTTTTGTCCACGTCGCTTTGGGGGGGGGGGGGGGGATAATTTTTTTAAGTAAATAAATATGTTGGTTGCCTTTGTTTTTGTGCATTTCACGCCATTCACCTATGATTAACTTAGTTTTTCGTCATTTTTACCAGAGCTTTCATTCTGGCTTGCATGTGTTGTACAGTTAGTTGCATATCATTTAAAGGACGATTGTCCTCAACACCAGCATTCTTTGCTGTTGTTGATGTCTTGGCAAGTTTACGTTCAGTAGCTTGCCATTGATTTCTGAACGACCGGCACCCATACCATAGCGTAAAAAACCCAGTGCAACGCGATCTGCTGCCAAATCGCGCGCAGCTGTGTTTCGAACGCGGGTATTCGGGATTACGAACCGCTTTAATAAGATCTTCGCCACGGAGACCTCCGTAAGTATTGTACAGAATGAGTATCCGGCCCGCGCTCGTCATTTTGTCAGTTATCCGGCCCGCCGTGAAAAAGGTTTGGTGACCCCTGCACTAAAACATCGTCGGCATATGACAATGTCCTCCCCGGTCCAGTGATCTGCTTGCTGGTGATTCTCACAGTGAAGGCGTTGAACAACACCGGAGATAATGGTGATCCCTGCGGTAGGCCAGGATATATTGTTGTTGGTTCCGAAGTTCAACTGCCACATCTAACACCTACTTTCCGTTGGAAGAGGGCTGCAACGATCCAACTCAGAAAGAAAGAACTTATCTTGAGTTCAAGAAGCTGAAGCATTAAGAAATCCAATGGTACTCTGTTGTACGTGTTCTCAAGATCAATTGCTGCAGTAAAGGTTTCAATGCCTGAATGGAAACCTTTATAGACGTCATGGGCAAAAACTGCTACAATGGTCCAGGTTTCTCTTTTTGGATGGTACCCTCCCGGGGTAGGTGAGAAAACACCTTGCTTCTCTAGCTGGCTTGATATACTTCTGGCAATTAACTTCTCCAGCAGCTTGCCTTTTATATTCTACATAAGAAAGTTAAATTCATACAAGATACAACATTGCAGTTATAGACATATTTCAAGCGAACGAAAGAAGAAGCAGAATATTCTGCATTGTTATTACTCCATATCCATGAATTTTTGTGTGGTCTTTGCCAGGCTTCGGCACGGGAATAAGCTAACTGTGTAACCACTCCTCCTTGATGCTAGCACTCTCTATACTGTTGTTGTACATGTCTGCAAGTTTCTCTTTCTCGTTGTCGTTACACCTATTGATGTCGTAGTATCTTATTACATCTGGCCCTGGAACGCCGTTTTTTGATCGTCGAAGCACAGCCTTGATTTCTTTCGCTGTCATTGTGTCTTCATCCGAAATGTTCTGGGCCTTGCACCTGATTGAGGTGACCTCATTGGCAAGATTTCGGCCTCTCATGTTTGTCTGGATGCTTTGATCTAGATAGCGTTCGAAGAGGGCTTGGCCGTTGTTCTCGTCAATCCTCTGCCAGATGAGGTCAGCACCTTGGAAGTCAGAAATTCTCTTATTCTTGACTACCCCACGCATGCTTTTATGTAGTCGCCAGAATAATTTAAGTGGCTCTTCTGTGCTTAATCTTTGACGTACCTCTGCCCATTTTCCACTTTTAACCACCTTAACCTGTTTTGTTTTTTTTTTTTTTTTTTTACATCGCTTACTTTTGTGTGCATTTCTCTTTCTAAGTGCATGCAGGGACTAGGATGGGCAACTTTGTTCGTTTCACGTTTTTGCCATTGTCTTACAGCACTGCGCTTGTTGACGGCTTGTTGTCCTGCTGACACAGCCACTGTTGATACAAACCAGGTCAATGGTTTCAAGCGCAGTCTCGAGATCCTCCCCATGTGTGTTGGAGGAAATGTTTCCCCATGATCTGCCTTTAGCGTTGAAATCGCCACAGAAAATAACATTTTTCTCGTGATCTGTCACGAATTGGCAGCCTTTACTTCCCAGAACAATTTTCGGTTCACTTTTGATGGGCCATGTAGAGGATCAACAGACGAACAAAACTGTTTTCTCTATATTCAAGGCTATACTGTCTTGACGTAAGCTTGCAAAACCTGCAAGTAAACAAACCACCAGGAATGGCTTTCTATTTGGGAAGTTAATTTGACACCAGTACCGGTCACCCCCAGAGGTTATCAATCCAGCCAGACGGGAGGGCAGACTCAGGGGACTGAATAGTAATTAAAACCAACCAGGCATGACGCAAGCAAACCTGGTTTACCAACAGAGTTGTAAACTGGCTGTTGACCATGAGAACCTAATTGTTCCCTTGACATGACACCTGTTAAGAATAGCTAGGAAATCGCCCAACCGCGATGGCTGACCCCATCTGGTAGAGACTAGAGGCGCAAGGTGTGAAATCACTGATAAGACTCAGTGGGCTAATAATTGTCAGACCCACAGGTGTGAAGGCTAGTGTGCATGCAGAAAGAATTTTTATGACTGGACAGACTTGGAGTTAATTGCAATTAACGTCAGGGGGAGATAAGAAGAATTTATGAATGGAATTCCTGGGAGATAAGTGTCTACTGCTAGGCTAGGTATAAAAACCCACGATAGACCTTTTCCCTTTAGATTAAGTCTGACTTCAGAACAGGTAGGCAGCCAGCTCAATGTCTGTAGTCATATGCATGATTATTATGTTAGATTGCACTACAAAAGTTATTTCTTAGTTACTGATTTTCAGTCTATATCTGATCTAGAGTATTGCAAGAACTATAATTGTCATAGGTTACTTGAGTGTTCTTTCTGAGTTCTGTGTTCAAAATCGGATTGCTTTGAGTGTGCTGCCTTATGTGAGACAGATCTTGTCTGGGTATACTTTTAGGTGTCTTGGTAGATGCTTGTCATTTCTTGGTACACTATCATAGTTGCTTGTTGGTGTGTGCATTTGTTGTACAGAATATAGTCAACTGACTATTTATTTAATTCTTACAACAGCAGTAACTAAGTGGTGATTAAACCGGGCAGCTCAGCAAATATGGCTGGTCTGTGTGGTCACTTCAATTAGACTTGTTGTATATCTCATTTTGTAGCTATACAATATTAGTACTCATTAATAATGCCTGATGCTATTATGTTGAGTATCATTATATGTCCATCTTGAAGTAATATAATGTTTACGGATATGTTGGATGTTTGATATATTGATTTGTCATATGCAACCCTACCAATATGAAGTGTTATGCTATTGTCTGTGCATTGGCACATTGGCCAATGATTGTGTTGGAAGCAGAGGTGTAATGGTACAGACCTTACCCACAATTGGTATATGGTGCTAAACTTTCTCAGTGTATTGTGGGCGTGCGTCCACGGTAATGCATGGAAACCTGGCACAGCTACTGGTCACGGCTTGTAAGCCCGGATGACCCGGCATTATTATAATACCATTACCGATCCTGTGACCTGCTAAACCAACTTGGGACGGAGCGGCTGTACGACACAGAATTTCTGTATTAGCGACATGGACATGGGGCGGCAGAAATGTAATCATTACAGGCGTGTGAGACAATTGAAAAGCCCGTCCCAGACTAAAGACAGTAGGGAGAAGGAGGATGGTGAACACAGTAGAGCTGGAAGATAAACTTGGCCAGACTGGTCATTGTATATGTTTGTGTTATGATATGTTTTAATTAGGATTGCGCTGATGTAGAACTGATATAACACATTCTTGACTTTCTTTCAAGCTCTCACAAGGAGCACCTATGTTATAGATCTCAAGACTAGAGACTACTGACTAGGAGTGTCAGGACTGACAGGATCGTCAGAATACCGACAAGCTGTTTCTTTGTTGAGTCTACTGGAGAGTGGGGATCTGGACCACAGATCCAGATAGATGAAGTAACAAGTAAAGTTACGTAATATTTGTCATCAATATCAATATGTATATGATTTCATCATCCTCATATTGACAATCATCCTATGTCTATTGTTATGATTAGTAAATAAATGTTGTAGTATTGTAACTCATAGTTCTGTCATTATATTAATTCCAATTGTGCATACGTGTTGTGTGTGTGTACATTGGTGGGGGTTCACTTAGACACCAAGGAAGGGAGCAGTCAGGGAGAAAAACCTGTACTGAGATAGCCGTCTATACTAATATATTTAGACTTAAACATCTATCTTAGCTAACCTTCTCTTTCCCATTCCTTGGCGAATATTCAGCACAGTTCATTTCTTTTTGTAACGAGCCACTTGGAGCTGTACGTTGGATATTCAGGGCTTAATCTATAGTTCAGCCATATAGTTTTTGTCCCTAGTCAGTTGTTTTTCTTTTTTTTTTACATAGCTTACTTTTGTGTGCATTTCTCTTTCTAAGTGCATGCAGGGACTAGGATTGGCAACTTTGTTCGTTTCACGTTTTTGCCATTGCCTTACAGCACTGCGCTTGTTGACGGCTTGTTGTCCTGCTGACACAGCCACTGTTGATACAAACCAGGTCAATGGTTTCAAGCGCAGTCTCGAGATCCTCCCCATGTGTGTTGGAGGAAATATTTCCCCATGATCTGCCTTTAGCGTTGAAATCGCCACAGAAAATAACATTTTTCTCGTGATCTAATACGTCACTTAAGCACTGTCACTTCTGGGAATCCATACTCGCTTTACGGGCATAAACATAAACCAACACGAATGGTAGACCGGATTGAACTCTGACCGCCTGTATTTGTATATCGTCATTGTCCCAACTGGACATGTCTAGCCCTGAAGCCACCTTACTGTCGCGAATGAGAATCGCCATTCCCAGATGTCGCCTGTTGTAGAAACATTTGGAGCCGGCAATTTAGAGTAGCTGATCACCTAGTCTCGTCTACTGTACAATGTCATTCCTGTATACCAGGTCTTCTAGAATATGGCCTCTATTGGACATGAAGGTCTGCCCTTGCCTTGTCAAATGCTTTTCGGCAGTCCTTTCTGAGCGTAAGGTTACACTGCGCATGGGTTCCTAGACTTTTGACCCCTGTAGATTACACCTGAGTTAAAACAGGGATCTGCCACGTCCCCAGTGCTCTTTAATGTCTACATCAGCAAAATCGCAGCTATTGAGACACCAGGTGTTGGTTTAATCTTGACATTTGCAGATGATGTGCTGGTGTACAGACTGGGCAGAGATAGGGAAAGTTTGGCTGTAGACTCACAGATGGCAGTAAACAGGATGGAGGAGTGGTTCAGGGACGCAGGAGCCGTTATAAACCCAGACAAGGCATCAGTTGTGTGGTACTCCCTAGATAACCGGATTGTGAAGGCAGATGTCCCATGTATTGTATTGAATGGATGTCTTCTTAGTAGAGAGAGTAAACTGAAATACTTGGGTATAACCTTCGACAGGTGTATGTCTTTTAAAGATCATGTGGAGCCTTTGGCGGTGAAGGCTAGTAAGGGATTTAATGTATTGAGGGCGATGGCAGCAACCGGGGTAGAGCAGAGGCTCTTTCAACAGTTAATAATTTATGTCGTTGATTATGGTTTGGGGCTCCTGACAGTATCAAAGAGTCAGCTCGAAAGGTTGGAACGCATACAAAATACGACCATGCGGGTGATCCTGGGCTGCACACAGGACACACCAATTATATGCATGAGGCATATCCTGGCGCTACCAACAACGGCAAATAGGCATAAGGTCCTTCAAACCAAATGGTACATGAGAGTTGCTGCAGATAGCGATCACAGGTCCTGAATAGCACAAGCAGAAATATCTATACTCAGATGTGTGATCCCTGAATCGAAAGCTCACTGTGTGGATGTATAATCTGCAGACTGCATTCTTCTGGTTTCCGGAAGAACAAGGCCCAATATACGGAAGTGAGGCTAAGCAGCCATGTGCAGGACGTGACGATTGGTTGGGTGAGCCCAGTACCAGAGCGCTGTGTGTCGGCTCTGCAATTATGGAAGCCTCCTTGGATGGCGAGGGAATGCCCATGGTCTGCCCCTGCTTTCCCTTGAAGGCTGACAAGGATGTCTTTGGCTGTTCTATATAGGCCAGCTGGGATGGGGAATAACACCACAACAGTGAGAGTCAAACTTTCTAAGAAACCCCCGGGAAGGTTAACCCAGCCAACAAATGCCCGCAGAAGTCGGCCTAACGGCGCAAGAACGCAGCTCTGCTGTAAACAGGCACATCGCAATCACGTCAGAAAAAAAAAAAAAACTCTGGATGATCGCAGAAGAAGAAGAAGAAGAAGAAGAAGAAGAAGAAGAAGAAGAAGAAGAAGAAGAAAAAGAAGAAGAAGAAGAAGAAGAAGAAGAAGAAGACGAAGAAGAAGAAGATGTGTGATCTAGAGACCATCAATCGTGAAAAAGAGTGGATTGAAGTATCGGCAGACAGGACGGACTGGCACAATGTAATAGTCACGCTGGGTCGTGAGTGCAGAGAATGAGCAGCGGGCCGCACAGAGTTTGAGGTGCAGTAACTGATCCAGAGTAATACACACATCAAGATAACATAGTGATCTATACTGATGGGTCAGTGGTGAGAAACAAACGGAGTGGTTGGGGTTTCATTGCGAAGGCTAAAGGACGATTCTTGAAAAAAGGAGAGTATGGCATATGGGGCTACGATCTCCAGCGTGAGAATGGAGGTGGAAGCAGTCATAGCGGCATTTCATTGGTTAGAGGAGACCCTTGCAACACACATTGTCCTCCTCACGGACTTAAGGAGTATGCTTAGCAATGTGGAGAAAGGAATGTTTCGTGTGGAATGGCTCACCTCGCTTCAGAGGTAACAGGTTGTGAGAATTGTATGGTTGTTTTGCCCTGGCCATGCGCGAGTGCGGGGGGGGGGGGGGGAATGATCAGGCTGACAGGGAATTCAGCTCTTGGTGGTAGATTATCCATGGACAAAGGAGAGGTAGTCGTGCACCTGTGGGACCAGGTGGCGAAACAGATTGAGAACCTTTATGTGGAAAGGATGAGATTGCGGGGGATTGGCAGGGGTTCTGGTGTAATCTTAAAAGTCAAAACTGAGAGTGAAGACCAGAAGAACTTTCAATCAGATACCGGTGGGAACAATTAGTAGTGTGACTCTTCACTGGCTGTTGAATGAGGGGACGGAGCACGTATGAGAATGTCCTGCGTGCAGTGATGTCAGTTCTTAGCTCAACTCAACTCAACAACTATCATCATCATCATCATCATCATCATCATCATCATCATCATCATCATCATCATCATCATCATCATCAAGTGCCCTGCCAGATGGCGTAGGCGTTCATGCCCCTCTACAGAGCTCTGTCTTTAGTGTTCTGGATCACCCCTGCTGATAATATTCCTCCATACCACTGTCTCAGTCAACCCATCATCATTTCTCTCGGTCTGTCTCTGCCTTTCGCCTACTTAATCTTTCCTGTTATCGTTATATTCTCTCTTCTCACCGCGTGTCCAAAGAAAGCTGTCTGTCTCTTTCTGATTGTTGTATTACTGTATATAATGATCTAGTTTCATTCGCTTCTTTCAGGCAATCGGTGTTAGTTACTCTGGCACTCCAGGGAATTCGCAACATTCGTCTCGTGAACCACATCTCTGTTGCTTCCAAGTTCTTATTGATTTGTTCATTTACATTCCTTGAGGAATATCTTAGGTATATGGCTAATTAAACTTATAGTTCTGTAATCCTCCCAATCAGTATCTCTGGGATTCTTTGGCAATGTGATTAAAATGGGTTTTCAAATCCTTGGGGAATGCATCCAGTATTATTTTATTTTTTGTTTTTGTGGGAAAACAAATCTATGACATATTGATTCTCTAGCCTGCACAGTTCGCAGCGACTGCACTAGCCAGGCGGCCTTAATTCCTCAGGCTCAAGACCCCCCTTCTCACACAACGCGAGGTACTATATTGGCAGTAAATGTCAGTTTTGACAGTATTGAATTGATTCACCTAGCAAAAGTCTTCCTCTTTCGTTCATTATCTCAACTCTATGTATCCTCATTATGTTTTTTATAACCATCGTTATACCTTGTCTAGAAGTCCCCTTTCATCTGAAGTGGGAAGATAATATTATTAATATCAAGAGATGGACGAACATCAGTCTGGCAGAATGTAGTCAAGGCGAGAGACATACAGTGTTGGAGATCCATTGCAGCCAACCTTCATTGTGGAGACGGCTTCTGATTGATTGACTCCTTTCATCTTGGTTGTCTGAAGTATCCTTGTTCATGTTTACTTGGATTTTGCAGCTCAAGTTTTCTACGGTATGGGGTAGCGAGTTCAATGCCAACCCTCGTTTGTCGTCTCTTTATGGTATGCATTGCAGTGTTACTATTTTTTGCTTTCCCCGATAACATGAGCATCCAGTTTATGATTTCTTAATTATATGGCAGTTATCGCGTTTCTTGTGAAGGAGGAAGAAAAACAAGGTCACGTGACGCTTCCTGGTCCAATTTATTTGAGTCTGTGAAAACGTCGCGGGAAGATTTCCGAGACCGTTACTCTGTCTAAGATAAATAATTTGTTCGTAGAGACTTGCGCACAGGGTATATATTCTAATTCACTTTATAATTGTACAATTTAAAATTAACTAAACCTCCGCTATATGTTTAAATATGAAATTTAAGTTATTTATGTGGGAATTTAATTGACACGAAGACTAGACTAGGGGAAGAAATACAATTATTGGCGTTTACCTGAATTGCAAAATTACGAAAGGCCGAAAGATGTCGAACTTGCTACGACGTATTTATACTGTCATGTTCGCCTCTGATACCGATACTGTGATACCTTGTCTGAAACTGTGGTTAGGAGTATACACAACTATGTTTACGATGCAACGCGCAGAAACAGTTTAATTATAGTATAGGAATTGACAAACTACAATTTACAAACATAAAAAAAAATGATGGCAAAAATTAAAAATGGCATATTAGACAAAACGATAATTGAAAAAAAAAACGATAATTCATAATGATGGGAAAGATGAGATGTCATAAAATATTAATATTGATTAAATACCGTTTGAATATAGTACACAATGTACTAGCTATGTAATATATATATATATATATATATATATATATATATATATATATATATACTAGCTGACCCGGCCCGGCTTCGCCCAGGCCCTGGCGGGGATCTATCTATCTATCTATCTATCTATCTATCTATCTATCTATCTATCTATCTGTCTGTCTGCTTGTCTGTCTGACCCCACCCGGCTTCACCCAGTCCCTGGTGGGGAGCATCTAATTTAATTCATATAAGTAGTCATATAAGCTCCCGTTCCCGACTACCTGTCTGTCTGTCCGACCCGGCCCGACTTCACCCAGGCCCTAGTGGGGAGCATCTAATTTAATTCGTATAAGTAATAAAAGCTTCCGTTCCCGACTGTCTGTCTATTCATCCATCCATCTAGAGGACTCGGCCCGGTTTCGCCCAACCCCTGGCGGGGATCTATCTATCTATCCATCCATTCATCTATGTTCGGAGTACATATAGCAAGGGGACTTAACTTAAGATATAGCAATGCTACTAAAAGTTATGTCCCTTGTTTTATTTTTTCTTATGTTGAATCATGTAATTACAAAATTAAATTATAGTAAGTAAATAGATGATTGTACACTAAGAAACTTACAGTTGCACGGGAATGAAAAGAAAACATGTAGAAAATTTAATCTCAATCGGATGGACCGTTATTGAACGCATCAAATACATCCCCACCCACAGACATACATTGTGTTTTATATATATATATATATATATATATATATATATATATATATATATATATATATATGTAGCGAGGACTATCACGATTTTAAATTTAAGTATTTACTAATGAGACCACCACCATAGAAGGGCCTTGAAAAATGAAATCTAATGGTACCTGAATGATCCCCGTATGTCAATTCTAAGTGAAGATATTCACATTTTTGTGAAGGTAGTTCCGTATAAAATTATCACATGTTTGCCTTATTATTGGAATTCTACAATGTGGCCCATTATTATCTCCCCTGCTGGTTCGGTGATTGTCTAAAATGGGTCATAGACCATTCTTGAAAACTGACTACAAATATATGTTCCGTCATGTTAAATGATAAATAAATAGTAAAAGTAGACAAATAAATTATTAATAATCTTTAAACGCATATTCTCTTTAAGTTTACTAGTTCAAATTGCAGGATGTTATCTGATTGCGATCGGTATTCACGTCGGCCGCCATCTTTGCTTTCCATGAACAAAGACGAAACGTGAGCGGAAATAATTTTTTTTCTACCACCATAATTGACCATACTCAATGAAACTTTCCATATAAATGTAAAAATGGGTGCAGAATTCGAATATACTTCTAAAAGTATTATACAATTAAGTACACAAGCTTTAAAAAAATAAAATTACTGAATTTACATCAAATAATTAAATGTGTTAAAAAGCTATGATAATTTCAACCAATCGCTGTGCACAGAATATTAGACTGACCTTTTCTGGAAAACCCCAGATGTCTGTTATTGTCATGTGATATTTAAATGAATGAATGACCTGGGAAGCATGAATGGGTTTCTTCTTCTTCTGCGTTCATCCGGATTTTTTTTTTCTGGATGTGACTGCGTTGTGCCTGTTTACAGCAGAGCTGCGTTCTTGCGCCGTTAGGCCGACACATCCGACTTCTGCGGGCATTTATTGACCAGGTTAACCTTCCCGGGGGTTTCTTAGGACATTTGAATCTCACTGTTGTGGTGTTATCCCCCATCCTAGCTGGCCCATATAGAACAGCCAAAGACATCCCGGTCAGCCCTCAAGGGAAGGCAGGGGCAGACCATGGGCATTCACCGCCATCCAAGGAGGCTTCCATACTTGCAGAGCCATCACACAGCGCTCTGGTACTGGGCTCACCCAAGGAATCATCACGTCCTGCACATGGCTGCTTAGCCTCACTTCCGTATATTGGGCCTTCCGTTCACCATAGGCTGTTCCTCCGGAAACCAGAAGAATGCAGTCTGCAGATGACATCCACACAGTGAGCTTTCGATTCAGACTTTCCACATAATGGATTTGCTATCCAAGCAATATTCCATTTCGTGCCACTAGGACACTTTTTCCACCTTTTATGAAGCCCACACAGTGAGCTTTCGATTCGGACTTTTCACGTAATGGATTTGCTATCCAAGCAATATTCCATTTCGTGTCACTAGGACACTTTTTCCACCTTTTACGAAGCCCACACAGTGAGCTTTTGATTAGGACTTTCCACGTAATGGATTTGCTATCCAAGCAATATTCCATTTCATGCCTCTGGGAGGCTTGTGTAACCGACATGCCTGTGGTATGAAGTGTGGCAGTCTAAATACTTCTTCATGTACATTTAAATGTCAACCTGAATACAGTTAAAGTAAGCTGCAGTCGACTTGAGCTTGTTGATATCTCCATAGAGCTTGTCCTCGAATGAAGCAGGTGTGGGCCAAAATATCTTTCTCTGTTCTGCATATATTGGGCACTCTTGCAGCAAATGTTTAGCTGTCATTTTACCAGTTCCACAATTACATTCATCTGTATCTCCTATCTTTAGTTTGTTGAACAAGTGGTATTTCAGCCTGTTATGTCCTGTGCGGAGTCTGAAGATTGCTACTTGTTCTCTTCGGTCGAGTTTGTAATATGCATCATCCTTCTGGTGGCCTGGATGCTCTGATTCCCATTTGGTTCTATAAGTGCTTTTTATCAACCTCTTTGCCTCATTATAGGTTATGTCTATGTCAGGCTGTGGTAGTCGTCCGCCCTCTTTTGCCAGTCTGTCAGCCTCTTCATTTCCAGGTATACTGCAATGTGATGGGATCCACTGTATTATAACTTTTTTGGATTTCTGGCATAGACCATGGAGTGCTGCTCTTAGGTCAGCTAGTTCTGTGCTGTTTTTGCTCTTCAGTATTGAGACAGCTGACTTTGCATCTGTGAAGATAGCTATTTGCATCTCTTTATTTTCCTCCATCAAGAGCATTTCTGCTGCAGTTTTCAGAGCCTCTACCTCCGCTTTGAAGTTACTTGAGAACTTTCCAGTTGCCACTGAATGTGTTTTTTTCACTCCATTTTTTAAATTTAGGAGAATTCCTCCTCCTCCATTCTCTACTGAATTTTTGGCTGATCCATCTGTATATGCATGGGTCCAATTGCTGCTTGGGTAATGTTCTTTTATGTTGTTTAGGGTTATTTCTCTTCTTTCGGTTTCATGCTGAGTGTTCTTTTTCTCAATACCAGGAATGTTTTCTATCATCTCAGGCAGTTGCTGCTGTCTCCAAGCTGGGAACTTGTCTGCATTGTACATGGGTTTGACTCTTAAGTATAGGATCTGCCCTAATCTTTCGTTTTGCAGTTTCTACAAAGTTGCTACGCTTCAGTCTTCCCTTTCCAAAACCATTAATCCTTTTATACATAGGGTGGTCTGTCAATCTTCTAAATTTTTCTGCTTGTTGCTGGGCTCTGCTATCTCTTCTATCCTGCGTTGGTTGTAAACAAGTGATCTTTTCTAGTTCATTAATAGGCGTTGTCTTCAGGCTTCCAGTTATGATTCGCATTCCTTGATTTTGGACTCTTATTTATTTTGTTAAAGTTTGACTTTGCTGCTGTTGCCCAAGCTGCGATGCCATATTCCAGTACTGGCCTCACCCGTCCAGTATATAACTTCTTGAGAACTTTCTCATCTGCTCCCCACGTTGTACCAGCAAGCTTTTTCATGCTTGCCATTCTTTGCCTTGCTCTTGTTCGATTTTTCTCAACCTGTGTTTTCCATGTCAAGCGACGATCAAAGGTGACTCCTAGATAGTTTGGATTTTCTTCATGGCGCAATATTTTTCCATTCAATACCAGCTTAGGTTGCTGAGTTTTATTTGAGAGGGAGAACACTGTGCATGTTGTTTTCTCCTCACTTATCTTCACTAGCCATGATTTCTTCTTCTTCTTCGTTCATCCGGAGTTTTTTTTTCGGACGTGATTGCGTTGTGCCTGTTTACAGCAGAGCTGCGTTCTTGCGCCGTTAGGCCGACACATCCGACTTCTGCGGGCATTTGTTGACCGGGTTAACCTTCCCGGGGGGTTTCTTAGGACGTTAGACTCTCACTGTTATGGTGTTATCTCCCATCCCAGCTGGCCCATATAGAACAGCCAAAAGCATCCTGGTCGGCCCTCAAGGGAAGGCAGGGGCAGACCATGGGCATTCCCCGCCATCCAAGGAGGCTTCCATAATTGCAGAGCCAACACACAGCGCTCTGGTACTGGGCTCACCCAAGGAATCGTCACGTCCTGCACATGGCTGCTTAGCCTCACTTCCGTATATTGGGCCTTCCGTTCACCATAGGCTGTTCTTCCAGAAGCCAGAAGAATGCTGTTTGCAGATATCCACACAGTGAGCTTTCGATTCGGACTTTCCACGTAATGGATTTGCTATCCAAGCAATATTCCATTTTGTGCCACTAGGACACTTTTTCCACCTTTTATGAAGCCCACACAGTGAGCTTTTGATTCGGACTTTCCACGTAATGGATTTGCTATCCAAGCAATATTCCATTTCATGCCTCTGGGAGGCTTGTGTAACCGACATGCCTGTGGTATGAAGTGTGGCAGTCTAAATACTTCTTCATGTACATTTAAATGTCAACCTGAATACAGTTAAAGTAAGCTGCAGTCGACTTGAGCTTGTTGATATCTCCATAGAGCTTGTCCTCGAATGAAGCAGGTGTGGGCCAAAATATCTTTCTCTGTTCTGCATATATTGGGCACTCTTGCAGCAAATGTTTAGCTGTCATTTTACCAGTTCCACAATTACATTCATCTGTATCTCCTATCTTTAGTTTGTTGAACAAGTGGTATTTCAGCCTGTTATGTCCTGTGCGGAGTCTGAAGATTGCTACTTGTTCTCTTCGGTCGAGTTTGTAATATGCATCATCCTTCTGGTGGCCTGGATGCTCTGATTCCCATTTGGTTCTATAAGTGCTTTTTATCAACCTCTTTGCCTCATTATAGGTTATGTCTATGTCAGGCTGTGGTAGTCGTCCGCCCTCTTTTGCCAGTCTGTCAGCCTCTTCATTTCCAGGTATACTGCAATGTGATGGGATCCACTGTATTATAACTTTTTTGGATTTCTGGCATAGACCATGGAGTGCTGCTCTTAGGTCAGCTAGTTCTGTGCTGTTTTTGCTCTTCAGTATTGAGACAGCTGACTTTGCATCTGTGAAGATAGCTATTTGCATCTCTTTATTTTCCTCCATCAAGAGCATTTCTGCTGCAGTTTTCAGAGCCTCTACCTCCGCTTTGAAGTTACTTGAGAACTTTCCAGTTGCCACTGAATGTGTTTTTTTCACTCCATTTTTTAAATTTAGGAGAATTCCTCCTCCTCCATTCTCTACTGAATTTTTGGCTGATCCATCTGTATATGCATGGGTCCAATTGCTGCTTGGGTAATGTTCTTTTATGTTGTTTAGGGTTATTTCTCTTCTTTCGGTTTCATGCTGAGTGTTCTTTTTCTCAATACCAGGAATGTTTTCTATCATCTCAGGCAGTTGCTGCTGTCTCCAAGCTGGGAACTTGTCTGCATTGTACATGGGTTTGACTGTTGATATGTTAAGTATGGGATCTGCCCTAATCTTTCGTTTTGCAGTTTCTACAAAGTTGCTACGCTGTCAGTCTTCCCTTTCCAAAACCACTAAACCTTTTATACATAGGGTGGTCTGTCAATCTTCTAAATTTTTCAGCTTGTTGCTGGGCTCTGCTATCTCTTCTATCCTGCATTGGTTGTAAACAAGTGATCTTTTCTAACTCATTAATAGGCGTTGTCTTCAGGCTTCCAGTTATGATTCGCATTCCTTGATTTTGGACTCTACTTATTTTGTTAAAGTTTGACTTAGCTGCTGTTGCCCAAGCTGCAATGCCATATTCCAGTACTGGCCTCACCCGTCCAGTATATAACTTCTTGAGAACTTTCTCATCTGCTCCCCACGTTGTACCAGCAAGCTTTTTCATGACTGCCATTCTTTGCCTTGCTCTTGTTCGATTTTTCTCAACCTGTGTCTTCCATGTCAGGCAACGATCAAAGGTGACTCCTAGATAGTTTGGAATTTCTTCATGGCGCAATATTTTTCCATTCAATACCAGCTTAGGTTGCTGAGTTTTAGTTGAGAGGGAGAACACTGTGCATGTTGTTTTCTCCTCACTTATCTTCACTAGCCATGATTTTGACCAGTCCTCTAGCGCTAATAAGGCTTGCTGTATTCTGCTGTTAGCTGTACTAATATATTCTTCAGATGTCCATATGGCTAGGTCATCTGCAAAGGATGATGTGTGTACTCTGGCTGGAAAATTTTCCGTGATGTCGTTTATATATGCTAGGAATAATGTTGGTGAAAGAACTCCTCCTTGGGGGACACCTTGCTCCAATAGCATCATTTTGCTGGTTTGTCCTTGTACTTTTGTCCTGGCAGTTATGTTCTCAAGGTAGTGGCTGATCCACTTGTACATTTTCCCACAAACATGCATTTTTTGCAGTTTTACTTTCAGTCCTTCCTTCCATACTTTATCAAATGCTTTTTCTAAATCTATCCAGACCGCTAGTGTTTGCTTTTTCTCTTGGAAGGCATCCTCTATTTCCTGAGCTATATAGGTTATTTGATCTTCAGTGGATCTGTACTTTCTGAATCCTGCTTGGTGAGGTGTTAAGAGTTGGTTTTCTTCCAGATGCCATGTTAGCCTGCCATTGATAATGCGTTCCATTAATTTTCCTACACAGCTAAGAAGACTGATAGGTCGATAGCCATTTGGTTCTTCCAGGTCTTTTTCTTTCTTTGGGACTGGTATTAGTATAGCTTCCTTCCATGCCTGTGGGACTATTCCCCTCTTCCAGCTGTAATTTAGGACTGCTAGTAGTTTCTTTTTTGCCTTAGTGCCTAGTCCTATTAGCATTTCATTTGTGATTCCATCCTTTCCTGGTGATGTCTTCTTTTTTAGGGTATTCATTGCCTGTTCCATTTCTTCCATTGTTAGATTTGCCATCATATATTCTGCTGCTGTCTCTGTATATCTATGATGTATCTGTTTATCTTTGATTGCTTTCTTCTGTTCGGCTGTAATATCAATGTGGTTTGCACTGGCATAGTGTTCCATTAGTGCATTTTCAGCCTTTTTTCCTGTAAGCAAGGCATTTCCTTGTTTAATTGTTATTTGTTTGTTTCTAGGTCCTTCATTGTTCATGGCTTTCACTAGTTTCCATAGTTTGTTTCCATCCCTGTCAAAATTCAGGTTTTCTGTTTTTTTCCTCCAACAATCTCTTGTTGTTTGATTTACTGTTCTTTTATATTTTGCTGAGATGGCTTTGAGAGAGATGTTCGCTTCAGTTGTTTGTTCTCTCTCTGCGGTCTTCCTAGCATCTTCAACTTTGTCCTCCAAAATTTGTAGTTCTTCAGTCCAGTATGGTTTGTAATTTTTCCTCGCTCCTCTTGGAATAGACTCAGTGGCCGCCTGTATTATTGCTCTGTTTAGACTTTCCACCATTTGCTTCATGTTGCCATATCGTGTATTTATGTTTTCACAATATTTGTCTGTTAGTATGGCAAATCTGTCCCAATCTGCTCGTTTGTAATTCCAACGGGGCAAAGGCTTTTGCTCCTGTGGAACATACTCCATATTTATTACAAGCTTGATTGGTCTGTGGTCACTACCTGCTAATTGGTCAAGCACATGGCGATCGATTTTGTGGAGGATGTCTCCTGAGCAGAAAGCTAAGTCTGGAGTAGAAGTGGTAATCCATCTTCTGGAGTAGAAGCTCGGTGTGTCATCCGCTTTGTTGAGTAGATGGAGATTTGAGTCTATTTCCCAGTCCTCCACTTCATCTCCTCTTTTGTCAGTATCTGGGTATCCCCATCTTTCTGAACGGCTATTAAAGTCTCCGACAACAATGCAATTTGTGTCAGTTATTTCCATGTTTGAGAGTGTAAGATCCTTATCTGCCGGGCTATACAGATTGTAAATTCTTATTTTCACGTCTTTTATCATTATATCAACACTTATAATTTCCATTTGGTTGTCAGATACCACAGATACTTCGCTGCAAGGTATTGTATTTCGTGTAAGTATTACAACTCCTCCTTTGTGTCCTTCGCGGTCGAAATGTGTGGCCTGATATCCCTCGACTGAAAATGTGCGATTGGCGTTGAGGTGTGTCTCTTGAATGCATGCCACATCTATTCTATCTTTATGAAGACGCTGTGTTAGGGAGGCTTTCTTGTTATAAACTCCTTCTGCATTCCATTGTAGTATGTTGAGTGTCCGGGGTGTTTGGTCAATAGCTCTTAACCTACTCCTCTGTGCCTTGACTCCACAGCACAGGGGAAGGTGACCACCAGTAGTCATGGGTGGACCCCCTCGAGGCAGGGGGCCCGGCACTATCACCGCCTGATGGGACTTCACGGGATTAGCACCATAACGATTAATTTTCATCTGTGGCATCATGAAATGATAAAGTTACGTTGCACTTCTTTGTCAAGCCTGTGGCTCAGTACATCCGATTTCGACAAGCATTTGTTCGGGATGCTTTCCCTAGCCTTTGACTGTCCCCAGTCTACCTACAAGGCAGCAGGTTTGTACGTCTCTTCGTCTGGTCCCTCTCCCTTGACCTGTCCGACATGGGTGACCCTACCAGTAGCTGTGCTACCGTCGGCATAGCTCTTGGGGTCATTGGAACGCGCAAGCCCCTCTACCTTGTCAAGGTGGACGCACGGCAGAGGGGAGCCATGATTTTGACCAGTCCTCTAGCGCTAATAGGGCTTGCTGTTAGCTGTACTAATATATTCTTCAGATGTCCATATGGCTACGTCATCTGCAAAGGAGGATGTGTGTACTCTGGCTGAAAAATTTTCTGTGATGTCATTTATATATGCTAGGAATAATGTTGGTGAAAGAACTCCTCCTTGGGGGACACCTTGCTCCAACAGCATCATTTTGCTGGTTTGTTCTTGTACTTTTGTCCTGGCAGTTCTGTTCTCAAGGTAGTGGCTGATCCATTTGTACATTTTCCCACAAACATGCATTTTTTGCAGTTTTACTTTCAGTCCTTCCTTCCATACTTTATCAAATGCTTGTTCTAAATCTATCCAGACCGCTACTGTGTGCTTTCTCTCTTGGAAGGCATCCTCTATTTCCTGAGCTATATAGGTTATTTGATCTTCAGTTGATCTGTACTTTCTTAATCCTGCTTGGTGTGGTGTTAAGAGTTGGTTTTCTTCCAGATGCCATGTTAGCCTGCCATTGATAATGCATTCCATTAATTTTCCTACACAGCTAAGTAGACTGATAGGTCGATAGCCATTTGGTTCTTCCAGGTCTTTTCCTTTCTTTGGGACTGGTATTAGTATAGCTTCCTTCCATGCCTGTGGGACTATTCCTCTCTTCCAGCTGTAATTTAGGACTGCTAGTAGTTTCTTTTTTGCCTTAGTGCCTAGTCCTATTAGCATTTCATTTGTGATTCCATCCTTTCCTGGTGATTTCTTCTTTTTTAGGGTATTCATTGCCTGTTCCATTTCTTCCATTGTTAGATTTGCCATCATATATTCAGCTGCTGTCTCTGTATTACTATGATGTATCTGTTTATCTTTGATTGCTTTCTTCTGTTCAGTTGTAATATCATTGTGGTTTGCACTGGCATAGTGTTCCATTAGTGCATTTGCAGCTTTCTTTCCTGTAAGCAAGGCATTTCCTTGTTTAATTGTTATTTGTTTGTTTCTAGGTCCTTCATTGTTCATGGCTTTCATTAGTTTCCATAGTTTGTTTCCATCCCTGTCAAAATTCAGGTTTTCTGTTTTTTCCCTCCAACAATCTCTTGTTGTTTGATTTACTGTTCTTTTATATTTTGCTGAGATGGCTTTGAGAGAGATGTTCGCTTCAGTTGTTTGTTCTCTCTCTGCGGTCTTCCTGGCATCTTCAACTTTGTCCTCCAAAATGTGTTGTTCTTCAGTCCAGTACGGTTTGTAATTTTTCCTCGCTCCTCTTGGAATAGACTCAGTGGCCGCCTGTATTATTATTTGCTTCATGTTGCCATATCGTGTATTTATGTTTTCACAATATTTGTCTGTTAGTATGGCAAATCTGTCTCAATCAGCTCGTTTGTAATTCCAACGGGGCAAAGGCTTTTGCTCCTGTGGAACATACTCCATATTCATTACAAGCTTGATTGGTCTGTGGTCACTACCTGCTAATTGGTCCAGCACATGACGATCAATTTTGTGGAGGATGTCTCCTGTGCAGAAAGCTAAGTCTGGAGTAGAAGTGGTAATCCATCTTCTGGAGTAGAAGCTCTGTGTGTCATCCGCTTTGTTGAGTAGATGGAGATTTAAGTCTTATTTCCCAGTCCTCCACTTCATCTCCTCTTCTGTCAGTATCTGGGTATCCCCATCTTTCTGAACGGCTATTAAAGTCTCCGACAATAATGCAATTTGTGTCAGTTATTTTCATGTTTGAGAGTGTAAGATCCTTATCTGCTGGGCTATACAGATTGTAAATTCTTTTTTTCACGTCCTTTATCATTATGTCAACACCTATAATTTCCGTTTGGTTGTCAGAGATCACAGATACTTCGCTGCAAGGTATTATATTTCGTGTAAGTATTAGAACTCCTTTGTGTTCTTCGCGGTCGAAACGTGTGGCCTGATATCCTCTGACTGAGAATTTGTGATTGGCGTTGAGGTGTGTCTCTTGAATGCATGCCACATCTATTCTATCTTTATGAAGACGCTTTGTTAAGGAGACTTTCTTATTATAAACTCCTTCGGCATTCCACTGTAGTATGTTGAGTGTCCGGGGTGTTTGATCAATAGCTCTTAACCTACTCCTCTGTGCCTTGACTCCACAGCACAGGGGAAGGTGACCACCAGTAGTCATGGGTAGACCCCCTCGAGGCAGGGGGCCCGGCACTATCACCGCCTGATGGGATTTCACGGGATTAGCACCATAACGATTAATTTTCATCTGTGGCATCATGAAATGATAAAGTTACGTTGCACTGCTTTGTCAAGCCTGTGGCTCAGTACATCCGATTTCGACAAGCATTTTTCGGGATGCTTTCCCTAGCCTTTGACTGTCCCCAGTCTACCTACAAGGCAGCAGGTTTGTGCGTCACTTCGTCTGGTCCCTCTCCCTTGACCTGTCCGACATGGGTGACCCTACCAGTATCTGTGCTACCGTCGGCATAGCTCTTGGGGTCATTGGAACGCGCAAGCCCCTCTACCTCGTCAAGGTGGACGCACGGCAGAGGGGGAATGAGTTTTACAGAAGCCATTTTTGACGACGCAATGGAAAAGTCCGGGGTGACGTGGTACATAATTTCCGGCTCAATTTCGGGTCATGGCATGATGGAAAACCCTAATATATGAATGATGAGAGGAAGCTTAAAAGTTGATGATTAATAACCATAGTGGTACGTTAATTTATCATATACAGGAAAAACAAGATGATAATTAAAATATAATATTTCTAGTAATGAATGAAGTCAAAATGATGATTAAAAAGATAACCACGAAAACTAGGATGATGATGAAAAATAGATGACAAAAATAATTTTAAAATGAGGATAATTACAACTACCTACCAACTCTGTGTTATCAATGCCAAACCTAGATGATGACAGAAAAAGAGAAAAGAAAAATCACAACAGCAGAAATGAGATTCCTGAGAAGAATACTCAATGTATCAAGAAGAGATAAGATCAGAAATGAAGAAATCAGGACTAAAGTGGGGGTTATAGCTGCATTAGATTTTATTAGAAGGCAGCAAGTCAAATGGTTTCTGCAGAAGTCGGATGTGTCGGCCTAACAGCGCAAGAACGCAGCTCTGCTGTAAACAGGCACATCCGGATGAACGCAGAAGAAGAAGAAATGGTTTGGCCATGCAAGTAGGCTACCAACAGTATACCACAACAAGCAATGATGTACAGACCAGATGGAAGCAGAGGAAGAGGCCGACTATGTAAACGGTGGACGCAGAGAATAACAGTCGATGAGAATATCGATACATGAAGCCCATAAGCGGGCACTCTCCCGCTGTTTATACTTCACCTCGACACCGCAAGGTACAAAAGGAACATGATGAGATGAGATTTATAACTGAAATATTTCATAAACACACAGGGAAGTGGATGCTAAATTCTGTATGTACAACCATATTGCCTCATCTAGCTTTAAACTGTAGCCACTAAAATGCAGACGATGGCTTAAATTTGTCTATTGGTAAAGCATAGAAAAATGATGGCCAAGAATTGAAACTGGTACTTCCTATTTCAAGTGGCTGCTTTGTTGTCTTATATATATATATATATATATATATATATATATATATATATATATATATATATATATATATAACAAAGTACCTCTGTTTGAGTTAAGAAGATATAATTATAGTTATAATTATAGGGGGTGGGGGTAGGATGGGTGTGTGGTGTGGTGTGGTAAAGGAGATAACAGAAAAGGGTTGTGTATACAAGATTTTGAAATCAAAAGTATGTTACTGGTCATATTTCAATCTTAACTGCTGCGTTCTGTAACGACCACATTACCATGCATGTTTATCATTTATTTCTTACATGATCAAGCCATTTTGGTTTCTTCAGAAAGGTATAAGTCACAGTTGACGAGCATATGCTTATGGTGTTTCATGGAGGACCAGAAAATGATTATTGATTTGTTTGATTGCATTCAGATTACAATCCAAATGATTGTTCTTGTAGCACAGAGATTACCGATGTAATGCGTGTTGTCTTCTTCTGTCCTTTATCTGCTACTGAGGCATGGATCCTCAACCAAACCCCCCCAAGCCCCCCTATCTGTTGCTCTCTCCTACAGCTCTCTCCATGCCTTCCCAGTATTATTCATCTCTGTGATTTACTTCTCCATGTGTTTTAGGTCTCCTACTATTTTGTTTCCCTTGTGGGTTCCAGACAAGAGAATTATATGCTTGCTTGTGTTCGCTGGCTGTGATCTCCAGCGTGAAGTCCTGTATGTCGGATGAAGACATCCTGGTTGTCCAACATCAGTGTGATGTCATACAGGACCTGAGGTTTGCGTGAGTATCCGTTGTCCCATGTCTGACTTATTGGTGTGCAGACTGGTGGTTCCTCACCGTGCAGGCAGACACTCTCCGACTTCGAAGGAATCAACGATCCTACTGACTTCAGCCAGGACCCTGAAGGGACCTGTTGCCCAGGACGCTCGGCGAGGACATGTCAATAGGTCTTGGCTAGTATAGAACCCAGCCCTGGTGCCTTGAAAACACCTCTGCGCCCTAGAGAGTTATATCTAGTTATATTGTTCTCCGGTTTTCTCAGTGTTTGCCCTATCCAGCGCAGCATTATTTCCTCACCGCTTGGTTCACTGGATTTTGTATAGTTCTCTCCATGAGCTCTGCATTGGTGATTGTGTCATACCATATTAGTCCCACTATTCTGTGCTGGCACCAGTTAGTGAATGTGTGTAGTTAGTGACGTGTTGTGTCCGAGTGTAATTATATCTGCTGGAATGCCAAATGACAAGTCTTCGTTGGGTTGGCTTCTCAACTTCTCTATTTTCCACACTGTTGGTGCCCTTGAGCCAGCAGAACAGCTCACTCATTACGTCAGACCCATGCATGACCTTGGGCAGAAGCTCTATCCAAGGTCTTGAAGAGTTGTATCTATATAACTAACTGTTTAGCTATCCATGATGGACCTTCCCAAGCATAGAGTGAGAATCAGACAATGGTAACTTCTGTGCTTGGAGTCTGATAATTACTGAAGAATCTTTCTATATCTAGCTGAGAATCCCTCTATATCTAGCTGAGAATCCCTCTATATCTAGCTGAGAATCCCTCTATATCTAGCTGAGAATCCCTCTATATCTAGCTGAGAATCCCTCTATATCTAGCTGAGAATCCCTCTATATCTAGCTGAGAATCCCCATCCTGACCGCTTACCGTGAAGGAAAATCATCTGTATATGTAATGACATCATGCTCTCCAGAGTTGTCATCTGTCAATTGTCACACTTTGATTCCCGTTCTCTCATGGAAGAAAGAATAAATTAAATTTGAATGAGAGATATCTAAACAAGAAATGGTCTTCCTCGTCAATTTGTGATTGCAATTGTCTTTTGTTGTTTTCAGTTCACAAGTCATTATTGCGTTGCTGATACCTAACATCGCCTGAGAATGCCAAAATCCAAAGAAATTTTGACCACTTCTGATTCTGACAGTGAAGGCTCAAATGAGGTAGTGTATTGGAGTAATTTGTGAAATAAAGTCGATGTTCTCATTACAAAGCTTGTGAAATATTGATTGAAATGTTATAGCTGCGGACATCTTAATCTCCTAATTTTAAGTGACCTTGATTTAGTAAATTTAAATTGATTAATTGAATTCAAACACCATCTTCATCACACTTAAAACTAACCATAACTATATGTTAAATCACATTAAGCTCAGTGCATGAATTCCAAAGCATTAACACATTTTGTTATTAAGACTATTAACAACCTGCGCATTGTTGAGCCATCTGAGCCACTCGTACCAGTTTCCGAAGCACACAATGTGTGTTACAAACACTGCAACCATTGGAAGGCAGCTGTCCTAGTCTCAACTTCCATTCTTAGATATTTTAGTAGCATGTGCCAGGCTCTTTTCTAAGAGAAGAGACTCTTTAATCTTGGTTGGCTGAGTTATTTCTTTCTTTTTATTTTGACTTGTTCAAGGTTGATTGGATTTTATAGCTGAATTTCTAAATAACTTTTTTTTGTAGTGAGGTTTCCGTATATGTTTCTGTCATCAGTTTGTTCATTGTATGTGAAATCCACATTTGCTAGAATTGAATAATGTCCATCTGAGATTTGCTTGATCTGCCCATCTCTCAGATTTATGTGTTTGGCTCAGAATTTCTTGTTTTGTCTGGCTCTGACATGTTGAATTGTACTGTGTGTCTTGCTTTGTGCACTACCTGATACATCTTGCATTGTGCATTAACTGACACATCTTGCATTGTGCATTACCAGATACATCTTGCTTTGTGCATTAACTGATAAATCTTGCATTGTGCGTAACCTGGGCCTGTAAGGGAAGCAAAGAACATTAAAACAGTAACTTACCAGGTATGTTATCAGACGTGGCTAAGGAAGGGCTGGCTTGTCTATCCTATGACATAGAAAACTTGCTTCCACAAAATGCATTTAAACCACAAGGAATAAAAACAAAATAAGAGAGATCGGATGTACAAGTCACATGCCACCAAAAGAAAAGAATGACATCAATTAGAAACCCACCAGCACAAGGCTATTAACATATTGACAGACCCGAAGAAATCAATATTCTGCACCTCAGAACAGGACACAATCGATTATGGAACTACACATATACAAAATATAAGAATCTCTGATCAGCCATGTGCATATCAGGATCGGAGACCCAGACAACAAATCACATACTTCAAAACTGCCGAATATGACATATCAGGGCAAACCTTCTTGGCTTAGAGAAATAATAGTGGAAGCTAAATTTTACTGACCATTCAGTGAGCAAAAAGCAAAAAAAAAAAAAAAACGCAATGAAATGTATACAAGAGACAACATTGTAGATTTATACAATTTATTTGAAGCGTACAAGACAAGAAAAATAAAAACAAAATATAATGCTCAGCCTGCTTAATGGAAGGAGATGGTTCAAGAAGAGCAAATAAACACATTAAGAAGAGACTTGAGACATAAAAGTAATATGAAAAATAGCAAGAGATAGAGACGGATGGAAGTGCTCGACGTGAGATAGTTGAGAGTGTATGCTTCAAGAGCAGCTAGATAGCTTTAACTCTTGGAGCTTCAAGAGCAGCTAGATAGCTTTAACTTTTGGATGTTTGCTATAGTGGATACAAGGGAATAGTAACACCTATGGAGAAAACATTGGCCTAATTCCAGCCAACCCTGACGTGTTGTGCTGAATCATGACCTGGTTACAATCTAATGTGCCTTGTCACAGATGTTCACTTCCAGTGCCCATCTTGCACACCTGCTGGTCACGGGCTTGGAGAGGGTCAGGAGAGCTCGGCACTCCCCATGGAGATGATACTTTGGTAGCGGGTCAGAACAGTTTGCCTCACTCCAATAGATGCAAGTCTTTCTCAGGGCCCAGACCACCTGAATGTCAATGCATTGGATTTAAGAGTTGAAATTCAGTCTTCTTGAATATCCACAACCAATGAGCCATATTGTGAACTCATCATCTCACGTTTTCTGATTCGGATTGCACATTGTTAGACAACAGTTGTTTCCCATAGGTTTGACTTTTCAGCTGGTCTCGGAAGCTTTGGTAAATCAGCTTTACATTTATAAACCATATATTAAATGATGTGACTTCCGGTCGTCAACATGGCGGTTAAACGTTGAACCGTTTAAGCTTGTGGCGTGTTTATGCTTGTAGCTACAGTTTCCAATTGCATTTTCCTCATGTTGGACTGGTAGTACATGGTTCCGTCGCCCTGCTACTGAGTGAGTGCGTGGGTGACACTGTGAGCTGTGAAATTCATGTGGACTGCTTTTACATCTATACTGTACCGTGACCTGCATGTTCGGAACAATGGCTACCAGCTTTTGCTGAATTGATTGATTCGCCTTTTCTGTTCATGAGTTCAGGAGACTCCTGGGAGTCGGCGCTGAAGCTGCGGAGTTCGTACTTAGTGCAAAACTTTCAGCGGGTCGCCCTGCGGTAAAAGACCGAGCCATGTGAGAAAACCCGGGTCAATGAGGTCTTTCTGGTGACTGCCGAGTCCATCGACGATGAACTGTTGTTTTCGTGGATTAATTTTGTGTTGGCATTCTGGCGGCGGCATTATGCACAGTATACCTGTGTGGGCTGTTGGATTGCCGAGACTCCTGTCTATTCCACTTTTCACATTGGACAGTGGGGAGCATTTTGTGTGAAATTCACTGGCACAGGAATGGAGCATAATGGGGACGACCCGTTGCTGTGAAGTTGGAACCTCGACTAACTAACTAACTAATATTCAATGATTTACTCTGAAAATTGTGTCTCCTCGGGAAGGTTAACCCGGTCAACAAATGCTAGCAGAAGTCGGATGTGTCGGCCTAACGGCGCAAGAACGCAGCTCTGCTGTAAACAGACACAACGCAGTCACATCCGGAAAAAAAAAATCCGGATGAACGCAGAAGAAGAAGAAAATTGTGTCTGTCAGTTATAAAAACAAAAACACATACACAACTTAAACAAAATGTTCTGTTTTTGTTGTTGTATTTGCTTTGAACTCAAGTGTATTCCATACTCATGCTACCACTTTATTGCCTTGGACTGGATTTTGCATGGGGATTAGTTTTCCCTATTACCAGTGTCCCTCGCCATCAGTGAACCCACTTCGACTTCTGAGGTACTTGTAATTTATGCCCTAATTATGGGTGAGAAATCATTTTAGTCCAACTGACCTGTGTAAGGGTTAACTCGCTACCTCAGCATCAGCACACTGGAAGTTTAAGAGCGGGCTCACCTCCACAAACCATATATTACATGATGTGCTCTGAAAATTCTCTGTGTATAAGTTTTAAAAAAGTACACATGTACAGTTTAATCAGAATGTTGTGTTGTATTGTGATTCATGTTGTAAATGCATTCATACAGTTACCGAGAAGTGACAAAGCAAAATTAATTTTCCTTAATAATAAAACTTTCAGCCAAAGCCAAAGAAGAAGAAGGCAGCAGCTGAGCCTGAAAAAAAGAAAGAAACAACAGAAGCAAAATCTGATAAAGGAGGCAAAGCTTCTGGTTCAACAAAAGGCCCCGGTGGAGAGTACATGTTTCAGGTATTGGTTGCATTAAATATATTTTATGTGAGATTGGGTATTTGCTGCTATTGGGACAGACTAGTATATCATCATCATCATCCAGTTCCCAGCTGAAATCACTTAGCTGAATGTTATAGTGTTTGCTAATCTGTTTCTAATGATGCTGACCTTGTGTGTGTGGAAAGCCGATTAAATAAACTTATGCAGTTTTATAGATGCCTGGGAGTCGATTAAATTGGCTTTTTACACAGGGCTGATTTTGCATCTCCTTATTGGTTGCAGTGGCCTGGGAATGGCAACTTAGAATAACACGGTAGGGTAAAAACCTCGAGGTAAAGGAGGGAAGGAACACCATGAATTTTGTTCTTGATAGTCGAGAAACTCAAATTGAATGAAAAGTGAAGTCATAAAAGTCATTTTTGGTTATATTGGAAATATTTGGCTGTCATCCTCCATCCATCCATCATGTGCCATGCTGGTAAGCGTGGACAGTCATCATTTGCCATCTCACTCGATCACCAGTCATGTATCAGCTCAGTGTTCTTGTCTCGACCATGCCACGTGGTCAAGCCATCCAGGTATTTACTTCTCTGTCTTCCTCTTATGCTCTTCCCCTTTATCTTGCCAGTTGTCACCAAGTTCCCCAATTGATTTCTTCTCATAAAATGCCCAGAAAATTTTGACTGTCTACGTCT
Source organism: Cepaea hortensis (assembly GCA_963921405.1). Taxonomy (NCBI): domain Eukaryota; kingdom Metazoa; phylum Mollusca; class Gastropoda; order Stylommatophora; family Helicidae; genus Cepaea; species Cepaea hortensis. The sequence goes on from OY992877.1 coordinate 198,224,041, forward strand.
AATTTCTCTAATCAGTTTACGATCTCCATTTGTTTCTTGGCTGTCATGGGCTATACAAATGATGTAGATAAGCATCATATAAATGACTACCAATGGTAAATGCTACAACTACTACTTCTATTACAACCATTACTACTATCACCTTGCAACTACTAAAACTATCACTACTGGGCGACTCAGCATTGAAAAAGTCAAAATTACCTTGAAGAAACACTTGAAAAAGGTTGACTATGACCTCTGTATATATGAAAATTCAGAGACAGAAATATCTTGCACTGAACATGGACAAATATCACATCCATTAACAGTTAATTGTATGTGTTTATTTGTGTATTACACAATTTGCAACTAACTGCAGGTCATTCCCAGTACATTTCTTAATGTTTATTTCCCAAAATGTGATTGTACAAGAATGATTTTAGAGTTGCAGTTACAGCCAGTATATCACATGAAATTTATATTTTTACTACAGCTGGCAAAAATGAGATATGCCACAGTCAGTGAGTTCAGGGGCAAAGTGATGGTCGGAATTAGAGAGTACTACGACAAAGATGGGGAACTCAGACCAGGCAAAAAAGGTGTGTAGTCTTTTGTTTGGACAAATCTGTATTGTAGTTTTTCAGTCTTTCTTGAAGATTTTAAAATGCTTCCAGACCTCAGGAAAAACTGTCACAAGTAAACAAACAGAAAAGGCCCTCTTACATGCCGTTGGGCATACGGTGCTACACCCAAGCTTTGATAGACCAATCTGCACTTGGTGGCTGATGTGATCAAATCCCTCTCTGGGCGGGGGAATTTTTAAAATGGACCTGGGATGCCAGATCAACCCACTGTAAACTAAATACTAAATAATGTTCTGGTATGTTAAGGCAGCCATCGTGATGTTGACCACATCACCCTCAAATGCCACATGGTCTAGTGGTGAAAGAGTCATGATTGCGGTTCACAATCCCACGTCCCGCGCTCGAAACACATCTGCAGGTGATTTAGAAGCAGGCTGCTTTGTGTTGATTTTGATTCAGTGGTATGAATGTCGTTTGTTCAGAAAGCATTGGCAAACTACTGAATGTAAACATGCCTAGTAAATCACAACCACCTGAGGTTGACTGCAATGTCCTGTAAAAGACATGTAACTAACTGTTTAATTATAAAACATGGAGCTGACATAATCTGCTCAACACACCTCCAGGAATGGACAAGGCGGCTTTACTGACTCATTCTGTGACATATTTAACAAAACAAAGATGCTAGACACAGTTTTCAGTAGAGAATTGTTTTATGTGTTGATGTTTGGGGGGTGGGGGAATGACGACGTAAACCAAAAAAAAACTTGTCATCGTCCTTCAAATGTTTAGCTAAGGACAGGCATTTCATACTTATTCAAGAGCTTAGTAACCAGTGCATTGGTTGACAAAAATTGTGGAATAGCAAAACCACAGCTTTAGTTTAACTTGCAAATGTATTTTGACTGGGGGGGGGGGGGGGATGTAAGTTAGTTAGTTAGTTAGTTAGTTAGTCGACAGATCATCCTCGCTGCACATCGAACCATTCAGTCCATAAGTGCTCGGATCCCCTCCTCAGCAAATCCAGCAGCGTGTAGCGGCTAACGACGCCAGTTCTGTGTTGGTTTATCAATCTTCTTTGGCTTCCTGCGTAGTGTTCTTGTTTGGCCACACCTCTTTTAATTTGATGCTCTAGCAGTCTGGCCATTGTTGTAGATTCACAGTCATCACTTGGTTCTCGCAAAAGTCTCACATCACGTAGAGCATTCAGAATGTCAGCCTGGTCCATGGCACGTCCGCCCTCCACAGTAGCCTCACCTGCGAGCTTGTCAGCCCGCTCATTTCCTTGTACTCCCGCATGCCCTGGCACGAAGATGAAACTAATCTTTGCCAGCCGAGACCGCTTCAGAGGCAGCAACCATTCTCTTCGGATCGACCCCTCCTCTATCCTCTTGATCATGTTCATTGAGTCGCTAAGGAAACAAGCCCTGGTGAATGTCTGTGTCTCGAGCCATGTTATTGCTTTACTTACTGCCATGACTTCCATGGTCAGGCTACTTGTGGTTTCAGTGAAAGCACCAGAGTCCTCCTTCACAATTCTCCCTCCGGCCCGAGCTGTAAAGGCCCATGAGCTTCTCACATGTCGGACGACCGACCCATCTGTGTAGATGACCGCGTCACCGTCTAGCGAATTCTCGAAAATCAACGCTTGTACTTCAGCCTCAACAGCAGCCGGATTTTCTTGTCTGCATTTTCTATCTAATTGGATGCTAACTGAAAAGGATGTGCAGAAGTCTGTTGGCACTTGCACCCACTCCTCGCCAGGTTCTAAGTCCTCAAGTGAACACACCTGTTGAAGAATGTCATCGGCTTGACCCATCCACGACCGTCCTCTTTTTAACCTGCTGCCCTTCACCTTCCTAATTTCACTATGCAGTTTATGTTGTGTGTTTGCGTTAATTCTGAGGTAGGCGCGTGCCCTGCAAACTTGTATTCTCTCTTCAATGGTTGGAAAATCAAGAAGGTAGCGCATCGCCCTGCATGCTGTATCTCTTGTACATCCAAGAATAATGCGCATAGCTTCATTCTGTATCCTTTCCATCCTTTCTATCTGCTTATGGCTGAGAGTCAAGATTGCCATTGCATACTCCAAAACAGACATGACCAGCCCCTCGTACAGAAGACATAGATGGCGCTGCTCACAGTTTGCTGCCGCCATCACCCGCATCGCTGCCAAACCCCGCTTGGCCTTTGTTATCACCTGGTCTATGTGCACATTATAAGCAAGGCTTCGATCAAACCGTATCCCCAGGTAATTCATTGCCTGCGTTCTTTCCACCGTCTCTGAACACAGCATTACAGTTGGTGTTGGATTGTTGACAATATGATTATTCAACGAGAACCAAGTCACTGTTGCCTTTGTTGGGTTAACCATTGCCCCAGCTTCATCACACCAAGTACTTATGCGATTGAGTTCGGTTTGTAGTTCCCCAGCAACCTCCTCTCTATCCTTACCCTGACGATACACTAAAACATCATCGGCATATGACAATGTCCTGCCAGGTCCAGTGATCTGCTCACTGGTGATTCTCACTGTGTAGGCGTTGAACAGTACCGGAGATAATGGTGATCCCTGTGGTAGGCCAGGATATATTGTTGTTGGTTCCGAAGTCCAACTGCCACATCTAAAAACTACTTTCCGTTGGAAGAGGGCTGCAGCGATCCAACTAAGGAGGAATGGACTTACGTTTAGTTCAAGAAGCTGAAACATTAAAAAATCCAGTGGTACTCTGTTGTATGCGTCCTCAAGATCAATCGCTGCAGCAACGGTTTCAGTGCCTGAGTGGAAACCTTCATAGACATCCTGGGCAAAGACTGCTGCATTGGTCCAGGTTTCTCTTTTTGGACGGTACCCACCCAGGGTAGGTGGGAAAACACCTTGCCTCTCTAGTTGGCTTGATATTTTCCTGGCAATTACCTTCTCCAGCAGCTTGCCTATTGTATTCTGCATGGTTATAATTCGATATCCCTGAATTTTTTTGTGGTCTTTGTCAGGCTTCGGCAAGGGAATCAGATAGCTGTGTAACCATTCCTCCTTGATGCTAGCACTCCCTATACTGTTGTTGTACATGTCTGCTAGTTTCTCTAGCTCATTGTCGGTACACCTATTTATGTCGTCGTATCTTATGCCATCAGGACCTGGAGCACTGTTTTTTGATCGTCGAAGCACAGCCTTGATTTCTTTCACTGTCACTGTGTCTTCATCCGGAGTGTTCTGGGCCTTGCATCTGTCTGAGGTGACCTCCTTGGCCAGATTTCGACCTCCCATGTCTGTCTGGTTGCCCTGCTCAAGGTAGCGTTCAAAGAGGGCTTTGCCCTTGTCTTCGTCAGTCCTCTGCCAGATGAGGTCAGCACCTTGGAAGTCAGAAATGCTCTTATTCTTGACTACACCACTCATGCTTTTATGTAGTCGCCAGAACAATTTCAGTGACTTGTCAGTGCTTACCCTTTGACACACCTCTGCCCATTTTTCCCTTTTAACCACCGTGACCAGTTTTTTGAAATAGCTTACTTTTGTGTGCATCTCTCTTTCTAAGTGCAAGCAGGGACTAGGATGACCAGCTCTGTTCTTCTTGGCATTTTGCCATCTCCTTACAGCACTACGCTTATCCACCCACGCCTTATCCACCTCGAAACTCCACCACGGTGGCTGCTCCCAGCTTTTTTTCCTGCCCTGAAACGTTCTGCGCTTGTCACGTCTTATTTTACTCACCACATCTTGCCCTGTACTGTCATACTGGAACGTCTTTACCTTTAGCTTGTGCTGCCTGGTTCTGCCTTTCTCCACCAATATGCTGCAAGGGCGGTGGTCGCTGCCATGGTGTCCTAGGACACCCCATCTACACACTGTAGTGAGTAAAGGTGAAACTAGCGCCAGATCAATAGCACTGTCCTCATCGCCTGGACGGCTTGCTGTCCTGGTGACACAGCCACTGTTGATACAAACCAGGTCGATGGTTTCCAGTGCAGTCTCGAGCTCCTCCCCTTGTGTATTGGAGGAAGTGTTTCCCCATGATCTGCCTTTAGCGTTGAAGTCACCACAGAAAATAACATTCCTCTCGTGGCCTAATATGCCACTTAAGCACTGCCACTTCTGGGCGTCCATACTCCCATTGCGGGCATAAACATTCACCAACACGAATGGTACACTGGAGTGAACTCTCAACGCCTGTATTTGTATATCGTCACTGTCCCAACTGGACATGTCTAGCTCTGACGCCACCATGCTGTCGCGAACGAGAATCGCCGTTCCCAGATGTCGTCTGTTGTAGAAACATTTGAAGCCGGCAATTCGGAGTGGCTGATCGCCCAGTCTCGTCTCCTGGAGTGCTACAATGTCGTTCCTGTAAACTAGGGTTTCTAAAATAGAGCCCCGTTGTTTTACACTGGCACAGTTCCAATATAGAATACGGATGTTCCTGAGTCCTAGACGGTGACACTTGAGTCTAAAACGCCTCAAACCACCGCGCTTACCTTGTTTCTTCCTCCCTGCGCGGCTACCACGCCGCTTCGTTATGTTGACTGCTGAACCCTCGGAAAACACACGTTGTTCCGCCATGTTGAAAAAACGTAAACACAGACTGCCGAGAACCACACACGCTGCTGAAAATTCACTCAAGGAAGGCTTCGCTCGATGCACGAACTCCGTAGCACCCGCGCAGATCTTGAGTATAAACTCCTGGTTTTACATCCTGGCACACCAATTACACGCAAGAGATGAATAAATCCATCCCCTACGCGAAAAAGTTAACGAACACAAAACAACACGACCGTCCGTCGCCATCTTGAAACCGGAAGCCGGGGGGGGGGGGGGGGGGGGGGGAGGAGATGTAAATAATGCCACATCTCATACATGAGAGCTAAAGTATGTATTTTGTGTATGATGCACTGTCACAATATGAATTGTAACCTGATGAGATTATTGAGAGAAGAAGTGAACTGTTGTTTTGTAAGCTTGAAGTAAAGTCAGTTAAATACAGCAACAGGATATAATTATATGTCAGGAGAGTCACTGGAGCAGAGTGTTAGATAAGTGAGATGTTGATTGGCACGATATGCTTTTAACTGTTTATAATTTATAATGAATATGAATAGGAGGCTTTAATATAAACAATCTGTGCTGTGCAGATGAAACTATAAATATCTGAAAATGTCAAAGATCTACAACTGTTTGAGATTGTATTTAAAAATACTGAAAAAGGACTTTCCCTGAATATCAAGAAAACGTAAATAAAAGATACCAAACTGTGATGTATCAATAGAAGAGAACATGTTTAACCAAGCTGATAAATGTGAATACATGGGGGACATCATAACATCAAACTGGAAGATGTGTGACGGAGAATACAATCAGAATAGGCCGAGAATGTCTGAAAATGAACATTATTTTATGCAATGTCATTATCATTGAATTTCAGACGGAGAGTGCTGAAATGTTATATAGAATATTTTTATTTTTCTGGCAGTGAACTATGTAAATAGAACAAATAATTTAGGAAGAGTGTCGGAAGCAGCAGAGATGTGGTTCTTGAGATAAACATAACAAATACCTTGGACTGCCAGAGAAACTAACAACAATTGACTGGAAGAGGCTAATGAAAGTAGAACTAGAAAGAGATAAAGTGTTGTTTGGCCACATCATGAGAAGAAAGGTGTTGGGAAACCTCGTAATGACCAGAAATATCATTGGTGGAATAGGCAGACCAAGAGAAATGTTGCAGGATGGATTGAGATGGTGGCATGGGGGAATAACATCAGTAGAATTGATTCATAACATGAGGATCACAATCTGTACAGTTGCATGAATGTCTAGGCAAAGTGGGCCAGGCACCTTATGAGATGATAGATTAACAGACTCCATATCTAGTATCATTTTCATGAGTGTTTTTCTGCTTAAGAATTGCTTTTCTTTTCTGTTCATAGGTATCAGCTTGAGTGCTGAACAGTGGCAAGCCCTGAAGGACAACATTGCAGATATTGATGAATGCTTGGCACGGTTCTAGTTTCGAAATGTGATTTGATCCGTATAACAATCTCATTTTCTTGACACCCTTTGTTTCTTGTTAACACTGAGAAGTACAACTCAGTGAAACATTAATTTCACCATTTGAGGCTGTAGTTGGATTTCAGTTTGTGATTTGGCATAAACATGTTCGTGAGCGAGGTTGTCATCTTGTGTTTTAGGAGACGGTTGATATTGGATATAGTGTTGTGATGTAGTATTGTTGTCAGCACCTTTTAAACTTCAATGTCCTAGTGTTTGTATGTTATCACCATTCAGAGACATGTCTTTGTCTTGTACTGAACTGTCCCACCACAGCGGTCTTTTTTTTGGGCCATATAGATCTTACTAGTATGTTTGTTGCTTCATGTTAACGAGAGAGAAATGCATAAAAAATACTCACAAATAGCATTCCTAACTAGAGTTAACAATATAAGCAGAAAGAAGCTTTTCAGTTTGTGTGAAAATATAAGGATATTGTGTCCCTGTTAAATTAGAAACATAATTTGACATGACAATCAAAATTATTTGGGCATATTATGAGAAGAAATAAACTAGAGAACTTGGTGACAACTGGCAAGATTGAGAGGAAAAGAACCAGGGGTAGGCAGAGAAGTAAATATCTGGGTGACTTGACCACATGGCTTGATCGAAACAAGAACACAGCTGATCCACGACTGGTGATCGTGTAAGATGGTGTCACGTGACCGCCCATGCTTATCGGCATGGAACATGATGATGATTGTATCTCTTGCAATTTGTTACTCAGGAGGTGAAAGATGGAAGATGTTGCCATATTTCCAACTGTTTCATGGCATATTGTTTTATTCTTGTCCACAAGGTTAAATAACTTAATAATGTTTAGTTGTATTTGCTTGACTTGCCCATTGTCACGTCCATTCAGATCAATTTTGGTCTTGTCTGGCGAAAAAGTGATGATTTCGTTGGTGTTAACAAGAACTGCAAGTCACCTGTATCACACATTGTGTGTTGTTGTTTTATGTTGTTTGTCAAATGGAATTTGGATGTTGTTTATTTTGTATACGGGGTTACAGCTTGTGTTCCTGTTTAATCATGTCATTTAAATTTATTGTAATACAATAAAAGAATGATTGGAAGAAAAATTACATGCTATTTTGTGTGTGTGCTTCATAAGAGCTATTTCTAAAATGTAAAGTTTACATTTCATGAGCTTATTTATTTATATGGGATCTGAGTTGGTGCAGTGGTTAGCATGCTTGCCTGCTGGCCCATTGTTTATAGCTTCATACTCGCATTGAGACAGGTTGCTAACACTTCCTAGTTGATCCAGATTATAGAGAACACGAGGGAATGTGTCGAGACAATGTCCAGCATGTTACTGACCACATCAGTTCGACAGCAATTGCTCTCCAACCCACATGTGTGCCTTCCCTCCCAGCAAATGTAGCAGGATGTAGTTCAGTGAAAGATGAAGGCAGTCTCATGGCAGGCTAACCCACATGTGTGCCTTCCCTCCCAGCAAATGTAGCAGGATGTAGTAGTTCAGTGAAAGGTGAAGGCAGTCTCATGGCAGATACTGCTGTTGGGGTGTGAACAGTAAGGCTATGACATATTGTAGACCATGAGGTGGACAGTTTCCTTCCTTAGAAAATTCTGATAACGATCTGCTACATGTGAGGATTGGTAATCATCATCATCGTTTGTTCACTTGAAATGTGTATCTTTCCTGTCTTTATATTTCACGCAGCGGTCCGTGGAGTTTATCGTTTACTGTTGTTTTTCTAGCTCAGGTTTGCTTAGATATCTCCTATTTTGAGCAGTCTTGGAGTATGTGATCTGCTGGTCAATCCACCACGTGGTTCATTCGCCAATATTGAATTTTGAAACGTGTAATGTTAAGTTGCGGATGTGATTCCTAATGCTGCTCACCGGCGTTCGAAACACAGCGGCGACCGATTTTGGCAGCAGACCGTGTCGCGCTGGTTTTAACATATTGGTATGGGAGCCGGTCGTTCAGAAAGCAATGACAAACTACTGAACGTAAAAAAAACTTATCAAGACATCAGCAACAGCAGTAAAATGCTGGTGTTGACTGCAACGTCCTGTACAGGATATGCAACTTTAAAAAAAAACGTGTAATAGATTATGGACTGTTTTGAGATGCAGAAAAATTATTTGTTCTGGTCTGCTCATAAAATGATAATCGTCTTGTGCTGGTGTTGGTGGTTTTCTGATGAATTTGATTATTCTTTTCTATTTGGTGGTATATAACAGGTACATCTGGTTGCTCTTTTCTTAGCTATTTGATCAGATCTATCGTTTCTGGGGTACTCTACAGTGAGATGGTATCCACAGTATGGTGACCTTACACAGGCTGTCTGGTTCGGAGAGTAGTGTCCACAGTTCTGGCAATTTCCCACACGAGTGCCTCAAGTATTGATTTTGCATCTGTCAATAGCACCATAAGCTCTGTATCATGATTGGTATTGTATAATTTTTCTGTTGCTATCTTTATTGCACAGACTTCTGCATCATAAGCTGCTTAATCACATACAATTATAAGACAACTATTTCAAGCTACCTTGATCACATGCACTTATTAACAAACTATTTCAAGCTGCTGTAATCACAAACAGTTATAACAAACAATTTTCAGCTGCCTTAATCACTTAAAACACCTCTGAAGTCGGGAGTGGGTTTTCCTGATTGAGGGACACTGGTAATAGGGAAAGCTGGCCACATGCAAACATTCCTTTCTCCGCCTTACTAAGCACACTCCTTGAGTCCGTAATTAATACAGTGTGTGTTGCAGTGATCTCCTCTAACCAATGGGATGCCGCTGTTACTGCTTCCACCTCCATTCTCATGCTGGAGGTGACAACAATTTCAAGCAGCATTTAATCACATAAACTTATAACAATTTCAAGCAGCATTTAATCACATAAACTTATAACAATTTCAAGCAGCATTTAATCACATAAACTTATAACAAACAATTTCAAGCAGCATTTAATCACATAAACTTATAACAATTTCAAGCAGCATTTAATCACATAAACTTATAACAAACAATTTCAAGCAGCATTTAATCACATAAACTTATAACAATTTCAAGCAGCATTTAATCACATAAACTTATAACAATTTCAAGCAGCATTTAATCACATAAACTTATAACAAACAATTTCAAGCAGCATTTAATCACATAAACTTATAACAATTTCAAGCAGCATTTAATCACATAAACTTATAACAAACTATTTCAAGCAGCATTTAATCACATAAACTTATAACAAACTATTTCAAGCAGCATTTAATCACATAAACTTATAACAATTTCAAGCAGCATTTAATCACATAAACTTATAACAAACTATTTCAAGCAGCATTTAATCACATAAACTTATAACAAACTATTTCAAGCAGCATTTAATCACATAAACTTATAACAATTTCAAGCAGCATTTAATCACATAAACTTATAACAAACTATTTCAAGCAGCATTTAATCACATAAACTTATAACTATTTCATGCAGCATTTAATCACATAAACTTATAACAAACTATTTCATGCAGCATTTAATCACATAAACTTATAACAAACTATTTCAAGCAGCATTTAATCACATAAACTTATAACAAACTATTTCAAGCAGCATTTAATCACATAAACTTATAACAATTTCAAGCAGCATTTAATCACATAAACTTATAACAAACTATTTCAAGCTGCCTTCATGACAAGCTTTAAACTAACCATTTCAAACTGCTGCCATCACAGACACTGACAGCAAACTAAACATCTAATACATGCCAACTTGTAAGGTATTTACTCCAATTCTTGTTGTGCAGTTATCTCCAATGTAAGTTACTTGAAATCGGTAAGGTTGAAATAAGAAAAGAAACTAAATATTTTCGTTTCAGAATATTTTTATTGTAGCATTTTATGCTTTTTTTTCCGGAAAACAAGAAGCGATTAAATTCCACTAGTGGTTAATGTCAAAGTTTTATTGGGCATGTTCAACCACATTTCTCGTGTTAATCCACCTGCTAGAGGTTTGCTATGTTCTGGTTGCTGAACACAATTCCCAGACTAGAAAAGTCTGGAATTTAACACACTGGTAGTTTGAGAAGGTGAAAGCTGGAGTACAACAAAACAACAGGAAAATTGGAGGGGAGGAGAGACAGGGGGAGACGGAGAGAAGATGCTGGACAGTCTGACATTGTGGCATAGAGGAAAATCAGTATCAGAAATCATTATTGTAACATGAGACAGAATAGGACATGAAAGCCAAGACCGAACAGCACGGACTATAAAAAGAAGATGGTATTTCTGCGTCATAAAACAATCTACTGACATGTACTGGCACTGTGGTTTAGGGGCAGTGAGCACATTTCACAATTCCTTGTTCAGTCTGGAAGCAGAGTACCTTGCATTGAGTTTGATGGTATAAGCAGCGGTCGTTCAGAAACCAATGGCAAACATTTTTGTGTGTTGCATATCCTATTTTCAGGACATCGCTGTCAACATCAGCACTGCTGTTGTTGATGCCTTGGCAAGTTTACGTTCAGTAGTTTGCCATTGCTTTCTGAACGACCGGCTCCCATATCATCACGTTAAAACCAGTGCGACACGGTCTGCTGCCAAATCTGTCACAGCTGTGTTTTGACCGCAGGTAAGCGGCCTCAAGAATCTCGCCTGCAGGACCTTAGCCACGGAGACTAGCAATGGCAAACTAATGACCATAAAATTTGTCCAGTAAATCACAAACACCCAAACAATGCTGGGGTTGATTGTGACATTCTATAAAAGACATATAATTATTTTAGTGACATGTTACAAATGGCAAGAGTTTTATATATTTCATATACCAGTCACACAGTGCACACAAAATTAAATGACAAGGCATAACATTTCATTTTCTTTTGTAAGGTTTTTAATGGTGTGGTCTACAGGTTTCTTTTTTTTTCTCTTCTGGAGGTTGGCAGATATGCATTTCAGACTAATCAAGCTGCCTTAATCATATAGTTTAAACAAGCTATTTCAGGCTCTGTGAACAAACTAATCATTTCCCATTGCTTCCACCACAGCCATTGATGACAAACTTCTTATTGTGTCCTTCATTCACCATTGAGGCATAGGTCTTGAAACAACTGCCATCAAATCATCCTATTTGTTGCATGCAACACCCCCCCCCCCCCCCAACTAAGCAATTAAAATTGTATTTAATGAACGGTAAGTTGCATGAAATTCACAGTTGACTTATATAACATTTCAAACGGATTACGGTAGGTCAGCATGGCCAAATGGATAAGAACGTGTATTCTTAAAGATCCGGTGTGCTGAAGCCGAGATAAGGGGTTCAACCCCTACACCAGACAGTTGGACTAAAATGTTGATCGATCGTCCTTGACTTGAGGACGTAAATTACAAGTACCTCTGAAGTCGGAGTGGGTTCGCCTGAAGGCGAGGAACACTACTAGAAGTAGTGTGTAAGGACTAAGCTTGAGTTCAAAGCGAGAGGGCACCAAAAAAAAACTGCTTTCGTAAGAAAACATCAAGAAACTTTGAACATACCGTAAGATGTTTTTTGTAAACATGCTGCTAGCCCTGTATTTGTATCAACCAATCGGCGCTGGGTGGGTGATGTGATCAATATGACCAAGTCACCTTGACCTCCCTGGACATTTCCTTGTACCCATTTTAGGCTGGATTGACCTGGGAGCCTACCTCAAGTAAAACAAAAAATATGCTTTAAGCACCGGGTACACAATGTTCTCCTCCCAGAGGCAGGGGTGGCTTGGGGGCAGGTACAATGCACATTTGTGGGGCAAGTGGGAAAACGACTCAAACATCTTGAAACGGTACAAATGAACAGCAGAAGACAAAGCACCCAGTATCATGAACTGGGTGGGCCTGCCTCCAGAACCTGTCAGGAAGGTAAAGGGCCAAAGCATTCCAGGAAGGGGGATTGATTATCAGAAGCCTCCTGCCGTACTTGCTCTGTGACAGAGTTTTTATCACTGATGGGGATTCAAATACATTACCATAGGACCAGCACGCTTGTGTGCTGGTCACTGCACTACTGCAGCCCATGGCTTCCATAATATTCACTTAACATAAACTAACCATTAATATTTAAAAAACAAAAAAATGCACAGATATCTCTGCCTGCAAGCATTAACTTTAATATACAATAACCAGATTTGTTTTCACAGGGTTATATTGACAGAAATTCCTGTACGTACTGCAGCATTGTTTCACACTTAACTCCATAACCCAGTGGCACACATTCTCTCTCTCTCACAGAGAGAGAGAAGTAAACAGACAAGTAAAGGACTCTCTTTCACACCATGAAACATGTTGGGTATATGGTGTGCTAGCCTCATATTTTAATAAACCAATCAGCACTCTCTGGGTTATGTGGTCAACATCATGCTGCCCTCCAGACCAGAACATAGAACATTTCCTGGACCATTTCATTTGGATTGGGTTGACCTGGCAGCCTTGGATAATGTAACAAATCTCCAGCTTGATGAAGATTCAAACATGATCTCCAGGCTGGCAGGTAAGCGTACTAGCCAATGTGATCTGCTGCCACACACACACACACACACACACAATACACAATTAAAGGACCTTGTTCACACCCTAGAGGCAGACTGGGTATACGTTGCTAGCAAGTCGCTAAGAACGGTGTGCTCCCATTCAGGAGACCTGGTTACGAATCCTCAGTAAGGGGATGGATTTTTTTCTGTTGGAGGTAAAAAGAAAACTCTAACCTGCACAGTACAAGCGACTGCACTAGCCAGGTGGCCTTAATACCTCAGGCTCAAGAACCCTTGTCATACACAGCAAGGTAATATAGGCAGTAGATGACAGTTGCTAGCCACATATTTTTATAGCCAAACTGGCATTTGGTGTCTGATGTGGTCAATATCACGTTAGCTGCCTTCACTTCCCAGAATTTAGGCTGGGGACCCAGGTCAAACACAAATCATTCCTGGTCCTCCAGAGGGATTTGAAATCGTGACCACTGGGATGGCAGACAAGAGTGCTAGCCCCTGCACTGGGATGGCAGACAAGAGCGCTAGCCCCTGCACTGGGATGGCAGACAAGAGTGCTAGCCCCTGCACTGGGATGGCAGACAAGAGTGCTAGCCCCTGCACTGGGATGGCAGACAAGAGCGCTAGCCCCTGCACTGGGATGGCAGACAAGAGTGCTAGCCCCTGCACTGGGATGGCAGACAAGAGCGCTAGCCCCTGCACTGGGATGGCAGACAAGAGTGCTAGCCCCTGCACTGGGATGGCAGACAAGAGCGCTAGCCCCTGCACTGGGATAGCAGACAAGAGTGCTAGCCCCTGCACTGGGATGGCAGACAAGAGCGCTAGCCCCTGCACTGGGATGGCAGGCAAGAGTGCTAGCCCCTGCACTGGGATGGCAGACAAGAGTGCTAGCCCCTGCACTGGGATGGCAGACAAGAGTGCTAGCCCCTGCACTTCCACAGCTCTCACTTTCTCTCACACACGCACGCACAGACACACACACACGCACACATATATATGCTAGTAATTATTATGCTATATGCTTATTTTACATAAACTTAAATACTGATAGCAAGTTATTACACCTTTTACCAAAACAAACAACAAATTGCACTGTCCTAATATTGGCTACAGTGTACTTTATGACATGTCATTTATACCACACTGAGTAACTATAAATACAACGTTTGAGATGCCGCTAGCCAGTCAATATAAATTAGCTTACAAGTATACATGTGATATATGAACAGAAAAGAGTAACAATGGTAAACAATATTGCAGGAAATGGTAGGATGATGGGTTAAAAGCTTCATTAAAGTAAAAAAAAAAAGGAAAGTATTTTTTTTTCACGTTACAGTCAACCCCAGCATTTTTGGGCTGTTAGTGATTTTCTTGGCAAGTTTATATTCAGTAGTCATCCTTTTGCTCCTGGGGACTGAACCCAGACCATCATATCAACAAGTTAGTTTGACTAACATTCATTTAAGCACAGAACAACTATCAGACATGCTGGAGGAAAATAATGGATACCAGGTATCCCCACGGAAAGAAACAACAAACTAGGCTAAATAAGAAAAATAAATGGAAACCCACTGGGCTGTTATGTGAATTTACTAATCTTATTTGTGATGATTCACATTAATAGCAGTTAAGTGGAAACTACAAACAGAACACCAACATTTACAGTTTACAATAAACTGGTAGAAATAACGTCTTGAATTACATAATCTTCTAACCAATGTAAAAACTAACTTTTAGGAGACCTCATGCCACTGGAAGAAGATGAAGAAGGAAGAAAAAGGAAGAAGAAGAAGAAGAAGGAGGAAGAAGAAGAAGAAGGAGGAAGAAGAAGAAGAAGGAGGCAGAAGAAGAAGAAGAAGAAAAAGATGTAATCCAAACATACCAGCTAGAACTTCAAACAGTTCATATATGGTTAAAAGATACCAATAAAAACTTCAGTCAATTCATACTTATGGTTCACTCTGCCACTGTAGTTTTGCATATACTAAATAGTTTACCTTCACATATTTATTAATGAAATAGCTGCATCATGTGGGTCTATAACATTTTCATGTTATTTATCTATGACAAACATTGCCAACAGCAGTCAAAACTCTACACTCACTGTCAGTGCATCATGTGAGAACAATCTATTAAAATGTGACTAATAAAATAACAGCATCATGTGAGAACAATGTATTAAATTAAATGTGACTATACAATTACAGCATCATATCAGAACAATGTATTAAATGCGACTATAAAATAACAGCATCATATGAGAACAATCTATGAAAATGTGACTATAAAACATCATCATCATCTGAGAACCATTTATTAAATGTGACTATAAAATAACAGCATCATGAGAGAACAAAGTAGTAAATGTGATTATAAAAACAAAATCAGCTAAGCTGTGGTAAAGCTGTAAAATTGCAATGAATGACTTTGATGACTGCGAATCTACAACCATGGTCAGACTGCGAGACAGCAAATTAAAAGAGGTGTGGCCAAACAAGAACACTACACAGGAAGCCAAAGAAGATTGATAAACCAACACAGAACTGGTGTCGTTAGCCGCTACTTGCTGCGGGATTTGCTAAGGAGGGGATCCAAGCACTTATGGACAGAATGGTGCGATGTGCAATGAAGATGATCTGTTGACTAACTAATCAACTAATAATTGCAATGAATAAATAACTCCACTTTGTCTGTGTGGATACCTGTGTATGCCCATCTCCATCTGTGGCTGTTGATCTTTCCTCTCATATTCTTTTTATACACCCCAGTGTCACAGGACACAACCTTGCCACCCCACTGTGTCCCAGTTGTAGTGACGAGGGCATGCAAAAGGGACTTCCATGGCCGTCTCAAGACGTATATTAGCAAGTCATGTCATCTTCTTGTACTTTTCTTGTGCCGCAACTGAAGGTTAACTAGAATAGAAGGCCAGCATACTAAGACAGTCTTCAAAAACAACCCGTTTATCCTGATGGTTCCATTGGTTTATTTTATTCTTCTCTGTGTTTCTTTTATCGGTACATTGTTGACAATACAAAATTCACCAAGAAAACGTTGAACAAAAGATCATTCATTAGTTGGGTTGCCCGAAGTAATTCGTAGTTTTCAATATTGGGCCTTCTAAACATCTAGTTCCTAAACTGACCTTTTTTTTCTCCCCATTTCATTGGTTCTTTATTCTCTTAGAAAGGCAATCCTCTAATTTACTAGGGTAAGTTAATTTTTAAAAAAAAGTTAATAAGTAAGTCACAAATGGCTGTAGAAAAGTAACTAACTGTGATAACAACTTGAAACCAGTTTATTTTTTATACATACATTGTCCCTTTATTACTCAACATAATTTCCACTAACACTGATGCACTTATGCCATCATTTTATCAGTCCTCCCAAACTTTTTCTAAACCACGTTTTCACTTCACATTCAACTTCGGCGTCATTCGCGATGTCTCCCGCCAAGGTGGGATTACAGTGGACTTAGCCCTTAGCAATTTCCCATAAAGTCGTGCATAGTTGGGTAGAAAAAGTTACGAGGGCTAGTCAGTAAGTAAGTCACACAATTCTGTGGAATGGCAGAGAAATAAAAACAAGGCATGCAATTCTATGCAGCTGGTTTGGGAGGACTGATAAAACGATGGGATAAGTGCATTAATGTTGGTGGAAATTATTTTGAGAAATAAAGGGGCAACGTATGTAAAAAAATAAACTGATTTCAAGTTGTTATCATAGTTAGTTATTTTTCTACAGCCATTTGTGACTTACTTATTAACTTACCCTCATATTGCTATTCTATTCAGATGGAGCCATAAATTCACTTCTGATGTTAACCACACTTCTTCTCCAGTTGGTACCCTGATGGCAATTGTGCTTTGTTCCTTATTGTGGTTACCAACCTATGTTTTGCTCCGCTTTTCTCTACGTCATGTCTGTGCCCTTTAGTTTTTTCTATCCAGCCTCTTTTATGGAAAATCCAATTTAATACTCTACTTTCGTTATCCTGCTTCCTTGTCTGAAGCCTGGCATGTTTGGTGATCCTCTGGTCTCATTGTACACAGACTGACCATTTCATGTGGAACAGGACTCATGTTAGACAAGAAACCACAACAATTTTGTTAAAAGATAGTTCTACTAATATCCTCTTAGTTTTGTTTATTTTTGCTTACTGAAGATCTTACGATCACAGTTTCCATTCTGTTAAGTTAGGTGCTTGTTCTTTACAGTGTGATGTACTAGATAATTTTACATTCAATAGTTAGCCATTGATTTCTGACTGGGCGATGCTCATACCATCAAAATAAATACATGGTAATGGAGGCCAGCATGGCTGAATGGATAAGAATGTGTGTTCTTAAACATCCGGTGTGCTGATGCTGAGGTAAGGGGTTCAACTCCTACATTGGACAGTTGGAGTAAAATGTTGACTTCTTGTCCTTGACTTGGGAATGCACCTCTGAAGTCAGAGTGGGGTCGTCTGATGGTGAGGGACACTGGTAATAGGGGAAGCTAATTCACACGCAAAATTTAGTCCAGTGCTACTAGAAGTAGTTTGTATGGACTACGCTTTAATTCAAAGGGAGCGAGAGCCAACAAAAAAATACAAAGTGATCCGCTCTCAAATCTCTTGCGACTGATTTCGAACTATCGGTCTGGCATGTCGGAGAACTGAAACTGCATTCACTAATTCCTAAGCCACAGACGCTGACATCTATTATGTTATGTGTGATTTAGTTCTTGATAACTTTTGTTCATTCATTATAAAGTGTGTATACATTTTTTAATCAACTGGGGGTATAAATAAAAAGTGCAATTGACTTTCATTCTTAGCTAAAACAAAACAGCTCTGGCAGACAATAGAAAAGGTATACAAAAATAGTTTCTCATATTGCCAAGTAGAAATGTGAAGTCTAAAATTATTTAAAATGTAAAGAATTAAAATTAGTAAACAAATAGCTAAACACAGGTACACTCTACTTTTCACTGCTTTCTTTCATTGCTTTTAACTTTTATGTTACAACAAATTTGTAACATTTCATCACTGCACTGTTCTCTCATTTCTGATACACCCAAACACCATTAACTTTTTCATTGCTCTAAAGTGTTTGAATAGAAGCGGTCTGGTGTTCACCAGTTACTAGCTTAAGACGGGCGTTTGACAAGACTATATCTGCTCTCGATGCTGACAAACCAAAACAAATTAAATGCATTTTGGAAGAACTTGACAAGTCTGCATGGCATTATGACGACCTAAGATTCCAAACTGCTGTCATAGCAAGAGTGCTATTTAGGATGAGCTCTCATTATTGAATAAAATACTCCTATGGCATGTGCAAGACAACAGCCCTTGACAACAAAAGTTCAGCTCCTGCTCTTCTGTGGTGGCATTGTTTCAAACTAACAAGAGAAGAGACAAAGACAAGCTTCTGGTGTCTTAAAACCAGATTTCTACCAGGAAGTTATATGTGCACGCTAAACACAGGAAATTAATTAGGGAACCCGTTGAGGCCACTGATTTCCTGTGTTTACATTACAGAATTAGAACAGATCAATCATTTCTCTTCTTTAAATGTTTGTTAATACTCGACACAGCATTACGGTCCGATGTGTTTGTGTGTTTGTTATTTGACCCATGCTGGTTTAATATAAATTATGAGACCTATGGTGCCTTGTCAATGGTTTAATACGAATTCTGTCCGTATTCCATAGTTGTAGGTTCATGTGTATGATAGACATGACTAATGAAGACACTTTTTCGGAGTGTCTAGTTGGTCATGCATCGAAGTACACTTGTTCTTGCAGTGAGGCACTGTCACCATTTGAGGTGACAGGTTCGAATCCCGATCGCCAACTATAGCTTTCAAATTTTAAGTTGTCTAGTGCGTCCTCTAGTCTTTACTTTCTTCGTCTCACTTCTGTGAGCGCCAAACAATACTGTGTGTGTTTATTTATGTACATGCTAGAAGACTTGGAGAGATGCCTGCTGAAATGTTTTGTTGGAAAGTAAACTAAGAGATGCTGCATTTCCATGATTGTGAGCATTGCTGAGGTCGGAGAGCCGGGGATGACTTTGCTGATGCTTCCAGTGTAATAAACCTACAGGCATAATGCTCGCCCGGGTGATGTGATTATCTACACAGATGGTTCGGTGTTGAGAGGTAGGAGAAGTGCCTGGGGATTCTTAGCAAAAGCTTATGGTCGACGTTTGGTGCAGGAGAGCCTGGCGTAAGATACCAACATCTAGCTTAAGAATGGAGGTGGAGGCGGTCAGTGCAGCTTTCCGCTGGATGGAGAACACGATATATACACACATTATGATTGTAACTGACTCAGAAAGCATGTGAGGAGGGTGAGGACGGGCAGGCTTCGTGCAGATTCACTTCAGAGGTCACAGGTGGCAAGCATCACCTGGATCTTTTCTCCGGAACATGCCGGTGAATGAACAGGTAGACAGATTAGCTGGCTTGGCAAAACTTGGTGGAGTATTGATGCATGACAAGGCAGACGTGGTTGCGGCCTTGTGGGAGCATGTGTACACCTCGGAGGAGCAAATGGATCACCATAGTCTAGCAAGAATGAGGCAGTGAGGAGTGACGAGGGGATCTGGCCGACGCTCGAAGGAAAGGTGAGACGGACATATAATCAGATTGCTACTGGAACTATTGGTGTTGGAACTCTTCACTGGCTGCTGAGGATGGGGATGGAGCGCTTATGGGAATGCCCCAAATGCTGTGATATCGGTTCCTAGATCAATCAATCAATCAATCATTAAACCTACAGGCCACATTTGGGGTCATGGGATGAAATGAGATGATGAAAGGTGGTGTGGTGATCTTGGTCCCAGGAATGAGTGGAAAGTTAAGACTTTTGTCATTAGTACAAAGTGATGCACTGTACCACACCTCAAGCGCCAGCGAGCCTTGTGCTAGTTTTATTTAACCCCTTGCAAGACTTCTGCCATACATTCATGTCATTCACCACGGATAAATGGCCATCACTGGCCTAAATCCAACTGGCAGGGGATCTTGGAGTTGGTGGAACCTAGAGATGCAGGGATTAGAAATGCATCTGACACTTATCAGCGCACCCCCAATCATTGGTAAACGAAGTCCGTCTGACGAGTATCCAACAAAATTGACAAAATGGTTCTAATAATTGTCAAATTTCTAATACTCGTCAAATTCATTTCCTACTAGATGACAGGTTCAAGTGTCCACCAAATGAAAATCTTACTAAATTACAGTTTGTTTCAAACGTCCACAATGTGCAGTAAATGACCGAAAGTCCTACAAAATGACAGCTTGGTTAATAATGGCCAATAAACGAAATACTGGTGATGTGAGGAAAAAAAAAAAAACATACCTCGAATGCATGTCTCTTAAAACTGTAAGAAAGATACTGAATGGCCCAGATGTGCAGCACTGCAGCCCCAACAAATACCTTCCCCCAGGCATGTCGGTGGAAAATGTCTCAGTGGCTGCCATATGGAAAGGTGCATGGATAGCAAATTCATTTGGTAAAGTCTCACTAGATCGCATAGCATGTGGGCATCATCAAAGTCCAACATCTGTGAACTGCAACCATGCGGCCCCCGAGGGTGCAGCCTGGGATGCATGAAAGGCTCACTAACGGAAATGAGGTTAAGCAGCCATATGCAGGACGTGACGATTCCTTGGGTAAGCCAGTTTAAAAGCGTCATGTGTCGGCTCTACACTTACAGAAGCCTCCTTGGATGGCGGAAAATGCCCATGGTCTGCCCCTGCCTTCCTTCTAGGGGAGACCAACATGCATACAGCTGTCGTTAATGGGCCTCTACGTGTGTCAAGAGTGGATGTATGGACAGAGATGACGTTAACACTTCTTGACCATGAGAAGTCCTACAGAAACGCTGGGACGGCTAACCCAGTCAGCAAACCCCCACAGAAGTGGTATGTGCGAGCTGAAAGGTTTAAACAACGCAGCTATGCTGACAAACAACGCAGCTCTGCTGATAAACAACTCAGCTATGCTGACAAACAACGCAGCTATGCTGACAAACAACGCAGCTATGCTGACAAACAACGCAGCTATGCTGATAAACAACTCAGCTATGCTGACAAACAACGCAGCTATGCTGACAAACAACTCAGCTATGCTGACAAACAACTCAGCTATGCTGACAAACAACTCAGCTATGCTGACAAACAACGCAGCTATGCTGACAAACAACGCAGCTATGCTGACAAACAACTCAGCTATGCCGACAAACAACTCAGCTATGCCGACAAACAACGCAGCTATGCTGACAAACAACGCAGCTATGTTGACAAACAACTCAGCAATGCTGACAAACAACTCAGCTATGCTGACAAACAACAAAGCAATGCTGACAAACAACGCAGCTATGCTGACAAACAATGCAGCTATGCTGACAAACAACTCAGCTATGCTGACAAACAACTCAGCTATGCTGACAAACAACGCAGCTATGCTGACAAACAACTCAGCTATGCTGACAAACAACGCAGCTATGCTGACAAACAACTCAGCTATGCTGACAAACAACTCAGCAATGCTGACAAACTACTCAGCAATGCTGACAAACAACTCAGCAATGCTGACAAACAACGCAGCTATGCTGACAAACAACGCAGCTATGCTGACAAACAACTCAGCTATGCTGACAAACAACTCAGCTATGCTGACAAACAACTCAGCTATGCTGACAAACAACTCAGCTATGCTGACAAACAACTCAGCTATGCTGACAAACAACTCAGCTATGCTGACAAACAACGCAGCTATGCTGACAAACAACGCAGCTATGCTGACAAACAACTCAGCTATGCTGACAAACAACTCAGCTATGCTGACAAACAACTCAGCTATGCTGACAAACAACTCAGCTATGCTGACAAACAACTCAGCTATGCTGACAAACAACGCAGCTATGCTGACAAACAACGCAGCTATGCTGACAAACAACGCAGCTATGCTGACAAACAACTCAGCTATGCTGACAAACAACGCAGCTATGCTGACAAACAACGCAGCTATGCTGACAAACAACGCAGCTATGCTGACAAACAACGCAGCTATGCTGACAAACAACGCAGCTATGCTGACAAACAACGCAGCTATGCTGACAAACAATGCAGCTATGCTGACAAACAACGCAGCTATGCTGACAAACAACTCAGCTATGCTGACAAACAACTCAGCTATGCTGACAAACAACGCAGCTATGCTGACAAACAACTCAGCTATGCTGACAAACAACTCAGCTATGCTGACAAAAAACTCAGCTATGCTGACAAACAACGCAGCTATGCTGACAAACAACGCAGCTATGCTGACAAACAACGCAGCTATGCTGACAAACAACGCAGCTATGCTGACAAACAACGCAGCTATGCTGACAAACAACGCAGCTATGCTGACAAACAACGCAGCTATGCTGACAAACAACGCAGCTATGCTGACAAACAACGCAGCTATGCTGACAAACAACTCAGCTATGCTGTAAAATGACATTTCCTGGTACCCATTTTATACTGGGTGGACCTAGGAGACCAGTCGATTAAAAACAATGCCTGCCTTGATGTGGAATCAAATTCATTACCTATTGGCCAGAAGGCAAGTGTGCTATCTACTGAGGCTCCCATGACGAAGGAAGCTAGGTCAAATAAAAAAATAAACTTGAATGGAGGCAGCAGGAGATTATTCCACCCGTATACATCTGAAAAGACAGGAGGAGGAAGTCAGTTCCAATGTTGTGGAGTTGCCTCACCTGGTGGACCTAGAAGTCAAAGCTGAAGATATTAATACATTGCCTCATTATCAACCCCTAATGGGGAGGTGCATATGAGAGGTTAAGGTATTTGCCTCTGGCTTACACGTTGTTGAATTTGAATCCTAAGATATAGAATGGAATTTATTTTGCAAAAGCCAATGGTATCAAAAGATACCACATGTCATTTGACCTCTATGGTAACGAGATCGGATAACTAACCTTCTCAAATAAAGACGAAAAGAAGGCACAATGTGGTGTGTGCTAATTGTGTACATTAAAAATCCCAAGACAGCTGGAAATCACATGGTGGGTTGTAAGGCTGCTGCCCTGGAAAATTGTTAGAAAATAAAACCTACCAAGTGGACAGTCTCTTACCTAGGACAGAATTTGTCTAGAGGAAATATACCTTATAAAAATGCATTCTTAAATTAAGACACAATGAACTGCGAGTTAAAGAGGTGTATTGCATGACTAGGTGTGAGCACTTCCCTCAAAGAGGAACAAAGAAGAGGAATCAACCACTAACTGACGAGGTTTTGCTGACACTTGAAGAACAGATATGATGAACAGAAAGAATAAAAAAGAATGAACCCGTAACAGATGACAATCTGCTAGCACTTAAAGATAAGAAATTACTGTTCAATGAACAGATGACAGTCTGGTAGAACAGAGATGACTGCTCAGTGAACAAAGATAGATTAAACCTTTAACAGTTGACAATCTGTTAGAACTTGAAGAACAGAGATGACTGTTCAATTAACAGAAGAAGCAAAGAAGAATGAACAGATGACAATGTGCTAAACTTGAAGAACTGAGATGATTGGTCAATGAACAGAAGGCACACTTAATCTAGGGAGGTGAAATACCTACTTAGTCTAGGGAGGTGAACTTGAAGGAACTACCATAGTGAGGTCACAGTGCATGCTGGGACAGGATGAATAAAAAGTTTGACTGGGCTTAAAGGCGAGACAATGACTTCATTTCACTGGGTTGTACCCTATGTGGCTTGTTCTCCCTGGGTAGAAGGGTAATTCACCTGCCGAAAGCATCGCACAGAGCGTGAACTCTGTAGCTTCAGCGATGATCCAGTGGTCTCTGAAGAACGAAACAGTCTGAAAATAAACCTAGGACTTTTAGAGCACAAGGTAGGCCACTTCACCATGGATGCTCTGAAGGAATTGTAATCTAAAAAACTGTAACCTGCGATGAAGACTCTCAGAGAAAAACAGGAGACCTGCACATGATGAAAATTTTTGTGCTCCTTCGAGAAGCAACCACTACAACCAAATCCAGTTACCCCTTTCTGTCTGAATCTTTAACTCTTCAGGTTCTGAACCTTGAACTTCAGAAACACCCCTTCCCCACCCTGTTAAATTACCACATGAGCCTTCTGAAGTTGGTTGCATATCCTTTACAGAATGTCGCAGTCAACCCCAGCATATTTTGCTGTTTGTAATCTCTTGACAAGTTTACAATCAGTAGTTTGCCATTGCTTACACACACACACACATAATAATATGAAGATGGGACACATTAGTTTTTCCCTTTGAATTTTTTCAGCACAGACTAGCCAATTCAGCAAGTCCTCTACTATCATCATCACCACCACGCAGCAGATCCTGTGCAGATGGTTGCTCTCATTAAGTCCACTGAAGTTGTCTCCATCCCTTGCCAACTCTAATGCATCATGTACCCTTATGTAAAAGATGCCTAGTTTCTTATGTCCACAGTAGTGCTAGTTGACCCCAGCCTCTTCATCCAGGAACCACGCCTTCCATGGCTCTTCTCTCCAAGCCACTGTCATGTTTCAAGTGGCCAAATATTTCAGTTTCTGAGACATGATGCTATTTATGAGTTGGTTTTCTTGGATGTTCATGCGGAATGTCAGTGTTTTTCTTCTTTGTCCATGATATTCTAAGAACTGTTATCTGTTCTGTGCGTAGTGTACATATTTATAACCCATGATTGCAAGAAAGAACAAACTTTAAGAGAACATTTTTGTTTAGTACAAATTTTGTCTTTTAGTTCTGCTTATGCATTTGTTACAGGCTTTGCAAGCATTAAATAGTTATGTACAAGTTTTGGGTATCTTACTGTAATTTCAAGCTAAACAGAGGTGTATACTTTGCTGTTTGACTTCTTTCTGTGCCCTGGATTGTAACCTGAGGAAAAAGTTGGGTATGCCATGCTGGTACTGGGCTAAGGAACATGGTAATATTGTCAATGATGCTTAATTTATACTATCATTACTAACTGGCTGACACCATTTACTTCTTTGCCCACCATATTTAAATTGACACTACATATATCTTGATAAATTCTGTCAGACTGCCGTTCATCCATCACTTGATGTTATCTTCCCATTTGAATCATTATCTACCTTTTGTTCGCTTGCCTTCAACCTTACCCGTCACCATGGATTTTATATCCTTTATCGTCTTCCTTTTTTCCCCCATTCACCTGGTTTTTTTTTGTGGTTTTTTTTTCTTCAAATAGGACAGTATTTGCATTACATATGTCAGTTTACAGAAGAGTTGTAATATCTGTGCCTGTCGGTTAAAGCATCCAACTTCTCCACAGCATCTGTTGCTAAGGTTAGTCTTCCTACGTCTTTCAGTAAACAGTAACGATGTTTCAGCCTAACATTATAAAAGGACCAACATAAAATCAGCATTACAACAAAATAATTAAACATGGATTTCAAACAGGCAATCCTGAGACCAAATCTCTTATCTTTCATTATATGTCATCATTCACAATCTGACATATTAATGCCCTCAAATTTCAGCTGATACCATAGACTTCTTTGCCCATCATATTTCAACTGACAATACATACATTTTGATCCATCACATTACAACTTAAAAAGTTACATATTTCTTTTCCTATCATATTTCAACGGACATTACATACTTTTTTGCACGTTCCTTCTATAACTGACAGACGAAAACCATATGAATAAATATTTTTGTATATTTTAACATCCAGTTATTTTCAGTACAGAGGATAAGTAAATAACACAATTAGTCTAATTAAAATGTCACAAATATGTATAAATAAACAAGATTAAATTAACTAGACAATCATCACAGTGTAGAGACATGTATCTGTTACACCCAATTCATAAAACCATCCTATGCATGAACAGGGAACAGTTTCACCCATTCTGTGGATTGGCTTCTTGATAATTTATAACAAAAACAAATTCCGTAGCAGGAAGCTGCTGTATGTGAAGTGTCAAGGCCATCTTATTTTGTCGGCCCGAGTGCATGGAGCAATAATTTACCAATCTATCACCCCTGTAGCGAATGACAAGAGCTGACACCAAACCCTTTTCCAACTGCCTTCATGACATAGTCAGTGGAACATCCTAACCATTACATAAATTTGTCCACTTTCATAATTTAGCCTGCTCCGCGGCAAAGGGGTTACGGATGCAGTTCAAAATCCCGCATACCCATGTTCGAAACACAGCTATGAGAGATTTGGCAGTTGTTCGCTTGCGTTGGGTGTTTTACAAAATGGTATGGGTGCCGGTCTTTCAGAAAGCAATGGCAAACTACTGAATGTATTATGTTTTATGAAGTGGGATGACTAGTTTCTTTTCTCACCGTTTCTTAAACAGACACTGCATACTTCTTTGCCCATCATATTTCAACTGACACCACATACTCTTTGCCCATCATATTTCAACTGACACCACATACTCTTTGCCCATCATATTTTAACTAACATCACATACTCTCTGCCCATCATATTTCAACTAACATCACATACTCTCTGCCCATCATATTTCAACTGACACCACATACTCTTTCCCCATCATATTTCAACTGACTACATGATTCCCTGTCCATATTTCAGCTCACATAGTATATGTGTTTATCCATCAAAAGTATCAATGAGACAGAAAGATACACTGAATGATCTGGTGTATCAAAGTTTTGAAGTGATCCAGTTTTACACTGACCAGGTAGTTATGAGGATTAACACCCAAACGGCTCGACAAATGGACATTATAGTTGAAGAAAGGGAAATGTTGGATACTGAAAACCCATGACAGATATTATAATTAAACAGAGGGAAATGTTGGATACTGAAAACCCATGAGAGATATTATAGTTAAACAGAGGGAAATGTTGGATACTTAAAACCCATGAGAGACATTATAGTTAAACAGAGGGAAATGTTTGATACTGAAAACCCACAAAAGCATTAAAAAACAGAGAAATACATTCCTTGGTATCCAGTGGCACCTAGGGGGGCAGCCATGGCAGAGAGGTTATGGTGTAACATCCACCCGCTTTCTTTCCATTGCCAGCATAACCTCCTCAAGATAACACCAACTCACCCGCAATTGTGCATACCAGGCAAACTTAAAAATGTATAGAGATGTTGAAATCACAATGAAGTTCATCTGTCTTTTCTTTTTGTGACTCCCCTTATACAAAAGGGTGTAGAGCAGTGATTCTCAACCTTTTTTGGGCCGTGCCCCCCTTCACCATATTTTCAGAACGTCATTCCCCCCCACCCCCCCCCTAAAAAAAATTTGGCCCGTGTCCCCCCTTCACCGTATTTTCAGAACGTCACCCCCCCCCCCCCTTTCATATTTCCTATCTAAAAATCCCCCACCCCTATACAGTATACGTAAAAATGTAAGGTAAATTTAATAGCACATACTAAAACAATTCTAGACATCCACATAAAACATGATTTGTGGGTCTACTGACTTTATAAAATGAATTTTAGAAGGATGAGACGTACTTAACTGTAAAGAATGAAGGGAAAAACAATATCAAGTAATCGGTTCTTGTATTAACACGATCTTGAAATGGTCTTCATCCCCCCCCCTCCCTGAAAACCCTAAAATTCCCCCCTGGAGGAGGGGGGGGGAATTCCCCACCGGTTGAGAACCACTGGTGTAGAGGAAACATTGTATAACTGGCAAAAACACAGACACTGTTGTGAATGACCATATCAAGGTTGAGTTAACACCTCATGGGGGAATGACCTGTGGATATTCACCCGAAGGAAGCTAATGACAAAATTAATCCTGGAGCTCAATAGCTGAAAGATTAGCTAGTGATGTGATCCAGTACAGCTGATCAGCTTCTTAAGAGTTGAGATCAGGAAAACTACAGGATTTTGTGATATGTAAACACAGAAGCCCAAATAATAGATTGCAGGATTTATTGCCTGGTATATTTCACTGAATCTCATCGGTACATATTACAGTTATATATCATATGATGTGAATAAATGAATAATATTTTGGCTGAAATACTTAAAACCCATAAAAAAGTAGCTTAAAAAAGATTTTTGACTTTTAAGCGACTTGTGGAGCATTTGCTATCCCAGCGGTAAACATAAACTTAAAATGCAGGTCTGCATGGCCGAATGGGTTAGAAGGCACTTTCTTAAACAGCTGGTGTGCTGATGCCGAGGTAAGCAGTTCAACCCCTACATCGGACAGTTGGACTAAAATGTTGACCTGCCGTCCTTGACTTGGGGACGTAAATTACAAGTACCTCTGAAGTCAGAGTGGGTTCGCCTGATGGCGAGGGATACTGCTAATAGGGACAGCTAATCCACACGCAAAATTCAGTTCAGTATTACTAGAAGTAGTATGTATGGACTACGCTTGAGTTCAAAGCCAGCGAGCTCAACAAAAAAAAATAAAAAACTTGAAATGTTTGTCTTCACAAAATGGTTTGGAACAACCTAATTGCAAGAGCCTCTGTATATTTCAATAATCATTTATTGTTCGTTAAACACAATATACGAAATGCCTTTAAAAAAACAAAAAACAAACTTAAATGCAGTGAAATATGGCAGGCCATAAACCATGCAAGTTATTGTTTGTGGCTTGTGTGTTTACATTCACTACAGGAATACACTGTTTTGAATTTTATGATAAATGCTTCAAAAAGAATGTGAAATGAAATTAAATGAAACTATACATGAAAACGTTTTACTAACACTATTTTTTTTTTGCATATCCCTTACAGGACATTGCAGTCAACATCAGCATTTTTCAGCTGCTGTTGATGTACTAGGCAAGATTACGCTCAGTAGTTTGCCATTGCTTTCTGAGCGACCGGCTCATATTACAGACAAACAAACTTGCAAGACAGTCTGGTATCATAGCATGGAAAGAATCAGTACATGGATTAATGTGAATCACTATAAAATCACTAGAGCAGCAGATAGCCGAAGGGGCAGAATGTGTGGTCAATCCTCATTAAGGCCCTCCACGTAAAAAAAAAAGAATCCTTGCCTATATTAAACTATAATGGCAATTGCTTGGGTGAGCGGCCGTAATTCCTCATTCTCAGCTCGGAACTAAGCCCCCTTGGCTTGTACTAGTAATGGTAGTGATGCCATAAGAAAAGAAAACTATATAACAAAGGTGGTGAAGAAACCAGACTGCTTACAATGCTTGGCAAGGCACTTGAAGAAGAGTAAGAAGAAAGAAGATCCTGCAACAAGTCTTCAATTTTCTACCTTAAATATCTGAAACATGTGTAGACACAAACTCACTTTACATATGCTGCACTCCGCAGTGGGACCATTTACAGTATCTTCTGCATCTTCACCCCTGTATCACCAACTGGGACACAGCCCCACAATTAACTCAAACCCCTGTATCACCCTTTGGGACACAGCCCCACAATTAACTCAAACCCCTGTATCACCCACTGGGACACAGCCCCACAATTAACTCAAACCCCTGTATCACCCACTGGGACACAGCCCCACAATTAACTCAAACCCCTGTATCACCAACTGGGACACAGCCCCACAATTAACTCAAACCCCTGTATCACCCACTGGGACACAGCCCCACAATTAACTCAAACCCCTGTATCACCCACTGGGACACAGCCCCACAATTAACTCAAACCCCTGTATCACCAACTGGGACACAGCCCCACAATTAACTCAAACCCCTGTATCCCCCATTGGGACACAGCCCCACAATTAACTCAAACCATTGTATCACCCATTGGGACACAGCCCCACAATTAACTCAAACCCCCGTATCCCCCATTGGGACACAGCCCCACAATTAACTCAAACCCCTGTATCCCCCATTGGGACACAGCCCCACAATTAACTCAAACCCCTGTATCCCCCATTGGGACACAGCCCCACAATTAACTCAAACCCCTGTATCACCAACTGGGACACAGCCCCACAATTAACTCAAACCCCTGTATCCCCCATTGGGACACAGCCCCACAATTAACTCAAACCCCTGTATCCCCCATTGGGACACAGCCCCACAATTAACTCAAACCCCTGTATCACCCATTGGGACACAGCCCCACAATTAACTCAAACCAAGCTGTCCTATCTTTTGCATTCTCCTGCAGTGCCATCCATATTCTCCCCATATTCCTCTTTAATTATTACCTCCATGCGTTTCAGGTCTCCCATTTTTCATTCGTCCTGTGCGTTCCAGACCAGGGTTTACAGCACCTGTACATTAATTTATTAAAAGTTATTCATTAATGACCACTAACCTGGCTCAGTTGGCACTTAATAATATGTACTGTGTTTGTGTGACTTTGTTATCATTGTTAGCACTGGTAACTTGTTTAGTGTGGTTTTGGTTGAGAATTTCTTTCACTGCACACTATCTTCAGACATGCTCTACACGCACATCTTCAGGAGTGCTCCACACGTATCTTCAGGCGTGCTCCACATTTATTTTCAGATGTGCTCCACACATATCTTCAGGCGTGCTCCACACGTAACTTCAGACATGCTCCACACAGAGAGAACATCTGCACAGTGTATGAACTCATCACCAGCAAGGATTGAAATATGTATATCCCAGAATACCACAGCATAGAAATATTCATTCTGAGAGGTTTTCTAACTTTGAGTCTAGGCTGGGCAGTAACCTAACTGTCATGTCTTTTTTAAAATTTCCAGCCACCGAGGGAATTTTAATGTGCACAAAGTGAAGACAGGCCCAACAAATATGTCGCCATTGCCCGAGAAGGCTTAATGCATCCATCCAATCACCACAAACATACTTTACATTTTAATTAGTACAGCTCTTCATCAGACTTATCCATGACCATCCAATCACCACAAACATACTTCACATGTTAGTTACAGCTCTTCATCAGACTTATCCATGACCATCCAATCACCACAAACATACTTCACATGTTAGTTACAGCTCTTCATCAGACTTATCCATGACCATCCAATCACCACAAACATACTTTACATGTTAGTTACAGCTCTTCATCAGACTTATCCATGACCATCCAATCACCACAAACATACTTCACATGTTAGTTACAGCTCTTCATCAGACTTATCCATGACCATCCAATCACCACAAACATACTTCACATGTTAGTTACAGCTCTTCATCAGACTTATCCATGACCATCCAATCACCACAAACATACTTCACATGTTAGTTACAGCTCTTCATCAGACTTATCCATGTCCATCCAATCACCACAAACATACTTCACATGTTAGTTACAGCTCTTCATCAGACTTATCCATGACCATCCAATCACCACAAACATACTTCACATGTTAGTTACAGCTCTTCATCAGACTTATCCATGACCATCCAATCACCACAAACATACTTCACATGTTAGTTACAGCTCTTCATCAGACTTATCCATGACCATCCAATCACCACAAACATACTTCACATGTTAGTTACAGCTCTTCGTGAGATCTGTCCACACACACCTTTCATTTTATTGCATTCATTTAACACATTCAAAGGTATCATGAGTTTGTTAATATCTATAGGTTGTCTTCTTTGCCATTCGTTACTTTTGTCAATTTCCTTTTGTTTGTGGTATTTTCTCTTCTGTCTAGCCATTTATTTTTTGGTCCTTCTGTTTTTGAGTAATTGTTATGGCTGTTAGCCCCCCTATCCAACATTTATCAGCCTAAAACCTGGTGTTCCTGCATCTATTCATCTATTCCATGGAATCACTTATACCTGTAATAGTATATAACTCGTATACCTTTCACTATTTTTGCTGCAGTACGTCTAGCATGGTGAATTAACATTGTACAAGAAATCGTAACATTAGATTCATACATGTTCCGAAAAATGAAAAGTTAGGCTTTTTACAACAATGATGAGCTACAGCAAATTAAGACAGCAAGTTAATATACAAAATGTGAAGAACTGTAATGTTCTTTATGCATGGGCCACTCTGGAAAAAAAAAAAAAACTCCAAACGACAAATTCTATGCCACATAGCGGTTTAATTAATTAACGTATGAACATAATGAACACAAATTAATAATGGAACCAACTTCTATAAAACTGGAGACTGAAAACATAAACCTTAAGAATACTAGCGAATGAACAATTCTGAATGAAATATAAAGACAACAGATGTAAACAACTACTTTTATCCTTGATACTCCACTCGGGCATAGGTCCTCAACTGACTAAGCAGTTGCCTCCACGTATTATTCCTCCCCGTTTCTAATTCTCTTCCCCACATATTTTCAGTTCTCCATGTATATTGTATGTCCTGTGGGTAAAGGACTTTCTAGTTATATTATTATCGGGTTTTCTCTATGTGAGTTCTATTCAGCATCTTTTCCTCACTTCTTGATTTTGAATAATGAAGACACAAACAATAGATTGCACGATTTATTGCCTGGCATATTTCGCTGCATCTCGTCAGGTACATACTGCAGAAATCACACAACTTACGTGAATTAATTAGATAAATCCTTCAAACTGAAATATACACATGTTCGCACAGTAATGACGATTGTCTACCATGGTAATTTTAAACTGACTAACATGTCTTTCTGCTTGCACAAGGACGGCTTACGAAGGTTGATTATTATAGCTTCAGCAAACTTTAACAATCGACTACTTTTTGTGTTGAACAACACACGGAAGGCCCTGTCTCTTTCAACCATGTGACCGCTCTCGAGCACATGTCTCCCGACCGATGAAGCCGGACTGTTCCGGTGTGTTGGCCTGCCTAGGCTACCATCTTCTGTGTGTAGTATCTTGTTTTGATTCTTGATTTGCTGGAAACTGTCCTGTTCTCTACCTGAGCCGTGTTAGTCCATATTTTAGTCCTATTCTACGCATGCATCAATGAATTTTTGTATTTCTTCTTCTTCATTCGTCTGGAATGTTGTTTTTGGACGTAATTGCGTTGTGCCTGTTTACAGGTGAACCTGTGAATTTGCACATTTCAGCCGACACATCTGACTTCTTCAGGCATTTGTTGACTGGGTTAAACTTCCTGGATTTGTAGTTTAAAGTAATTGTTTTAGTTGTTATCAATGTCTCTGATCCACTCAGTAGTACTGATGTAATGTTGGAGATAAATACTCTAAGTTTGGTGGAAGGTTTAATTTTCTGTTGACTTACACACACTTCCTAGTGCTATGAAAGCTTCTCTTGCCTTTTCTATTTTAAAATATGAAAACTAAGATAGCAAAATAGTTTGAAAGCAAGAATTATGGAAAGGAACATGGCATGACACAAAACCATAGGAACAGAATCTTGTTTTCTGAAATCTGAAATTTTAACACGACTCTAAACTATGTAAAGTTTTCAGCAAATAGTTACTTAAAATGTTATCACAAAATGTTACATAAGAAATTCACATAATATCTGTGTTTTCTCTTTTATACCCTATGCTTGAAGCTATGCAGACAGCATAACGCAGCTGTGCAAACAGCACAACAAACATATTCAGCTGTCTTGCTGGGGTTATTTACAATTGCTCCAAATTGGAAATTATAGAAATAACAACGATGGGACATGTCCACAATAATAATTAGAAAAATACAGCTGAATCACACATCCATAAGGTGAAAAAAGATCTGCTAAGATACTGCATAAGAAGCCAACAGCTAAACTGAAATATTTACATAGATTCAACAAGGACAGTTAGCAAGATCATTGTATACTTTCTGTTAGATTCATTTTAAATAACACACTGTGACAATTTTTTACCTTTCAAAACAACGACATAACTTCTGCATTCTGTGAACAGAATTATTCATTTTACAGAACTCAACAATGTTGATGTTACTGTAATATATTTATGATATTAATTTTCACATACACGCTTGGCCATGCATATGTGTGTATGCGAGTGTAGACTAATTCGGGCGCCTGATAATTTCTACATGCCGACTGAATCTTCAGATATTTTCTAGCCCATGCTTACAAAAATAAACATGCTGACTTCTGAGAAAAAGGGCTGGCTTCTGAATTATGTTCAGTTTTTTCTATCTCTGTATGTATAAACAAGTTTGAAGGCAAGAGACTTAATGGCACCAGATTTGATCCCATATGGCTTGGTCTCTTTCTGCAGAGCAGCCTTCTGAAAGCATCACACAGAGCATGAAATCTAAAGATTCAGCAACAACCTTCCATGGGTTTATGGAAAATTGCACTTGTGAACCAAATGACAGACTCCAAAAACAAACCCACAGCATCTGGAACACGAGGCAGCCACAGAGACTCCCTTGTTTGTATGTATGTATGTGTGTGTGTACGTACATATATATATAACTATGTATGCGGTGGGGGAAGATATTACACTGTTGTATCTGTTTCTATGAGCAGCAGGCACAGATAAATAAGTCAGAATACACTCGGTACAAAAATATTAATGAGACAAGGTTCCCACCAGGCGAATCACAGCTTAGTTAGTCATCATCATCTTGAGCGTAATCGTGGTCAATTTCTGTCTCCTGGAGGTACCGTGACAGCTTGCCAATCAGAGCATGTTGTGTGAGTTGGGACACTGCAGGGCTGAATGGGAAAGATGAAGTGATGTACACTAATGACAAATGAGTGCTTCTAGTCTGATAGCCTGTTGAGCCAAAGACCAATCCACTTTGTGGACGTGGACTTCGGACACGTGGCTGCAAATGCCTCCCATTCTTTGAGGGAGAGCTCTGTTCTAACTGCTGCGTGAGAATCTGAAGCTTGTACTGAAGGCAAACGATTTCTTCGGCAAGGATGCACTGCTGCATGTACTGCGATGGATTTCCTCCGCCAACAATCTGTGCTGGAACAATCCAGCGCAGAAAACACTGAGACCACAGTTTAATAAGGCCTGCGGTAACTTCTGGTTTAAGTACGGTCTCTTGGAGAGCAAAAATGTCTGTGACTGATGGCTGGCTACCGAGATGTACCCAGTAGTTGGTTTCTCTATGATGCTCTCCAGAAAGACGCAAGGCATTCTTTGCACTGTCTACAACACTGTCTAAATTATAAGACTCCCGTAAATTATACAAAGGATTGTTAAACAAGAGCACTTGCTCATCAGTCAGCTGGAACTTCCAGTCCCAAGCACTCGGCAATGCAATAATGGTCATTTTGCGACCCTCCTTTAAATACTTCTGCCTATGCCAACAGCTGTTGAACAAGAAGGTTTCAAATAAACCAACGTGTACTGTGTCCCACAATGAGGTTAGGTAAGTCTCAGTGAATGCAAAAGATGAAGGAAACTGCTGCAAAAGTTGCCAGACACAGTCCAGAAACAGCAAAAACACAGGGGCCTAAGAAAGATAAAACAGACATATGTTTTTAACATGATCATGGCTATGTTTCTGGCTAAAGCTGGTAGATACTATGACATCTAATTATGCAATGATGAATGAAACACTCCTACATTTTGGTTGTTCTGGTATCTTTAGATATTACAAAACTATCACAGAATAAGAATAGAACAACAAATATTCAAGTTAAATAGGTAAGTTAAGTACACAGCCAGCGCAGGGAAATGGGAAAATTATGATGATTCTGTGAATTTAATGAGTTTTGTTAAAAGATGCTAATTTCTTAATAAATTAATATAGTTGTAAATTAATAGGGAGCTTAACACACATACACATTTAAAAACTAATGTTTATTTAGTACACTAATTTAAAACATTGAGAATAAATGTTTCACTTCTGTATGAGAAACTTGTCTAGAACAGTTTTAGCAGCTCTTTCAAGGTCCTCCCCACTGTAAAACTTATTTTATATATATCGTTTCCTGACTTATTCAGTCGGGAGATTTGTTCACAACAGATGAGCAATATCCAATATCTCTGGTGGGCCGACTCTTGCTGGTCGCGGGATCCGCACAGTGTCAGGCGGGGAGTCTACACGCTTACATTGGTCCAGACAGTTACGATCGAGAGGTGTACACGCTCATGCAGGTCCAGACACTTTATTTGAGGTCCTCAGCTGCAGGATATGGCCGAACACCTCTAAGCGGGTGTGAGGTTCTGGCCACTATTCACCTCCTGCTCTTGGAGGTGAGATTCACCTTCTGTTCTCGGAGGTTTGACGCTGACCTGCCAGCATCTGCAGCCCACCTTGTTCCAGATGTACTGGTTATCGTTTCCTCTGGAGATAACAAGGCAAGGCCGAGAGAGGGAACATGCTGCATAGGCAACACATGTTTTCTAAATCCATGCCAAGGCATTGTGCGATGGAGTTCTGGCCTAATTCCAATCTACATATTTTTGTCTGTAAAGACGGCAAGGTGCCACTCATATATATATATATATATATATATATATATATATATATATATATATATATATATATATATATATATATATATATATAATACATACACACACATACATACACAAACTTGTATAAAGTATGTATATCACCACATTTCCACTATTGTTATATTTTGCTCAAATGCGTTCAGTATTTCTCTCCATTATGTTCTGTGATCATATATTAGTTGCACTCAGCCTACACTAGCACACTGATATAAGAATCACACGTGTTTAATTAACGTTTTCATTATTTTACTACTATGGGATGCAGAGGTGCCTTGCAGTATTTTCTCTCTACCCTGGGATACACAGCTGCCTCACAGCCTTGTTGAGTCCATACCCCCCACCCTGGGATAGACAGGTGCCTCACAGCCTTGTTGAGCCCATCCTCTCTGCCCTGGGATAGACAGGTGCCTCACAGCCTTGTTGAGTCCATACCCCCCACCCTGGGATAGACAGGTGCCTCACAGCCTTGAATCTATCCTCTCTACCCTGGGATAGACAGGTGCCTCACAGCCTTGTTGAGTCCATATCCCCCACCCTGGGATAGACAGGTGCCTCACAGCCTTGTTGAGCCCATCCTCTCTGCCCTGGGATATAGAGGTGGCTCAAAATCTTGTTTAGTGGTCAAATTTTGCTCCCAAGTATTTCATCAGGTTATTTATGACAATCTCATATTCAAAATGTCTCACATAGACATATCTGCATTTAATAATATGATTGTTAAGGGAAAACCATGTAACTGCTACTTGGGGAGGATGGCCAGAGCTTCAGACTCTACTGCAGTTAGTGACACAATTAAGTCCATTTCTGACCTTTTACAGTGATAATTAAATAAAAATGATCTACCCAATCAATATTAAAAATGACCCCTTTCCACGCCTCAAGACACACGAGCACAGGTACGCTTGCTAGACCCATATTGTTATAAACTAATTGGCACAATGTGAGTGATGTAGTCATTGTCACACCCACCAGTTTTACCTCCCAAGACATTTCTTGGTTTACATTTGGGACCGAGAGCCCAGGCTAATTACAAAAATGTGAATCTACCCCTAAAGTGGATCACACACATGACCACTGGGCCAGCAGGCAAGATTCTAGCCACAAGGCCACCTTGGCTCTCCAATCAACACGGGTATCGATAATTTCTTGGCAATCCCTGTGTCAGCGCCAACATTCCTGACCCCCACAATTTGCACAGAGTTTTCTGAACATTCATGTTTAACCTGCTACAGACACAGAGTGTTAACCCTTTCCAGAACACCCCATGCACAGCACGTATGGAATTGTTTATAGGAATACCTTTTCAGTTTCAGCCTGGTCTGGCGAGAAGACAAAATGAAAACGCTTCTGGAAGGGGTGTCCCATTACCACCCATTCTCTCTGAATTAAGTTCTGGAAACCGGCAATGGTTCTGTTCTCTGGATCCAGCTGAATCTGGACCAATGATGACATGAGGCACGTCATATCACAGCCGCTCTCTTCTGTGAAACAACAGAAACAAAATAGATACATTAACTCACCACAGACAAACAAAAGGAAAAAAATATTACTGATTTAATAATTAGAAACAAAAATGATGAAAAAAAAAGACTTTTTTTTAGAAAAAACAAAACAAAACACTGGTATTTTTAAAAATCTCCAATTGAGAGAGAAAGAGATAGAGAAAGAGAGAGTGAGAGAGGGGGATGGTGGTGGTGGTGGGCCAGCGTTGAGTGGTTACGATGTCCACATCCCATCCATAAGGTACTGGATCTAATCCCTGAATATATCTAGGCATTTTTCCAAGAACCATTGACATCTAATAATATAATACATCCCCGTGACCTCTTGGGTAGTGCGATTTAATATTTAGCTTTCTTGGATAAGGGCAAAAAACAGGAAGTCCCTTGCGCAAGTTAAAAAAAACCCACAACAATTGGAAATAGCAAGGAACAGGCTGTAAAGTCACTGCCTTGGCAAACATTATTTGGAAAATAAACCTACCCATCATAATCATTTTCATCCAGTGCCGTGTCGGCTGGCATGGGCAATCATGCCTCTCCACAAATTACGATCTCCGACGTCATGGATCAATTCGTGTGTTGACTCTCTTCCGTGCCATGACACAAGACTGTAAAGAATCTTCTCATGCTGTCTTCCTCTATCTCTCTTTCTCAAATCTTTCTGGTTGTCACAACATATTCCAGTTTTTGTCTTCTCATAACGTGGCCAAAAAAAAAGACTGCCTCTTTCTGATGTTTGTGATAAGTTGTCTTTGCGACTCAGCTTCACATAAAATGATTGCTCATTTTGGCTGTCCAATTCTTCTTCTTCTGCATTCATCTGGAGTCTTTTTTCGGATGTGATTGTATTGTGTCTGTTTACAGTGAGCTGCAATACTGCACCTTTAGGCAGACACATCCAACTTATGTGGGCGTTTGTTGACCGGGTTAACCTTCCCGGGCCCAAATAATTTTCAGCATTCTTCTATAAAACCACACCTCCAAGGCTTTCAGGGGATGATTTTGCTTGTTTACTAATTTGAATAACGTAGGCCCCCCCCCCATGTCTCCACCTTGCCACAGGGGGGGGGGGGGGGCTTGCGTGGCCCAATGACCCCATGAGCTAAGCCGACGGAAGCACAACTATGTGTCGAGCAGGACTTGGGTTAGGGGCCAGACTAAGAGAGACACAACCTGCTGCTCTGCAGGTAAACTGAAGATAGCAGTCAAAAGTTCAAATCAGGCGTACGAAGGCAGAAATTCTTGGTCCGGACACACTCTAAGGCTCTCAGCTGAGGGATATGGCTGAACGCCTCTAAGCTATAAGGCCTCGGATGTGAGAGCTTGGCCAATACTCACCTACTGTAAAATAGAGGTGAGATGCTGGGCAGCTACATGCTTAGTTTTAGATACCTGTTCAAAGGCTCTCAGCTGGGGGAATATGAGGGATCCCCGGATGAGAGGGCCTGGCCGTTACCCGCTCACTGATGCATAGAGGTAAGGTGCTGAGCTGGCAGCATGTGTAGCCTACCTCGTGAGCGTTTACTAAAGGTGGAAAAAACGCCCCAGTCGCACGCAATGGTTAAGATGAAAAGTCTATATCTATACTCATAGAGTGAGCGTAGACAAAGGTGAAAGATGTCTCGTTTACACGAAATGGAACGCTTGGCTAGCGAATCCATTATGTGGAAACCCGAAGTGAAAGCTTTCTGAATGTATATTGCCCACAGTCTGTCCGTCCCTGGTTTGTGCTTGAGCGACCAGTCGCAAAAGAAATGCCCAATACATGGAAGTGAGGAATTAAAGCAGCCATGAGCAGGACGTGGCAATTCCTCGGGTGAGCCCAGTCTCAGAGCAATATGTGCCGGCTCTGCAATTATGGAAGCCTCCTTGGATAGCGGGGAATGCCCATGGTCTGCCCCTGCCTTCCCTTGAGGGTTGACCGTGATGTCTCTGACCGTTCTACCTTGACCAGCTGAGATATGGGCGTCACCACAACAATAAGAGTCTAACGTCCCTCGAAACCCAAGGAAGGCTAACCTCAGTAAAAAATGCCCGCCGAAGTCGGATGTGCTGGCCTAAGGGTGGCAAATAAAAACTGGCACTATGCAATTACGTCCGCGTGAAATGTCGATTGTGCCCGGAACAGCTCTGACTAACTAGTCTTCCGAATGTAACGGAACAGCTCTGACTAGCTAGTTTTCCGATTGTCCGTCGTGCTTGGAACAGCTCTGACTATCTAGTTTTCCGAATTACCTTCGTGTCTGGAACAGCTCTGACTAGCTAGTTTTCTGAATGCCCGTCGTGCCCGGAACAGCTCTAACTGTTGTGTTTTCCGGACACAGCGACTAAGCACATGTTCGAAACGAAAGCTCGCTGAGTGGATACCGTCTGCAATCCGATCGACCCTGGTTTGTGCGGGGAGCGGCCCATAGCGAACGAAAAGCCCAATACATTGAAGTGAGGAATTAAAGCAACCATGAGCAGGACGTGACAATTCCCTCGGTGAGCCCAGCACCAGGGCGATATGTGTCAACTCTACAATTATGGAAGCCGCCCTGGATGGCGGAAAATGCTATGGACTGTCCCTGCCAGGCAGTTGAGGGTTGATCGTGAAGCATTCGACCGTTCCAACTTGACCAGCTGGGATGTGGACGGCACCACAAAAGTGAGAGTCTCCCCAGGAATGCTAACCTGGTCAAAAACGCACGCAAAAGTCGGATGAGTTGGCCAAGGGTTTAGGCCCAAGGGTGCATAACAACACACCGCAATCACACATGAAAAAAACACTCCGGATGAATGCAAAGAAGAAGAAGAAGAAGAATAACGAAGACACAAACAATAGATTGCATGATTTATTGCCTGGCATCTTTTACTGCATATCATAAGGTACAGACTGCAGAATTCACACAACATAAAGTAAAATAACTAGATAAATCCTTCAAGCTGAAATATACACATGTTCGCACAGTAATGTCAATTGTCTATGTTTATTAGGGCTTGGAACGATGCTGCTTGTAGCTCGTCTGTGGTGATAATTAATATATCGTAACCAGTTGTGATGCACACATCTCGAAAAAGTTCTGTCAGAGGAGTTTAATGGATGATTATTCAGAATGCTAAAACTGGGAGTGAGAAAAATAAAACAACAGCCCAACACTAAATGACACAATTAGCCACTGTACAATGATCAATATTCAAAACAATGTTTTCCCGTGAATTTGAATAACGAAGACACAAACAATAGATTGCACGATTTATTGCCTGGCATATTTCGCTGCATCTCGTCAGGTACATACTGCAGAAATCACACAACGTAAAGTGAAATAACTAGATAAATCCTTCAATGTGAAATATACACATATTCGCACAGTGATGTCGATTGTCTACCACGGTAATTTTAAACTGACTAACATGTCTTTCTGCTTGCACAATGATCAATATGTTTAGGTGCAGTTGAAAAACCGCTATCCACTTGCCAGGAGAGCAACAAATGTGATCTGCTGCTGCGAGCTGATAACCATAGCTTCATAATAAATGAACATACCACAGTCTTCGCGGCGAAGAGGTTACGGACATAGTTTGTAATCCCACATACCACGTTTGAAACACAGCTGTGGGCGATTTGGCAGCAGACTGCCATACACTGGTTTTTTATGAAATGTTAAGCTTGTCCAGGAATCACGAACAGCCAAAAAATGCTGGGGTTGACTGCTACATCCAGTAAAATATATGCAACTAACTTTTTAACCACAGTCTTACGCAGGTGAACAGGCTGCCACAGGTACCATCAGTATAGGTTTCATAGGCTACTGATGAAGTAGATAGGGAACATGTGGGAATGTCCAAGGTACAATGATATTGATTCTTGATGTTATATTCACATCATAGTCTATAGGTAAACTCTTACAGGATGTGCAATATCTCCATGTTTGGTGCAGGATATGTCTGTCTGAGTTTTCATACAAAGTTGAAATATAGTTTGTTATTTCCATAAAATTTGCATTTTTTAAAAACTGTTTACGTCAGTGTGACAGCGTCTACATCAGTGGTTCTCAACCAGTGGGGACTTCCCGCCCCCAGGGGGGAATTTTGGGGTTTCCAGGGGGGGAATGAAGATTATTTCAAGATCGCGTTAATACAAGAACTGATTACTTGATATTGTTTTTCCCTTCATACTTTACAGTTCTGTACGTATCACCCTTCTGAAATTCATTTTATAACATAAGTAGATCTGCAAATCACGTTTTATGTAGATGTCTAGACTTGTTTTAGTATGTGCTATTAAATTTAGCTTCAATTATTAGTATACTGTGTAGGGGCAGGGGGGAATTTTTAGGGAGGAAATATGAAAGGGGGGGGGGGGGGGGAAATGACGTTCTAAAATTATGGTGGGGCGGGGGGAATGACGTCCTAAAAATATGGTGAAAGGGGGCACGGGCCAAAAAAGGTTGAGAACCACTGGTCTACATCAACCACTGAGTGTGGATTCATTTAAAAACATGGACTAGCACCATATACACAACACACCTCCTGGCTTAAACAAGAACCCTTTACTGTTACCAATATTGATATAACATATTGGCAGTGCTGACCGAGTGGCTAAAATGCCAGATTCACCCAGGTTCGAATCCTCAGTAAGGTGTGGGATTTTTTTCTGTTGGGGGCAAAAAGAAAATCCTAACCTGCACAGTTCGCAGCGACTGCACTAGCCAGGCGGCCTTAATTCCGCAGGCTCAAAGACACCCCCCCCCCCCCCACTGCAATACACCGCAAGGTACTATATTGGCAGTAAATGAGAGTTTTTGACAGATGTAACATATTGGTATATAGGAAACATGTAAAAAGCATAAACAGGGGGGAAATGAAACAAATAGTTTATGAAACTTACCAGTTATGATTACTGGCCCCAAATACTAGCTCTCTGGGCTTCAAGAGTTAAAACCAGGAGCCACAGCATCATAGTAGCTAGCACACTTGCCTGTCAAGGCAGTGGTCCTGGTTCGATCTCCAACAGAGGCAAGATTATTTTATCTGATCAGTTCAGCTCTGTGGTTGACCCAACCTCATTAAAATGGGTGCCAGACAATTTTAAGGGAAAGGACAGGCGGTGAGGAAGGAAATGGCCATCCTACATATGTCACAGCCTAGAACATGTGAAGGCTAACAATTCACAACCTGAAAGCATTACCTGCCATGAGACTACTCATACCAATAAGGTACAAGAAAATAAAACATACACACACACACACACAAATGCTAGTCTACAAGACAGCACACAGTATAAAGTTACAACCTCGGATGACTACTGTCTGTGAGTCTCTCACACACACACATGCTAGCCTACAAGACAGCACACAGTATAAAGTTACAACCTCGGATGACTACTGTCTATGAGTCTCTCACACACACACACATGCTAGCCTACAAGACAGCACACAGTATAAAGTTACAACCTCGGATGACTACTGTCTGTGAGTCTCTCACACACACACACATGCTAGCCTACAAGACAGCACACAGTATAAAGTTACAACCTCGGATGACTACTGTCTGTGAGTCTCTCACACACACACACATGCTAGCCTACAAGACAGCACACAGTATAAAGTTACAACCTCAGATGACTACTGTCTGTGAGTCTCTCACACACACACACATGCTAGCCTACAAGACAGCACACAGTATAAAGTTACAACCTCGGATGACTACTGTCTGTGAGTCTCTCACACACACACATGCTAGCCTAAAAGACAGCACACAGTATAAAGTTACAACCTCGGATGACTACTGTCTGTGAGTCTCTCACACACACACATGCTAGCCTACAAGACAGCACACAGTATAAAGTTACAACCTCGGATGACTACTGTCTGTGAGTCTCTCACACACACACATGCTAGCCTACAAGACAGCACACAGTATAAAGTTACAACCTCGGATGACTACTGTCTGTGAGTCTCTCACACACACACATGCTAGCCTACAAGACAGCACACAGTATAAAGTTACAACCTCGGATGACTACTGTCTGTGAGTCGCTCACCATCAGGTTGACCAACACATACACACACACATGCTAGCCTACAAGACAGCACACAGTATAAAGTTACAACCTCGGATGACTACTGTCTGTGAGTCTCTCACACACACACACATGATAGCCTACAAGACAGCACACAGTATAAAGTTACAACCTCGGATGACTACTGTCTGTGAGTCTCTCTCACACACACATGCTAGCCTACAAGACAGCACACAGTATAAAGTTACAACCTCGGATGACTACTGTCTGTGAGTCTCTCACACACACACATGCTAGCCTACAAGACAGCACACAGTATAAAGTTACAACCTCGGATGACTACTGTCTGTGAGTCTCTCACAC
Organism: Cepaea hortensis; assembly: GCA_963921405.1. Taxonomy (NCBI): domain Eukaryota; kingdom Metazoa; phylum Mollusca; class Gastropoda; order Stylommatophora; family Helicidae; genus Cepaea; species Cepaea hortensis. Next base: position 198,268,350 of record OY992877.1, read on the forward strand.
ACACATGCTAGCCTACAAGACAGCACACAGTATAAAGTTACAACCTCGGATGACTACTGTCTGTGAGTCTCTCTCACACACACACATGCTAGCCTATAAGACAGCACACAGTATAAAGTTACAACCTCGGATGACTACTGTCTGTGAGTCTCTCACACACACACACATGCTAGCCTACAAGACAGCACACAGTATAAAGTTACAACCTCGGATGACTACTGTCTGTGAGTCTCTCACACACAAACATGCTAGCCTACAAGACAGCACACAGTATAAAGTTACAACCTCGGATGACTACTGTCTGTGAGTCTCTCACACACACACATGCTAGCCTACAAGACAGCACACATTATAAAGTTACAACCTCGGATGACTACTGTCTGTGGGTCTCTCTCACACACACACATGCTAGCCTACAAGACAGCACACAGTATAAAGTTACAACCTCGGATGACTACTGTCTGTGAGTCTCTCACACACACACATGCTAGCCTACAAGACAGCACACAGTATAAAGTTACAACCTCGGATGACTACTGTCTGTGAGTCTCTCACACACACACACATGCTAGCCTACAAGACAGCACACAGTATAAAGTTACAACCTCGGATGACTACTGTCTGTGAGTCTCTCACCATCAGGTTGACCACGTGGTTGGCTGTGTTGAGACACAAGGCTATATGCTGGAGCCACTGGCTGTTTTCCAAATTGCTCAACCAGCGGGAGTCTGTACTGAAGAAATCTTTAGCAGAATCTGCAAGGTCAACAAGTCTGACTATTTATGGCCATGTATACAGGTAATGTAATGCTTCCAAGATATCCATGACATGCAATCACTAAAAACAAAAATCAAGTCTTTTGAACTGAAATATTACGCGAAAAATATTCTTAGAATTCTATGGATAAAAATGAAGAAAAATGCTGACAATTGACAAGATCTGAAAATTGAAGAAAATTGGCCTATAAACAGCTTTATGTACCGGAAATTAATATACTTTGGACACATGAAATGTTACAGTGGTTTAGACAGAACAGTAATTGAAGGCATGGTTCATGGAAGAAGAGGAAGGGGTCAACCAACGCAATGGGGGACACAGGATATCTAAAACACTCTCGGCATGACAATGCTTGAGGCAAGAGAACTAGTGAGGGATTGAGAATCATTCTGGTAGGTTGTGATGAGAGTGGCACTCTACAAAGGATGTCACCATATCCTATTTGTTATATACTTTATAAATAAACAAAGATCAGTTGTACAGATCATACTTAAAGCTGTCATGGAGTACACAGGAAGCATTACAATATATTTGTATATTGTATATGTTTATGAAGACACAAACAATAGTTTACATAATTTATTGCCTGGCTTATTTCGCTGTATTTCGTGAGGTAAATACTGTAGAATGCACACAACATAAACTAAAGCAATGAGATAAATCTTTCAAGCTGAAAATATGAATCCTTCAAGCTGAAATCTATATTTAGTTTATGTTGTGTGAATTCTGCAATTTGCACCTGATTAGAAGCAGCAAAATATGCCAGGCAATAAATTGTGCAATCTAATGTTTGTTTCTTGATTCTAACTCACCATTGGGAAACATTATTTTGAATCTTAGCGTATGAGAAAAAATCAAAACTGATCAAAGAACTCTTTCTAAAACCTGTTCAGTCAGAAAGATCAAGGACTGCTTGAATTAACTTTCATATTTTTTCTTCTGCTGCATTCCATCTCCCAATGGAGTAAGGTCCCTCAACCAACTCACATCTAGCCCTTTGTAGACTTATTCATGGGCGGATGGATTTTGCAGCTCAAGTAATCTACGGGTTGAGGTAGTCAGTCTCATGCCATATTTCATTTAATTGTCTCTTACAACAAGCAAGGTAGGGTCATCATCCAGTGCCATGCCGACTGGGGGGTGGGTGATCATGCCTTTCCACAAATTATGACCTCCGACGTCATGGATCAATTCGTTGACTGTCAAGAATCTTTTCACGCTGTCTTCCTCTATCTCTCTTTCCACAAATCTTTCCGGTTGTCACAACATGTTCTAGTTTTTGTCTTCTCATAACGTGGCCAAAAACGACGACTGCCTCTTCTTGTTTGTTGTCTGAGTCTTTGCGACTCAGCTTTCCTTAAAAACATCCTGATTGCTCATTTTGGCTGTCCAATGAATGTTCAGCATTCTTCTATAGAAACACATCATCAAGGCTTCCAGGGATTTTTTCGCATGTTTATTAATTGTCCAGGACTCGCAGCCGTATGTTAAAACTGGTTCTATGTAACATGCAAGAGCTGTTTTTCTAACTTTCAAGGACAGTCACTTAATGCACAAAACATGCTACTATTCTTATCTGAGATGGCGGGGAGATGTGTGTGTGCGTGGGGGATGTGTGGTTGAGGGATGTGTGTTTGGCTGGGTGGTTGGAGGTGTGTGGGTGGAGGAGGAGGTGTGTGGGTGGAGGAGGATATGTGGGTGGGTAATGGGACGGGTGGAGGATATGTGTGTGGGTGGGGGATGTGTGGGTTGGGGAATGTATGTGTGCTTAGGGTGTGGGTGGATGGAATGTGTGGTTGGTGGGAGTGTGTGAGGGTGGGGAGGTGTGTAGGTGTGGGGATGTGGTGGATGGGTGGAGGCATGTATGTGTGCCTGGGGTGTGTGTGTGGTTGGTTGGGGGATGTGTGGGTGAATGGGGGATGTGTGGGTGGGTGGTGGATGTGTCTCATAACATGGTAATATGCATTATGTTTACAAAATTCATTTGACAATGTTTTTCATATGCACTATTGATGAACGAAAGATGAGTGATTGGAAGGGCCGAATGTAAGACATGCCTGCGCGCCCAATTTGTTACCCTTTGAAAATAAAGTCTGTTCGTTTTATAAATAAAGCTTCCTTCATAGGACCTGATAACACACGGATGGATATTACAGCAGGAGATCAAAAAAAAGATATAATAACTACAACCCATGGCGGTAGTGAATGTGGCTGATCAGACCAGTTCTCGTGGTAAATGTTAATCCACAATGGATGCATGTGAATACATGGTCATTTCTACCATCGAGCACCATCTGGCGTCTCACAGGATTAGTGTGTAATCTATCTGCAATCATTTTCTCCTTTGATTTTATTCAATTTCTGATCTTTGCCCTCCATGCAACGCGATCAGTGGCTCCCAAGGTGAAATTAAACAACATACATGAAAATATAGAAAAGTACTTCGTTTTCTTCTGCGTTTGCCTGGAATATTATTTTAGATGTAATTGCATTGTGCCCGTTTACAGCAGAGCTGCGATATTTACACCTTTCGGCTGACACATCTGACTTCTCAGGCATTTGTTGCCTGAGTTAGCCTACCCGGGTATATAAAAGCTCAATTTCTATGTATAGAAAAGTACAATTTGCTTTTTCAAAGTCATTTAAAATTAGTTTTTACAACATGTAATGAGGGGATCTGGCCGATGCTCGGCGCTTAGAGGAAAGGTGAGACGCACTTATAATCAGATTGCTACTGGTACTACTGGGGTTGGAACTCTTCGATGGCTTCTGAGGATGGGGACGGAGCGCTTATGGGAATGCCTCGAACGCTGTGATGTCGGTTCCTAAGTCAATCAATCAATCTTAGAGAAAACTTAACCAAACACAATAAAAACTGGAAAGAAAATAAAAGAACGATAGCAGATCTGCCAGATAAGGTTTTAGTTTGATGAATCAAGCAACAACTGTGATCTGAACTTCAGAGTCGGTGACAATAAAAAGTCGCTTAAAAGTCGACAGGGTCGACTTCATTGCACCAGGTGTTATCCCATATGGCTCGGTCTCTTTCCGCAGCGCGGAAAGCGTCACACAAAGCACGAACTCCGTAGCTTTTAGCGACGACCCACAGGAGTCTCCGAAACATTTAACTCGTAAACCGAAGGACGCGGCCCGGAATCGAACCCACAGCCTTCGGAGCACGAGTCAAACGGCTTGACCACTTCGCCACAGAGACTCCCGTGACAATAGTTAAGTATAGTAATGATGAGCATTACAAAAATTTTGCATACTGTTTCATTGCATTGTAGTTTTTAAATGGAATGGCCAATGCTTACACGCACACGAATGCTGACAAAGACTATTTGTTATATTCTTCTTCTTTGCCCAATATGGTTTGTTTGTTTTGGACTTAACTGCGCTGTGCTTTATTACAGCAGAGCTGTGGTATTTGAGCCTTTCAGCTGACATATCCTACTTCTTCCTGGCATTTGTTGACCAGGGTTAGCCTTCTGGTAGTTTCATATGACATTCCATGGCCTCAGAGTGGTGATGGCATTTTGGACCTTCCATTTACAGGTGCTGCCCCAAACAATCCTATACAGAATAGCTGCATGCAAGCCTATTGACCCTAAAGAGAAGGCAGTAGCACAATACGGGCATTGCCCGCCATCCAAGGACCATTCTTTATGCAGAAATATAGACAATACTAAAAACCAGTATTAGGCAAGGAATGTCTTGGATGGCACAAACAGAAGCTATTGCTGGAAGGGCTAGCACTTCCATGATGACAGAACTGATGCACAATGGCAGTAACAGGAACTTCTTCAAAGGATGACAGCGTCTTGCTGAAGGAACTAGTGTAATTTAGTGAATGGCCAACTAGACATGGTCAAAATCTCACTGTTCCTATAACTTTAAATGTTTATACTGTATGTTTTCTAATTTCTAAGCCTTTTCTTTCTTTACCATGAGTGCTGATCAATACAACATGATACTTGAATGGTCTCAAGTGTTTCCAAGCAATTGATAATTTGGTAGATTATAAACTGACAATGTGCCAAGACAGAGATATTCATCCACTAAACTGATATGATTGTTACCAACTATTTGTAATGAAACACCCCAAACAAAAGTCAATGACAGCTGCAGGAAAGGAAACCTGTCTCATTTTCTAGACACGACAGAAGTCGCCAGTTGTTTAAACTCTATTGATCCCTGTGCACACTGCTTTTACCCTTATAGTACTGCCAATCACCCTCTCTTCAAATTTTCTCCACTTGCAAATGCCAGGAAAAAGCTAACCTACTCCATGGATCCTTGGAACAAGTACAGAGAACTTGCACATTCAACAGAACAGGGGTAAAAGCAGACACACATGGCCTTAGAAGAAAGAAATGTAAAAATGTGCAGATCAATACAGAATGTGAGATCACAAGCCACAATACAAAAATTGACAGCTATTTATAGATCTGACATGGTCTTCACCTGTCATAATTATGCTTTTTAGTTTTTCATGGCTGACTCGGAGGTCAAGCAAGGACGGGCACATTTTATTCAAGTCTAAGGTCACCAGGTCTTTGTCATTTCCACTGGACTGTTTAATGGCATCTAGTAATCTGCAAAAATAGAGTTTGAACAAAGGCAATGAGAAAATAATACTGATAGCATCAATGCTACATTATACAACCACCAGTCACCAAATAAAACATCCCCACATTGCATGTCAACCGCTTAGAGAATTTTTCACATGATGTACTATTTCAAATACTTTGGAATAATCTAGAAATCTTACTACCTGCTTTCTGTTGGCACCGAATGTTGGGCGGCGCTCACCAAACCAGACACCCCACATTGTGCCAACAGCTTAAGTGGAGGAGTGCAATTGGCAGGGTACAAGCATTTTCCTGATGTGAGGAAATGCAACCTAAAAACTAAATGTCATGGCAGGGCAGGTCAGGCCATAAGCTTTGGTCGGAAACTGGTCTAGGGCGGAAGCTCAGACAGATGGGCAGTTAAAGCATTGCTTTGCTGATCCGGCAGCTTCTGCAACTTGTCGTGTTCCAGATGTATAGGTGCTACCTTTTCTCTGGAGTAAACTAGGCAGTCCGAGAGAGGGATCATGCTGCATGGGTAACACATGGTCTCTGGAGTAAACTAGGCAGTCCAAGAGAGGGATCATGCTGCATGGGTAACACATGGTCTCTACAATTCAGCCCCAGACTGTGCTATGGAGAGGTTATTATGCCTTATTTTGAAGCACAATGTAACAAATTATCGGCTGTCAAGACGGCAAGATGCCAGTATACATTATACAACAGACTAAATTAGAAACAAAACTGGCATAATTAAAGTCTATTTAAACAGTTAGAAATAGACAGTAAGTGACAATATACACAACTATATTTACCACAGCTGTTTTTTCTGCTGTTAAAGTTGCTAAAATATGTTAATTGCCACATTTATGAACATAAATCTGCTCTTAAAATCTAACATGGCTCTTCTTTATGCAAGAAAATTACAAATAATGATGCTGAACTATTTGTAAAGTTGCATAACAACCGAAAGAACATACTTTATCTGATCATCTGCTATATATAGCAGCTAGGCTGAATAGTCAGTGTGCTTATTTAGCAAGAAAAGTGGCTTAGATTCAATCCCCAGACAGCAGCATGATTCTTTTCTCTTACCAGCACAGCTCTGGAACCGACCCAGGCTTATAATATGGGCAACAGATTATACAAGAATGATAGGACTTTATCTATACTAGGCTACTGTATCATCACTACCTGTTCTCCCTTGCTCTAATTTTTTTCAGGCTGGGTTAGCTAGTTAGTTAGTTAGTCGACAGATCATCCTCATTGCACATCGAACCATTCAGCCCATAAGTGCTCGGATCCCCTCCTCAGCAAATCCTGCAGCTTGTAGCGGCTAACAACACCAGTTCTGTGATGGTTTATCAATCTTCTTTGGCTTCCTGTGAAGTGTTCTTGTTTGGCCACCCCTCTTTTAATTTGCTGTTCTCAGTCTGACCATGGTTGTAGATTCACAGTCATCACTTGGTTCTCACAAAAGTCTTACTTCTCATAGAGCATTCAGAATGCCAGTCTGGTCCATGGTCAGGCTGGGTTGACAGCACAACCATCTCTCAACTGTGGATTGAACCCAGCCCACTCTTTGGTAAGATAGCACACAACCCACATGGCACCTAGAGGTGCTTGGAATGTAAAAAGGGCTGATGGAAGATTTTTAAAAAATAGACAAGCCAAATATTCTGGGCACATGAGAAGCCATAGCACCCGTACAAGAAAGCCATAAAAACAAAACAAAACAACAAGACCCCCAGCAGGAAACTACTGTGATATGTGAAGAATTGGGATCATCACATTTTGTAGGCCTGAGTGCATGGAGGACCGGGGGATAGTCTTTCACTCCCTTAGTGGATGATAAGAGCTGGCACTAAACCAATTCACTTGTTTAAAAAACAAAAGAGCACACCACAAGGTAAATTGAAGGCTGGCAAGCAACACAAGTGGAACAAGTGGGAAGATAACATCAAGAGATGAACAAACAAGCTGTGTGACCTAGTGTACCATCAAAGCGAGTGACAGAAAGTGTTTCAGAATGATACAGCCAACTTTCATTGTGAAACAGAACTTGACTGATTCACCGCAGGAGAAAAATATCACAAACATGAAAGAGATTTATTTACTAACTTGTTTTCACATGTCTTGAAATCAGACTCCGGTTGAATCTGTGACATCCGAACCAGACTAGCACCATTCACATATGTGTAGCACCATGTCTGAAACAACAACAATGTAACAAGATCCAGTCATCAGATCACTATTCATTTTAACTACAGTCCCTTTTTTCCCTTCATCATACAGTTGTGATTCCCAGAAGTGTCACTTGAGAAAGGTAATCTACATCCATTAAAAAAACAAGCAAGTAAAAGACCCTTCTACATGCTTTAGGCATATAAGGTATATGGTGCCTAACCCATAATTTTAGACCATTTTTATAACACATTGCATTTTCTAGCCTATTCACATTTTTAAGATTGTGTGTTACTGGAAAGTTTTATAATGTGTGTGCGTGGGTGGGGAATATGTGATCGATGGAGGTGTGGCTGGGAAATGGGTGGTTGGGGTGTGGGTGAGGAGAGGATGTGTGGGTTAGGATGTGTATGTGGGTGGGCGCGGGATGTGTGGGTTGGTGGGGGATGTTTGTGGGTGGCGAGTGTGTTTGGGTTGGGGGAACAGGTGAGGGCAGTGTGTATGGGTGGGGGATGTGCGGGAGAGGGATGGGTCGATTGGTGGGGTATGTATGTGTCCCTGGGTGTGTGTGTGTCTGTGTGGGTAGGTGGGGGTGTGTGTGTGTGTGGGTGGGGTGATGTGTGGGTAGGTGGGAGATGGGCCTCATAACATGGTAATTTGCCTTGTTTATGTTTACAACATTCATTTCACAATGTTTATTTTTCTTCCTATGTGAATGTATAATGCTCTTGATGAACGAAAGATGAGTGACTGGAAGGGCCGAATGTAAGACTGGCCTGCATGTCCAATTTGTGACCCTTTTAAAATAAAGTTGATTTGATTTGAAGTTGATATGATTTATAAAACCTTATATTTTCTGTGATATTTTTGTGAGAAGGACACAGCAAATAATGAGCCTGGAAAGTAGTCTATTGCCTATACCTATAGAATGTATTTTTGCAAGTGAACCACAATGAAGAAATTATCCAGTCAAACACATACACAAACCATGTGTTTATGTGATCACATGGCAGATGCCACCAAGTCTTCCCCACTTCTAGGTTATTCCAGAGAAATCCCAGAAAATTCTTCATCTCCAGCATTAAAGTCACTTCTTCTGTTTTACCTCCAAGAGGAGCATAGACACACAACCAATTCATCCCAATCCCTTCTCCTTATTTAGACTTGTTCATGCATGAGGGTGGCAGATATAGCATAACCATTCATCTGAATGACCATGTTTTCCATTCATCACATTTCTGAGTCAAAATGTTTTTATTACAATATTTAGACTTGTTCATGCATGAGAGCGGCAGATATAGCATAACCATTCATCTAAATGACCATGTTTTCCATTCATCAAATTTTGGAGTCAAAATGGTTTTATTCAAGCTGCATGTATAAGGATGAACAAAAGTAAGTGTATTTTTTCATACCATATAATTTTAGACCAATCGGTACTCAATGGGAGATGTGATCAATACCACACTGACCACTTTCCTTCCCAGGAAACTTCCTGTCGCCCATTTAAGGCTGGGTTCTTCTTCTTCTTCCTCTTTCGTTCGCTTGAAATATGTCTATATCTGCAATGTCGTCTCTTGCATGAATTGAACTGTTTTTTTCAGTTCACACAGTGGTCCATAGAGTTTATCTTCCACTGTCGTCTCTCTAGGCCAGAAGGTTTGCCTAGATATGTTATATTTTGGGCAGTCTTGGAGTATGTGCTCTGCTGTCTGCGACGCCAATCCACATGTGCACATGGCTGTTTCACCAATCTTGAATTTTGTATACACGTGGTTGCGTAATCTATTGTGTCCTGTTCTGAGGCGCAGAATAATGACTTGTTCTGGTCTGTCCATAATGTGGTAGTCATCTTGAGCAGGTTTTGGTGGCTTTCTGACTGATTTGATCATTCTTTTCTTTTGGTGGTATGTAACGGGCACATCAGGCTGTTCCTCTTTGGCTCCTTCCTTAGCCAATTGATCAGCTCTGTCGTTTCCGGGTGCTCCACAGTGGGATGGTATCCACTGTATGGTGACTTTATGCTGACTGCTAAGTTCAGAAAGTAGTGTCCTTAGTACTGGCAATTTCCCAGAGAGGAGCGCCTCGAGTACTGATTTTGCATCTGTTAGTAGCACCACAGGTTGTGTACCATTGCTGTTATTTAGTAATTTCTCTGTTGCTATCTTGATTGCCTCAATTTCGGCATCATAGTTATGGCAGTACTTTCCTGTCGGTACTCTGGCTGTGTCCCTAGTATTATTTGGGTATTCTATGTACACTCCCGCTCCTCCATTTCGAACAGCATTTTGTGCTGACCCATCTGTGTAGACACAAATCCAGAGGTCCTGTGGGTATTCTTCATCAAGGAAGCTGAGAGTGGCTGTTCTGCGCTGCACACTGTTCTGTTCTTCCTTGTCAAATATTCCTCTCACTTTTGTCTGGATTTGTAACGATAGTCTATGCTCATCTTTCCATGGAGTTCGCTCTGGAATAGTTGTTAGGGGGATACCAACTGTGGGCAGATCAGTGGTTTCTCTGCAGAGTCGTTTGGCCTGGTGGATAAAACTACTTCTTTTCAACCGCCCCATAGCTAGGTTTTCAAATCTGTTCTTCATAGGGTGGCCTGGCAAGCTGAGGAACTTTTCTGCTTGTATTAGCGTTTTCGTATCTCTGCGCTCACTCAGTGCCTGTGTCCTCCCCATCTTCTCCATTTCCACTATAGGGGTTGATCTCATCCCTCCTCTGGTGACTCTAAGTGCTTGATTTTGCACTTTGTCCAGCTCTTGTAGTGTGGTATTTGATGCTGAACACCACGCAGTTGACCCATATTCCAGGTGTGGTCGTATGCTCTGTTGGTAAACTTTGCTAAGTATTTTCGTACTGGCTCCCCATGTGGTTCCACTTAGCTTTCTCAGGATGGCTATTTTCCTTCTGGCTTTTGCTACTGCTTTGTTGATGTGCTTTCTCCATGTCAGCTTGCCATCAAATGTTACTCCAAGGTATGTTGGTTCTTTATCTTCTCTTAGGGGTGTTCCATTTATCTGGATGATCCCTGCCTTTTGTTTTGGAGAGAGGGTAAATAGGGTGGTGCTGCACTTGTCAGTGTTTATGCTGACACACCATCTATTTGCCCATGCAGCAAATGTATCTACAGCTCTTTGTAGCAATCTGGTGGCCACTGATGCATATTCATTTGTGCTCCATAGAACCAGGTCATCGGCGTACATTGCCGCTTTAATTCCATGCGGTAGGTGAGCAACAAGATCATTGATGAAGATTAGAAAAAGTGTGGGGGACAAGACTCCGCCCTGGGGGACACCGTGACGCAGTAGTACTTTCTTGCTCTTGAGTCCGTCTATCTGTACTCAGGCTCTTCTGTTGTGCAAGTATGCTTTCACCCATTTGTACATTCTTCCATTGACTTTGCAGTTTCTCAGTTTCTTCATCAGACCTTCTTTCCAGACTTTGTCAAAGGCTTTCTTCAGATCTATCCATGCCGCAAGCACCAGCTTCTTCTCTTGGAATGCATCCTCAATTTCTTGAGAGAGGTAGGTTGTCTGATCTTCCGTAGAGTAGCACTGCCTAAAGCCAGCCTGCTGTGGCACAAGGATGTTTTTACTTTCAATGTACCACTGCAGTCTGTGATTGATGATGCGCTCCAGTGTTTTGCAGAGACAGCTGGTGAGGCTAATTGGTCTGTAGCTAGAGGCAATGGAACCATCTTTCCCTGATTTTAGGAGGGGTATCATGATTGCTTCTCTCCAGGCTTGTGGAACACTGCCTAAGGTCCAGCTGTTATTGAAGATCTGCAACAGCTTTGTTTTGGCCTCTGTTCCTAGGTTCCTGATCATTTCATTGGAGATACCATCAGCTCCTGGTGACTTTCTCATTTTCAGTTTTGATATGGCTAGCTCCAGTTCGCTGATTGTGATGGGTGCCTCCAGAACCTCATGTACTATTTCCTTCTGTCCTGTATGTTGTCGTTTCTCTCGAATCTCTTGTTGTTTCTCTGGACTAATTTTGATATTGCTATCTTGTGCGAACGAGTCCGCAAAATGGTCAGCTGCTTGCTTTCTTGTTAAGATTTTTCCATCTTTATGTTGTGCAATTTTTGAGTTTCTCCCTGTGCCCTCGTCATTAAGCTGTTTTATTAGCTTCCACAATTTCCTTGTGTCTCTTTCAAAGTTCAGAGACTCTGTTTTCTCCTGCCAGCTTTTCCGTCTAGCCTGCAGCTTGGCCCTTTGAAATTTGGCTTTTGCATGCTGGAATTTATTGTGGTGCTCTTGGCTGGGTGTGGCCTCTGCTTGCTTTCTACACACTTCAACATCATTATGCAACTGTTCCAGTTCACTACTCCAGTAGGGTTTATATTGTTTACGGGCTCCTCTTGGTACTGTTTCTCGCGCTGCCTGTAGTATGCATTTCCCAAACTCTTCAACTGCTTTATTTATGTCTTTCTCAGTGTTCAGGTTTCTAACCATTATGCTGGTGCGATGCTTGTACATTGCCCAGTCTGCTTTCTTGTAGTTCCACCTCGAGAGGGTGCTGCTTTCACTTACAAGCTCATTTTCTACGGTTAGAAAGACTGGCCGATGGTCACTGCCACCAAGTTGTTTCCCAACAGTTCGTGTAATGTTCCACTCCAGGTCTGGTGAATGAAAAGCCAGGTCAGGTGTAGTTGTAGAGTGCCATGATCTCGAGTAGAAAGTATGTGGGTCGGACGGCTTGTTAATCAACATGAATCTATTCTCATCTTGCCAGTCTTCCAGTCTCTCTCCTCTCTGGTCCATGTGATCATAGCCCCAGCTCTGCGAGTGGCTGTTGAAATCGCCACACACAATCATTTTTTCTTTTAGTGGTAGAGTGTCCAGTGCCTGTGGGCGGTCACTTGGACAGTAGTAATTGATCAGATGTAGATCTGTATTACCTGTCTTAAGTTTAAGTGTCTGATACTCAGCCCCTTCCATGTAGACTTTGATTTGGGAAGCCATGATGTTATTTCTTACAAGGGTCAGTATCCCACCTTTTCGCCTGTTCTTTCGGTCAGATCGGTAACACTGGTAGCCTCTGATTTTGAAGGCTATATTTTCATTGAGGTGAGTTTCTTGCAAGCAACATATGCTTACTTTTTCTTGGTCCAAGATTTTTTCTAATTCTATTTTTTTGTTGCTGACTCCCTCCGCATTCCAGTGCATTATTTTAAGTCTTCGTTTAGTATGGCCAGTCGTCCTATTCTCATGTCCCCTGGCTCCACAGGACATCTGAGAAGGACCTCCAGTAGTTGGGGTTGGACCCTTTCGAGACATAGGGCCCGGCACTGCACCTGCCTGGGGGTCCAAAGCAGGGCGAGCACCATAACGATTAGCAGTAGTCGACATATTCCATTTTGCGTGATTGCGTGGCATCCTGATTTCTGTGGTGCGCCTCTTGGCTGGTTGCCTCCGTCTTCAGCACCTTTCTTTGCTAGAGCAGACTGTGGTCTCACTCGAGTGTAGATGTGTACGCGCGCACACACCTGTCTGCGCATGCATGTACGTGCATACACATCTAGAGCATACTGGTTATTTTCCGGCGCCAGAGACTCGCCGTCGCCCCTTCTCCTGTTAGTTTAAACAGGTCCGCCACGTGAAGGCCAGGAGTTGGACTTTTGCTGCATAGGTTATGTATTCACGAGCCATTGAGGTATTTGAGCAATGTTGGGCGCTCACCCCAACACCGCGCCTCGGCTACATACAGCAACATTTGGAACCCAGGCTGGGTTGACGCAGAAGCCTCATCATCATGTGCCATGCCGATAAGTGTGGGCGGTCATGTTTCACCATCTCACACGATCACCAGTCATGGATCAGCCTAGAAGCCTAGGTCAGTGAAAATTATCCCTGCCTCATTATGGATTTAATTACAGAACTAACTGGTCGGCAGGCAAGAAAATTGCATGTGCAATAGAAAAACAAAAAAAGCACTGAAACTTACAGGAAGTCGGCTGTCAGCAAATTGTGCTGCTGCTTTTCTTAAATCTGTGTCCAACAAATTTGTTGGGGTCACAAAGTATTCTGGTAGGCTGCAGAGAAAGAATTTGTTTAAATGAATGGAATTATCAGTGCAACATGATCTACATGACAGATTTTATATACATGATAATGTCTTGTTTGTCGTAACTAAGCGTGAACGCCGCAGCAAGAAAATATTTAACCATAGGTGCATATAAATTGATGTTTAAAAAAACTTGCAAACAGAGGCAGAAAAACAAGAGGGACATATTAATAAGGACTAAAGATGTAAAGAATGACTATCTATAAATAAAGATCACCTAATTTATCATGTCATTAGTACCTTCATTATTGGTAATAGCAGTCAACAGGAGCAACTCCTGTTTGAATGACTGAAGTCTGTTTATGCGTTGTGTTTGTAGCATCATGAGTTGAAAACTGCCTTAATTGAACAATGCAAAAGCATCACATTATGTGTTTGTTTTAACTTTTTGAGACACTATTCTTACTTTAGAAAGCATATGGTGATACTATCTCTCAAGTCCTATAGCAGATACTGCCATTGGCATATTTTAGGCCACAACACATGGGCTGAGGTAGCCAGTTTCCTTCCTCAACACCCCAAACAATTCACAGAAAATTAACTCATACTAATTTTTATGAGTCTGGGTCAATCAAAAGACATAGTTTGGACAAAATAATCCTGCCTCTGTTTAGGCAATAGCACTAGATGGTAGTACTGAAAGGAATAAATCACCAGTTTTTCAGTGACATAAGGATTTCCATAAAGGCAGTGTTTGTGTCGGATTAAGATCCACGACAATGATCCCTGTTGGTTTATTTTTGGGGAGTTCACTCGTTTTCAACTCTAGTGTAGTCCATACATGTGCTACTACTTCTAGTGCACAGGACTGATTTTTGCTAGTTTTTCCCTATTACCAATGATCCCTACTGGTGAAGTATTACCTCGCAACACACAATTTGACTGGGCTGGAACATTCATTATTTTCTTATGATCTTGACACTGCTTGATTTTTTTCCTTTGCCCCTAGCCACATATCGGCACTGAAAGGGCAGCAATATAAGAACACTGAGGAAATTATCACCAATTCAACCATGCAGCTGACAGGGGATTCACAGAACTGGTTGCATAAATGTTTCAACAGCTGCATGAGCGCCGGCAACAGTATGTAGCAGCCAAACGGAATGACTGCATTATATTGTTGCCAAAGGGAATGACTACATTATGTAGCTGCCAAAGGGAATGACTGCATTATGTTGTTGCCAGAAGGAATGATTGCATTACCTAGTTGCAGAAGGGAATGACTGCATTGTTACTGAATTTTGTACAATAAACAAATTCTAAGAAATATTAGAAGCTGTCTTGTAAAATAGATATGTTTATTTCTTGTAGTTTCCCAAATCTGCTTTATTTTGGAACCATGTATGTTTTTTCTGACAATTCATGTTCTTAATCACTCCATGCCAAAGTCTACTTTCTTGTTGTCCTGCAATACTTTCTGTTTTGACCAATTGGCACTCGGCGGGTGATTTGGTCAGTATTACGCCACATGTCTTTACTTCCCAAGACATTTATTGGTACTCATTTCTGGCTGGGTGCTCAGGTCAATTACCAAAAAATTCAAGTGTGTCCTGATGCGGATCAAACCCATGACCACTGGACCAACAGGTGAGCATCTAGCCACAACTCTACAGTGGCTCCCGAAAACACTAAGGGGTACCCAAAAAAACAGCGGCTCCCGAAAACACTAAGGGGTACCAAAAATCTACAGAAATAACAAAACACCAAAATATTTTTTAAAAAAGCCAGACATTGAGTGTCTATATCTTGCATTGGCAGAGTGGTAAAAGTTAGTTGCATATCCTTTACAGGATGTTGCAGTCAACTCCAGCATTTTTGGGCTATTTGTGATTTCTTGGCAAGTTTATGTTCAGTAGTTTGCCACTGCTTTCTGAATGACCGACACTCATACCATTTTATGAAAACCAACTCAAAGCGGCCTGCTGCCAAACTGCCTACAGCTGTGTTTCAAACGCTGTATGCAGGGTTACAAATTGCGTCCGTAACCCCTATGCCCCTGAGTGGCAAACACCAGATAAAAAAAAACAACCGCAGATGCTCTAAGTGAACCATCCCAGACAAAGAAATTACAAAATGCAGGAGGCGACAAACATTGAGATACATAAATATATACAGAATAGACACACCCAACAACGACCTCAAATAAAGATAAACATAGTCCCATGGCAGATACTGCCAAATAGGGAAATCAAACATGGATCAGAAAGCTTTTAAAACAGTAAACAGAATGGTCTGATACAGTTATCATCCAGCTATTATAATCAACAAGCCCTTTACTGTCCTTACCTTGTGCTCATTTGATAATCCACATTGGCTTCAGCTACCCTCCACAGACTCTGGCACTGAAGCCTCTCCAGCTCTCTCTCCCAGTCCTTCTTTGCCATAAATAGAGGCACATGATTTTCTGGGAAATAAATACTATCACCTGAATATTTACATAATAGCATGTTTTTATTTTGGTTTTTATGGTCAGTAAACAGAATCTCAATTGTTCCTCACACCGGTGATAAGACTCATTGAAAAACATGAAACAGATGAATAAATCTTTCAGAAAATAATCATAAAGCATGAATGGGTAGTCTGACACATGGGTTGCTAAAAAGACATAATAAACATGTTTCAATCAGCCTTTATAATTTTTTTTTGGGTCATAGTCCTCTTTAACCAAATGGATACGGAAAACTTAATTTGGTTTGGCTTGTAGACATTATCCACATTGAAATTTGATTTCACCATTGCCCCTACCCCATTCAACCTCAAGGAGAAGTTATAGTTAGGGTCCATCACCAGCTCAGAATGATAGTCATGTGATTAAGTCAGCTGCCCACGGTTTTACCCTCACAGGCTTATTAGTATGAAGGTGATTGTTGTCCATATGTGGTAATGGACATTACATAATCCACATTACAAGCAGACACAAATAAAAGTGCCCCCCCCCCCTCCATTTGTTCCCGGTTTTCCTTATAGTGTTTGTTGAGAAAGACTGGTTTCATTATTCAACTGTTTTTATCTTACATTTCTGTCTAACTACCCATTCTCTTTTCTCTTAACTTTTTTCTTTGTTCATGGCCTGACTGCAGTCACACACTTTTAGCAGAGCCATAGAATGTGACACTGTGCCTAGCGTCATGCTGTTGTTACACCGGTGTGATCACATAAAGAGATTCTGGAAATATTTTAATTATTTCCCTCAAATAAGGCAACACGAGAAGACAAAAGGGCGTGTCAGGTATTAAAGAACTGACCTCAAGGCCTCTAAGAGAAGCTCCAGCAGTGGATTCATAAGAGCTGGGAATCATCCACAGATACTCCAATTCCTTCCCAAGCAGTAATAATTTCCAGTAAACTCCAACAAATAATAGCTATATTTTTACCAATTCACTTTTCTCCTCAGCTTTTCAATTGTATGAACTCTTGCTTGCTGCAAGCACACCTTGTTTTCAATTACTTCAATTCCAAATGATGATGCTCTGGTCAATGCTACCCAGTGCTTTTAGATAAAGTTCTACACTTAATAGAAAAAGATTTACACTGAATCTCCTTCTTTATGGATGTTCTCTTGGTCTTGTACCTTGCATTTGCTCAGGATATGACTTCTTTGCCCGCATCCATATTCTTTTCTTCCCTTCAGAATTACTTATATTTAACATGGAGCTGAGGTAAACTGTGGGCAGTGCTCCAGTAACCCACAAATTTACATGGGTTCAATTCTAGTTGAGCAACCAAGGGTTATTCTGGCCAACTATGGATCTGGTGAACTGTGATAATAAGAAGGCTAGTGCAGGCACCTGTTGTCCTGGTAGCCTGGGGTTCTAATCCTTAAAGGCTGAATATTTTATGACCACATAGCTATGGGTTTGACCCGGCCTCTTAAAATGGGCACCACAACGTTTGTTTTGGAGGTAAAGTTGCTGACGTGATACTGACCATATCACTCATGGAGTTTCATTTATTCAAGAAAATAAGGGCTAACACCATATTCTCAATGTGCCACGATGGCATGAAAATGGGATCCTACAACTATTACAAATGTATCCGATTGCATGTCCAGCCTTGTACAATGGGTGGCAAAGATTTCTATGGGATGGAAGCTGATCACTCCTCCATATTATTGTCATGACCTAGTAAATGTGAAGTTTATCACTTCAGACTCCTAAGACAATATCTGCTACCGGGTAACCTACCATAATTGCGGACAGAATCAATATAATGACACTAACCCTCAAGACGACAGAAATGTCCAAAATCATATGCAAATAGCAAGTCTTCTTTCCCAGGGTTTGAAAAGTGAACAAGGGCATCTGCAATCTGAGAATACAACCAATAATAAAAGAATTTACAAAGAAAAAATGTTCATCGTTCATTTATTCAGTTTTTATTTGGTCATTAAATACATTCTGTTACAGTGTTTTCCTGTGGGTAAATGTGTGTTGTCTGATAAACGTTATTACTAATATACATACAAGAATAAATGCACTCTACAATATCTATCTATATGGCAAGTTTTTCATGATAAAGCTGCACAAGCAATAATGCAAGTGAAAATGTAATAAAACATAAATCAGCCAGTAACCATGGGTGGTCTGGTGATTTCAGCCATAGGCCTGGGTGACAGTAAAGGCCTTTATCTTGCATATAAACCCTGTTTCACTGTGGGCATCAGCAGACTCTTTGCTGGTTACATGGAACCTCCATACATCCTCGTGGCATGTCACAGATAAGTGGCCATCATAGGCTTGAACTGAACTGGCAGGGGATCTTCAAGTTGGTGGCCCCTAGAAACGCAGTAATCAGATACCTAGTTAGTTGGTTAGTTAGTCGACAGATCATCCTCGTTGCACATCGAACCATTCAGTCCCTAAGTGCTCGGATCCCCTCCTCAGCAAATCCTGCAGCGTGTAGCGGCTAACGACGCCAGTTCTGTGTTGGTTTATCAATCTTCTTTGGCTTCCTGCGTAGTGTTCTTGTTTGGCCACCCCTCTTTTAATTTGCTGCTCTCGCAGTCTGGCCATTGTTGTAGATTCACAGTCATCACTTGGTTCTCGCAAAAGTCTCACTTCTCGTAGAGCATTCAGAATGTCAGCCTGGTTCATGGCGCGTCCGCCCTCCACAGTAGCCTCACCTGCGAGCTTGTCAGCCCGCTCATTTCCTTGTACTCCCGCATGCCCTGGCACGAAGATGAAACTAATCTTTGCCAGCCGAGACCGCTTCAGAGGCAGCAACCATTCTCTTCGGATCGACCCCTCCTCTATCCTCTTGATCATGTTCATTGAGTCGCTAAGGAAACAAGCCCTAGTGAATGTCTGTGTCTCGAGCCATGTTATTGCTTTACTTAATGCCATGACTTCCATGGTCAGGCTACTTGTGGTTTCAGTGAAAGCACCAGAGTCCTCCTTCACAATTCTCCCTCCGGCCCGAGCTGTAAAGGCCCATGAGCTTCTCACATGTCGGACGACCGACCCATCTGTGTAGATGACCGCGTCACCGTCTAGCGAATTCTCGAAAATCAACGCTTGTACTTCAGCCTCAACAGCAGCCGGATTTTCTTGTCTGCATTTTCTATCTAGTTGGATGCAAACTGAAAAGGATGTGCAGAAGTCTGTTGGCACTTGCACCCACTCCTCGCCAGGTTCTAAGTCCTCAAGTGAACACACCTGTTGAAGAATGTCTTCGGCTTGACCCATCCACGACCGTCCTCTTTTTAACCTGCTGCCCTTCACCTTCCTAATTTCACTATGCAGTGGATGTTGTGTGTTTGCGTTAATTCTGAGGTAGGCGCGTGCCCTGCAAACTTGTATTCTCTCTTCAATGGTTGGAAAATCAAGAAGGTAGCGCATCGCCCTGCATGCTGTATCTCTTGTACATCCAAGAATAATGTGCATAGCTTCATTCTGTATCCTTTCCATCCTTTCTATCTGCTTATGGCTGAGAGTCAGGATTGCCATTGCATACTCCAAAACAGACATGACCAGCCCCTCGTACAGAAGACATAGATGGCGCTGCTCACAGTTTGCTGTCGCCATCACCCGCATCGCTGCCAAACCCCTCTTGGCCTTTGTTATCACCTGGTCTATGTGCAAATTATAAGCAAGGCTTCGATCAAACCGTATCCCCAGGTAATTCATTGCCTGCGTTCTTTCCACCGTCTCTGAACACAGCATTACAGTTGGTGTTGGATTGTTGACAATATGATTATTCAACGAGAACCAAGTCACTGTTGCCTTTGTTGGGTTGACCATTGCCCCAGCTTCATCACACCAAGTACTCATGCGATTGAGTTCGGTTTGTAGTTCCACAGCAACCTCCTCTCTATCCTTACCCTGACGATACATTAAAACATCATCAGTATATGACAATGTCCTGCCAGGTCCAGTTATCTGCTCACTGGTGATTCTCACTGAGTAGGCGTTGAACAGTACCGGAGATAATGGTGATCCCTGTGGTAGGCCAGGATATATTGTTGTTGGTTCCGAAGTCCAACTGCCACATCTAAAAACTACTTTCCGTTGGAAGAGGGCTGCAGCGATCCAACTAAGGAGGAATGGACTTACGTTTAGTTCAAGAAGCTGAAACATTAAAAAATCCAGTGGTACTCTGTTGTATGCGTCCTCAAGATCAATCGCTGCAGCAACGGTTTCAGTGCCTGAGTGGAAACCTTCATAGACATCATGGGCAAAGACTGCTGCATTGGTCCAGGTTTCTCTTTTTGGACGGTACCCACCCAGGGTACCCACCCAATGCCAACATTGCAATTCTGTTGCAAACAGGCACAACACAATTACACCCAAAATAAAAAAAATTGGACGAACAAGAAAAAATAAACCATGGTAATTTGTTTCTTCTTTCACCGTAACCAATCTAC
Source organism: Cepaea hortensis (assembly GCA_963921405.1). Lineage (NCBI taxonomy): Eukaryota > Metazoa > Mollusca > Gastropoda > Stylommatophora > Helicidae > Cepaea > Cepaea hortensis. Next base: position 198,288,819 of record OY992877.1, read on the forward strand.
TCAACTTTATGGAAAGGAACATGGACAAAAGACAGCAGATTTCTTACCGGTTTATGCTGATCTTTTGGTGTGAACTTGAATCCGAAGACATAAATCTGAAAGTCCTAACAACAGGAAGAACAATAAACAGATTTTGTTAGTAAACATCTCACAGATAATTTGGTTTCAGTGTTTAATGTTGTGAAAGATACTGAAACAAAAAAAACCTGCAAGTTTGCATCTGTGACTAAATTTCTATTCAGTGATTACTCTTAATTTGCATAGACTGAAGTCCAGTCAACCAGTATAAGCTATCCCAACTTTCTTATTTATTTCTCTCATCTTGACCTCCACCGGGTGTTCAAGAACGATTTCATCAGCATGATTATATACAGTATTTCTATTCCTTGAATACTGACTGAATTTTTTCTGATTCATTATTCATGAGTATTTCATTATGAGTAGAATGTCAGTACTTCCTTACTCTTGGTGATCATCTTCTTCTTCTTCTGCGTTCATCCGGAGTCTTTTTCGGACGTGATTGCATTGTGCCTTTTTACAGCAGAGCTGCGTTCTTGCGCCATTAGGCCGACACATCCGACTTCTGCGGGTATATGTTGACCGGGTTAACCTTCCCGGGGTCCATGATCATTTGAGAACTTTTCTGTAAAATTTAAGTTCGAGATCCAAATCTTTTCTTGAGAGATTGTGAAACAGTCCATGACTCACACTTATATGTTGCCACAGGAACATCTCTCAACAATTATATTTGAATTCTTCTTCTTCTTTTCGTTCATCCGGAGTGTTTTTTCAGATGTGATTGCGGTGTGTCTGTTATGCGCCCTTGGGCCGAAACCCGTAGGCCTCGAAACTCCACCACGGTGGCTGCTCCCAGCTTTTTTTCCTGCCCTGAAACGTTCTGCGCTTGTCACGTCTTATTTTACTCACCACATCTTGCCCTGTACTGTCATACTGGAACGTCTTTACCTTTAGCTTGTGCTGCCTGGTTCTGCCTTTCTCCACCAATATGCTGCAAGGGCGGTGGTCGCTGCCATGGTGTCCTAGGACACCCCATCTACACACTGTAGTGAGTAAAGGTGAAACTAGCGCCAGATCAATAGCACTGTCCTCATCGCCTGGACGGCTTGCTGTCCTGGTGACACAGCCACTGTTGATACAAACCAGGTCGATGGTTTCCAGTGCAGTCTCGAGCTCCTCCCCTTGTGTATTGGAGGAAGTGTTTCCCCATGATCTGCCTTTAGCGTTGAAGTCACCACAGAAAATAACATTCCTCTCGTGGCCTAATATGCCACTTAAGCACTGCCACTTCTGGGCGTCCATACTCCCATTGCGGGCATAAACATTCACCAACACGAATGGTACACTGGAGTGAACTCTCAACGCCTGTATTTGTATATCGTCACTGTCCCAACTGGACATGTCTAGCTCTGACGCCACCATGCTGTCGCGAACGAGAATCGCCGTTCCCAGATGTCGTCTGTTGTAGAAACATTTGAAGCCGGCAATTCGGAGTGGCTGATCGCCCAGTCTCGTCTCCTGGAGTGCTACAATGTCGTTCCTGTAAACTAGGGTTTCTAAAATAGAGCCCCGTTGTTTTACACTGGCACAGTTCCAATATAGAATACGGATGTTCCTGAGTCCTAGACGGTGACACTTGAGTCTAAAACGCCTCAAACCACCGCGCTTACCTTGTTTCTTCCTCCCTGCGCGGCTACCACGCCGCTTCGTTATGTTGACTGCTGAACCCTCGGAAAACACACGTTGTTCCGCCATGTTGAAAAAACGTAAACACAGACTGCCGAGAACCACACACGCTGCTGAAAATTCACTCAAGGAAGGCTTCGCTCGATGCACGAACTCCGTAGCACCCGCGCAGATCTTGAGTATAAACTCCTGGTTTTACATCCTGGCACACCAATTACACGCAAGAGATGAATAAATCCATCCCCTACGCGAAAAAGTTAACGAACACAAAACAACACGACCGTCCGTCGCCATCTTGAAACCGGAAGCCGGGGGGGGGGGGGAGGAGATGTAAATAATGCCACATCTCATACATGAGAGCTAAAGTATGTATTTTGTGTATGATGCACTGTCACAATATGAATTGTAACCTGATGAGATTATTGAGAGAAGAAGTGAACTGTTGTTTTGTAAGCTTGAAGTAAAGTCAGTTAAATACAGCAACAGGATATAATTATATGTCAGGAGAGTCACTGGAGCAGAGTGTTAGATAAGTGAGATGTTGATTGGCACGATATGCTTTTAACTGTTTATAATTTATAATGAATATGAATAGGAGGCTTTAATATAAACAATCTGTGCTGTGCAGATGAAACTATAAATATCTGAAAATGTCAAAGATCTACAACTGTTTGAGATTGTATTTAAAAATACTGAAAAAGGACTTTCCCTGAATATCAAGAAAACGTAAATAAAAGATACCAAACTGTGATGTATCAATAGAAGAGAACATGTTTAACCAAGCTGATAAATGTGAATACATGGGGGACATCATAACATCAAACTGGAAGATGTGTGACGGAGAATACAATCAGAATAGGCCGAGAATGTCTGAAAATGAACATTATTTTATGCAATGTCATTATCATTGAATTTCAGACGGAGAGTGCTGAAATGTTATATAGAATATTTTTATTTTTCTGGCAGTGAACTATGTAAATAGAACAAATAATTTAGGAAGAGTGTCGGAAGCAGCAGAGATGTGGTTCTTGAGATAAACATAACAAATACCTTGGACTGCCAGAGAAACTAACAACAATTGACTGGAAGAGGCTAATGAAAGTAGAACTAGAAAGAGATAAAGTGTTGTTTGGCCACATCATGAGAAGAAAGGTGTTGGGAAACCTCGTAATGACCAGAAATATCATTGGTGGAATAGGCAGACCAAGAGAAATGTTGCAGGATGGATTGAGATGGTGGCATGGGGGAATAACATCAGTAGAATTGATTCATAACATGAGGATCACAATCTGTACAGTTGCATGAATGTCTAGGCAAAGTGGGCCAGGCACCTTATGAGATGATAGATTAACAGACTCCATATCTAGTATCATTTTCATGAGTGTTTTTCTGCTTAAGAATTGCTTTTCTTTTCTGTTCATAGGTATCAGCTTGAGTGCTGAACAGTGGCAAGCCCTGAAGGACAACATTGCAGATATTGATGAATGCTTGGCACGGTTCTAGTTTCGAAATGTGATTTGATCCGTATAACAATCTCATTTTCTTGACACCCTTTGTTTCTTGTTAACACTGAGAAGTACAACTCAGTGAAACATTAATTTCACCATTTGAGGCTGTAGTTGGATTTCAGTTTGTGATTTGGCATAAACATGTTCGTGAGCGAGGTTGTCATCTTGTGTTTTAGGAGACGGTTGATATTGGATATAGTGTTGTGATGTAGTATTGTTGTCAGCACCTTTTAAACTTCAATGTCCTAGTGTTTGTATGTTATCACCATTCAGAGACATGTCTTTGTCTTGTACTGAACTGTCCCACCACAGCGGTCTTTTTTTTGGGCCATATAGATCTTACTAGTATGTTTGTTGCTTCATGTTAACGAGAGAGAAATGCATAAAAAATACTCACAAATAGCATTCCTAACTAGAGTTAACAATATAAGCAGAAAGAAGCTTTTCAGTTTGTGTGAAAATATAAGGATATTGTGTCCCTGTTAAATTAGAAACATAATTTGACATGACAATCAAAATTATTTGGGCATATTATGAGAAGAAATAAACTAGAGAACTTGGTGACAACTGGCAAGATTGAGAGGAAAAGAACCAGGGGTAGGCAGAGAAGTAAATATCTGGGTGACTTGACCACATGGCTTGATCGAAACAAGAACACAGCTGATCCACGACTGGTGATCGTGTAAGATGGTGTCACGTGACCGCCCATGCTTATCGGCATGGAACATGATGATGATTGTATCTCTTGCAATTTGTTACTCAGGAGGTGAAAGATGGAAGATGTTGCCATATTTCCAACTGTTTCATGGCATATTGTTTTATTCTTGTCCACAAGGTTAAATAACTTAATAATGTTTAGTTGTATTTGCTTGACTTGCCCATTGTCACGTCCATTCAGATCAATTTTGGTCTTGTCTGGCGAAAAAGTGATGATTTCGTTGGTGTTAACAAGAACTGCAAGTCACCTGTATCACACATTGTGTGTTGTTGTTTTATGTTGTTTGTCAAATGGAATTTGGATGTTGTTTATTTTGTATACGGGGTTACAGCTTGTGTTCCTGTTTAATCATGTCATTTAAATTTATTGTAATACAATAAAAGAATGATTGGAAGAAAAATTACATGCTATTTTGTGTGTGTGCTTCATAAGAGCTATTTCTAAAATGTAAAGTTTACATTTCATGAGCTTATTTATTTATATGGGATCTGAGTTGGTGCAGTGGTTAGCATGCTTGCCTGCTGGCCCATTGTTTATAGCTTCATACTCGCATTGAGACAGGTTGCTAACACTTCCTAGTTGATCCAGATTATAGAGAACACGAGGGAATGTGTCGAGACAATGTCCAGCATGTTACTGACCACATCAGTTCGACAGCAATTGCTCTCCAACCCACATGTGTGCCTTCCCTCCCAGCAAATGTAGCAGGATGTAGTTCAGTGAAAGATGAAGGCAGTCTCATGGCAGGCTAACCCACATGTGTGCCTTCCCTCCCAGCAAATGTAGCAGGATGTAGTAGTTCAGTGAAAGGTGAAGGCAGTCTCATGGCAGATACTGCTGTTGGGGTGTGAACAGTAAGGCTATGACATATTGTAGACCATGAGGTGGACAGTTTCCTTCCTTAGAAAATTCTGATAACGATCTGCTACATGTGAGGATTGGTAATCATCATCATCGTTTGTTCACTTGAAATGTGTATCTTTCCTGTCTTTATATTTCACGCAGCGGTCCGTGGAGTTTATCGTTTACTGTTGTTTTTCTAGCTCAGGTTTGCTTAGATATCTCCTATTTTGAGCAGTCTTGGAGTATGTGATCTGCTGGTCAATCCACCACGTGGTTCATTCGCCAATATTGAATTTTGAAACGTGTAATGTTAAGTTGCGGATGTGATTCCTAATGCTGCTCACCGGCGTTCGAAACACAGCGGCGACCGATTTTGGCAGCAGACCGTGTCGCGCTGGTTTTAACATATTGGTATGGGAGCCGGTCGTTCAGAAAGCAATGACAAACTACTGAACGTAAAAAAAACTTATCAAGACATCAGCAACAGCAGTAAAATGCTGGTGTTGACTGCAACGTCCTGTACAGGATATGCAACTTTAAAAAAAAACGTGTAATAGATTATGGACTGTTTTGAGATGCAGAAAAATTATTTGTTCTGGTCTGCTCATAAAATGATAATCGTCTTGTGCTGGTGTTGGTGGTTTTCTGATGAATTTGATTATTCTTTTCTATTTGGTGGTATATAACAGGTACATCTGGTTGCTCTTTTCTTAGCTATTTGATCAGATCTATCGTTTCTGGGGTACTCTACAGTGAGATGGTATCCACAGTATGGTGACCTTACACAGGCTGTCTGGTTCGGAGAGTAGTGTCCACAGTTCTGGCAATTTCCCACACGAGTGCCTCAAGTATTGATTTTGCATCTGTCAATAGCACCATAAGCTCTGTATCATGATTGGTATTGTATAATTTTTCTGTTGCTATCTTTATTGCACAGACTTCTGCATCATAAGCTGCTTAATCACATACAATTATAAGACAACTATTTCAAGCTACCTTGATCACATGCACTTATTAACAAACTATTTCAAGCTGCTGTAATCACAAACAGTTATAACAAACAATTTTCAGCTGCCTTAATCACTTAAAACACCTCTGAAGTCGGGAGTGGGTTTTCCTGATTGAGGGACACTGGTAATAGGGAAAGCTGGCCACATGCAAACATTCCTTTCTCCGCCTTACTAAGCACACTCCTTGAGTCCGTAATTAATACAGTGTGTGTTGCAGTGATCTCCTCTAACCAATGGGATGCCGCTGTTACTGCTTCCACCTCCATTCTCATGCTGGAGGTGACAACAATTTCAAGCAGCATTTAATCACATAAACTTATAACAATTTCAAGCAGCATTTAATCACATAAACTTATAACAATTTCAAGCAGCATTTAATCACATAAACTTATAACAAACAATTTCAAGCAGCATTTAATCACATAAACTTATAACAATTTCAAGCAGCATTTAATCACATAAACTTATAACAAACAATTTCAAGCAGCATTTAATCACATAAACTTATAACAATTTCAAGCAGCATTTAATCACATAAACTTATAACAATTTCAAGCAGCATTTAATCACATAAACTTATAACAAACAATTTCAAGCAGCATTTAATCACATAAACTTATAACAATTTCAAGCAGCATTTAATCACATAAACTTATAACAAACTATTTCAAGCAGCATTTAATCACATAAACTTATAACAAACTATTTCAAGCAGCATTTAATCACATAAACTTATAACAATTTCAAGCAGCATTTAATCACATAAACTTATAACAAACTATTTCAAGCAGCATTTAATCACATAAACTTATAACAAACTATTTCAAGCAGCATTTAATCACATAAACTTATAACAATTTCAAGCAGCATTTAATCACATAAACTTATAACAAACTATTTCAAGCAGCATTTAATCACATAAACTTATAACTATTTCATGCAGCATTTAATCACATAAACTTATAACAAACTATTTCATGCAGCATTTAATCACATAAACTTATAACAAACTATTTCAAGCAGCATTTAATCACATAAACTTATAACAAACTATTTCAAGCAGCATTTAATCACATAAACTTATAACAATTTCAAGCAGCATTTAATCACATAAACTTATAACAAACTATTTCAAGCTGCCTTCATGACAAGCTTTAAACTAACCATTTCAAACTGCTGCCATCACAGACACTGACAGCAAACTAAACATCTAATACATGCCAACTTGTAAGGTATTTACTCCAATTCTTGTTGTGCAGTTATCTCCAATGTAAGTTACTTGAAATCGGTAAGGTTGAAATAAGAAAAGAAACTAAATATTTTCGTTTCAGAATATTTTTATTGTAGCATTTTATGCTTTTTTTTCCGGAAAACAAGAAGCGATTAAATTCCACTAGTGGTTAATGTCAAAGTTTTATTGGGCATGTTCAACCACATTTCTCGTGTTAATCCACCTGCTAGAGGTTTGCTATGTTCTGGTTGCTGAACACAATTCCCAGACTAGAAAAGTCTGGAATTTAACACACTGGTAGTTTGAGAAGGTGAAAGCTGGAGTACAACAAAACAACAGGAAAATTGGAGGGGAGGAGAGACAGGGGGAGACGGAGAGAAGATGCTGGACAGTCTGACATTGTGGCATAGAGGAAAATCAGTATCAGAAATCATTATTGTAACATGAGACAGAATAGGACATGAAAGCCAAGACCGAACAGCACGGACTATAAAAAGAAGATGGTATTTCTGCGTCATAAAACAATCTACTGACATGTACTGGCACTGTGGTTTAGGGGCAGTGAGCACATTTCACAATTCCTTGTTCAGTCTGGAAGCAGAGTACCTTGCATTGAGTTTGATGGTATAAGCAGCGGTCGTTCAGAAACCAATGGCAAACATTTTTGTGTGTTGCATATCCTATTTTCAGGACATCGCTGTCAACATCAGCACTGCTGTTGTTGATGCCTTGGCAAGTTTACGTTCAGTAGTTTGCCATTGCTTTCTGAACGACCGGCTCCCATATCATCACGTTAAAACCAGTGCGACACGGTCTGCTGCCAAATCTGTCACAGCTGTGTTTTGACCGCAGGTAAGCGGCCTCAAGAATCTCGCCTGCAGGACCTTAGCCACGGAGACTAGCAATGGCAAACTAATGACCATAAAATTTGTCCAGTAAATCACAAACACCCAAACAATGCTGGGGTTGATTGTGACATTCTATAAAAGACATATAATTATTTTAGTGACATGTTACAAATGGCAAGAGTTTTATATATTTCATATACCAGTCACACAGTGCACACAAAATTAAATGACAAGGCATAACATTTCATTTTCTTTTGTAAGGTTTTTAATGGTGTGGTCTACAGGTTTCTTTTTTTTTCTCTTCTGGAGGTTGGCAGATATGCATTTCAGACTAATCAAGCTGCCTTAATCATATAGTTTAAACAAGCTATTTCAGGCTCTGTGAACAAACTAATCATTTCCCATTGCTTCCACCACAGCCATTGATGACAAACTTCTTATTGTGTCCTTCATTCACCATTGAGGCATAGGTCTTGAAACAACTGCCATCAAATCATCCTATTTGTTGCATGCAACACCCCCCCCCCCCCCCAACTAAGCAATTAAAATTGTATTTAATGAACGGTAAGTTGCATGAAATTCACAGTTGACTTATATAACATTTCAAACGGATTACGGTAGGTCAGCATGGCCAAATGGATAAGAACGTGTATTCTTAAAGATCCGGTGTGCTGAAGCCGAGATAAGGGGTTCAACCCCTACACCAGACAGTTGGACTAAAATGTTGATCGATCGTCCTTGACTTGAGGACGTAAATTACAAGTACCTCTGAAGTCGGAGTGGGTTCGCCTGAAGGCGAGGAACACTACTAGAAGTAGTGTGTAAGGACTAAGCTTGAGTTCAAAGCGAGAGGGCACCAAAAAAAAACTGCTTTCGTAAGAAAACATCAAGAAACTTTGAACATACCGTAAGATGTTTTTTGTAAACATGCTGCTAGCCCTGTATTTGTATCAACCAATCGGCGCTGGGTGGGTGATGTGATCAATATGACCAAGTCACCTTGACCTCCCTGGACATTTCCTTGTACCCATTTTAGGCTGGATTGACCTGGGAGCCTACCTCAAGTAAAACAAAAAATATGCTTTAAGCACCGGGTACACAATGTTCTCCTCCCAGAGGCAGGGGTGGCTTGGGGGCAGGTACAATGCACATTTGTGGGGCAAGTGGGAAAACGACTCAAACATCTTGAAACGGTACAAATGAACAGCAGAAGACAAAGCACCCAGTATCATGAACTGGGTGGGCCTGCCTCCAGAACCTGTCAGGAAGGTAAAGGGCCAAAGCATTCCAGGAAGGGGGATTGATTATCAGAAGCCTCCTGCCGTACTTGCTCTGTGACAGAGTTTTTATCACTGATGGGGATTCAAATACATTACCATAGGACCAGCACGCTTGTGTGCTGGTCACTGCACTACTGCAGCCCATGGCTTCCATAATATTCACTTAACATAAACTAACCATTAATATTTAAAAAACAAAAAAATGCACAGATATCTCTGCCTGCAAGCATTAACTTTAATATACAATAACCAGATTTGTTTTCACAGGGTTATATTGACAGAAATTCCTGTACGTACTGCAGCATTGTTTCACACTTAACTCCATAACCCAGTGGCACACATTCTCTCTCTCTCACAGAGAGAGAGAAGTAAACAGACAAGTAAAGGACTCTCTTTCACACCATGAAACATGTTGGGTATATGGTGTGCTAGCCTCATATTTTAATAAACCAATCAGCACTCTCTGGGTTATGTGGTCAACATCATGCTGCCCTCCAGACCAGAACATAGAACATTTCCTGGACCATTTCATTTGGATTGGGTTGACCTGGCAGCCTTGGATAATGTAACAAATCTCCAGCTTGATGAAGATTCAAACATGATCTCCAGGCTGGCAGGTAAGCGTACTAGCCAATGTGATCTGCTGCCACACACACACACACACACACACAATACACAATTAAAGGACCTTGTTCACACCCTAGAGGCAGACTGGGTATACGTTGCTAGCAAGTCGCTAAGAACGGTGTGCTCCCATTCAGGAGACCTGGTTACGAATCCTCAGTAAGGGGATGGATTTTTTTCTGTTGGAGGTAAAAAGAAAACTCTAACCTGCACAGTACAAGCGACTGCACTAGCCAGGTGGCCTTAATACCTCAGGCTCAAGAACCCTTGTCATACACAGCAAGGTAATATAGGCAGTAGATGACAGTTGCTAGCCACATATTTTTATAGCCAAACTGGCATTTGGTGTCTGATGTGGTCAATATCACGTTAGCTGCCTTCACTTCCCAGAATTTAGGCTGGGGACCCAGGTCAAACACAAATCATTCCTGGTCCTCCAGAGGGATTTGAAATCGTGACCACTGGGATGGCAGACAAGAGTGCTAGCCCCTGCACTGGGATGGCAGACAAGAGCGCTAGCCCCTGCACTGGGATGGCAGACAAGAGTGCTAGCCCCTGCACTGGGATGGCAGACAAGAGTGCTAGCCCCTGCACTGGGATGGCAGACAAGAGCGCTAGCCCCTGCACTGGGATGGCAGACAAGAGTGCTAGCCCCTGCACTGGGATGGCAGACAAGAGCGCTAGCCCCTGCACTGGGATGGCAGACAAGAGTGCTAGCCCCTGCACTGGGATGGCAGACAAGAGCGCTAGCCCCTGCACTGGGATAGCAGACAAGAGTGCTAGCCCCTGCACTGGGATGGCAGACAAGAGCGCTAGCCCCTGCACTGGGATGGCAGGCAAGAGTGCTAGCCCCTGCACTGGGATGGCAGACAAGAGTGCTAGCCCCTGCACTGGGATGGCAGACAAGAGTGCTAGCCCCTGCACTTCCACAGCTCTCACTTTCTCTCACACACGCACGCACAGACACACACACACGCACACATATATATGCTAGTAATTATTATGCTATATGCTTATTTTACATAAACTTAAATACTGATAGCAAGTTATTACACCTTTTACCAAAACAAACAACAAATTGCACTGTCCTAATATTGGCTACAGTGTACTTTATGACATGTCATTTATACCACACTGAGTAACTATAAATACAACGTTTGAGATGCCGCTAGCCAGTCAATATAAATTAGCTTACAAGTATACATGTGATATATGAACAGAAAAGAGTAACAATGGTAAACAATATTGCAGGAAATGGTAGGATGATGGGTTAAAAGCTTCATTAAAGTAAAAAAAAAAAGGAAAGTATTTTTTTTTCACGTTACAGTCAACCCCAGCATTTTTGGGCTGTTAGTGATTTTCTTGGCAAGTTTATATTCAGTAGTCATCCTTTTGCTCCTGGGGACTGAACCCAGACCATCATATCAACAAGTTAGTTTGACTAACATTCATTTAAGCACAGAACAACTATCAGACATGCTGGAGGAAAATAATGGATACCAGGTATCCCCACGGAAAGAAACAACAAACTAGGCTAAATAAGAAAAATAAATGGAAACCCACTGGGCTGTTATGTGAATTTACTAATCTTATTTGTGATGATTCACATTAATAGCAGTTAAGTGGAAACTACAAACAGAACACCAACATTTACAGTTTACAATAAACTGGTAGAAATAACGTCTTGAATTACATAATCTTCTAACCAATGTAAAAACTAACTTTTAGGAGACCTCATGCCACTGGAAGAAGATGAAGAAGGAAGAAAAAGGAAGGAGGAGGAAGAAGAAGAAGAAGAAGGAGGAAGAAGAAGAAGAAGGAGGAAGAAGAAGAAGAAGGAGGCAGAAGAAGAAGAAGAAGAAAAAGATGTAATCCAAACATACCAGCTAGAACTTCAAACAGTTCATATATGGTTAAAAGATACCAATAAAAACTTCAGTCAATTCATACTTATGGTTCACTCTGCCACTGTAGTTTTGCATATACTAAATAGTTTACCAAAACATATTTATTAATGAAATAGCTGCATCATGTGGGTCTATAACATTTTCATGTTATTTATCTATGACAAACATTGCCAACAGCAGTCAAAACTCTACACTCACTGTCAGTGCATCATGTGAGAACAATCTATTAAAATGTGACTAATAAAATAACAGCATCATGTGAGAACAATGTATTAAATTAAATGTGACTATACAATTACAGCATCATATCAGAACAATGTATTAAATGCGACTATAAAATAACAGCATCATATGAGAACAATCTATGAAAATGTGACTATAAAACATCATCATCATCTGAGAACCATTTATTAAATGTGACTATAAAATAACAGCATCATGAGAGAACAAAGTAGTAAATGTGATTATAAAAACAAAATCAGCTAAGCTGTGGTAAAGCTGTAAAATTGCAATGAATGACTTTGATGACTGCGAATCTACAACCATGGTCAGACTGCGAGACAGCAAATTAAAAGAGGTGTGGCCAAACAAGAACACTACACAGGAAGCCAAAGAAGATTGATAAACCAACACAGAACTGGTGTCGTTAGCCGCTACTTGCTGCGGGATTTGCTAAGGAGGGGATCCAAGCACTTATGGACAGAATGGTGCGATGTGCAATGAAGATGATCTGTTGACTAACTAATCAACTAATAATTGCAATGAATAAATAACTCCACTTTGTCTGTGTGGATACCTGTGTATGCCCATCTCCATCTGTGGCTGTTGATCTTTCCTCTCATATTCTTTTTATACACCCCAGTGTCACAGGACACAACCTCGCCACCCCACTGTGTCCCAGTTGTAGTGACGAGGGCATGCAAAAGGGACTTCCATGGCCGTCTCAAGACGTATATTAGCAAGTCATGTCATCTTCTTGTACTTTTCTTGTGCCGCAACTGAAGGTTAACTAGAATAGAAGGCCAGCATACTAAGACAGTCTTCAAAAACAACCCGTTTATCCTGATGGTTCCATTGGTTTATTTTATTCTTCTCTGTGTTTCTTTTATCGGTACATTGTTGACAATACAAAATTCACCAAGAAAACGTTGAACAAAAGATCATTCATTAGTTGGGTTGCCCGAAGTAATTCGTAGTTTTCAATATTGGGCCTTCTAAACATCTAGTTCCTAAACTGACCTTTTTTTTCTCCCCATTTCATTGGTTCTTTATTCTCTTAGAAAGGCAATCCTCTAATTTACTAGGGTAAGTTAATTTTAAAAAAAAAGTTAATAAGTAAGTCACAAATGGCTGTAGAAAAGTAACTAACTGTGATAACAACTTGAAACCAGTTTATTTTTTATACATACATTGTCCCTTTATTACTCAACATAATTTCCACTAACACTGATGCACTTATGCCATCATTTTATCAGTCCTCCCAAACTTTTTCTAAACCACGTTTTCACTTCACATTCAACTTCGGCGTCATTCGCGATGTCTCCCGCCAAGGTGGGATTACAGTGGACTTAGCCCTTAGCAATTTCCCATAAAGTCGTGCATAGTTGGGTAGAAAAAGTTACGAGGGCTAGTCAGTAAGTAAGTCACACAATTCTGTGGAATGGCAGAGAAATAAAAACAAGGCATGCAATTCTATGCAGCTGGTTTGGGAGGACTGATAAAACGATGGGATAAGTGCATTAATGTTGGTGGAAATTATTTTGAGAAATAAAGGGGCAACGTATGTAAAAAAATAAACTGATTTCAAGTTGTTATCATAGTTAGTTATTTTTCTACAGCCATTTGTGACTTACTTATTAACTTACCCTCATATTGCTATTCTATTCAGATGGAGCCATAAATTCACTTCTGATGTTAACCACACTTCTTCTCCAGTTGGTACCCTGATGGCAATTGTGCTTTGTTCCTTATTGTGGTTACCAACCTATGTTTTGCTCCGCTTTTCTCTACGTCATGTCTGTGCCCTTTAGTTTTTTCTATCCAGCCTCTTTTATGGAAAATCCAATTTAATACTCTACTTTCGTTATCCTGCTTCCTTGTCTGAAGCCTGGCATGTTTGGTGATCCTCTGGTCTCATTGTACACAGACTGACCATTTCATGTGGAACAGGACTCATGTTAGACAAGAAACCACAAAAATTTTGTTAAAAGATAGTTCTACTAATATCCTCTTAGTTTTGTTTATTTTTGCTTACTGAAGATCTTACGATCACAGTTTCCATTCTGTTAAGTTAGGTGCTTGTTCTTTACAGTGTGATGTACTAGATAATTTTACATTCAATAGTTAGCCATTGATTTCTGACTGGGCGATGCTCATACCATCAAAATAAATACATGGTAATGGAGGCCAGCATGGCTGAATGGATAAGAATGTGTGTTCTTAAACATCCGGTGTGCTGATGCTGAGGTAAGGGGTTCAACTCCTACATTGGACAGTTGGAGTAAAATGTTGACTTCTTGTCCTTGACTTGGGAATGCACCTCTGAAGTCAGAGTGGGGTCGTCTGATGGTGAGGGACACTGGTAATAGGGGAAGCTAATTCACACGCAAAATTTAGTCCAGTGCTACTAGAAGTAGTTTGTATGGACTACGCTTTAATTCAAAGGGAGCGAGAGCCAACAAAAAAATACAAAGTGATCCGCTCTCAAATCTCTTGCGACTGATTTCGAACTATCGGTCTGGCATGTCGGAGAACTGAAACTGCATTCACTAATTCCTAAGCCACAGACGCTGACATCTATTATGTTATGTGTGATTTAGTTCTTGATAACTTTTGTTCATTCATTATAAAGTGTGTATACATTTTTTAATCAACTGGGGGTATAAATAAAAAGTGCAATTGACTTTCATTCTTAGCTAAAACAAAACAGCTCTGGCAGACAATAGAAAAGGTATACAAAAATAGTTTCTCATATTGCCAAGTAGAAATGTGAAGTCTAAAATTATTTAAAATGTAAAGAATTAAAATTAGTAAACAAATAGCTAAACACAGGTACACTCTACTTTTCACTGCTTTCTTTCATTGCTTTTAACTTTTATGTTACAACAAATTTGTAACATTTCATCACTGCACTGTTCTCTCATTTCTGATACACCCAAACACCATTAACTTTTTCATTGCTCTAAAGTGTTTGAATAGAAGCGGTCTGGTGTTCACCAGTTACTAGCTTAAGACGGGCGTTTGACAAGACTATATCTGCTCTCGATGCTGACAAACCAAAACAAATTAAATGCATTTTGGAAGAACTTGACAAGTCTGCATGGCATTATGACGACCTAAGATTCCAAACTGCTGTCATAGCAAGAGTGCTATTTAGGATGAGCTCTCATTATTGAATAAAATACTCCTATGGCATGTGCAAGACAACAGCCCTTGACAACAAAAGTTCAGCTCCTGCTCTTCTGTGGTGGCATTGTTTCAAACTAACAAGAGAAGAGACAAAGACAAGCTTCTGGTGTCTTAAAACCAGATTTCTACCAGGAAGTTATATGTGCACGCTAAACACAGGAAATTAATTAGGGAACCCGTTGAGGCCACTGATTTCCTGTGTTTACATTACAGAATTAGAACAGATCAATCATTTCTCTTCTTTAAATGTTTGTTAATACTCGACACAGCATTACGGTCCGATGTGTTTGTGTGTTTGTTATTTGACCCATGCTGGTTTAATATAAATTATGAGACCTATGGTGCCTTGTCAATGGTTTAATACGAATTCTGTCCGTATTCCATAGTTGTAGGTTCATGTGTATGATAGACATGACTAATGAAGACACTTTTTCGGAGTGTCTAGTTGGTCATGCATCGAAGTACACTTGTTCTTGCAGTGAGGCACTGTCACCATTTGAGGTGACAGGTTCGAATCCCGATCGCCAACTATAGCTTTCAAATTTTAAGTTGTCTAGTGCGTCCTCTAGTCTTTACTTTCTTCGTCTCACTTCTGTGAGCGCCAAACAATACTGTGTGTGTTTATTTATGTACATGCTAGAAGACTTGGAGAGATGCCTGCTGAAATGTTTTGTTGGAAAGTAAACTAAGAGATGCTGCATTTCCATGATTGTGAGCATTGCTGAGGTCGGAGAGCCGGGGATGACTTTGCTGATGCTTCCAGTGTAATAAACCTACAGGCATAATGCTCGCCCGGGTGATGTGATTATCTACACAGATGGTTCGGTGTTGAGAGGTAGGAGAAGTGCCTGGGGATTCTTAGCAAAAGCTTATGGTCGACGTTTGGTGCAGGAGAGCCTGGCGTAAGATACCAACATCTAGCTTAAGAATGGAGGTGGAGGCGGTCAGTGCAGCTTTCCGCTGGATGGAGAACACGATATATACACACATTATGATTGTAACTGACTCAGAAAGCATGTGAGGAGGGTGAGGACGGGCAGGCTTCGTGCAGATTCACTTCAGAGGTCACAGGTGGCAAGCATCACCTGGATCTTTTCTCCGGAACATGCCGGTGAATGAACAGGTAGACAGATTAGCTGGCTTGGCAAAACTTGGTGGAGTATTGATGCATGACAAGGCAGACGTGGTTGCGGCCTTGTGGGAGCATGTGTACACCTCGGAGGAGCAAATGGATCACCATAGTCTAGCAAGAATGAGGCAGTGAGGAGTGACGAGGGGATCTGGCCGACGCTCGAAGGAAAGGTGAGACGGACATATAATCAGATTGCTACTGGAACTATTGGTGTTGGAACTCTTCACTGGCTGCTGAGGATGGGGATGGAGCGCTTATGGGAATGCCCCAAATGCTGTGATATCGGTTCCTAGATCAATCAATCAATCAATCATTAAACCTACAGGCCACATTTGGGGTCATGGGATGAAATGAGATGATGAAAGGTGGTGTGGTGATCTTGGTCCCAGGAATGAGTGGAAAGTTAAGACTTTTGTCATTAGTACAAAGTGATGCACTGTACCACACCTCAAGCGCCAGCGAGCCTTGTGCTAGTTTTATTTAACCCCTTGCAAGACTTCTGCCATACATTCATGTCATTCACCACGGATAAATGGCCATCACTGGCCTAAATCCAACTGGCAGGGGATCTTGGAGTTGGTGGAACCTAGAGATGCAGGGATTAGAAATGCATCTGACACTTATCAGCGCACCCCCAATCATTGGTAAACGAAGTCCGTCTGACGAGTATCCAACAAAATTGACAAAATGGTTCTAATAATTGTCAAATTTCTAATACTCGTCAAATTCATTTCCTACTAGATGACAGGTTCAAGTGTCCACCAAATGAAAATCTTACTAAATTACAGTTTGTTTCAAACGTCCACAATGTGCAGTAAATGACCGAAAGTCCTACAAAATGACAGCTTGG
The DNA here is from genome assembly GCA_963921405.1 of Cepaea hortensis. Taxonomy (NCBI): domain Eukaryota; kingdom Metazoa; phylum Mollusca; class Gastropoda; order Stylommatophora; family Helicidae; genus Cepaea; species Cepaea hortensis. The sequence goes on from OY992877.1 coordinate 198,305,882, forward strand.
TTAATAATGGCCAATAAACGAAATACTGGTGATGTGAGGAAAAAAAAAAAAACATACCTCGAATGCATGTCTCTTAAAACTGTAAGAAAGATACTGAATGGCCCAGATGTGCAGCACTGCAGCCCCAACAAATACCTTCCCCCAGGCATGTCGGTGGAAAATGTCTCAGTGGCTGCCATATGGAAAGGTGCATGGATAGCAAATTCATTTGGTAAAGTCTCACTAGATCGCATAGCATGTGGGCATCATCAAAGTCCAACATCTGTGAACTGCAACCATGCGGCCCCCGAGGGTGCAGCCTGGGATGCATGAAAGGCTCACTAACGGAAATGAGGTTAAGCAGCCATATGCAGGACGTGACGATTCCTTGGGTAAGCCAGTTTAAAAGCGTCATGTGTCGGCTCTACACTTACAGAAGCCTCCTTGGATGGCGGAAAATGCCCATGGTCTGCCCCTGCCTTCCTTCTAGGGGAGACCAACATGCATACAGCTGTCGTTAATGGGCCTCTACGTGTGTCAAGAGTGGATGTATGGACAGAGATGACGTTAACACTTCTTGACCATGAGAAGTCCTACAGAAACGCTGGGACGGCTAACCCAGTCAGCAAACCCCCACAGAAGTGGTATGTGCGAGCTGAAAGGTTTAAACAACGCAGCTATGCTGACAAACAACGCAGCTCTGCTGATAAACAACTCAGCTATGCTGACAAACAACGCAGCTATGCTGACAAACAACGCAGCTATGCTGACAAACAACGCAGCTATGCTGATAAACAACTCAGCTATGCTGACAAACAACGCAGCTATGCTGACAAACAACTCAGCTATGCTGACAAACAACTCAGCTATGCTGACAAACAACTCAGCTATGCTGACAAACAACGCAGCTATGCTGACAAACAACGCAGCTATGCTGACAAACAACTCAGCTATGCCGACAAACAACTCAGCTATGCCGACAAACAACGCAGCTATGCTGACAAACAACGCAGCTATGTTGACAAACAACTCAGCTATGCTGACAAACAACTCAGCAATGCTGACAAACAACTCAGCTATGCTGACAAACAACAAAGCAATGCTGACAAACAACGCAGCTATGCTGACAAACAATGCAGCTATGCTGACAAACAACTCAGCTATGCTGACAAACAACTCAGCTATGCTGACAAACAACGCAGCTATGCTGACAAACAACTCAGCTATGCTGACAAACAACGCAGCTATGCTGACAAACAACTCAGCTATGCTGACAAACAACTCAGCAATGCTGACAAACTACTCAGCAATGCTGACAAACAACTCAGCAATGCTGACAAACAACGCAGCTATGCTGACAAACAACGCAGCTATGCTGACAAACAACTCAGCTATGCTGACAAACAACTCAGCTATGCTGACAAACAACTCAGCTATGCTGACAAACAACTCAGCTATGCTGACAAACAACTCAGCTATGCTGACAAACAACTCAGCTATGCTGACAAACAACGCAGCTATGCTGACAAACAACGCAGCTATGCTGACAAACAACTCAGCTATGCTGACAAACAACTCAGCTATGTTGACAAACAACTCAGCTATGCTGACAAACAACTCAGCTATGCTGACAAACAACGCAGCTATGCTGACAAACAACGCAGCTATGCTGACAAACAACGCAGCTATGCTGACAAACAATTCAGCTATGCTGACAAACAACGCAGCTATGCTGACAAACAACGCAGCTATGCTGACAAACAACGTAGCTATGCTGACAAACAACGCAGCTATGCTGACAAACAATGCAGCTATGCTGACAAACAACGCAGCTATGCTGACAAACAATGCAGCTATGCTGACAAACAACGCAGCTATGCTGACAAACAACTCAGCTATGCTGACAAACAACTCAGCTATGCTGACAAACAACGCAGCTATGCTGACAAACAACTCAGCTATGCTGACAAACAACTCAGCTATGCTGACAAAAAACTCAGCTATGCTGACAAACAACGCAGCTATGCTGACAAACAACGCAGCTATGCTGACAAACAACGCAGCTATGCTGACAAACAACGCAGCTATGCTGACAAACAACGCAGCTATGCTGACAAACAACGCAGCTATGCTGACAAACAACGCAGCTATGCTGACAAACAACGCAGCTATGCTGACAAACAACGCAGCTATGCTGACAAACAACTCAGCTATGCTGTAAAATGACATTTCCTGGTACCCATTTTATACTGGGTGGACCTAGGAGACCAGTCGATTAAAAACAATGCCTGCCTTGATGTGGAATCAAATTCATTACCTATTGGCCAGAAGGCAAGTGTGCTATCTACTGAGGCTCCCATGACGAAGGAAGCTAGGTCAAATAAAAAAATAAACTTGAATGGAGGCAGCAGGAGATTATTCCACCCGTATACATCTGAAAAGACAGGAGGAGGAAGTCAGTTCCAATGTTGTGGAGTTGCCTCACCTGGTGGACCTAGAAGTCAAAGCTGAAGATATTAATACATTGCCTCATTATCAACCCCTAATGGGGAGGTGCATATGAGAGGTTAAGGTATTTGCCTCTGGCTTACACGTTGTTGAATTTGAATCCTAAGATATAGAATGGAATTTATTTTGCAAAAGCCAATGGTATCAAAAGATACCACATGTCATTTGACCTCTATGGTAACGAGATCGGATAACTAACCTTCTCAAATAAAGACGAAAAGAAGGCACAATGTGGTGTGTGCTAATTGTGTACATTAAAAATCCCAAGACAGCTGGAAATCACATGGTGGGTTGTAAGGCTGCTGCCCTGGAAAATTGTTAGAAAATAAAACCTACCAAGTGGACAGTCTCTTACCTAGGACAGAATTTGTCTAGAGGAAATATACCTTATAAAAATGCATTCTTAAATTAAGACACAATGAACTGCGAGTTAAAGAGGTGTATTGCATGACTAGGTGTGAGCACTTCCCTCAAAGAGGAACAAAGAAGAGGAATCAACCACTAACTGACGAGGTTTTGCTGACACTTGAAGAACAGATATGATGAACAGAAAGAATAAAAAAGAATGAACCCGTAACAGATGACAATCTGCTAGCACTTAAAGATAAGAAATTACTGTTCAATGAACAGATGACAGTCTGGTAGAACAGAGATGACTGCTCAGTGAACAAAGATAGATTAAACCTTTAACAGTTGACAATCTGTTAGAACTTGAAGAACAGAGATGACTGTTCAATTAACAGAAGAAGCAAAGAAGAATGAACAGATGACAATGTGCTAAACTTGAAGAACTGAGATGATTGGTCAATGAACAGAAGGCACACTTAATCTAGGGAGGTGAAATACCTACTTAGTCTAGGGAGGTGAACTTGAAGGAACTACCATAGTGAGGTCACAGTGCATGCTGGGACAGGATGAATAAAAAGTTTGACTGGGCTTAAAGGCGAGACAATGACTTCATTTCACTGGGTTGTACCCTATGTGGCTTGTTCTCCCTGGGTAGAAGGGTAATTCACCTGCCGAAAGCATCGCACAGAGCGTGAACTCTGTAGCTTCAGCGATGATCCAGTGGTCTCTGAAGAACGAAACAGTCTGAAAATAAACCTAGGACTTTTAGAGCACAAGGTAGGCCACTTCACCATGGATGCTCTGAAGGAATTGTAATCTAAAAAACTGTAACCTGCGATGAAGACTCTCAGAGAAAAACAGGAGACCTGCACATGATGAAAATTTTTGTGCTCCTTCGAGAAGCAACCACTACAACCAAATCCAGTTACCCGTTTCTGTCTGAATCTTTAACTCTTCAGGTTCTGAACCTTGAACTTCAGAAACACCCCTTCCCCACCCTGTTAAATTACCACATGAGCCTTCTGAAGTTGGTTGCATATCCTTTACAGAATGTCGCAGTCAACCCCAGCATATTTTGCTGTTTGTAATCTCTTGACAAGTTTACAATCAGTAGTTTGCCATTGCTTACACACACACACACATAATAATATGAAGATGGGACACATTAGTTTTTCCCTTTGAATTTTTTCAGCACAGACTAGCCAATTCAGCAAGTCCTCTACTATCATCATCACCACCACGCAGCAGATCCTGTGCAGATGGTTGCTCTCATTAAGTCCACTGAAGTTGTCTCCATCCCTTGCCAACTCTAATGCATCATGTACCCTTATGTAAAAGATGCCTAGTTTCTTATGTCCACAGTAGTGCTAGTTGACCCCAGCCTCTTCATCCAGGAACCACGCCTTCCATGGCTCTTCTCTCCAAGCCACTGTCATGTTTCAAGTGGCCAAATATTTCAGTTTCTGAGACATGATGCTATTTATGAGTTGGTTTTCTTGGATGTTCATGCGGAATGTCAGTGTTTTTCTTCTTTGTCCATGATATTCTAAGAACTGTTATCTGTTCTGTGCGTAGTGTACATATTTATAACCCATGATTGCAAGAAAGAACAAACTTTAAGAGAACATTTTTGTTTAGTACAAATTTTGTCTTTTAGTTCTGCTTATGCATTTGTTACAGGCTTTGCAAGCATTAAATAGTTATGTACAAGTTTTGGGTATCTTACTGTAATTTCAAGCTAAACAGAGGTGTATACTTTGCTGTTTGACTTCTTTCTGTGCCCTGGATTGTAACCTGAGGAAAAAGTTGGGTATGCCATGCTGGTACTGGGCTAAGGAACATGGTAATATTGTCAATGATGCTTAATTTATACTATCATTACTAACTGGCTGACACCATTTACTTCTTTGCCCACCATATTTAAATTGACACTACATATATCTTGATAAATTCTGTCAGACTGCCGTTCATCCATCACTTGATGTTATCTTCCCATTTGAATCATTATCTACCTTTTGTTCGCTTGCCTTCAACCTTACCCGTCACCATGGATTTTATATCCTTTATCGTCTTCCTTTTTTCCCCCATTCACCTGGTTTTTTTTTGTGGTTTTTTTTTCTTCAAATAGGACAGTATTTGCATTACATATGTCAGTTTACAGAAGAGTTGTAATATCTGTGCCTGTCGGTTAAAGCATCCAACTTCTCCACAGCATCTGTTGCTAAGGTTAGTCTTCCTACGTCTTTCAGTAAACAGTAACGATGTTTCAGCCTAACATTATAAAAGGACCAACATAAAATCAGCATTACAACAAAATAATTAAACATGGATTTCAAACAGGCAATCCTGAGACCAAATCTCTTATCTTTCATTATATGTCATCATTCACAATCTGACATATTAATGCCCTCAAATTTCAGCTGATACCATAGACTTCTTTGCCCATCATATTTCAACTGACAATACATACATTTTGATCCATCACATTACAACTTAAAAAGTTACATATTTCTTTTCCTATCATATTTCAACGGACATTACATACTTTTTTGCACGTTCCTTCTATAACTGACAGACGAAAACCATATGAATAAATATTTTTGTATATTTTAACATCCAGTTATTTTCAGTACAGAGGATAAGTAAATAACACAATTAGTCTAATTAAAATGTCACAAATATGTATAAATAAACAAGATTAAATTAACTAGACAATCATCACAGTGTAGAGACATGTATCTGTTACACCCAATTCATAAAACCATCCTATGCATGAACAGGGAACAGTTTCACCCATTCTGTGGATTGGCTTCTTGATAATTTATAACAAAAACAAATTCCGTAGCAGGAAGCTGCTGTATGTGAAGTGTCAAGGCCATCTTATTTTGTCGGCCCGAGTGCATGGAGCAATAATTTACCAATCTATCACCCCTGTAGCGAATGACAAGAGCTGACACCAAACCCTTTTCCAACTGCCTTCATGACATAGTCAGTGGAACATCCTAACCATTACATAAATTTGTCCACTTTCATAATTTAGCCTGCTCCGCGGCAAAGGGGTTACGGATGCAGTTCAAAATCCCGCATACCCATGTTCGAAACACAGCTATGAGAGATTTGGCAGTTGTTCGCTTGCGTTGGGTGTTTTACAAAATGGTATGGGTGCCGGTCTTTCAGAAAGCAATGGCAAACTACTGAATGTATTATGTTTTATGAAGTGGGATGACTAGTTTCTTTTCTCACCGTTTCTTAAACAGACACTGCATACTTCTTTGCCCATCATATTTCAACTGACACCACATACTCTTTGCCCATCATATTTCAACTGACACCACATACTCTTTGCCCATCATATTTTAACTAACATCACATACTCTCTGCCCATCATATTTCAACTAACATCACATACTCTCTGCCCATCATATTTCAACTGACACCACATACTCTTTCCCCATCATATTTCAACTGACTACATGATTCCCTGTCCATATTTCAGCTCACATAGTATATGTGTTTATCCATCAAAAGTATCAATGAGACAGAAAGATACACTGAATGATCTGGTGTATCAAAGTTTTGAAGTGATCCAGTTTTACACTGACCAGGTAGTTATGAGGATTAACACCCAAACGGCTCGACAAATGGACATTATAGTTGAAGAAAGGGAAATGTTGGATACTGAAAACCCATGACAGATATTATAATTAAACAGAGGGAAATGTTGGATACTGAAAACCCATGAGAGATATTATAGTTAAACAGAGGGAAATGTTGGATACTTAAAACCCATGAGAGACATTATAGTTAAACAGAGGGAAATGTTTGATACTGAAAACCCACAAAAGCATTAAAAAACAGAGAAATACATTCCTTGGTATCCAGTGGCACCTAGGGGGGCAGCCATGGCAGAGAGGTTATGGTGTAACATCCACCCGCTTTCTTTCCATTGCCAGCATAACCTCCTCAAGATAACACCAACTCACCCGCAATTGTGCATACCAGGCAAACTTAAAAATGTATAGAGATGTTGAAATCACAATGAAGTTCATCTGTCTTTTCTTTTTGTGACTCCCCTTCTACAAAAGGGTGTAGAGCAGTGATTCTCAACCTTTTTTGGGCCGTGCCCCCCTTCACCATATTTTCAGAACGTCATTCCCCCCCCCCCCCCCTATAAAAAAATTTGGCCCGTGTCCCCCCTTCACCGTATTTTCAGAACGTCACCCCCCCCCCCCCCTTTCATATTTCCTATCTAAAAATCCCCCACCCCTATACAGTATACGTAAAAATGTAAGGTAAATTTAATAGCACATACTAAAACAATTCTAGACATCCACATAAAACATGATTTGTGGGTCTACTGACTTTATAAAATGAATTTTAGAAGGATGAGACGTACTTAACTGTAAAGAATGAAGGGAAAAACAATATCAAGTAATCGGTTCTTGTATTAACACGATCTTGAAATGGTCTTCATCCCCCCCCCCCCCCCTGAAAACCCTAAAATTCCCCCCTGGAGGAGGGGGGGGGGAATTCCCCACCGGTTGAGAACCACTGGTGTAGAGGAAACATTGTATAACTGGCAAAAACACAGACACTGTTGTGAATGACCATATCAAGGTTGAGTTAACACCTCATGGGGGAATGACCTGTGGATATTCACCCGAAGGAAGCTAATGACAAAATTAATCCTGGAGCTCAATAGCTGAAAGATTAGCTAGTGATGTGATCCAGTACAGCTGATCAGCTTCTTAAGAGTTGAGATCAGGAAAACTACAGGATTTTGTGATATGTAAACACAGAAGCCCAAATAATAGATTGCAGGATTTATTGCCTGGTATATTTCACTGAATCTCATCGGTACATATTACAGTTATATATCATATGATGTGAATAAATGAATAATATTTTGGCTGAAATACTTAAAACCCATAAAAAAGTAGCTTAAAAAAGATTTTTGACTTTTAAGCGACTTGTGGAGCATTTGCTATCCCAGCGGTAAACATAAACTTAAAATGCAGGTCTGCATGGCCGAATGGGTTAGAAGGCACTTTCTTAAACAGCTGGTGTGCTGATGCCGAGGTAAGCAGTTCAACCCCTACATCGGACAGTTGGACTAAAATGTTGACCTGCCGTCCTTGACTTGGGGACGTAAATTACAAGTACCTCTGAAGTCAGAGTGGGTTCGCCTGATGGCGAGGGATACTGCTAATAGGGACAGCTAATCCACACGCAAAATTCAGTTCAGTATTACTAGAAGTAGTATGTATGGACTACGCTTGAGTTCAAAGCCAGCGAGCTCAACAAAAAAAAATAAAAAACTTGAAATGTTTGTCTTCACAAAATGGTTTGGAACAACCTAATTGCAAGAGCCTCTGTATATTTCAATAATCATTTATTGTTCGTTAAACACAATATACGAAATGCCTTTAAAAAAACAAAAAACAAACTTAAATGCAGTGAAATATGGCAGGCCATAAACCATGCAAGTTATTGTTTGTGGCTTGTGTGTTTACATTCACTACAGGAATACACTGTTTTGAATTTTATGATAAATGCTTCAAAAAGAATGTGAAATGAAATTAAATGAAACTATACATGAAAACGTTTTACTAACACTATTTTTTTTTTGCATATCCCTTACAGGACATTGCAGTCAACATCAGCATTTTTCAGCTGCTGTTGATGTACTAGGCAAGATTACGCTCAGTAGTTTGCCATTGCTTTCTGAGCGACCGGCTCATATTACAGACAAACAAACTTGCAAGACAGTCTGGTATCATAGCATGGAAAGAATCAGTACATGGATTAATGTGAATCACTATAAAATCACTAGAGCAGCAGATAGCCGAAGGGGCAGAATGTGTGGTCAATCCTCATTAAGGCCCTCCACGTAAAAAAAAAAGAATCCTTGCCTATATTAAACTATAATGGCAATTGCTTGGGTGAGCGGCCGTAATTCCTCATTCTCAGCTCGGAACTAAGCCCCCTTGGCTTGTACTAGTAATGGTAGTGATGCCATAAGAAAAGAAAACTATATAACAAAGGTGGTGAAGAAACCAGACTGCTTACAATGCTTGGCAAGGCACTTGAAGAAGAGTAAGAAGAAAGAAGATCCTGCAACAAGTCTTCAATTTTCTACCTTAAATATCTGAAACATGTGTAGACACAAACTCACTTTACATATGCTGCACTCCGCAGTGGGACCATTTACAGTATCTTCTGCATCTTCACCCCTGTATCACCAACTGGGACACAGCCCCACAATTAACTCAAACCCCTGTATCACCCTTTGGGACACAGCCCCACAATTAACTCAAACCCCTGTATCACCCACTGGGACACAGCCCCACAATTAACTCAAACCCCTGTATCACCCACTGGGACACAGCCCCACAATTAACTCAAACCCCTGTATCACCAACTGGGACACAGCCCCACAATTAACTCAAACCCCTGTATCACCCACTGGGACACAGCCCCACAATTAACTCAAACCCCTGTATCACCCACTGGGACACAGCCCCACAATTAACTCAAACCCCTGTATCACCAACTGGGACACAGCCCCACAATTAACTCAAACCCCTGTATCCCCCATTGGGACACAGCCCCACAATTAACTCAAACCATTGTATCACCCATTGGGACACAGCCCCACAATTAACTCAAACCCCCGTATCCCCCATTGGGACACAGCCCCACAATTAACTCAAACCCCTGTATCCCCCATTGGGACACAGCCCCACAATTAACTCAAACCCCTGTATCCCCCATTGGGACACAGCCCCACAATTAACTCAAACCCCTGTATCACCAACTGGGACACAGCCCCACAATTAACTCAAACCCCTGTATCCCCCATTGGGACACAGCCCCACAATTAACTCAAACCCCTGTATCCCCCATTGGGACACAGCCCCACAATTAACTCAAACCCCTGTATCACCCATTGGGACACAGCCCCACAATTAACTCAAACCAAGCTGTCCTATCTTTTGCATTCTCCTGCAGTGCCATCCATATTCTCCCCATATTCCTCTTTAATTATTACCTCCATGCGTTTCAGGTCTCCCATTTTTCATTCGTCCTGTGCGTTCCAGACCAGGGTTTACAGCACCTGTACATTAATTTATTAAAAGTTATTCATTAATGACCACTAACCTGGCTCAGTTGGCACTTAATAATATGTACTGTGTTTGTGTGACTTTGTTATCATTGTTAGCACTGGTAACTTGTTTAGTGTGGTTTTGGTTGAGAATTTCTTTCACTGCACACTATCTTCAGACATGCTCTACACGCACATCTTCAGGAGTGCTCCACACGTATCTTCAGGCGTGCTCCACATTTATTTTCAGATGTGCTCCACACATATCTTCAGGCGTGCTCCACACGTAACTTCAGACATGCTCCACACAGAGAGAACATCTGCACAGTGTATGAACTCATCACCAGCAAGGATTGAAATATGTATATCCCAGAATACCACAGCATAGAAATATTCATTCTGAGAGGTTTTCTAACTTTGAGTCTAGGCTGGGCAGTAACCTAACTGTCATGTCTTTTTTAAAATTTCCAGCCACCGAGGGAATTTTAATGTGCACAAAGTGAAGACAGGCCCAACAAATATGTCGCCATTGCCCGAGAAGGCTTAATGCATCCATCCAATCACCACAAACATACTTTACATTTTAATTAGTACAGCTCTTCATCAGACTTATCCATGACCATCCAATCACCACAAACATACTTCACATGTTAGTTACAGCTCTTCATCAGACTTATCCATGACCATCCAATCACCACAAACATACTTCACATGTTAGTTACAGCTCTTCATCAGACTTATCCATGACCATCCAATCACCACAAACATACTTTACATGTTAGTTACAGCTCTTCATCAGACTTATCCATGACCATCCAATCACCACAAACATACTTCACATGTTAGTTACAGCTCTTCATCAGACTTATCCATGACCATCCAATCACCACAAACATACTTCACATGTTAGTTACAGCTCTTCATCAGACTTATCCATGACCATCCAATCACCACAAACATACTTCACATGTTAGTTACAGCTCTTCATCAGACTTATCCATGTCCATCCAATCACCACAAACATACTTCACATGTTAGTTACAGCTCTTCATCAGACTTATCCATGACCATCCAATCACCACAAACATACTTCACATGTTAGTTACAGCTCTTCATCAGACTTATCCATGACCATCCAATCACCACAAACATACTTCACATGTTAGTTACAGCTCTTCATCAGACTTATCCATGACCATCCAATCACCACAAACATACTTCACATGTTAGTTACAGCTCTTCGTGAGATCTGTCCACACACACCTTTCATTTTATTGCATTCATTTAACACATTCAAAGGTATCATGAGTTTGTTAATATCTATAGGTTGTCTTCTTTGCCATTCGTTACTTTTGTCAATTTCCTTTTGTTTGTGGTATTTTCTCTTCTGTCTAGCCATTTATTTTTTGGTCCTTCTGTTTTTGAGTAATTGTTATGGCTGTTAGCCCCCCTATCCAACATTTATCAGCCTAAAACCTGGTGTTCCTGCATCTATTCATCTATTCCATGGAATCACTTATACCTGTAATAGTATATAACTCGTATACCTTTCACTATTTTTGCTGCAGTACGTCTAGCATGGTGAATTAACATTGTACAAGAAATCGTAACATTAGATTCATACATGTTCCGAAAAAAGAAAAGTTAGGCTTTTTACAACAAAAATGTGCTACAGCAAATTAAGACAGCAAGTTAATATACAAAATGTGAAGAACTGTAATGTTCTTTATGCATGGGCCACTCTGGAAAAACAAACAAACTCCAAACGACAAATTCTATGCCACATAGCGGTTTAATTAATTAACGTATGAACATAATGAACACAAATTAATAATGGAACCAACTTCTATAAAACTGGAGACTGAAAACATAAACCTTAAGAATACTAGCGAATGAACAATTCTGAATGAAATATAAAGACAACAGATGTAAACAACTACTTTTATCCTTGATACTCCACTCGGGCATAGGTCCTCAACTGACTAAGCAGTTGCCTCCACGTATTATTCCTCCCCGTTTCTAATTCTCTTCCCCACGTATTTTGAGTTCTCCATGTATATTGTATGTCCTGTGGGTAAAGGACTTTCTAGTTATATTATTATCGGGTTTTCTCTATGTGAGTTCTATTCAGCATCTTTTCCTCACTTCTTGATTTTGAATAATGAAGACACAAACAATAGATTGCACGATTTATTGCCTGGCATATTTCGCTGCATCTCGTCAGGTACATACTGCAGAAATCACACAACTTACGTGAATTAGATAAATCCTCAAACTGAAATATACACATGTTCGCACAGTAATGTCGATTGTCTACCACGGTAATTTTAAACTGACCAACATGTCTTTCTGCTTGCACAAGGACGGCTTACGAAGGTTGATTATTATAGCTTCAGCAAACTTTAACAATCGACTACTTTGTGTGTTGAACAACACACGGAAGGCACTGTCTCTTTCAACCACGTGACCGCTCTCGAGCACATGTCTCCCGACCGATGAAGCCGGACTGTTCCGGTGTGTTGGCCTGCCTAGGCTACCATCTTCTGTGTGTAGTATCTTGTTTTGATTCTTGATTTGCTGGAAACTGTCCTGTTCTCTACCTGAGCCGTGTTAGTCCATATTTTAGTCCTATTCTACGCATGCATCAATGAATGTTTATATTTCTTCTTCTTCATTCGTCTGGAATGTTGTTTTTGGACGTAATTGCGTTGTGCCTGTTTACAGGTGAACCTGTGAATTTGCACATTTCAGCCGACACATCTGACTTCTTCAGGCATTTGTTGACTGGGTTAAACTTCCCGGATTTGTAGTTTAAAGTAATTGTTTTAGTTGTTATCAATGTCTCTGATCCACTCAGTAGTACTGATGTAATGTTGGAGATAAATACTCTAAGTTTGGTGGAAGGTTTAATTTTCTGTTGACTTACACACACTTCCTAGTGCTATGAAAGCTTCTCTTGCCTTTTCTATTTTAAAATATGAAAACTAAGATAGCAAAATAGTTTGAAAGCAAGAATTATGGAAAGGAACATGGCATGACACAAAACCATAGGAACAGAATCTTGTTTTCTGAAATCTGAAATTTTAACACGACTCTAAACTATGTAAAGTTTTCAGCAAATAGTTACTTAAAATGTTATCACAAAATGTTACATAAGAAATTCACATAATATCTGTGTTTTCTCTTTTATACCCTATGCTTGAAGCTATGCAGACAGCATAACGCAGCTGTGCAGACAGCACAACAAACATATTCAGCTGTCTTGCTGGGGTTATTTACAATTGCTCCAAATTGGAAATTATAGAAATAACAACGATGGGACATGTCCACAAATAATAATTAGAAAAATACAGTTGAATCACACATCCATAAGGTGAAAAAAGATCTGCTAAGATACTGCATAAGAAGCCAACAGCTAAACTGAAATATTTACATAGATTCAACAAGGACAGTTAGCAAGATCATTGTATACTTTCTGTTAGATTCATTTTAAATAACACACTGTGACAATTTTTTACCTTTCAAAACAACGACATAACTTCTGCATTCTGTGAACAGAATTATTCATTTTACAGAACTCAACAATGTTGATGTTACTGTAATATATTTATGATATTAATTTTCACATACACGCTTGGCCATGCATATGTGTGTATGCGAGTGTAGACTAATTCGGGCGCCTGATAATTTCTACATGCCGACTGAATCTTCAGATATTTTCTAGCCCATGCTTACAAAAATAAACATGCTGACATCTGAGAAAAAGGGCTGGCTTCTGAATTATGTTCAGTTTTTTCTATCTCTGTATGTATAAACAAGTTTGAAGGCAAGAGACTTAATGGCACCAGATTTGATCCCATATGGCTTGGTCTCTTTCTGCAGAGCAGCCTTCTGAAAGCATCACACAGAGCATGAAATCTAAAGCTTCAGCAACAACCTTCCATGGGTTTATGGAAAATTGCACCTGTGAACCAAATGACAGACTCCAAAAACAAACCCACAGCATCTGGAACACGAGGCAGCCACAGAGACTCCCTTGTTTGTATGTATGTATGTGTTTGTGTACGTACATATATACATAACTATGTATGCGGTGGGGGAAGATATTACACTGTTGTATCTGTTTCTATGAGCAGCAGGCACAGATAAATAAGTCAGAATACACTCGGTACAAAAATATTAATGAGACAAGGTTCCCACCAGGCGAATCACAGCTTAGTTAGTCATCATCATCTTGAGCGTAATCGTGGTCAATTTCTGTCTCCTGGAGGTACCGTGACAGCTTGCCAATCAGAGCATGTTGTGTGAGTTGGGACACTGCAGGGCTGAATGGGAAAGACGAAGTGATGTACACTAATGACAAATGAGTGCTTCTAGTCTGATAGCCTGTTGAGCCAAAGACCAATCCACTTTGTGGACGTGGACTTCGGACACGTGGCTGCAAATGCCTCCCATTCTTTGAGGGAGAGCTCTGTTCTAACTGCTGCGTGAGAATCTGAAGCTTGTACTGAAGGCAAACGATTTCTTCGGCAAGGATGCACTGCTGCATGTACTGCGATGGATTTCCTCCGCCAACAATCTGTGCTGGAACAATCCAGCGCAGAAAACACTGAGACCACAGTTTAATAAGGCCTGCGGTAACTTCTGGTTTAAGTACTGTCTCTTGGAGAGCAAAAATGTCTGTGACTGATGGCTGGCTACCGAGATGTACCCGGTAGTTGGTTTCTCTATGATGCTCTCCAGAAAGACGCAAGGCATTCTTTGCACTGTCTACAACACTGTCTAAATTATAAGACTCCCGTAAATTATACAAAGGATTGTTAAACAAGAGCACTTGCTCATCAGTCAGCTGGAACTTCCAGTCCCAAGCACTCGGCAATGCAATAATGGTCATTTTGCGACCCTCCTTTAAATACTTCTGCCTATGCCAACAGCTGTTGAACAAGAAGGTTTCAAATAAACCAACGTGTACTGTGTCCCACAATGAGGTTAGGTAAGTCTCAGTGAATGCAAAAGATGAAGGAAACTGCTGCAAAAGTTGCCAGACACAGTCCAGAAACAGCAAAAATACAGGGGCCTAAGAAAGATAAAACAGACATATGTTTTTAACATGATCATGGCTATGTTTCTGGCTAATGCTGGTAGATACTATGACATCTAATTATGCAATGATGAATGAAACACTCCTACATTTTGGTTGTTCTGGTATCTTTAGATATTACAAAACTATCACAGAATAAGAATAGAACAACAAATATTCAAGTTAAATAGGTAAGTTAAGTACACAGCCAGCGCAGGGAAATGGGAAAATTATGATGATTCTGTGAATTTAATGAGTTTTGTTAAAAGATGCTAATTTCTTAATAAATTAATATAGTTGTAAATTAATAGGGAGCTTAACACACATACACATTTAAAAACTAATGTTTATTTAGTACACTAATTTAAAACATTGAGAATAAATGTTTCACTTCTGTATGAGAAACTTGTCTAGAACAGTTTTAGCAGCTCTTTCAAGGTCCTCCCCACTGTAAAACTTATTTTATATATATCGTTTCCTGACTTATTCAGTCGGGAGATTTGTTCACAACAGATGAGCAATATCCAATATCTCTGGTGG
Source organism: Cepaea hortensis (assembly GCA_963921405.1). Classification (NCBI taxonomy): domain Eukaryota; kingdom Metazoa; phylum Mollusca; class Gastropoda; order Stylommatophora; family Helicidae; genus Cepaea; species Cepaea hortensis. The sequence continues at coordinate 198,321,442 of OY992877.1, forward strand.
GCCGACTCTTGCTGGTCGCGGGATCCGCACAGTGTCAGGCGGGGAGTCTACACGCTTACATTGGTCCAGACAGTTACGATCGAGAGGTGTACACGCTCATGCAGGTCCAGACACTTTATTTGAGGTCCTCAGCTGCAGGATATGGCCGAACACCTCTAAGCGGGTGTGAGGTTCTGGCCACTATTCACCTCCTGCTCTTGGAGGTGAGATTCACCTTCTGTTCTCGGAGGTTTGACGCTGACCTGCCAGCATCTGCAGCCCACCTTGTTCCAGATGTACTGGTTATCGTTTCCTCTGGAGATAACAAGGCAAGGCCGAGAGAGGGAACATGCTGCATAGGCAACACATGTTTTCTAAATCCATGCCAAGGCATTGTGCGATGGAGTTCTGGCCTAATTCCAATCTACATATTTTTGTCTGTAAAGACGGCAAGGTGCCACTCATATATATATATATATATATATATATATATATATATATATATATATATATATATATATATATATATATACACACACATACATACACAAACTTGTATAAAGTATATCACCACATTTCCACTGTTGTTATATTTTGCTCAAATGCGTTCAGTATTTCTCTCCATTATGTTCTGTGATCATATATTAGTTGCACTCAGCCTACACTAGCACACTGATATAAGAATCACACGTGTTTAATTAACGTTTTCATTATTTTACTACTATGGGATGCAGAGGTGCCTTGCAGTATTTTCTCTCTACCCTGGGATACACAGCTGCCTCACAGCCTTGTTGAGTCCATACCCCCCACCCTGGGATAGACAGGTGCCTCACAGCCTTGTTGAGCCCATCCTCTCTGCCCTGGGATAGACAGGTGCCTCACAGCCTTGTTGAGTCCATACCCCCCACCCTGGGATAGACAGGTGCCTCACAGCCTTGAATCTATCCTCTCTACCCTGGGATACACAGCTGCCTCACAGCCTTGAATCTATCCTCTCTACCCTGGGATAGACAGGTGCCTCACAGCCTTGTTGAGTCCATATCCCCCACCCTGGGATAGACAGGTGCCTCACAGCCTTGTTGAGCCCATCCTCTCTGCCCTGGGATATAGAGGTGGCTCAAAATCTTGTTTAGTGGTCAAATTTTGCTCCCAAGTATTTCATCAGGTTATTTATGACAATCTCATATTCAAAATGTCTCACATAGACATATCTGCATTTAATAATATGATTGTTAAGGGAAAACCATGTAACTGCTACTTGGGGAGGATGGCCAGAGCTTCAGACTCTACTGCAGTTAGTGACACAATTAAGTCCATTTCTGACCTTTTACAGTGATAATTAAATAAAAATGATCTACCCAATCAATGTTAAAAATGACCCCTTTCCACGCCTCAAGACACACGAGCACAGGTACGCTTGCTAGACCCATATTGTTATAAACTAATTGGCACAATGTGAGTGATGTAGTCATTGTCACACCCACCAGTTTTACCTCCCAAGACATTTCTTGGTTTACATTTGGGACCGAGAGCCCAGGCTAATTACAAAAATGTGAATCTACCCCTAAAGTGGATCACACACATGACCACTGGGTCAGCAGGCAAGAGTCTAGCCACAAGGCCACCTTGGCTCTCCAATCAACACGGGTATCGATAATTTCTTGGCAATCCCTGTGTCAGCGCCAACATTCCTGACCCCCACAATTTGCACAGAGTTTTCTGAACATTCATGTTTAACCTGCTACAGACACAGAGTGTTAACCCTTCCCAGAACACCCCATGCACAGCACGTATGGAATTGTTTATAGGAATACCTTTTCAGTTTCAGCCTGGTCTGGCGAGAAGACAAAATGAAAACGCTTCTGGAAGGGGTGTCCCATTACCACCCATTCTCTCTGAATTAAGTTCTGGAAACCGGCAATGGTTCTGTTCTCTGGATCCAGCTGAATCTGGACCAATGATGACATGAGGCACGTCATATCACAGCCGCTCTCTTCTGTGAAACAACAGAAACAAAATAGATACATTAACTCACCACAGACAAACAAAAGGAAAAAAATATTACTGATTTAATAATTAGAAACAAAAATGATGAAAAAAAAAGACTTTTTTTTTAGAAAAAACAAAACAAAACACTGGTATTTTTAAAAATCTCCAATTGAGAGAGAAAGAGATAGAGAAAGAGAGAGTGAGAGAGGGGGATGGTGGTGGTTGTGGGCCAGCGTTGAGTGGTTACGATGTCCACATCCCATCCATAAGGTACTGGATCTAATCCCTGAATATATCTAGGCATTTTTCCAAGAACCATTGACATCTAATAATATAATACATCCCCGTGACCTCTTGGGTAGTGCAATTTAATATTTAGCTTTCTTGGATAAGGGCAAAAAACAGGAAGTCCCTTGCGCAAGTTAAAAAACCCCACAACAATTGGAAATAGCAAGGAACAGGCTGTAAAGTCACTGCCTTGGCAAACATTATTTGGAAAATAAACCTACCCATCATAATCATTTTCATCCAGTGCCGTGTCGGCTGGCATGGGCAATCATGCCTCTCCACAAATTACGATCTCCGACGTCATGGATCAATTCGTGTTGACTCTCTTCCGTGCCATGACATAAGACTGTAAAGAATCTTCTCATGCTGTCTTCCTCTATCTCTCTTTCTCAAATCTTTCTGGTTGTCACAACATATTCCAGTTTTTGTCTTCTCATAACGTGGCCAAAAAAAAAGACTGCCTCTTTCTGATGTTTGTGATAAGTTGTCTTTGCGACTCAGCTTCACATAAAATGATTGCTCATTTTGGCTGTTAAATTCTTCTTCTTCTGCATTCATCTGGAGTCTTTTTTCGGATGTGATTGTATTGTGTCTGTTTACAGTGAGCTGCAATACTGCACCTTTAGGCAGACACATCCAACTTCTGTGGGCGTTTGTTGACCGGGTTAACCTTCCCGGGCCCAAATAATTTTCAGCATTCTTCTATAAAACCACACCTCCAAGGCTTTCAGGGGATGATTTTGCTTGTTTACTAATTTGAATAACGTAGCCCCCCCCCCCCCCCCCCCCCCCTTGCGTGGCCCAATGACCCCATGAGCTAAGCTGACGGAAGCACAACTATGTGTCGAGCAGGACTTGGGTTAGGGGCCAGACTAAGAGAGACACAACCTGCTGCTCTGCAGGTAAACTGAAGATAGCAGTCAAAAGTTCAAATCAGGCGTACGAAGGCAGAAATTCTTGGTCCGGACACACTCTAAGGCTCTCAGCTGAGGGATATGGCTGAACGCCTCTAAGCTATAAGGCCTCGGATGTGAGAGCTTGGCCAATACTCACCTACTGTAAAATAGAGGTGAGATGCTGAGCAGCTACATGCTTAGTTTTAGATACCTGTTCGAAGGCTCTCAGCTGGGGGAATATGAGGGATCCCCGGATGAGAGGGCCTGGCCGTTACCCGCTCACTGATGCATAGAGGTAAGGTGCTGAGCTGGCAGCATGTGTAGCCTACCTCGTGAGCGTTTACTAAAGGTGGAAAAAACGCCCCAGTCGCACGCAATGGTTAAGATGAAAAGTCTATATCTATACTCATAGAGTGAGCGTAGACAAAGGTGAAAGATGTCTCGTTTACACGAAATGGAACGCTTGGCTAGCGAATCCATTATGTGGAAACCCGAAGTGAAAGCTTTCTGAATGTATATTGCCCACAGTCTGTCCGTCCCTGGTTTGTGCTTGAGCGACCAGTCGCAAAAGAAATGCCCAATACATGGAAGTGAGGAATTAAAGCAGCCATGAGCAGGACGTGGCAATTCCTCGGGTGAGCCCAGTCTCAGAGCAATATGTGCCGGCTCTGCAATTATGGAAGCCTCCTTGGATAGCGGGGAATGCCCATGGTCTGCCCCTGCCTTCCCTTGAGGGTTGACCGTGATGTCTCTGACCGTTCTACCTTGACCAGCTGAGATATGGGCGACACCACAACAATAAGAGTCTAACGTCCCTCGAAACCCAAGGAAGGCTAACCTCAGTAAAAAATGCCCGCCGAAGTCGGATGTGCTGGCCTAAGGGTGGCAAATAAAAACTGGCACTATGCAATTACGTCCGCGTGAAATGTCGATTGTGCCGGAACAGCTCTGACTAACTAGTCTTCCGAATGTAACGGAACAGCTCTGACTAGCTAGTTTTCCGATTGTCCGTCGTGCTTGGAACAGCTCTGACTATCTAGATTTCCGAATTACCTTCGTGTCTGGAACAGCTCTGACTAGCTAGTTTTCCGAATGCCCGTCTTGCCCGGAACAGCTCTAACTGTTGTGTTTTCCGGACACAGCGACTAAGCACATGTCCGAAACGAAAGCTCGCTGAGTGGATACCGTCTGCAATCCGATCGACCCTGGTTTGTGCGGGGAGCGGCCCATAGCGAACGAAAAGCCCAATACATTGAAGTGAGGAATTAAAGCAGCCATGAGCAGGACGTGACAATTCCCTCGGTGAGCCCAGCACCAGGGCGATATGTGTCAACTCTACAATTATGGAAGCCGCCCTGGATGGCGGAAAATGCTATGGACTGTCCCTGCCAGGCAGTTGAGGGTTGATCGTGAAGCATTCGACCGTTCCAACTTGACCAGCTGGGATGTGGACGGCACCACAAAAGTGAGAGTCTCCCCAGGAATGCTAACCTGGTCAAAAACGCACGCATAAGTCGGATGAGTTGGCCAAGGGTTTAGGCCCAAGGGTGCATAACAACACACCGCAATCACACATGAAAAAAACACTCCGGATGAATGCAAAGAAGAAGAAGAAGAAGAATAACGAAGACACAAACAATAGATTGCATGATTTATTGCCTGGCATCTTTTACTGCATATCATAAGGTACAGACTGCAGAATTCACACAACATAAAGTAAAATAACTAGATAAATCCTTCAAGCTGAAATATACACATGTTCGCACAGTAATGTCAATTGTCTATGTTTATTAGGGCTTGGAACGATGCTGCTTGTAGCTCGTCTGTGGTGATAATTAATATATCGTAACCAGTTGTGATGCACACATCTCGAAAAAGTTCTGTCAGAGGAGTTTAATGGATGATTATTCAGAATGCTAAAACTGGGAGTGAGAAAAATAAAACAACAGCCCAACACTAAATGACACAATTAGCCACTGTACAATGATCAATATTCAAAACAATGTTTTCCCGTGAATTTGAATAACGAAGACACAAACAATAGATTGCACGATTTATTGCCTGGCATATTTCGCTGCATCTCGTCAGGTACATACTGCAGAAATCACACAACGTAAAGTGAAATAACTAGATAAATCCTTCAATGTGAAATATACACATATTCGCACAGTGATGTCGATTGTCTACCACGGTAATTTTAAACTGACTAACATGTCTTTCTGCTTGCACAATGATCAATATGTTTAGGTGCAGTTGAAAAACCGCTATCCACTTGCCAGGAGAGCAACAAATGTGATCTGCTGCTGTGAGCTGATAACCATAGCTTCATAATAAATGAACATACCACAGTCTTCGCGGTGAAGAGGTTACGGACATTGTAATCCCACATACCACGTTTGAAACACAGCTGTGGGCGATTTGGCAGCAGACTGCCATACACTGGTTTTTTATGAAATTTTAAGCTTGTCCAGGAATCACGAACAGCCAAAAAATGCTGGGGTTGACTGCTACATCCAGTAAAATATATGCAACTAACTTTTTAACCACAGTCTTACGCAGGTGAACAGGCTGCCACAGGTACCATCAGTATAGGTTTCATAGGCTACTGATGAAGTAGATAGGGAACATGTGGGAATGTCCAAGGTACAATGATATTGATTCTTGATGTTATATTCACATCATAGTCTATAGGTAAACTCTTACAGGATGTGCAATATCTCCATGTTTGGTGCAGGATATGTCTGTCTGAGTTTTCATACAAAGTTGAAATATAGTTTGTTATTTCCATAAAATTTGCATTTTTTAAAAACTGTTTACGTCAGTGTGACAGCGTCTACATCAGTGGTTCTCAACCAGTGGGGACTTCCCGCCCCCAGGGGGGAATTTTGGGGTTTCCAGGGGGGGAATGAAGATTATTTCAAGATCGCGTTAATACAAGAACTGATTACTTGATATTGTTTTTCCCTTCATACTTTACGGTTCTGTACGTATCACCCTTCTGAAATTCATTTTATAACATAAGTAGATCCGCAAATCACGTTTTATGTAGATGTCTAGACTTGTTTTAGTATGTGCTATTAAATTTAGCTTCAATTATTAGTATACTGTGTAGGGGCAGGGGGGAATTTTTAGGGAGGAAATATGAAAGGGGGGGGGGGGGGAATGACGTTCTAAAATTATGGTGGGGCGGGGGGAATGACGTCCTAAAAATATGGTGAAAGGGGGCACGGGCCAAAAAAGGTTGAGAACCACTGGTCTACATCAACCACTGAGTGTGGATTCATTTAAAAACATGGACTAGCACCATATACACAACACACCTCCTGGCTTAAACAAGAACCCTTTACTGTTACCAATATTGATATAACATATTGGCAGTGCTGACCGAGTGGCTAAAATGCCAGATTCACCCAGGTTCGAATCCTCAGTAAGGTGTGGGATTTTTTTCTGTTGGGGGCAAAAAGAAAATCCTAACCTGCACAGTTCGCAGCGACTGCACTAGCCAGGCGGCCTTAATTCCTCAGGCTCAAAGACACACCCCCCCCCCCACTGCAATACACCGCAAGGTACTATATTGGCAGTAAATGAGAGTTTTTGACAGATTTAACATATTGGTATATAGGAAACATGTAAAAAGCATAAACAGGGGGGAAATGAAACAAATAGTTTATGAAACTTACCAGTTATGATTACTGGCCCCAAATACTAGCTCTCTGGGCTTCAAGAGTTAAAACCAGGAGCCACAGCATCATAGTAGCTAGCACACTTGCCTGTCAAGGCAGTGGTCCTGGTTCGATCTCCAACAGAGGCAAGATTATTTTGTCTGATCAGTTCAGCTCTGTGGTTGACCCAACCTCATTAAAATGGGTGCCAGAAAATTTTAAGGGAAGGACAGACGGTGAGGAAGGAAATGGCCATCCTACATATGTCATAGCCTAGAACATGTGAAGGCTAACAATTCACAACCTGAAAGCAATACCTGCCATGAGACTACTCATACCAATAAGGTACAAGAAAATAAAACATACACACATGCTAGCCTACAAGACAGCACACAGTATAAAGTTACAACCTCGGATGACTACTGTCTGTGAGTCTCTCACACACACACATGCTAGCCTACAAGACAGCACACAGTATAAAGTTACAACCTCGGATGACTACTGTCTGTGAGTCTCTCACACACACACATGCTAGTCTACAAGACAGCACACAGTATAAAGTTACAACCTCGGATGACTACTGTCTGTGAGTCTCTCACACACACACACATGCTAGCCTACAAGACAGCACACAGTATAAAGTTACAACCTCGGATGACTACTGTCTGTGAGTCTCTCACACACACACACATGCTAGCCTACAAGACAGCACACAGTATAAAGTTACAACCTCAGATGACTACTGTCTGTGAGTCTCTCACACACACACACATGCTAGCCTACAAGACAGCACACAGTATAAAGTTACAACCTCGGATGACTACTGTCTGTGAGTATCTCACACACACACACATGCTAGCCTACAAGACAGCACACAGTATAAAGTTACAACCTCGGATGACTACTGTCTGTGAGTCTCTCACACACACACACATGCTAGCCTACAAGACAGCACACAGTATAAAGTTACAACCTCGGATGACTACTGTCTGTGAGTCTCTCACACACACACACATGCTAGCCTACAAAACAGCACACAGTATAAAGTTACAACCTCGGATGACTACTGTCTGTGAGTCTCTCTCACACACACACATGCTAGCCTACAAGACAGCACACAGTATAAAGTTACAACCTCGGATGAGTACTGTCTGTGAGTCTCTCACACACACACACATGCTAGTCTACAAGACAGCACACAGTATAAAGTTACAACCTCGGATGACTACTGTCTGTGAGTCTCTCTCACACACACACACATGCTAGCCTACAAGACAGCACACAGTATAAAGTTACAACCTCGGATGACTACTGTCTGTGAGTCTCTCACACACACGCTAGCCTACAAGACAGCACACAGTATAAAGTTACAACCTCGGATGACTACTGTCTGTGAGTCTCTCACACACACACACACATGCTAGCCTACAAGACAGCACACAGTATAAAGTTACAACCTCGGATGACTACTGTCTGTGAGTCTCTCACACACACACACATGCTAGCCTACAAGACAGCACACAGTATAAAGTTACAACCTCGGATGACTACTGTCTGTGAGTCTCTCACACACACACATGCTAGCCTACAAGACAGCACACAGTATAAAGTTACAATCTCGGATGACTACTGTCTGTGAGTCTCTCACACACACACGCTAGCCTACAAGACAGCACACAGTATAAAGTTACAACCTCGGATGACTACTGTCTGTGAGTCTCTCACACACACACACATGCTAGCCTACAAGACAGCACACAGTATAAAGTTACAACCTCGGATGACTACTGTCTGTGAGTCTCTCACACACACACATGCTAGCCTACAAGACAGCACACAGTATAAAGTTACAACCTCGGATGACTACTGTCTGTGAGTCTCTCACCATCAGGTTGACCAACACATACACACACACATGCTAGCCTACAAGACAGCACACAGTATAAAGTTACAACCTCGGATGACTACTGTCTGTGAGTCTCTCACACACACACACATGCTAGCCTACAAGACAGCACACAGTATAAAGTTACAACCTTGGATGACTACTGTCTGTGAGTCTCTCACACACACACACACATGCTAGCCTACAAGACAGCACACAGTATAAAGTTACAACCTCGGATGACTACTGTCTGTGAGTCTCTCACACACACACACATGCTAGCCTACAAGACAACACACAGTATAAAGTTACAACCTCGGATGACTACTGTCTGTGAGTCTCTCACACACACACATGCTAGCCTACAAGACAGCACACAGTATAAAGTTACAACCTCGGATGACTACTGTCTGTGAGTCTCTCACACACACACACATGCTAGCCTACAAGACAGCACACAGTATAAAGTTACAACCTCGGATGACTACTGTCTGTGAGTCTCTCACACACACACACATGCTAGCCTACAAGACAGCACACAGTATAAAGTTACAACCTCGGATGACTACTGTCTGTGAGTCTCTCACACACACACACATGCTAGCCTACAAGACAGCACACAGTATAAAGTTACAACCTCGGATGACTACTGTCTGTGAGTCTCTCACACACAAACATGCTAGCCTACAAGACAGCACACAGTATAAAGTTACAACCTCGGATGACTACTGTCTGTGAGTCTCTCACACACACACATGCTAGCCTACAAGACAGCACACATTATAAAGTTACAACCTCGGATGACTACTGTCTGTGAGTCTCTCTCACACACACACATGCTAGCCTACAAGACAGCACACAGTATAAAGTTACAACCTCGGATGACTACTGTCTGTGAGTCTCTCACACACACACACATGCTAGCCTACAAGACAGCACACTGTATAAAGTTACAACCTCGGATGACTACTGTCTGTGAGTCTCTCACACACACACATGCTAGCCTACAAGACAGCACACAGTATAAAGTTACAACCTCGGATGACTACTGTCTGTGAGTCTCTCACACACACACATGCTAGCCTACAAGACAGCACACAGTATAAAGTTACAACCTCGGATGACTACTGTCTGTCTCTCACACACACACATGCTAGCCTACAAGACAGCACACAGTATAAAGTTACAACCTCGGATGACTACTGTCTGTGAGTCTCTCACCATCAGGTTGACCACGTGGTTGGCTGTGTTGAGACACAAGGCTATATGTTGGAGCCACTGGCTGTTTTCCAAATTGCTCAACCAGCGGGAGTCTGTACTGAAGAAATCTTTAGCAGAATCTGCAAGGTCAACAAGACTATTTATGGCCATGTATACAGGTAATGTAATGCTTCCAAGATATCCATGACATGCAATCACTAAAAACAAAAATCAAGTCTTTTGAACTGAAATATTACGCCAAAAATATTCTTAGAATTCTATGGATAAAAATGAAGAAAAATGCTGACAATTGACAAGATCTGAAAATTGAAGAAAATTGGCCTATAAACAGCTTTATGTACCGGAAATTAATATACTTTGGACACATGAAATGTTACAGTGGTTTAGACAGAACAGTAATTGAAGGCATGGTTCATGGAAGAAGAGGAAGGGGTCAACCAACGCAATGGGGGACACAGGATATCTAAAACACTCTCGGCATGACAATGCTTGAGGCAAGAGAACTAGTGAGGGATTGAGAATCATTCTGGTAGGTTGTGATGAGAGTGGCACTCTACAAAGGATGTCACCATATCCTATTTGTTATATACTTTATAAATAAACAAAGATCAGTTGTACAGATCATACTTAAAGCTGTCATGGAGTACACAGGAAGCATTACAATATATTTGTATATTGTATATGTTTATGAAGACACAAACAATAGTTTACATAATTTATTGCCTGGCTTATTTCGCTGTATTTCGTGAGGTACATACTGTAGAATGCACACAACATAAACTAAAGCAATGAGATAAATCTTTCAAGCTGAAAATATGAATCCTTCAAGCTGAAATCTATATTTAGTTTATGATGTGTGAATTCTGCAATTTGCATCTGATTAGAAGCAGCAAAATATGCCAGGCAATAAATTGTGCAATCTAATGTTTGTTTCTTGATTCTAACTCACCATTGGGAAACATTATTTTGAATCTTAGCGTATGAGAAAAAATCAAAACTGATCAAAGAACTCTTTCTAAAACCTGTTCAGTCAGAAAGATCAAGGAATTCTTGAATTAACTTTCATATTTTTTCTTCTGCTGCATTCCATCTCCCAATGGAGTAAGGTCCCTCAACCAACTCACATCTAGCCCTTTGTAGACTTATTCATGGCCGGATGGATTTTGCAGCTCAAGTAATCTACGGGTTGAGGTAGTCAGTCTCATGCCATATTTCATTTAATTGTCTCTTACAACAAGCAAGGTAGGGTCATCATCCAGTGCCATGCCGACTGGGGGGTGGGTGATCATGCCTTTCCACAAATTATGACCTCCGACGTCATGGATCAATTCGTTGACTGTCAAGAATCTTTTCACGCTGTCTTCCTCTATCTCTCTTTCCACAAATCTTTCCGGTTGTCACAACATGTTCTAGTTTTTGTCTTCTCATAACGTGGCCAAAAACGACGACTGCCTCTTCCTGTTTGTTGTCTGAGTCTTTGCGACTCAGCTTTCCTTAAAAACGTCCTGATTGCTCATTTTGGCTGTCCAATGAATGTTCAGCATTCTTCTATAGAAACACATCATCAAGGCTTCCAGGGATTTTTTCGCATGTTTATTAATTGTCCAGGACTCGCAGCCGTACGTTAAAACTGGTTCTATGTAACATGCAAGAGCTGTTTTTCTAACTTTCAAGGACAGTCACTTAATGCACAAAACATGCTACTATTCTTATCTGAGATGGCGGGGAGATGTGTGTGTGCGTGGGGGATGTGTGGTTGAGGGATGTGTGTTTGGCTGGGTGGTTGGAGGTGTGTGGGTGGAGGAGGAGGTGTGTGGGTGGAGGAGGATATGTGGGTGGGTAATGGGACGGGTGGAGGATATGTGTGTGGGTGGGGGATGTGTGGGTTGGGGAATGTATGTGTGCTTAGGGTGTGGGTGGATGGAATGTGTGGTTGGTGGGAGTGTGTGAGGGTGGGGAGGTGTGTAGGTGTGGGGATGTGGTGGATGGGTGGAGGCATGTATGTGTGCCTGGGGTGTGTGTGTGGTTGGTTGGGGGATGTGTGGGTGAATGGGGGATGTGTGGGTGGGTGGTGGATGTGTCTCATAACATGGTAATATGCATTATGTTTACAAAATTCATTTGACAATGTTTTTCATATGCACTATTGATGAACGAAAGATGAGTGATTGGAAGGGCCGAATGTAAGACATGCCTGCGCGCCCAATTTGTTACCCTTTGAAAATAAAGTCTGTTCGTTTTATAAATAAAGCTTCCTTCATAGGGCCTGATAACACACGGATGGATATTACAGCAGGAGATCAAAAAAAGATATAATAACTACAACCCATGGCGGTAGTGAATGTGGCTGATCAGACCAGTTCTCGTGGTAAATGTTAATCCACAATGGATGCATGTGAATACATGGTCATTTCTACCATCGAGCACCATCTGGCGTCTCACAGGATTAGTGTGTAATCTATCTGCAATCATTTTCTCCTTTGATTTTATTCCATTTCTGATCTTTGCCCTCCATGCAACGCGATCAGTGGCTCCCAAGGTGAAATTAAACAACATACATGAAAATATAGAAAAGTACTTCGTTTTCTTCTGCGTTTGCCTGGAATATTATTTTAGATGTAATTGCATTGTGCCCGTTTACAGCAGAGCTGCGATATTTACACCTTTCGGCTGACACATCTGACTTCTCAGGCATTTGTTGCCTGAGTTAGCCTACCCGGGTATAAAAAAGCTCAATTTCTATGTATAGAAAAGTACAATTTGCTTTTTCAAAGTCATTTAAAATTAGTTTTTACAACATGTAATGAGGGGATCTGGCCGATGCTCGGCGCTTAGAGGAAAGGTGAGACGCACTTATAATCAGATTGCTACTGGTACTACTGGGGTTGGAACTCTTCGATGGCTTCTGAGGATGGGGACGGAGCGCTTATGGGAATGCCTCGAACGCTGTGATGTCGGTTCCTAAGTCAATCAATCAATCTTAGAGAAAACTTAACCAAACACAATAAAAACTGGAAAGAAAATAAAAGAACGATAGCAGATCTGCCAGATAAGGTTTTAGTTTGATGAATCAAGCAACAACTGTGATCTGAACCGCTTAAAAGTCGACAGGGTCGACTTCATTGCACCAGGTGTTATCCCATATGGCTCGGTCTCTTTCCGCAGCGCGGAAAGCGTCACACAAAGCACGAACTCCGTAGCTTTTAGCGACGACCCACAGGAGTCTCCGAAACATTTAACTCGTAAACCGAAGGACGCGGCCCGGAATCGAACCCACAGCCTTCGGAGCACGAGTCAAACGGCTTGACCACTTCGCCACAGAGACTCCCGTGACAATAGTTAAGTATAGTAATGATGAGCATTACAAAAATTGTGCATACTGTTTCATTGCATTGTAGTTTTTAAATGGAATGGCCAATGCTTACACGCACACAAATGCTGACAAAGACTATTTGTTATATTCTTCTTCTTTGCCCAATATGGTTTGTTTGTTTTGGACTTAACTGCGCTATGCTTTATTACAGCAGAGCTGTGGTATTTGAGCCTTTCAGCTGACATATCCTACTTCTTCCTGGCATTTGTTGACCAGGGTTAGCCTTCTGGTAGTTTCATATGACATTCCATGGCCTCAGAGTGGTGATGGCATTTTGGCCCTTCCATTTACAGGTGCTGCCCCAAACAATCCTATACAGAATAGCTGCATGCAAGCCTATTGACCCTAAAGAGAAGGCAGTAGCACAATACGGGCATTGCCCGCCATCCAAGGACCATTCTTTATGCAGAAATATAGACAACACTAAAAACCAGTATTAGGCAAGGAATGTCTTGGATGGCACAAACAGAAGCTATTGCTGGAAGGGCTAGCACTTCCATGATGACAGAACTGATGCACAATGGCAGTAACAGGAACTTCTTCAAAGGATGACAGCGTCTTGCTGAAGGAACTAGTGTAATTTAGTGAATGGCCAACTAGACATGGTCCAAATCTCACTGTTCCTATAACTTTAAATGTTTATACTGTATGTTTTCTAATTTCTAAGCCTTTTCTTTCTTTACCATGAGTGCTGATCAATACAACATGATACTTGAATGGTCTCAAGTGTTTCCAAGCAATTGATAATTTGGTAGATTATAAACTGACAATGTGCCAAGACAGAGATATTCATCCACTAAACTGATATGATTGTTACCAACTATTTGTAATGAAACACCCCAAACAAAAGTCAATGACAGCTGCAGGAAAGGAAACCTGTCTCATTTTCTAGACACGACAGAAGTCGCCAGTTGTTTAAACTCTATTGATCCCTGTGCACACTGCTTTTACCCTTATAGTACTGCCAATCACCCTCTCTTCAAATTTTCTCCACTTGCAAATGCCAGGAAAAAGCTAACCTACTCCATGGATCCTTGGAACAAGTACAGAGAACTTGCACATTCAACAGAACAGGGGTAAAAGCAGACACACATGGCCTTAGAAGAAAGAAATGTAAAAATGGGCAGATCAATACAGAATGTGAGATCACAAGCCACAACACAAAAATTGACAGCTATTTATAGATCTGACATGGTCTTCACCTGTCATAATTATGCTTTTTAGTTTTTCATGGCTGACTCGGAGGTCAAGCAAGGACGGGCACATTTTATTCAAGTCTAAAGTCACCAGGTCTTTGTCATTTCCACTGGACTGTTTAATGGCATCTAGTAATCTGCAAAAATAGAGTTTGAACAAAGGCAATGAGAAAATAATACTGATAGCATCAATGCTACATTATACAACCACCAGTCACCAAATAAAACACCCCCACATTGCATGTCAACCGCTTAGAGAATTTTTCACATGATGTACTATTTCAAATACTTTGGAATAATCTAGAAATCTTACTACCTGCTTTCTGTTGGCACCGAATGTTGGGCGGCGCTCACCAAACCAGACACCCCACATTGTGCCAACAGCTTCAAGTGGAGGAGTGCAATTGGCAGGGTACAAGCATTTTCCTGATGTGAGGAAATGCAACCTAAAAACTAAATGTCATGGCAGGGCAGGTCAGGCCATAAGCTTTGGTCGGAAACTGGTCTAGGGCGGAAGCTCAGACAGATGGGCAGTTAAAGCATTGCTTTGCTGATCCGGCAGCTTCTGCAACTTGTCGTGTTCCAGATGTATAGGTGCTACCTTTTCTCTGGAGTAAACTAGGCAGTCCGAGAGAGGGATCATGCTGCATGGGTAACACATGGTCTCTGGAGTAAACTAGGCAGTCCAAGAGAGGGATCATGCTGCATGGGTAACACATGGTCTCTACAATTCAGCCCCAGACTGTGCTATGGAGAGGTTATTATGCCTTATTTTGAAGCACAATGTAACAAATTATCGGCTGTCAAGACGGCAAGATGCCAGTATACATTATACAACAGACTAAATTAGAAACAAAACTGGCATAATTAAAGTCTATTTAAACAGTTAGAAATAGACAGTAAGTGACAATATACACAACTATATTTACCACAGCTGTTTTTTCTGCTGTTAAAGTTGCTAAAATATGTTAATTGCCACATTTATGAACATAAATCTGCTCTTAAAATCTAACATGGCTCTTCTTTATGCAAGCAAATTACAAATAATGATGCTGAACTATTTGTAAAGTTGCATAACAACCGAAAGAACATACTTTATCTGATCATCTGCTATATATAGCAGCTAGGCTGAATAGTCAGTGTGCTTATTTAGCAAGAAAAGTGGCTTAGATTCAATCCCCAGACAGCAGCATGATTCTTTTCTCTTACCAGCACAGCTCTGGAACCGACCCAGGCTTATAATATGGGCAACAGATTATACAAGAATGATAGGACTTTATCTATACTGTATCATCACTACCTGTTCTCCCTTGCTCTAATTTTTTTCAGGCTGGGTTAGCTAGTTAGTTAGTTAGTCGACAGATCATCCTCATTGCACATCGAACCATTCAGCCCATAAGTGCTCGGATCCCCTCCTCAGCAAATCCTGCAGCTTGTAGCGGCTAACAACACCAGTTCTGTGATGGTTTATCAATCTTCTTTGGCTTCCTGTGAAGTGTTCTTGTTTGGCCACCCCTCTTTTAATTTGCTGTTCTCACAGTCTGACCATGGTTGTAGATTCACAGTCATCACTTGGTTCTCACAAAAGTCTTACTTCTCGTAGAGCATTCAGAATGCCAGTCTGGTCCATGGTCAGGCTGGGTTGACAGCACAACCATCTCTCAACTGTGGATTGAACCCAGCCCACTCTTTGGTAAGATAGCACACAACCCACATGGCACCTAGAGGTGCTTGGAATGTAAAAAGGGCTGATGGAAGATTTTTAAAAAATAGACAAGCCAAATATTCTGGGCACATGAGAAGCCATAGCACCCGTACAAGAAAGCCATAAAAACAAAATAACAAGTCCCTCAGTAGGAACCAACTGTGATATGTGAAGAATTGGGATCATCACATTTTGTAGGCCTGAGTGCATGGAGGACCGGGGGATAGTCTTTCACTCCCTTAGTGGATGATAAGAGCTGGCACTGAACCAATTCACTTGTTTAAAAAACAAAAGAGCACACCACAAGGTAAATTGAAGGCTGGCAAGCAACACAAGTGGAACAAGTGGGAAGATAACATCAAGAGATGAACAAACAAGCTGTGTGACCTAGTGTACCATCAAAGCGAGTGACAGAAAGTGTTTCAGAATGATACAGCCAACTTTCATTGTGAAACAGAACTTGACTGATTCACCGCAGGAGAAAAATATCACAAACATGAAAGAGATTTATTTACTAACTTGTTTTCACATGTCTTGAAATCAGACTCCGGTTGAATCTGTGACATCCGAACCAGACTAGCACCATTCACATATGTGTAGCACCATGTCTGAAACAACAACAATGTAACAAGATCCAGTCATCAGATCACTATTCATTTTAACTACAGTCCCTTTTTTCCCTTCATCATACAGTTGTGATTTCCAGAAGTGTCACTTGAGAAAGGTAATCTACATCCATTAAAAAAACAAGTAAGTAAAAGACCCTTCTACATGCTTTAGGCATATAAGGTATATGGTGCCTAACCCATAATTTTAGACCATTTTTATAACACATTGCATTTTCTAGCCTATTCACATTTTTAAGATTGTGTGTTACTGGAAAGTTTTATAATGTGTGTGCGTGGGTGGGGAATATGTGATCGATGGAGGTGTGGCTGGGAAATGGGTGGTTGGGGTGTGGGTGAGGAGAGGATGTGTGGGTTAGGATGTGTATGTGGGTGGGCGCGGGATGTGTGGGTTGGTGGGGGATGTTTGTGGGTGGCGAGTGTGTTTGGGTTGGGGGAACAGGTGAGGGCAGTGTGTATGGGTGGGGGATGTGCGGGAGAGGGATGGGTCGATTGGTGGGGTATGTATGTGTCCCTGGGTGTGTGTGTGTCTGTGTGGGTAGGTGGGGGTGTGTGTGTGTGTGGGTGGGGTGATGTGTGGGTAGGTGGGAGATGGGCCTCATAACATGGTA